>CM023450.1:131014709-132214709 GCA_013339765.2 Haemaphysalis longicornis | reverse complement strand
AGAGGAGGAGCTGGCTGCCTTTAAGCAACAGCAGCGCAAGCTAACACGTGAGCGCGTCCGCTGCTCGTAGGGAGAATCCGCAGTTTCGTCTCGTCGAAATGATAGAGGTGACACTGCGAAAATTTTGAGGTTCACAAGCGGGATAATGAGCGTCAGGCAGCTCCACCGTAAGAGACGCAGCATTGCTTCAAATAAATCAACTACCCCTCTGTCTAACGACAGCGATGGGAAAACGCGAAGCTTTAGGGCGTCTACCCACTTCGAACCCGCAGAACCAGCGTTAACTCCGAGCCAAGCAAACGATCAAACTCAACGATCAAACGACGAACTCAAAGACTAAAGCTTCGCGTTTTCCCAGAGGCGTAGTTTATTTCTTGTGCATGGTGGTGTATACCGTCACGCGACGTTACGGTCACTGCGTACTTGACGGCTATGAGATACCGTTAATTGAGTGTCGCTGGATACACTAAAATTAGTATACTTTCGTGAACCTGGCTTCTATCGGGGCGCCAGACGCGCTATAATTTAATCGAGCGAGTTGTACGATCATTAGGCGGCGCTTACACCTTGAGGTGTGAAAGCCGGTGTCCGCCGGACGCCCATAAAGGGGCTGCAGCGCAGCCCGTATTCTAATGAGATAGAACAAATTGCTGACAAGGACGAATGCTAATGGGTCACTCGGGCTTGCGCAAATTTTTTCTCTGGAGGCCATAATGAGACCCTGTGCTTCGTCAGCAGACTCTCACTTCACTAATGTTATCTTTTGCCTTCTTACTGATTGTTCATTCATCCTGACATGGTCGGAGCCTTGATGGTATCCGTGTTTTGTATCCATGTTTCACTTTCGTTTCGTAAAAAAAAATTCGGCCACCTTTGAAATTGAGATGCGGAGACTGCGGAAACAATGGAGTTGGTGGTCTTCATTGGTTATAGCTTGGCTTTTTTAGGTATGCCCCTTTCTTTAGAGAAAGATGGTTAAAAAGCGAAGCTTTCTCCATACAAACTCAGTTAAATCAAAGTCCACAACCCACCCTCCAAAAGACTGAAATCCAAGCTCCCAATGTCCGAAGTCAAAGTCCACTTCAACTCAGTCGAAGTCCAAAGCCAACGCCCGCGCTACAAATCCAAAGGGAATACCGGGCGCCCCGAAGGCGATGATAGCACGATTGGATATACGCCGGTTTCATAACGCGAGGAACCCCAGGTTCGATTCCCACCACGGGAAGCGTTTTTTTTTTTTTTTCTTGAGGCGCTCCCAACTCCAACACCTGCTCGTGGGCTCCTTGCGTTCCCGCCACTTCCCCTCATACTTCTTGGACTACCACTTTCCTCCTATGCACTTTGCTACGCCGAGTGTTGAGTGACGCCAGGCATTGATTGAACTCGAGCTTAAACAGCTCCGCTGTTAAAATACATCAGTATTTCCATCTTGCATCAGCAGTAAACGAATGGAATTCTTCACCTTCCAACACAGTGACACTAACAGACACTTCCGCCTTTCAAACAGTCCTTCTAATTTTTCCAACAACTCAATACCCTTTCTATTTTGATTTTCATCATGTTTTAGGCTGCAACAATGATGCTTCTTGCCTGTACGATATCACATCGCTTGTAATTGGTCATGTTTACACAGTGTATGCACAGTTTTGTGTTTGATTACAACTTTGAGTGCTGTACTTTGCAATTGCCGAGTGTAATTCCTGTATTCTCATTGTATTTTCAGTGTGTTCTGTTCTCTGGGTGTCCTTGGTTTTGTAAAAATGTATTTCTACTGTGTTTTGCAAACCCCACAATTTGTAAGGCCAAGCTCGGGCTTCTAGAGTACACAAATAAAATAAATAAATGTCCGGAGAACAACTTGTTCTAGGGTGACTATACAGTATGTGTGTTGATACACTTTAGATTAACCCGCTACAACACTTTTTTTTTTCAACAGCGAAAGTCCTAGGGGAGCACCAGAAACAGCACCAGCTTTGGCTGGTGAAGACAGCCCAAGAAGCCGGACGGTCCTCAAAAGGTCCTGGATTAAGGACCTCTTCCCCGAAGACTAACTGCTCCGTAGGAACGTTTATTCCTCCTCCTCCCCAAGGGACGTTCGCACTTGAAGTGACACCTTTCCTCTCTGGGCCACCAGCTGGACTCCAGACCCTCGTAGACAAGCCTGCGAACAACTCAGACCTGAGTTTACGGCTATCAAGGACTTTCCCAGTCAACATTAACCGCGGTTCTATCTTTCGTTGCATTTGTTGGAACGTTTTTTGGAACGTTGGAACGTTTTTGGAACGTTGGAACGTTGGAACGTTGGAACGATAAGAATCGTTGGAACGTTTCTTATCGGTAGAGAATCTTTTCTAGACCATCTGTTTTCTTTGCAGCACTTTCGAAAATCATCTTTGTCTTCAAGCGTCATGAATGTTCGCCTCTCCTGGTGCTATTCTGAGTTTTTTAGTTCTAACACAGCACAGCTAAACTTGGATGTAACGAACCTCAATGTAACGAATTCCTGGATTTAACGAAGTTTTTCGATTCCGCACTTCTAGCTCCATTGAAACCCATGTATTCGTGACCTCTATGTAACGATGGCGCTGCAATGGTTAACCTTGATGTAACGAATTTGCTACCTGATTATCCATTGTTTTTGGAATTTTTTTTAAATCGGCTGGAGAAATACACTACCGTTAGGCGAACTTCGCCCGCACCGCAAAACCGTGCGTTTTCACGACGTATGATTGCGGTGTCGGTTATGTGCTAGGCCTGCTTGTCGTCGTGTAGTCGCGTGTCTCCACTGCCATCTGTGGTGTCGGTTCGTCGGTGATGAGGTTCTGCTGCCAGAAAACGAAACGTTTTGTCTTTTGAAGACAAGCCCGAAATTTTAAATGCCGTCTCCGCCGGCGAGGAACGAAGAGCGTCGCTGCCCGGTACAGTATCCGAACTAGCACCCTCTCAACAAGTTTTGAGGGGGCAAAAAAGTATCAAGTTCGCAAAAACTGCGCCTTTTCAGCATAAGGTTGGTTCATGAAACGGGTTAAATTAAGGCACCGAGAAGTGTACAAAAGGCAATAAAGGTACTTAAGCTACGTTTGTGCATACGGGGGTAAGTGGCCTTGCTTCTTCGGAGTACCCAGTAGTGAATAAGTTCGTTGGAAAGCAGCAAACGCAAATCACACAGTTTTTCACTCTGAAATAAATCGTTTAAGGGTGAGTTCACCATTACTTATATGCGTCATCTTGGTTTCGTTTCTGCTTCATTCACGCGAGCCTTAACTCGAAACCTGCATGTATCGAAAAATATACAATTTTTGTTAACTTCGTTATATCCAGGTTTTTAATATTATTCAGTATTTATCCTGTATTCAGTATGTATCCTGTATTTAATATTATAGAGTCTATGGTAGACCTTTAAAAGGCTTCCTGCAGCAAGTATCGTTTCACACTTCGACAAACGTATTATATTATTCTTCGTAATTTCATATATTATATGATCACGATTGTGACTACACAGATCTGGTGTAGTCACCTGTGCCCGATGGAGCTTGTGGAACGCGTGGTGTGTCATTTGGGTACCAGACGCGATCAATAAAACAAAACAGTCGCCTTTTCTTCGCTTCTCATATAGAACGTCACAACTCTGTCAATGCTTTGAAACCGGAGCCTGGATACCACGATCGGCAATGCTTGTGCGTAGAACATCACATCACCTTGCATGAACAAGCAGCGTCAACCTAAAGGTTCTTAAATGAGAAAGCTTCAATATATTGCGTTGGCTGGCAGGTGTGTATTCATGCTATCGTCTCGGGAGAAGCGACGTGGGGCGGTTACTTGTGTCATGACCAGAAATTGCTCCAAGGGCGGCAGTATACAGTTTAGGTTCGACTGTGCTAGCTCAATAGGGCATTGTGGAAGCACGGAGCTTTCAGGCGGACGCTTGCTTCTGGCTGGCGCACTCGTCGTGGCCAGTAAGCGGCGAGTGACGTTTTTGCACCGACGCTTGATCAGCAAGGCTCGTAATCATGGCAGCCATCGGACAGCTAGCCCCCACGGAAAATTGCTCAATGAGCCCAACGACGCTCCCAAGTTAATAATTCAAGTGGCCAACAAAAAACGCAGTCTCTAATCACGCATGGCCTGTAAAGGAGCCAAAACTCTCTTTGTAGCGTACACGTGGCGTCACAACTCTGCTGCTTAATTAGCACATGCTACATTTTCCAATATAAAAGTTTGAAAAGGAAGTATCTGAAAGCCCCATTTCCACGCATATTATACAATCAACGTAGGTTCGCCCGCATCTACGGCAACACGAAGGCATTCAATTCATCTGCTCTACAACGCGATATCCGCTTGTGGATTTATGTGCCTGGTAATATCGTGTCGGTGACTAGCCCGGAAGCATTCTTTCATCATCCACATAAGCATTCTTGATATTAATACTACTGGAACGATCTGCAATCGCACATTGCCACTGAAACAAATGTCTCATAATTTGCAGATGCTCTACACAGATACATGCAGTTGTTGTTGCTGTTATTTTTGTTGTTGTTGATTGTTGCTCGTGCTGCTCTAAAGATACTGCTTGTTGTTGCTGTTTAGTTGCTGCTGCTGCTCTACACAGATACATGCAGTTGTTGTTTGTTTTTTGTTGTTTTGTTGTTGTTGTGTTGTTGTTGTTGTTGTTGTTGTTGTTGTGTTGTGTGTTGTGTGTTGTTGTGTTGTGTTGTTGTTTGTGTTTTGTTGTTGTTGTTGTGTTGTGTGTTGTTGTTGTGTGTTGTGTTGTGCTGTTGCTGCTGTGCTGCTTGCTGCTGCTGTGCTGCTGCTGCTGCTGTTGTTGTTGTTTAGTGTACTTTAATGGCGCAAGGGCGTTTGTGGTCAAAAAACGCCATGTCTATTCTGTATGGTCTGTCACTGTCGATGTTAAAAAAAAGAGTAATAGGGTGTGGGTGAAGTGCATTAAAACGGTTAATATATGGCTGTAAAGGGCCCTGGATCTAAAACGTGAAAATGGTCATAATGTGAGCTTAAAATAACAACGGTACAGCGTAAAGGGCACCAGGGCGCCCCCGACACAAGTCCCTTGAAATGCAGACCTAATACCATTTCATTACCTCAAGTGTAACTTATCCTTTCCTTTTTTTTGTTTTTTCCTTTCCGCACGCTCGTAAACGTGCCAGTGGCGTCGTTCGTTTTGCCAAGCTGTCCCGGTAACTATTTTTGGTGTCTTCCCTGCGTGTGCTGTTTACGTGATGCCTGTAATTTACTTTTTCCCCATTTTGTTGTCGCATTTTATTGATATTTATACACTGTACTGCGTTTCACCATTGTACCTTTCACGCTATGAAATACCCTTCCCTGGAGGGCTTTAGGGATTATTGTGGAATGAATGAATAAATAAATAAACAAACAAACAAAATAAAAACAAAACAAAAAACAACAACAAATAAATAAATAAAAGTTTGCACTTGCTGCCGTCATATTTCTTACCCTCTCTGCCATAAAACAACCCAAGCGCATAAAGCTCTCTGTTAGTGTGAACTTTCTACTCATGGGCGTGTTTTAAAACTCGGGCTGGCATGTTTTGGCCGTTTACTAGGTACGATCTACTTTTCTAATAAGGCAGGGGAAAAATCATGCACCCCTCCATCTAACGACGACGTGGTTTAACGCGAAGCTTTCTCTTGAGGGATTCCTTGGTTGTCGTCTGAGTTTGGACTTTGACTAGCAGTCGGTTCGGTCTTCGGCTCGTTGAGCTTTGACTCTGACTCGCACGCTGTTTGGACTTTTGAACGCAACGGCTTTAACTTTGAACCCTCGCCATTTCATTTTGCACAAGAAAGCTTCGCTTTCCACCACTGCCATCCTTAGACGGATGGATGTAGGATTTTTCTGTCTTATTGCGCACGTCCATGCACCAAACTGCTTTGGCTGTGTCGGAATCACGCAATTGCCTGACCTGCGCCAATTGCGCCAGGCAATGGCGCCATTCCGATGCGGCCAAAACAATTTGGATTTGGAGAGTGTGCATGGACGTCCAAAAATAGGCAGAAAATATCCTACACACCGGCGCCTGTGAATTGTCGTGTCTGAATTTGAGTAATTTTTTTCATGTGCTGAATAAAAGAAGGGTCGGAATGGCGCCGTCGAGGTAGACGTTGACTTCATAACGCGAGGGACTTAGGTTCAATTCTCACCACGATAAGCATTTTTTTTTTCGTGAGGTGCTCGCACGATCATCATCATCTTTAGAGAAAGTTGACTTTCCTGCAGTGCATTTTCGGCCTTCACAGACGAATCAGTGAGACACAAAAAGCTTCGATTTAAAACCAGAGGTGAGTACATATGATCCACGCGAACCGAAGTGGATTGCGCGATAAGTGCTCATTGTAGAATAGACCGAAATAGGCATAGGCTGTCGATTAAAACCCGTGAGTCGAACCGAAAAAATTCACGGTTATATTTGGTTTTGCCTGGCTTCATTCCGGTCCAGTTCAGCTCTGGTTCGACGATACCTTTTCCTAACCGTTCGCAAATCGGTTCGGGAGGGTTTAGCTTGTTTGGGCGATTAAATTGATAACCAAGTGCAAAAAATTGAGATTGGGGCTTTTACATCGTAAGCCAAATGTGCATGGAGGCGCTGAAATCTTCGACGCTTTAAAGTAAACGTATAACATTTTTATGAAGAAGTTTACAGCATCATAGAAGTATTCCCAGATGCAGGCATCTTCAGCTATTTTGTCGGTGAGGTGGACAAGGTTCAAGAAATACCAGTAAACCTTATAAGAGAAAAAAAATGAATGCGGAGTGTTGGGAAACAGTCGCTAGGCAAATTCTTAAGCTGACAGCACGCTGGTTATTTTCTACATATGACAAATACACCAAAGCGCTTTGCTAGTGTTACATTGGCGAAGGCGTCTTCGAACCCGGGCTCCGTCGTCTCCGTCATGTAGTGGTAGAGTGGTGGACGAGCTGCAAGCAGAAGCAGCTAGCTACCTTGGTGTTGACGACAATAAGCCGAAGGCAAAACGTCACTGTTTTACCGCATGACGAGAAATGAACAGCGACGATACAGGAACAGCACCCTTCCGGGCTGAGCTTACAGCATGACTCGATCAGAGCAACAGCAGGATAGGATGGTTTTAATCGAAAGTAATAATGCGCTCGGACGAATCGCGTATTTATAACCCGAAGCACTAATGGTGAAACGCCTTTGCATACGAGTCGAACATAGTACAAACCACTTCGAACCCTCTCTCCCGGGCTCGTGAGAGGCCGGGGTAGCGGCGCACGTTGAGTCTGAGAAAGCGGGGAGAGGATCTCTCTGCGATCAGCGTCCGCTGGCAGTTTAAAGTGCCTGCATGTCTCTGCGAGAACAGTTTGTTTTGTATTTTGCAACTTTCATTGCTTGAGTCGCCGCCAGCGAGGCGCCCGTGCGGCGGACACACTCCGGCCTGTCGTAGCATGTTCGAGGAAGGAGGGCTCTGCCGCCAAGAGCAAGGAGAGCTTCACCGCACTACGCCAACTTGCACCACGCGCGCACAGGTAAGCGGCGCGCTAAATCGTAACTACTAGGGAAGTTGGTTCACGAGTTTATATCCTTACAATAAACACCCCAGAGGTTTCATTGCTAGTGTTTTCTGAAAATGCCAGGAGGCTAAAATAACAAGTGACAGAAATACTATAATCGGGGGCGTTCCATGCCTTGCAAGAAATAAAAATATATTTTGAGTAACTAGAGCATTGAAAAATTATTATTTATCGCTTACAGCCAGGCCTACATGGGAGCAGCGACTGTAAGCTTTATTCAAGAAAAAGTTTAGTGGTGCAATGTCATGAATAATTTGGCTGCCTATGTATTCGTCTTCGTTTTATGAAACTGTCCTTTTATGTTGCAACCCAAACAGCAGTACATGCACGCACCACTGCTATGAAATAGCAGGTGTGAGGGCTTTTGTGACTAAAAAGTGTCTACACAAAAGATCTACGCATGTGTCTACGCAAGTGTCCTACACAACGTTGGAGACCTAAAACATTGTTTTCACTGCCTATTTTTGGCGCCTAAAACGCGCTTTTAATTCCTAAAAATCCGACCTCTAGTGGTTTCAACCTAAATAATGATTCGGTGATTCTTTCATAACCTTTTTAGGTATATCACGATAAAACACATTCCAAATTTACAGATTTTTTTTTATTTTCAGCATTGCATGTGTTCATTAGTTCTTTTCAAGAGTTACTATATCAGATAAAGGCTTTTATTTCGGTCATCAAGTTTCGCATACTCGTACTTACAGAACATCCTAGATGAGCAAGACCAGTTAACATGATAACTGAGAGGAAAGCCTTCTGGCAGAAAACAGTTCTGGCACATGCAAAATTTTCAGCCTTGAGGCGACATCATAGAGACATGACAATAACATTAACGAAATTGAGCATGGTAAATATACTTGATTAGTAATGATGCAACCATACCCTCAGCGTTTCTGTTGCGTTTAAATTCGTCAAGGTATAGTTTTCGGAAATCAACAGGAATCTTTATGTACTGCGGTATTTTCCTTGACACTTCCATCGTACATTCCGCTTTATGTCTTGTACACCACAGGGGGCCGTTCGAAAACTTTACTATCAGCGCCATTCAGAAGGACCTCAATGACCTCGGCTGCGGCGAAAGCATGTACGGATACGTACGCTGTTTTCCCGCGAAGCGCCAAGCTGACATCCAGATGGGAGACCTACAATCCAACGCCTTCTCAGGCGGAAGTACGGGTACAGTGTACTAAAAAATAGATGTGTATCGCGCGTGGGACAAACCAATGAGGGCGCGGGTCCCTTTTGCGATGAAAAAATTGTATAAAGAGCAGGCGTTTCCCAGAGAACTCCTGTTGCAGCCAGCGCCACCTAAAAGATTTTAAAACCAAAACTAAAACGTTATTTAGGTGTTCTATAAAAGCAAGATGCCATAAAATGGAGAACCAAGGCTATTTCAGGCAATAAATAAGGATGAATTTAACAAACAAAACTTGTGAAGCCCTCTGGTAAGCATGCGGCCAGCCTGGGCGCTGCTTACAACAGAAGCTCCTCAGCAGAAATTTCCGTCGCAAAAGGGACCCCCCCGACCAGCCCCGAACGACAAATTTTTCTCTTCCAGACCACCGTAGTAGGGGTATGCCGCAAGGCCCGGTCCTAACCCCAATATTATTTAATATCGCCATGATTAACCTTCCGAAAAAATTGAACAAAATTCCAGACATTGAGGACGGCATTTACGCCGATGACATAACAATTTGGGTGGATAAGAGGTCGGTCGGAACCATGCAGGATCGCCTGCAACAGGCCGCAGACGCAGTCCGTGCCTACGCTAAGCAACGTGGCCTCACCTGTGCGCCTGACGATTCGGGGCTTCTCTCGGGTGCGAAAATGCCACCGGGGTCACACCACGGGCATTCATGTCACGTTGGATGGCATCAGGATCTCTCCCACTGTCAACATCAAAATACAGGGAATGAAAATTGCACAAATACGTAACTAATCCAGAAATTGGACTCATCAACCACTCAAATTGTCAGGATGCTCCGCCGTTTTGCCGTGGTCCGCGGTAACAGGACATGCTGAGTCTAGTTTAAGCTTTCACTTAAGAATTTCACTTTCACTTAAGCTTTCACTTAAGAATTACGTACGTCGCGTCCCCAACTGGTGGAACTGCTTCGTCGCCGCTGCAGCTAAACGAGCTGCCACAGCGGAGCCTTCGCATTGCCGACGCCAGAACCCCGAGTGAGGTATGAACAATGAGCGAGGCAACCGGTGCATGTGCGTGGTGAGCCACTGCAAATACAAGCTTTCTGTAACCACACAAATATGTCCGTATGAAATTATTTGCCTCAACATATTTTGCACAGTCAAAACAGCTAAACAGCTGCGCCCAAATATCGCATTAGGGAGTATCGTAATCGCCAACCAATTTTTTTTGTTTGCATGTTTGCTTGATTACAAAGGCCCGAACTTGGGTCATGTGTCGCTCCTGGCGTCGGTCAAAAGCGCCATGCAGGGAAGAAATCGCAAACATGAACTGGACATGTCATGGCGTGTCCATGTGCAACACGCATGTTTCGTTCGCACAAAAAACACTACATCTTCAGAACAAGCAGCTATCGCTCTTGCGATCACCGCAACTCGAGCCAGATACATAATCAGCGACTCGAAGGCAGCCATACGTAGCTACAGCAAAGGGCGGATATCCCAAGTCGCCGCAAGAATGCTTCAACAGCTGCGAGCACCAAATTACCGTCAACGAAACTTTAAAGGACTCCTGCACACGAAGGGTTACAGGGCAACGAATGCCCACACAGCTGCTTGCGAGATCGTACGAGCAGCAGTTAACCCCCTGCAGTGGCAACAGATCACTCAGAAAATTCGACGCGTCAACTCTACAAAGAGATTAAAATTACTACAAACAGCAGGTGCGAATTTCCAGCCGCCCACACACTCAACGCTGCGCAGGCCAAAGCTTGGAGGCAACTTCAACCAAAACACCCGAACCCCTGGCCTATAGTACTTTCATCCAGAGAATCTTCTCGGATAAGTGCAAACACTGCGGCCACCGCGCAGACCTCACGCACATATGTGGAAGTGCCAAATGAAAACCACGGAGCAAGACCCCTCTACCCCGATAGATATCAACACCTAGGCACTGGGAAACCCTGCTGCGCAGCTCTGATCCTCTAACGCAGCTAGCCTTGTCCAGATGGCCGAAGAAGCCGCCAGGGACCAAGTCTTTGGCTGACTAACGCGGCAAAAGAGTCCAAGCTCTCTACTTCTGGGCAAAAAGTTCTCTCTCTCTCTCTCTCGCGTTCTTAAATGTGCATCCGCTTGCAACCTGTCATGATTTTAGTCATATGATACGCACATCTTGTTATTTCAGAAATGAAATCCCGTGGCGCGCGCTTAGCTTATTGACCGCATCATCGCTGGTCAGAGATCGAGCTAAAATTCAAAATAATGTCGCTAAGATGTGTGGGGTATCAAATTAAATGTCTCGTAGAGAGGAATCCCGCGGGACAAACAAAAATTGCTCCTTGTTTATAATCATGACAAAGTCGTGGTGAGTCCATTGTTGGGCTAACATTCATAGTGATGCCTATAGGGCGTGTGGAGTATCAAATGTAATGTTTTGATGAAGGGAATCACGTGGTACAAATAAAAAATGGTCCCCATCCCGCCCTGAGAAAGTGGATGTCTAGCGAAGCTTTTGTAAACCATTGCAGGTGCTGATCTGGGAGGGTACGAAATGTTCCTTGTCATCTCGGCGGGGCGGCTCTTGCGGCAGATCGTGACGTCTGCGCTGGCCCTGGAATGACGTCAACCCCCCTTTTCGCGAGAAGCTACAAACCTAGCCTTCACCAGGAACAAAAAGGGGTCCCATTGTTCCCCGCGCCTTATCATTTATCCTGCAGTTTCGATGCTTGTTCTGCGTTTTTTTTAACGAATACTGAGCTCTATGTTGTCGGTGATTTAATATTGGAGACTTTAGGGTGATCTGCCGTCGCTAAGTACTTCCCGCCAGCACCGCATATTTATTTAAAAGGCTCAGTGTATCGTCAGTGCGAACGTTCAACTTTGTTTTCGGTGCCTCTATCCTTACCTTTATGTTGGCGGTAATTACAACTCCGCAAGAGTTGCAGGAGGGGATATATGGTAATGAATGTATGTTGTCTGAACAAATCGTTTTGTGGCTGCGGAAGGCACGTGCACGAGTTCGGAACGCTGGCGCTTAGTCAGAGTGCTCGGCTTAGCGTCGCTCAATTGGACGGAGCCAATAAACGATGAACATCGACTTTTCCTTGGTAACACGCACTCCCTTCGACTCTACATGCACGCAACGCCTAGAATTCACAACGACTCAGGGCTAACTACGGAACACTAAGTAAGGGACTTTGCTTCGTTAAGGCTACAGATCGACCCACGTTGAAGGAAGTTCACCTGAAAGGTCCACACTTGTCCAGCTGCGCGCCAGAAAACTCCATCGTGCTCAATATTTCTCACAGCAAAACTTCATGCCCAGCAGGGTTGACGAACGGGAGGGGGGCATAGTTGAAGTGTCGCTGCAGTTGTGACTCTATTCCAATTTCAAATTTTTACAAATGCGTGGTGATGTGTCCTCCAGTGATCACGCAGAAAGAAATCCTGCAGCTTCGCTATGGTTGAAGCCTTGCACGACTTAGTGCAAGCTTCGCCAGTTTTTTGTACGCCGCGGTTTTCTGTGCCTCCAACGCATGCGCTTGAAATGTATGTAGAGATCTAAGGTTTTCGCCTTAAAAACCTCACCCCCCCCCCCCCCCCCCCAGCCACACCAACACAACAAAAAAGGACAGCGTGGACCCCAGCACGCCAAACAATGTTGGAAAAGTTCCCTTCGCCGCATAGAAGTTACATGTCTTGCGCCATTTTTTGTTAAAATTGACACAGAACAACTGATATTTTGTGTTGCGTAGGTCTGTTGTGCAACGCACGCAAGAAAAAATAGGAACCTTGACAACCGTACCACGCAGTTTCCATTTCACCAGAAACTGCAGCCGACTGGTTGCTATCTTAGGGGCACCTTTCAGGGCCTCACGAAACGCGTAGCAAACTATGCGAATCTCCCTTACGCTTGAGTCGAACTTCAGGATTGCCGCCCTTTCACTAAATGCCCTGCCTTTCCTCCTCACCTGGACGCGCATGAGATCTCGGGTTGTGGGAGCTGACCCCACTTTGAGGTGCCACTTTACTTTGCGGTGAGAGCTTCCAGCTTGCCCTCGTTGAGAATGGGCTGTAATAGTTTTGGCTGGAGAAATTATCCCAATTAGCCGTGTATACCGCGGGACCTCACATGCCATGAATAAAACAACCCTAAATTGTTATTAACTTTGATCACCAGTCATTTGTCCCCACCAGTAATTCGAGAAGAAGCTAGAATGGTTAACACCAACCAGAAGTGATTTCCCACCACAGTGTCGGCAGTTACTGCGAACGACGGACAATGAACGAAAGGACAATAGATAAATGACCGTCACTGCTGCCAAAGCTGCGTAGGTGAATGTGGCATGTGAAATCACTGCGTTGATGATGTTGATTCGAAACACCTCTGTGGGATCGTAACTCAGTTTATACATACGCATTAGGAATATTTTTATTTCGACTACTCACATAGCAACGCTTATTTGGACACATATTACCATTCTCGCCACGCAGGGGAGTCTGACCCCTGCAGTGCGACAAAATGACAACCGGTGAACGACCACGTTAGCAGAGCAGATACCGAGAGACGGGAAAAGAAGTATAGGGGTGAGTCCGTTAACAATGCGGAGATAAGAATTAAGAAAACGCGGAAACAAGGAATGGACTCGGAAAGCGCAGGACGGGAGTGGTAAGAGGTCAATGGGAGAATCCTTCCTCCTTCCGGGGACTTAGAAAGGCTGGCGATGACAAGGCTCAGATCCTTCTTGACGAGCTCGGGTATCTGACCCCAGCCCAACACGGCTTAGTCTCCTGTCGAGTAGAAAAATAAATCACCTTTATTCTTTTTCTCCTCTTTGAATGGGTGTTTTGTGCACGTTAACGAACCAAGTGACGCCTAAATTAATCTTGAACGTTGTAAGACAGTCCTACAGCGCCTTACAAGTACGTATTGCAAGAGATATGGAAATGTCAAATTGGCGACTGTGAATTGAACACGCTTACTACAAACTGATCGTGAATCGAAACGGATATTCACGAACACTAATATCTTTTGCTGTAGTGTCTACAGAGACTTTAAAACGCATCTAAAAAAGAAAACATTGCAAATCACCCCTCCAAGTGCATCGTTGCTAAGGAGAACCTGCAGCCAAAAGAAAATTCCTTCGGTACGGACTCTGGCTCACTCCAATCTGGTGGAGAATGAGCTGGCCTACGCAACCACTTTAGCTGTGTTACCGATGACGACAGTAAATGTTGGTTAGTTGTTGTTGATGCTTCTACGATGGGACGCCGATGTTGTGGCGTGATGACAGAAACCTTCTTGATGATGATCTGCGTTGCTACCTGATGGTTGCGACACTGATGACACGACGACGATAGTTGGTAGAGGGTTTTCAAAACTGTATATTTAAGCGAAAGACGTATACAGAAGATTTACAGACTGAGGATAGACATAACAAAGTAAGAAATAAAGTGGGAGTCTTAAGTCAGCTAAGACTTTGTGCACGCGGCACCCCCGTCAGCGACGGACCCTGACCTAAGACTACCCAAGTGGTGAGATCCTCCCTAGCCGAACCTGGCTAGCCCGGCAATTCGCCGGCCGTGCATATCACATTAAACCTTGAGGATTCGACCCCGAGACCTAGGGTCTCGTGGTTTTGATGGGTTACTTAGGCTCCAGCCCCGATACACAGGCCAATCAGTTTCTCCTGGTGACCTGATTGGATGGATTACCACATCCGGGCATAAACCATGGTGGGCAGCGCCCCCCGTAACCCTGAAAAGCTGGTCACTCTCTCTCATCAGAAAAAAAAGGAAAAGATCAAAAGCAACCGAAACAAATACAGAAAACACTCAGAAACCCGCGGAGACACGTGCAAGCGGCCGGGAAAGCTTCTACGAACGCGGCATGCGTCGCCTGTTCCCACGCCTCGTCCAAGACCGGACAGCCTTTCCGAGCAGCTGGGACCCATTACCATACGTCTTAACGAAACCCGGTGCGCCTCCAAGATTCTCCGCTGTTGACAGGCGATGCCACGTTAATTGGACCGTGGGCCAGAGTCAACGCGTTGGGAACACAGGATACGGCGGCCGCCGCAGGCATCGCATCTTCCTCATCTACCTCGGTCCGCCGCACGAACACCCTCGCACGCCCTCACTCCGCGCGTGGACGGGCCAACAAAGGGAAAGCTATCGCCATAAATCGGCCACTGTCTAACCACAGTTGACAGCTCCAAGCTCCCCCGTGTCCGGCGGCGCGACGAACCGAATGGTTTTACAACCGGCCCTTCCGCTAAACGTACATGCAGTGGGCCACAGAACAAGCTGCCCCCAAGCTCTCGGAATGCCATTCGGGCCGCCGGGCTACCAATGTTTTCCCGCAGTCGCACCACGCGCGCCGATCAAAACAGCGCGACAACGTGGTTGAGGCCCGAGACATTGTGTCCTCACGCCGGCGGCTTGACCCGGAGGCCGTTCGCTCTTAACGAGCTGGCTGCCATAACGTCACTCGTTCCCCATTCCCGGAACATCCACTGCCTCTGCGTCCGACACATTCCGCGTCGCTAGCGCCTGGAACCCTTACAACGACGCTACCATAACCACCACTATCCCCATACCAGACAGCAGAGAACAAGCCCACATGACTAGATAATACACAGACAGGCAACTCCCATACATGGAATAGCCTGGCTTTGTATTATCTAGTCACTACAGACTAGCAATATGCAAATATTCAAAGGCCTACCACATTCTTACCACAAAAAAGGATATCACTTACGACGGTTTCAGAGAAACGTATTTCGGTGTTAGAATCAGAATCAGAATCAGAAATATGTTTATTGCATGAAAACAGGTACAGAAAATGGGTGAAGAGTAATCTGGATCCTTAGCCGACATGGCTAGTCATGGAGTCATAACAGAATAACTACAATAAACAAATAAACAATCCAAGCAATTTTTTTGCAATAATTACATATAATGTGAGCTAGAAAATATATTTAGCTATGTGTTAACAGGGTGAGGTATAATGTTCAGAATGAAAAATTCGCGTAAGGAACGAGTGTTATTCGGTTTTATTTTTATATTCACTGGCACATTGTTCCATAGTTTGGCACTTAGGTAAGAAAAAGTGCGGCGACCGTACACATTATGTATTTTTGGTACATTAAGATTACATTTTGTGGACGTGTCTGGTGTTTTGTTTAGGTTCTATTATAGCGGATGATCGGTTGGATTTATTTAGTGCTCTTTGAACTAGTAATGTTGTTTTGTAGTCCCTTGCTACAATAAGTGGCATAATGTTAAGTTCTGAAAAGATTGGGGAAGATGGCGCGGTGGTGGGGGTGCATGTCATTATTCTCATTGCCCTTTTTTGGAGTTTGGCAATAACGGAGCTGTGTGACGCGAATGTATATCCCCAAGACTAACTCTATACAATAACTCTGAGCCATGATTACCCATTTCTCTACTCAAACCTCTGCAC
The DNA here is from genome assembly GCA_013339765.2 of Haemaphysalis longicornis. Lineage (NCBI taxonomy): Eukaryota > Metazoa > Arthropoda > Arachnida > Ixodida > Ixodidae > Haemaphysalis > Haemaphysalis longicornis. The sequence goes on along the minus strand of CM023450.1, from coordinate 132,198,526 downwards.
TATGTGCAACAGCAAAGTAGACCTCCTTCCCATGGTGTGATTTCGCCATGAGCCGCAAATAGCAACAGGATATAAAACCACTCTGGAAGACAATGAAAGATTAGGAGACCGTTCTGATGAGCCTCACTCCGGAGCCACAACTTGCAGCAGTCCGGAGGCAGAAGCCGCCTATAGGAAACAAGGAGTCCCAGACGTCTGCCTTTCAGAACTTTTCAAATAAATTCTCTCTCTCTCTCTCTCTCTCTCTCTCTCTCTCTCTCTCTCTCTCTCTCTCTCTCTCTCTCTCTCTCTCTCTCTCCTCTCTCTCTCTCTCTCTCTCTTAGGAAGTAAAAACTAAAATACAAAAAATTAAAATGCAATATTCGGAAAGAGCGCAAGGCAGCTCGTCCGTAAAACGTTCATTGAATAGAAAAGGGGGTTTAGAGAAGGGAGAGCAAGGAAGGAGGGATATGTGGTCGTCCTATCCTGCTAGACCGAGGACCACCGTCATGGCCTTGCCTCAGTTGATCTGTAGGATCTGGTTTTCCGCTTCCTCACCCTCACCTCACTCGACCGCAATCGTCGGCATTCAGGATGCTCAAAACGGGATCTTTCCCTTCGAGGGGAAGGTTTAGCCACTTCTCGCCAAACATAGAACCGCATTGCCCGGTCTGCGGGGAGGCGCACTGCTCACTAGCTCATATGCTCTGGCAATGTCCTGCTTTACGTGATGCAGAGTTCACCAAAGAAGAGGACTGGAAGGAAGCCCTTAAGAGCGGCGACCTTTCGGTTCAGCTTCGGGCTGTCCAGAGGGCCTGCGAGAGAGCGGAGGGTCACGGCCTTCCGGTCCCTGCGTGAAAGCGGCCCGCGACTGTCACGCACTCCCCTTGATAGGGGCGGTCCAAGGCAGTTCCTCAGGACCTGAATAAAGTTCTTTGTCTGTCTGTCGTCAAGCCGGCCGGTGCGCAGCAGTACTCCCATCTCTCAGGGGAGGGGTATTTGTGGCATAGCCATGCGAAGTGGGAGGGAGGGGGGCAGTGTTGGGTGTGTTTGGGCAGTGGAGGCAGATGTGTGGATATGTCGCGAAAGAGATGTTGTGAAGGTAGGTATTTGTAATAGGTGTAACAAATATATGGCATATACCTTGCTATAAATACATCTCTTGAAGAGAGAGAGAGAGAGAGAGAGAGAGAGAGAGAGTCTTTAATGTGACTGGCGGTGCTGCCCCGGCCAAGTCCCCTGGCTTGCTCCGCCAGGTGGCTTAAAAAACGAAACGTAATGAAACAAGATGACGATGAGCTCCTCGACATGCTGTGAATTCAAATATTCTACTGGCTGCAGTCGCTACAGTAAATGAACAAAGGCTAGGTATGCTGGTGACTGGTATGGCCTTACTGCAAGCGTTGCCAACAAGCAATAACTCTTGATTCTTAACTCAGTCCACCGTATTGACAGGAAACTTCGGCTGACTAAACTTCACTCCTGCTGCATTTCACCTCAGCTGGCATACACCAGCGTTAGCGTTGAATTTGTTGTCGCGCAAGGCTTATACGTGTCAGGCTTTTCTGCAGCGCTTTGTTGTCGTGCAAAAAGCCAGCCCGAAAGAGCAAGCTGTCTGGTAAAGTTCGGAAGTTTTCAAGTCTTGCGCCAAAGCCAACCTTCTTTTATGCTGTGTTACCATAAATACCGAATATTCGAAGACTTCGAGTGGTAAAACAGCCCTGCGAATCGAATTAAATACCAAGCAGCATTCACGAGGTGGTTCGAAGTTTCAAATATTTGCGCTCCTCTACGTGCTCGTGCGCGCAAAGTTATGAGCGCTCGGAATGCCGTGTTCGTCTACTGCCACTGGCCCAAGATAGCGCTAGGGCGCTTTGCAGAGCTTTTCATACGTAACGATGCTGAAAGAAGGGAAGCGTCCGGCAGCGAGGAAACACGAGAGAGGAAGACAGACGCTTGCACCAGGGGGCGCGTTGCTTAGCAACCCGACAACAACAACTTTCGTCTGCTCCAACTTTAACGGCGGCGGCGGCGGCGGCGGGGGAAGCCCCGAAGGAGGAGGTCGGTCAGCAGGCAGGTGCTATTCCTTTGCCGGACCAGGTAGTGCGAGGAGCTGGCAAGCAACTTTGCTGCCGCCGCTTCATCTGCTCCGGGACCGCCGCTGGCGTACGCGCGACTCCTTGCCGTAGTACGGCGGCTGTCGTTGACCGAGTTCTGCCTCTCCGGTCACTTCGCGCATGCCGTCACCCCTGCTGCTCTGTTTACGCTGTGCGGACAACGACGGCGATTGTCCCGCCGAAAGGATGACGTAGCGATGCTCTCCGTACTCTACTCACCCACGTCTACCTGAAACGGATACCACCCTCACTTCGCCTCGGTTCTGTTCGTTCATCGGTGCGGTGACAACTAGTGAATGCTGGTTCTGTGTTCGTCGGTTGCACCTCCGTCGTTCGTTGACGAGTGTCGGGTTGTTGTGACCGAATCAACTCCGTTTTTCCGTTGGCCCGGTGATTGTTAACGCGAATAGTTCTTTCCTATAGTGCGCGTTGAAATTGTGTGTGTGCGTGTGTGTATGTGCGTGTGCGTGTTCCACGGTATCACACATTACTGGATTTCCTGACCGGATATACACGCCCCGCCCAGTGCGCCGAGGACGAAAGACGCTGAATTCTTGGTAAGTGCCGTAAATAGATTACTTTACTCGACGTTGTTAGTGCTTGCGGGATTGGCATATTTTCTAAAATAACAGCTCGGTGCCTTGAAAATATATACATTTTCCAACCTGCCCACCTAGACTTGTGGCGTCCGCGACAGGACTTTCAAGCTGCTATTAACAAACACAAAATAATTCAGTTTTGTTTACGCACCGTTTCTGTTAAAACAAAGCCTGCGTTGTCCCTTTGTTTTCTTGGTCATTTTCCAAGCCGACGAAATTACCCTTAAAGTATATTTCTCACAGATGACATGACGAATGAGTGACGAATGAGTTTTGTGTACAGTTACAAACGCAACCACTCATGGGCCTAGGGAACGAACTGTTGTAAATACTTTTATGAAGTTTCGAACAGCAACTGTTTAATAAATGCGCTGGGAATGGCTCCAGAATTCCGTTCAATGAGTAAAGTCCGTCCCGAAAGAAGGCACTTGCAGCAGGTTTTCTTTTGGTAAGGCCTTCTTCTAGCAGGCCTTACAAAAGGACTGCTGGAACAGCGTACCACTATGAACATACTAGAAATGCAACACATACTAGAATGCAATCTGCTGGAACATACAAGGAATGCAAACGCGTGTATTTTACTAGGAAAGACCAGCGGTTGTGGCTCGCTTTTATTTTTCCCTATAGGAAGCTGAATGTGTGACTATGATGAGTAAAATACTCTGTAGGGTGAGCAACTGTTTGAGGTATCATTACCAAAGTCGTTATGAATACATTTCGAGTTAGCAACTGAACGAACCAAAATCCAATTTGATTAAAAAAATTGCGCCCACCTCCCCGCGAGGGGAACCCTGTGTAGATGCGACGCATCGTGGGGTTCACTTGGTGTTTCCGTTGTATTGATTCTGAAATCGCGTGAAACGTGTCGGGAACGCGTATGATTATTATGTTTTATGGTTATTATTATGTTTTATGGGCCAATCTTGGTCAATCTCTCTAAGTGGTATGCTTGGGGCTTCGCTGTCGCAACGACCTTTACTCCATCATTGTTGCTGTAAGTGGGAGCTTCTTTTCTTTATTGCAAGTGTTAATCATTGCCCATCATGCGTTGTGTCAGTACTATCTTGACGTAGTTTGAATGAGTCAAGGATATAAGGCGCGCTCGTAGCAGTTGATTCTGTCTTGGCGCAGTGGGAAGAGCACCATGTACCTCGCGTTCCGCCCACAGGGTCGTGGGATCGAAACCGGGCGCCGCTAACTATTTTTTTATAGTGTAGGGGGAGGCGTGTGGACGGACAACAACGCCGTATGGAGGGACAAGGCGAGTGAATGAGATGCAGTCGCATCTAAAACGTTATGTGCTACTCGCTCAACTTGCCGTCAAGAGTGCCTGTCGGGATCATTATAATTCGCCCTCTCGGTCGAGCTCAAGCCCGCTACTTAATCCAAGCTTCTCTGTTTTTGAAGCAGTATGTAATGCCATTTTCGTTAAATTAGTTTTCTTTCGCTCCTAATATTACTCGGAGTTAAGCTGCGTAGGAGTGAAACACCCGTAGGAGTTCTTCACAAACGGATGCTGTCTAGTTTGTTTCGAAGTCGAGCTTTCACCTCGCCTGTTTAACCAAAATTACAAACATGTTGAGCGCTTGGAACGGTTTTGCAAATGGGTTTTATTCGTCAAGCGTGCACCATCACGCGGTGCGAGTCCTCACCATTTGTCTGAGTACTTGCACACCCGCTTCCGGTATGCTTCAGATCGGCTGCGCTATCTTTTGTAGTATTGTGTGGGCTCTTTCAAACTTTGGGTGTTAACATGGAACGGGTAAGCAATTACCATACAATTTCAAGTCTCCTGAAAAATATAATTTCTGGTCTCTTTCATAAACACGTGAAAGGACAGTTGCCAAAAGAAATTTCGTTCTGCTGCTGGTTGAGGGAGAAAAGGATGAGCCAAAGGCACGGAGAAAGAAGCTCCGTGGCCAAAGGTGAACCTGATATTGTTTCCGTGAAGAAACGGAGGCTAAATGCTGGATCAACTGAGTGAATGACGTGCCGAAATTCCGGAATGCGAGGTTGGGGCGGAGTGGGGGATCGCGTGTGGCACACAACATATGCTTTGCTTTTCTTTCTTATTCTATGTGGATGGCGGAGAAACGGATCACTACAACCAGGTGGCACATAAAATGGCTTTCGTGATGACGCTCGGGGCAGGCGCGGGCACGAAACGTTATTTTTTATTTGTCCCTTGTAAAAGCTGCCACTGTGGTCAGTAACTCGCATCTTGTTTGCTATCCATTATCCGTGTCCAACATGCAGATGCAAGTCCGTGCCCCAGTGTGCTAATATTTAAACCACGTTTACGCCATCGCGTAAGATGAGAGACACGAAGGCGGAGATTACAGGTTCACAAACGAGCCATCGGCGTTATCCCTTTCTCGCGACAAATTGCACAGATACTCGGATGCACGACGTACAATACTTTTATTGAATCACTGTAAGTACCAACTTGAGCTCACTGGGGAATACTCCGACGCACACCATTCAAACTACCGCGCCCACATGAAAGACAATGCGTGGTGCTCGTTCGAATACTGGATCAGCTCTTCGGGGTAGCTGGCTAGCCGAATGCTGCGTTGTTACATGAAGCGGGGGCGGCGGTAGTTCGTTCCTCTGCGCATTCCGGGCGCGATCCTATAGTTGCTCCTTGACGAATCTGATTATCGCACGGCCGCTCATGGTTTGTAGCGCGAACCTCGTAGTCGGCGGCGCTAGTGCCGCTCTTTCATGCCATCTACGCTGTAAAAATGCAAACCACGTGTGGGTAGACGTCATCAAATTCCTTAGTCCACAAAAACAACATCAATTCCGTCTGGCTGTCAGTTTTGTATGTTTCTTGGTAGTAAGGTAATCGGCACAGTTGCACATAATGCTGCCGGTAGGAACACCATTGCGGATATCAAGAAAACAAAGGATAATAAATTGAGTGTCTTTTTGAAAGATTCCTTTTGAAATTGTTATAAATTCTAAGCAAATAAGTCGGGTAAAAATATGGAAAGCAACAGTGCATGACATCTGTGATGTGTCTGTTACCTTTGTCTGCAAAAGCAACTGGGAGTAATTGTCCCATTTTCAGTACATTTTCTTTTTATTTAGCAAGCGCAAACGTTCGTCGGTTGCTTGTCGCGTCCGTCAACAGTGACGGGTTCACTACATTATATTTTATAGTGTTCGCCACATCAACCTAATTCAGGGGGCAAAGATTTGATGATGTTCAAAAAGAAAAAAAGACAGCTTGCTGTCGAGTGTTTACCCCATGCCCAATGTATCGTCTCCGGAATGGACAACTTTGATTCGGTTGCCTTCAAAACGATGAGGAGCTACGTGACATATCCCCTTGTTACGAGAAAGGGGAAGAGGGCAGGTCATTCTCAGTTTTGCTGCTTGCCACGATAACCCGTTTGCTAAGGCATTGCGCGGCCGCACGTCGTCATGAATCCGATTCTCAGCCATGCACGTGACGGTATTTGCGACGTTCGGCGGAGCGTATACTACAAAACGCATGATGTGTGCGTACACGCTCTGTTCAGGTCTCTCCCCCCCCCCCCCCCCCCCCATCTCTCTCTCTCTCTCTCTCTCGCTCGCTCGCTTGCACATGCACGTATAGCGAAGTCCTAGCTGCAATAAATTAATTCCGACCGATTGGTATCACGGACAAACTATTCATTCGCTGTGCTACGCCTCCAGATTTCGAGCTCTGCATCTCGGCCAGTGTCCCTTTGTCGGGTTATTTCCAGTCACTCGCATAGCACAATGAAATGCCGACACGTTGATTGCTCCCTCTTTTTCCTACTGCAGGTCACTCGACACCGTCCACGAGTCGCCAACATCGCGAGAGTCAGGCACAGCTGTTCGTTTCGCTGTCATGCACGAATACTATAAGCCTGCCCGCTAGCCGTTCGCATAGCGTTCGCGCAAACACAGGGGTGGGCACCCGTCCCCGTTTCTTCGTTGCTGCTCCTCTAATTCGCGCCGCTAAGCCCATCTCGGGGACGGTCGCTGGGTCACACGGTGTGTAACCCCCGTCAACACGCAGCAAGGTGGGCTCTGCCTCCCCTTCTCTCTCTCAAACATAATCGCGCACTCTAGTGAGCCAAAGTGCGCACTTCTCCGTGCGTGAAACAAAGGGTGACGGGCGGTCCTCCAAAAGACTAAACAATTGCCGCGCGGACCGTCGTCATCGTCGCCGACGCATGCAGGCCGCCGAGATCGTGGCGAATGAGAAGGACGACGCTGAAGACTGCGCTGGCCTTGCGCTGGATGTGTATGGGCTTAAAAAGAGGGAAGGGGACGCCGCTGGCTGTCGACAATGCGGAGCCTGCTGCGGGCAGTCGGGTTTCTCGGGTCCTTTGAACGAACGCGACCGCGTCGTACGCTATGTAAGGATACCGAGAGCGGCCCCCTGAAGGCGCTGCTGCCGCGGGTCGTCGCACTGGAGAACCTCTTTGAACTGTTTGAACCGGCACGATGCAAGCGCGCGTGTCCAGAGGCCTTCCTTGTCGCCCTTTCCGTAAATGATACTCTTTCGTTTGTTGTGGGTCTCTTTTTTATCGCTGTTAATCTGCCCAAGAACAACGGTTCGCCGCATCCGTCACACTCGTGCCGCTGGTGCCGCTAGCGCGATAATCTGAGGCGTGGAAGGGCGTTGCGGCACCTCAGCTGTCACCGCAATATACGCGGTCGTGCTCTTCATGCGCACATGTGAGGATGTATGGCCAAGCTTCGGGTAGTACATCATAATGACGTGTGCGTCGGTACGCACTTTCGCTTTAGTGTAGGCCGCCGTTCTGAATAGCTTGCGCAGGTCACATCTTGGGCTCGTATGTGAACCGCGGCAGCGGGTAGTGACGCTGCTTTAACCTGTTACGGGCCCTGCGAACGCCGAATACAGTACACTTCGTCCTCCTCCTTCTCCTTTTGTTCATCATCATCGTCGTCGTCATCATCGTTATCAACAACAAAAGTCTAAGTAGGACTCTCCCATACATCTCTTACCGCTCCGCTTGTGCACTCCTGTGTACAGGTGTCCGTGCGCACGTACGTGTGTTCCCCTTTCGTGAAATAGCCAGGGAAAGCTGTTTATGTGTTGGCATTTAAAAGCGCACGATGGAGCTTCCCGTGATTTTTGTATATGCGTGTAACGTTTCTGAAATGGTCTATCCGTTTACAGTTCACAACGTGCCTAGCTGTCACTTCATCTCAACCGTTTCTTTTCTCTTTTTTTTCGTACTCACGCGTATTCCGAAACTTTACCCGAAGCGCTATATTTCCAGCTTCCTTTCGTCTTTCTCTTGTTTTGTCTTTACTCGTGCATATGACGAAACTTACTCGAAGCGCCAAATAATTGCCCCCACGTAACGAGGTAGCCGTTCGCAAACACCGGAGGCCGCAGGAAACCGTGCCGAAACGTGTAGCCGGCCCAGTTTTGTGTGCATGTGTACACATGCACGCACGCACAGAGGTACTAGCCCGGTTTGTCAGCAGCAGAGAGTAGGGTGAGTGGTGCCAAGGTCGACCGGGCTCCGGCTGTGAAGAGCCAGGCATGACCGTTGGCACCGATGCCCAGTGGGTGGTGCTGGATGCCGGCCGGGGTGGCCCGCTCTCGCAGCCGTGCACGCTGCGTGCGTGCGCGTAATACGCTTCGCGCTTGGCGGTTCCTCAAGTTCGCTCTCTCTCCCCTGTACTCTTCGAAGGCTCGTTCCTATACCCATTATGCACGCGTGCACTAAAATAAAAAAAGGGCGAAGGAAGTACTGCTGTTACGTGCGAGAACACATCCGTGATTTACGGCGCCCTGGTTTGCTTCAAATGGTCTGTAATAACGCAGGATACCCTTATAGGGCGACCCTCACGGGCATTTTTCTCGGTGCGTTTGATGATTCTACGGTATTTGAAAACGTGCGATAAAACAAAAATGCCGCACGTCTAGGGTTCAGAGTGCACATGGCCTACAAGTGACGTCACGCGGTCGCTATACCTTGTTTTAGAAAACCAAGGCCTCTTAGCAACAACTGAAGTGTACCAGAATATACGAAGTATATGAAATGTACGTCCCCGATTTTGCAGAACCGTTTTACACTGAACCACTGTTTCTCGGCGACAATATCGTGGCTCTATCGGTGTCTAGACGATTGCTTTTAAAGCGAAAACGACGGTGTGTCGAGATTTCGGTGCGTGTTAAAGTTACCGAATTGTTCAAAACTTATGTCAATCCTCCACTACAGCGCGTCTCATAGCCCATGTGTAGCTTCGGCGCGCTAAACCCCCTGAATTTAATTCCGCGTGGTTAACCGGGTTGCATATATGCCTCAGCTGTTTCGCTGCATGAGGCATGAATCACGCGTGCGCACATTCACACACACGCACACGTGCAGACAGGATCAACGCATAACAAAAACGAAGCGGCCAACCAAAGTGCTAGTTTCTCAAATACGGCTATAGTTTATTTTTGTATGCCACCTTCACGGACTAGAACTTTGTTCGAGTCCAGTAGCACAACTAGATGACGTCATCCGAGTCCTGAACACCTCGCAAGCACTTGCGAGTGCCACTCTGTTCTTATACTACCCGAGGACGCCACAATGAAACTAGCCGACGCGAGCAGCACAGGATCACGCGTCACCTCTGCACCCATGCAGCCGCGAACACGATAACGTGTCCAAGCCGGGAAACAGACGGCGGGGGATCACCGGCTGCGCGACCCAGATACGTCTCCGCGTCACCGGCCCTCACACCCGAAAGACAGAGCGCGCAAATGTCTCCCGCTGCGTCGCTCTTCACGGAAAGAGAGGTACAAAGAAAAGTGCGGAACGGGCCTCATCAGATCAACGCCGCGCGAACAAAGGGAAGATCGCCGGGTATACAGATGTATGAAAGAGCGGTCTTTGTTAGGGCCTCTTTCAGGAAGACATCTGGAAGGGTGCACCCTTGTCCACGGCTCTGGGATGGGGTCATGCGTCAAGAACGACGTAAACGAGTTTAACACGTGGCTATGTCGCTGCACTTAGCCGGAACTCAACATGAATCTGAAAAACAAGAACAACAAAAGAGCCAGAAGGACACGTCTCTACCACACATCAGTGTTATTTCCACCTTTGGGAACGGTGTATACGTTCCCAATCCTCGTGTCTACAGTTTACACATACCTCCACAACGGGTATTTTCCGCCTGTGCAGTCCCGGCTTCGCGACGCGGGCTGTGTACACACAACCTGTTCTCGGGCAGGACTGCAGTTCAGAGCATGTAGCCGTGGCCTCTAATTTTCTCGGGCGCGTCCAGAAGCACGGCCATGGAGTCCATGTGCTCACAAAGAAAAGAGAGAAGGACCGGCGTGTATACGTTCGGTTCTTGGGTCACCTGTATATGGGCACGAAAAGACGAAAAAAAGAAAAGAAAAGTACGGGGCTCACTGCACGCAGTGTATACACGCCAACAAAACACCGAACAAGAAACCCCGCGACCCGCGAAAAGCGGTCCGCAGCCACCAAGCTCGCCCGCTCGCTTGCCAAAAGCAGCCTCCCAAAACGAAGCCCGCGAAGAGTGCGGCGGGGCTTCCTGATTGCCGCTTGTTTTCCACGAGGGCGGGGAGTTGTTCGCAAGCGCTGACCCCGACATTGACTGGCACGTGCCGACTACTGCAGAGGAGGCACGGAAGAACGAGGCTGGTGAAGTCCAAAAGAAGGGGTGTAGGTAGCGGTCACTCCGAAAAAAAAAATGCCACGGGTGCAGCCACGGGGGATTGGCTGCACGGATGCGCGTGTACTACTCGGACAAAAGGAGTTAACCGAGAAATATTTGACTAGTACAATAACAACTTAGTGAGTCGCGTGGTGGTGTGTAAAAAGGAACGAGCTCGTGCCGTTGTGTGTGCCCAAGCTGGTGTTCTCTTTTTCTGGCGGTCATGTTGCGCGTTTTTGTTTGTTTCGTGTGTGCCGACCATGCTTTGTCCGCCGTTTCTATTGTTCCTTTTCGGAGTGGGCGCCCCACATTGTCGTGGTGGGGATGGTTGTCGTCTTCGTCGAGCGTTTCCCGATGGTTATTTATTGAAACCGTCGTCGTCGTACTAACCTAGTTCGACGACCGGAATGCGGTGATTTCGGCGGCCTGGTTCAAGGTCGTGCCGATTCGGTTGTCTACGGACCTTGCTCTTCTTTTGTATCAACACTTGCGTTCGGCTGAAGATTCGTCGTCATTGTTGCCCCGTGAGCAGCGTTGCTTTGCGCCGGGATGAGCGGCCACACGATGTGGTTTTTCAGTGGGATTACTTCTTTCAAGGCAAGATATTCTAAACGGTGGTTTTTAATACAAATATTCGAAATTTCGATTATTCGAAACTGATAATTCGAAAGGTCGATTATTCGTAACTTTTCCATATCTCGAACTTTCAAAGATTCATTTATTCAATAATAGAAGTTTTGATTCTTTCGAAATGCCCGACCGAGAGACGGAGGGGGACCACCGATGATTGCTTTTGCCGGCTACTATTAGTTTGCCATCGGAAGCGCTCGATTATCGTAGCGTCTTTTCGTCTGTGTTGAGGGGGAAAGTCCCGTTAGTAGGAAGTGACCTGCAGCACACTTCCGCATTCACGGATACCGATGTTGTATTTCCGCAAAAGTGGCTTCCCACAGTTGTGACGGTAACGATCGTTTCTGTCGAATATTTGTAGATATCCTGTGAGTATGCGCACTATAGCTGAAAGTAAACGCTAGCCTCTAGTGTAAAGTATAAACTCCAATGTACCTGTACCCAGCTGTACTCCCAGTAGGCAACATTACGATGTGCCTGTACCATAATGGCCAGCTGCAGCACAGAATATCACAAATCACAGAATTATGTTGACCACTATCACCGCTTTATCTACTTTGTGTCTTGCCCGTTCTCGTATGGTTCACCTTCCACCTCTGTTTGGCTTACACATCCTCAATTGAACTTGTAAAGCTTCAAGAAGGCAGCTTTTTCCGCGAATATTTTTCGACAGCGCATTTTCCGTCGCAGGTAACCATCTGGAACCATTACGGGGAACGACCTGCACGCGGTTTGTGTCACGAATGCACAGGACAGTTTCCTGTTAATAATGAACATCCTTAATTAGCAGCGCCCCCTTCCTAAAACGAGTCTCTCCTCTCTCTCTCTTCTTTTCTTCTCTTTTGACTATATCGCTCTCTCTCTCTCTCTCTCTCTCTCTCTACTCTCTCTCTCTCTTCTCTATTTTTCAGAAACTTCGATCTTTTGGGAACACCCGTGAGGTCCTTCCTGAAATCAAGCGGTTGTTTCTCTCTCTTTTTTTCGTCTCCCTGTTTTTCGGGCCCCAATGGAGCCGGCCCGCCCCAAAGGAAGGGAACACATCTGATTGCAGAGCGGGAGCGGCGATTACACGCATGAAAGGCCGTGTGGCGTGCCAGTCGACGCAAGTGCCTGAAGCCGTGAAAACTCAGGGCCGGTTTTCTTTGGTGGAGTCAGGCGCCGCATCACCTCTCCTTCTTCACCCCGCACCCTTCCCGCATTTCTTTGGTGCTGCAAGATCCCAAGTTGGTGGGAGAGAAACGTTTTCGCCTTTTCGGCTGTAATTTGCGTTCGCTGGCTTGGTTACTGTGCGGCACATTGATGAGAGCTCGTTTCGCCAGGAGGAACCAGTAAGGGTGCCTCTTTCTCTAAATATAAATGATTGTCCCACTCTGTCATGTTCATGCGGAGTTGTTCCATAGAATCTTCTCCAGTGTTTATAGCCAGTTTCGGGCAACGTAATTAGGTTGTTCTATAAAAGCTGGTTTCCACTTTGGCGAGCGAGCAAGGATCAATATATAAAAAATCTTCACCTAGGAATACGTTGTGTTTCATACTTTGTTTTCCACAAGAAAACGTGTCAGAGAGACTTCCCGTCGCTTTGTCTACACAATTTTGTCTTGTAAACCTAGCGCGGTCTGTTCAAACTCTTTCAAACCTTTTTTTAGTTAGTAACGGTAGCACGTTGCACTAGAGTCAACATAAAGTATTTGTCAAGACTTTCAAGGCCATGCCGAAAGTGCACAGGCCGCAAAAAATGGAATGTACACGATTACGTCCCGCGGGAGGCTCAAACGTTTCATGTCGGAAAGGTAGAGAAAGGTCCTTTCTTTCTTACTGTCACAAAACAATTTTGTCACATTTAAAGGTAAAGCTTATTCTTTAAATTATTTGGGTTCGAGAAGGCTTAGGATTAGCCAAGAAAATTTTGGCAAAGGGTGTACTTGTACTTCGGTTAAGTAACTTGAAATGACAAATCGTGTGCGAGTCGGTACGTGGCTTGTTCCAATTGTTATTAAAATTGCGCCAACTGTGATCAGGGCAGCCGTGCCAAAAAGTACAGGTATCATGTGAGACTGAATAATTTCTTGCTAAATTCCGTGGCAGACCCGAAAATGCCTCCTTGGGGGAAAGGGGCGGGATGAAGATGGGATGTACATCTTAAAACATGGTGTGAAAGAAGGAGGGAATAGGCGAGCTTAAGAAAACCTTCTATAGGTGGTGGGGACTTAAGCCTCGGTAGTGCTACTTTTCAGTGCTCTCAGTGAAGGAGGCAATCACCCCGCCCCCCTTCTCAGCTCACCGTGTATCTGGCACTAATGAAGGCGTATGCTTTTGAGGCGATTCGCTGGACCTACAGCTTAGCGTTTACGTAAACCCGGGACTTCAGCTTGACTTGCAGCGCCAGGTAATCGGTGTTACAGTACGCCGTTGCCAAGTTCTCGTGCCCGCCTTTTCCGCAGGGCGCTTATATCAAAGGTTGCGTCAGAAGCACCGGAGGCTGGTTCATTATCGCACGTGCGATCGATCAATTTTCGTCTTCCGAGGGTCCAGTAAAAGCGCATGATTGTCTCTTTCAATTCCGGCAAATGTCTTTCAGAAAAAAAAAAAGATCATAACGTGTACTAAAACACGACAACCATCAATCACTGCGTCCAGTAGTCCATTGTGTCTTGGCAGCAACAGAATAACCGGTGTACCTAAAGTCCTTCACTTTCTCCTTGCTTTTCGCTAAAGCGTATCAACGCGTACAGCCTCATCTCGCTCTCTGCCGAGGGCGCTGCCGGCAGCTTAGTGCCGCGTGGTGCATGGCCTGGCCGGAATGCCGTTCCTCGGGCAAGGGCGACCCTCGCCGCCGCAAGGAGCAGCGAAAATCTGCTGGCGGCGAGATTTATGGGAGGGCTGTCAGCCAGCCGGCCCTGCCGCCGTGGTCGACACTTTGCCTTCGCCGCTGGCCACCTGCCGTCCACGGCGATTTCGTGTGCCGCGCGTGCCGGCACGTTCGTACACCTCCGCACGCGGCGTTGTTTTGGCCGGGAGGTCGGCGTACGGCGACGGCGTCTGTTGGGTCAGTACTGCCGGGACGGCAGTGTTGCTACCTCGTCGGCGGCTCGTGCACTGGTCTTCGCCTTTTCACTCGCGGGCGTGCGTTAAAGGGTTGCAAGGTCAGCAGGAAAGAAAACGCCCACCGCCGGTTACCAGGTGACTGCCCCCCTGGAACTCGTTTCTTCCGTAACATGACCGAGTACGCCGGAACTTTAATTTACCGCAGTTATAGCGCGCACGCTCTGGACCCTGTGCACGCCTTGACAAAACGAAAAATTAAAAAAATAAAACGAGAAGGATGAAAGTACGCGGGCGAGAAATAAACAAAGATACAAATGTAAAAATGCACGAAATAATGGTACATTAGGCAAAAGCGAAGATTGCAGCGGGTAATGACAACAATCTCGCAATTTCATTAACATTAATTCATCCATTCGAATAACTATTGGCTGTGCTTCTTTTGAGGCCGCTTTAGCTAAAATAATTATTAGGTTCAATCTCACTTCCGGTGCTCCAAATAGCACCCAGACCATTTCCATTCGCTTGTAGTTTCCGCCACATTGTTAAAATTAGGCCCACATTGTTAAAATGGGCGCCACTGAGACACCTCGGCGGGTATTTTTTTTTTCTTTACTGCACGGAAAACTGCACTTATTACATCCTACAAAAGCTATCAGTCATCCAAGAAGATGCGCATCACTGCAGCTAAAATAAGCCGTCCGTCAAAACTCCGGCAAGCAGACGCACGCGTCCAAGACATGCAGCCATTACTTGCACTACCAGCTCTATTTCTTGTTTGGGGGCTAATGGGGACCTGAAATTTAAGAAAACACACAGAAAATATTGTATTGCGTAAAAAAAAATCAGGGCTGAAACGGTTAATGAATAGTCCCGTTGAATGGGTGTGTGAAATTCGAGGGTATTTGAACGTCGCGGTCAAATGGGGAATTGTTGAATCTGACTTCTGACGGCTGCTATCACCGTCCCTGGCCAATCGACTTGAGTGGGCATTGTTAGGCTGTGCCAGCCAATGGGAATGTTTATGACAGGTTTATAGATACACGCAGCCAATTAGAATTTTGCTGACACGTTCTGGCCACGCTGGAGACACTGCTTTTTTCGCTAACTGAAGCTGAGCAATTGTAATGCAGTTATGCTGGTGTGGTGCTCACGTTTAAAGAAGTTTCGTTAGAGGAAATCAAAGAGGCCGGAGGGAGGTAAATTCTCTATCCCGATGCTCTGCGTGAGCAATACAACAACCAGAACAACAACAACAACAGCAACAACAACAACCAAATGTACATGTGCACTAGGGGACAACTTCAGAACGACAGCGGAAGTTGCTCCTGTGCTTCACCACCGCAACCGGCTGTTACTCCGCGCGGCGCGAAAAGTGCCTTACTACGAGTATTTTGAACGTGACACGAGTCGTTTCCATTATTTCTCGTACTTAATCTGCTCACAAATTCTGAAGGTACAGCCAGGAGACTAGGGGCGAAAATAACGATGTTACTCATTCAGCGCTATCTCGTTTCAAAACGCGCGCTCGCGTTTACATCCGGGTCCGTCGATTCGGCGGAGTGATACACTAGATGAGCTATTGCCGTTCTCATCTTGTACCCGAATAAAGTAGAAAAGGTTCATTGTTTATACTCGCGTTTTATTCGACATACTTACAGGTGACGCCATGTCGCGCTTAAAGTGCGGTGGACGTTATTCTTGCTCACTGGAGATCTGATGCATTCCGGCGTGTCAGGTGCGATAACGTTTACCCAAATTAATTCACATGAAAACAGAAATGCCATTTACCATTAAAAAACAGTGTCAGGCTGTTTACCTCCTATTTGCTCTTTGCTCTACAGGGAAGACTTCTTACGTTTTGCTTCGGCAATAAGTCAAAATAATTATTCTTCAATACCAGTGACGCGTAAGTGGCGCCTTCAGTGGTAGGCAGCGATATGTCCAGATCCCAGCGTCCGCATAAGTGGCTACGTATATAGCAACTGGGATGCACAGCTGTTCCCATAGGCGCCTATTTTAACGACTATCCATCTCACCAGTTTGTCATTCGCATCGATCAAAGCCTCGAGACAGCGCGCAGTGCCTACGCGCGTTCTGCATTTCCATAACAAGGCTAAAGTCAGCTCGTTTCTTCATAGGGGAATTCATTACGCCGCAATCCATGGTTAATGCGGGCGCCATCGGCAGTGTCCTGCAGGGAAGCCTACTCATCATTCATCCGTTAAAGAAAAGGGTAAAAGAAACCCTATGCGTGCTAATTGCACGGGAATACGAAAAAGCAAGAAATCAATTACGGCTGCGCGTTCCCACCCGCCTCTTTGTCCGACTGGACCGATCCGCGACAGCGGTCCTTCGCTACTGCTCGACCGACCGTCTCCTGAGGGCACAATCGGTCTCGACGATCTGCGCTGCTCCTGCTTGCCTCACCTTGCCCCCGTTTCTTCGCGCGCACACAAATCGTCCGTTCCTTCAGAATCGAATAGGAGCGGCGGTGGAACCGCCAACAATCACTCATTCTCAATCGCGACCGCTTCTCGAAGCAGAAGGAACCTACGCATGGCCAAACGCGCCCAGTTTCTTCTCCCGCGTCGCCGCACTGTAAACGAAAGGGGTTAGCGCACGGCTGGTGACAAGTAGACACAGAAACCAGGCAACAAGCGGTCGTTGAGCCTTTAAAAAAAGGCGGGAAATTTGAAAAGGGTCTTCTCTGTAGATCGGCATGACGGAGCCCTTGGCAAGAATGGCTCGTGAGTGACCACTCGTAAGCGGAGAGGACCTAATGGAGTTGGTCATGCTGGACCATGAGCAAACCCTGCGCGTGTATATGCAATCGTTTTCTGGCTCCGCTCATACGTCTAGACAAGAAATGACCCAAAATGCGGGCGGGAAATGAAAAAAGCCTCGAGCGAAGAAGACGTCCTGGATCGGTCCGCATCTTCTCCCTCCCTGCGAACCGGAGCGCGCGTGACAAATCGAGTCACCCTGAGCAAGGCTTAGTGCGTGGCGCCTCTTCTCCGCGTATGCGTAGCCCGCGGTGTCGAAGGCTTGCCCGTTATTGCCCGAGCGAGCTGGGCAGAGTTATAGAGACAAAGTTGTGCAAGCGTATAACGGGAGCGGGTGGACTACATTTCCACCACGAGCCCCCACGCGCGCAGACTCGCTTCTGCTGCGTGGGCATCTTACGAGCACCTGCAGTGTCGAGGAGTGTTTGCTGCGGGTCAGCTGCAAGCCAACGTGAAACGTGCGCGCTCTGTTTGCTATTGCGAGGCTGTGTTTGCCGTCGATCGGCGGTGGGACAATGAGGAATGGCCTGCCGTATATATAGTATATGTGCGCTCGAATGGTGAGCACGGTGACGCCTTCCGTGTTATGCGTTTGGGTTGCCATTCTCGGTTTAGGCGCCGTAGTTTTGTGCGAGTCTAATTTTCGCTGCGAAGCGTCGGCGTCGACCGATCGTAGGGGGCGAGATTCCTGTTTTCACGGGCGTGATGTCTATTCTGCTGAAGTCGAGGGTTTGACGGAAACCCGCCTGGTCGGGAGACATATTGAAGTAAAAAACGGAGACACCGACTAAAAAAGAACTGTTAAAAACATTACAAACTTAAAACAACAACCAACAAGACGTTTCGGCTTCGCTACGGAAGCCTTGTTTGGCAACGTTTCCGTAGCGAAGCCGAAACGTCTTGTTTGTTGTTGTTTTAAAGTTTTAACAGTTTCTTTTGGTCGGTGTCTATTCTGCTGTATTAAATAAAACCATCTCTGGCCTTGCTTGATGTTATTTCATCGTCCATCCAGTTTTTCCACGGCTGCTTGCGTCACTACTCAATGTGCGCAGGTGTGGCCTTGATGACGATGTTAATGTAGGCTTAAGTTAACTGCGTCTTTTAAATTATTGACTTAGCAGTGCAGTTTCGCTCTTGCAGATTCACGGGGGCAGTTACACTGAGGTTAAGTTCAACAAGTGGGTAGCAGAGTTTAACCTTCGGACTGCCTTTGGCGGTACAAAACTATTTTTTTTTGTCCGAGGAAAGCTACATCGACTTTATTTTTTATAAAATAAAATTCATGCCGTGCTATGATTTTATGAAATTCAGAAGAATCGTATCCTGCTGTCCTTTACGACGACTCTGCAACTTCGCCGAGTTGTGCGTCTTCCTGGTTAACAGTTAGTTCCCAGTAATAGCGTATAACCATGTGGAAATTCTCAACGCTTCCCCACTTTCAATATACATGTAGACTCCTATGAGAAGGGCACGTCTCGGAAAAAGACTAACTGAATTTTACTGCTCGTATCTGGCGAGATATGTACGAAGTTTTATCACAAGGGCTATTCTATAAGTGTGCCGAGTACGCACTTATTTATTACTGCCGGCTGCAAAAAATCGCAGTCGATTCTACAAAGTTTAATAACCACAGTAAATGCAAGCTGAATTATGGTTGCCATATCCGAGTCATGCTAACAATTTCTTAGGCCTTAAACATTCGTCAGGGCAACGGCAACACAAGCAGCGTTATCAACACCACAGAAACAAACCGTTCCGAAGTTTAGTGTATCAGGCTCCGAAATGTTTCTGACAGTTTACGTGGCAGCCGAAAAAATCTTTTGATCCAAGTTACAGGCACTTTTTCCCGGTTTTGCGATCATTGCAAGTACCTGTGCCGTTCTTCCGTTTTGGCCGGTCTTTATGTGCTAACGAAGCTGTAAAGTGCGTGCAGTCGTATCTCCGGGGAACTGTGTGGTGCCTCAACCCATCAAGCACGGATACACTGCAATAAAGCAACATTTCTGCGACGCGCGCCAGCTCAGGTGGAAGAAGGCGGAAACAGCCGTGAAACACGAGCGGCCCCATCCTCCTCACTTTTCTTGCGCATTCTTTTCATTAAGATTGAGAAGAAGATTAAGACCTATATCGGCCTTCAGAATAGAAAGGCTCTCATTTTTGCTGACGCTATGCATCACGCCCGCTTGAAAGGGCACCTCTACAGGCACTCCGATCCTGAGCCTTCTTCATTCACCCTTGAACCCAAAGAAGGAAAGGCAACACGCCCATCCCGATTTTGACGGAACAGATCTATTGCGGTCCAGCGCTCATCAGTTTGCGAGATGACGGGCCAGATGACAGGCGCCGATAAGCCTGGTCCTACAGCGTATCGGAGACCCGACTACAACATACTGCAATCGTTGTAGACAGCCCGCTTTCTGAAGAACGCTCCCACTGCATCCGCCTCTCTCTCTCTCTCTCTCTCTCTCTCTCTCTCTCTCTCTCTCTCTCTCCTCTCTTCTCTCTCTCCTCTCTCTCTCTCTCTCTCTCTCTCTCTCTCTCTCTCTCGCGCGCGCGGTCGCTCGCTCCCTCTATTCGAATTTCAGTGCAGGCTTTTGCCGTACGCCCCTCACTTTTCTGACCACACGTTTTCTAATCTCAGGGCTATCCTCATCTAAGGGCTGCGGCCTCCTTCTCAAGGAAGTCATTCAATTTTTCATTCTACCCTCACTTAAAGAGTGATTATCCAGAAAGAGTCCCGCGTTGTGGCTGTTGTATGGTAATAATGCGCACTGCAGCCATGACTTTCAGTGCGACCGGGCAGCGATCGGCTATGCTCGTTGCTGAAGCGACGAAGAGATCCTCATAAGTGCACGAGGAAGACCACGCGTGGTCCCGTTTAGCGCTAATTGCGGCCGCCCTCCTCTGACCCTGCCTTTGACGTGACGTCGATACGTCAGCACCGTGAACGGGCGTCACGACCAACGAGCGCCGGCAGGTGGAGCTGGTTGTCACGCCGCGTGCATCACAAGCCGTCGGGGCGTCCTTCATCACTCATAACGCCCCTCGGTGTACCCTCGGTTCGCCCTGGACGGCGTGAGCTGCCGAGTGAAATGAGGCAAAGGGACTCGAAGACCTAATTTTGGCGCCAACGGTCAGTTATGAGCTACTTACTGAGGACGATGATGGTCGTAAAAAAAATTAGGTGCAGTGAGCGCTCGTAAATTCTGCAAGGATGCAGGAAGAGTTTGATTTGGACGAAGCTCAAGCTAACGAAAGCTTAACGAAAAATGTGATGTTCAGCCTAAAGAATGCTGAAGCTTTTCAAATCGCCAGCTTTTTTTATTAGGAAGATGAATCTGCTATCGGCTTGTGTTCGTGCCCTTAAACGTGATGTATGCGATTCTTTGTTCGGTGCTCGAACATTGCTGCGATATATTTGCGTGCCGTGCGGAATTAAATACGAATCACTTTAGAAGCAAGTAAACAGCATTTTATACCAATCAACGCAGCTGGCCCACCACGATTTTCTCATCTTCCTTTCACGATTCCCGCAGAAAGTTATTGATGCGTCCGCATTTTCTGCCGAGTACCCCAATGCGCACAGGATAAGTCCTTGTATCTAAGACGGATATTGATGGATGGATTCCATTTTGGTTGATTTCAGAGGATCTTGGCAACAAATTTTACCAAGTTCTCCATCAAGCAGTTGTAAATAATTATTGAACAGGAGAAATATTTGTACCAGTGAGGGATTTCAACTCGATGTGACAGTTGCCGAAAATATTAGCAAGCAATAATTAACAAATAAAGGAATTTCGGAGAATGTTTCGCAAATGCGGATATTTTAATTATCCCCAGTGTCGTATCGTACAGGACAAGGTAACGCATTATAGGGTGTACGTTTGTGCGAGGAAGGGAATTGTTGCGATCACCCCTCAGTTAGCCTCTTATACTCAAACGCAATGTATTGTGAGACTCGAGGATCAAACTTTTCGAATTCAACATGTCTTGCCCATTTATATCGGAATAGGCCGAACATGTGCAGCCCCTGTCAATGTGCCCCCGCCAGTTGAAAATCATCCCAGCGAGCCCTACACGATTCCGTGGTCGCCGTACTTCATAGGTGGCAGTATCCCGCAAATCGCCTTCCACGACCTTCCACGGATGCACGTCAGCTTCGATCCTGACACGTTCAGCGCCTGACCTTATGAAGGCCCTGTTTTCTTTTATACACATATTCTTTATCCCCGTCCAGAGAGCCGCATGTTGTCGAACGCGGAGTGCTACATGACAAGTCTCCCTGACGTGTATTCTTTGTACGCACGTTCGTGGTACGCCACCCGCTGTTTTGCGCGTGGTCTACGTGCCGGGATATCTCTTGGGCTGTCGTGTTTGTCGAGCGGCTTTGCAAAACCGCATACGTGCTGTCTGCGGCTTACGAGGCGAGTTTTGCAGATGCCCTGACCTTGACTCACAGAAGTCGAAATAAAAGATCCACTGCTTACGGTATATAGCGCTCAGATTGCTTCGACGGTCAGTGTATATTTAGGTGGAGTCATGTTTGCAAAGAAACCCCGCATTAGAGTGACACGCGCAGACATTGGGGACGCGCAGTGCGAGCGTATACAGGTCCGCACGCTGTAGAACGAGTTACGTTCAAAAAGGGAAGAAAGATTCTGCGCTTCGCCGTATCTCAGGTGTCACGGTCGTGAACGTTATTGAGCGACTGCACAAGGCGCTTGAAGCCTGTGCGTATTGAATAGAGGTGCCGCTGGACAGCGAGTCTCGCCATGTGTTTGGTGAATGTGCCGAATCACCCCTCTTATATGTCTCCTACCCCTGCTAAGTGAGTCGACAATTGTTTGTAGGTTAAGCCAGTCTTGTCACTCGAACACTGTGGGAGCTTTTTCGTCGTTTTCGAATTCATCCAAGGTAATGAACGGTGTGTTTTAAAGTTGAAGTCAAGGGATTGATTTGAGTATTGCTCGTACCTGGTACTTCACACACCTGTCAAAGCTCATCGGTTTCAGTGCTCTCTTCAAATTCCAGAAGCTCTTCCAAAGTGCCATAGCATGTTCTTCAGACCAGTATATTTTTGAAAGTTTTCAAATCTGGCGGTATTTTTAATTCCGCTCTTTCTAGTTTGCCACGCGGCTATTACTTTTAAGTATTAGGTACTGAATTGTTATAACGCAAGAGAACAAGTTAAATAGCCCCAAGCCCTTCCTGTAGGAAGCAAAGCAGGGCAAGGGCCCGGGTACATGACCGCAAGGGACCCATTTCACCGCTTAGAGCGTTCGTTTATCATGACCGCTTCGGTTTTCATTTAATGTGTGCTCCACGGCAAGCGTATTCATATTGCAGTGAAGCCACACCATTCTTAGCTGTGAGGGAAGCAGTAATCATCATTCGCCAATAATTATAATAATAATTGTAATAACCATACCTTCATCTGATGATAACTTATGCTAACTTAGGTAGAAGCCACCAGCCAAGTCATCGTTGCATGATCGAATTTAAGGTAATCCCCTGGGGCCTTCTATGTGGTCATATGCACCCCGTATACCGCGGGTATATGAAGCTACTCTCCACGTGATTTTCGTTCCCTCGCGTATTTCTAGGCACTGTAAGTCTACGAGACTGCAGTTGTCCATTTGATACAAACAAAAGACCATACGGAATGGTTACGAATTTGCACGGCGATGTCGACGAATCCGGTTTTTCGTGCACCATGAGCAGCATTACCACCATAATACTGATACATCATAATATTGGCAGTCTAATAGTGACATATCCTGGAGGGAAATCTGTCGCTCCGGTTGTGTGCCGTCATGGCATACAACCATAACAGTTGACAAGGTTTCACTTTTACTTGGCTTGTTTGTAACATGCCTTCTTGAGGCACCTGACGGCAGAGGTAACAACAGGGGAAATATTTTTATTGTTCGTGTTTCATGAAGCTTTCAAAGAAAGCCACAACAAAGAAGTCTTTTTAAAACATTCTTTCGTAATTGCAGCCTAACTTTTAAAAATATGAACAGCAACTGTGTGGTTTTTTGCATCCGGAGGCAATTTTCGAGCATGTTCTCGAGGAAAATGGGACGCTTCTCCGTGGCACACGCCGGCACTCTCGTTTAAGCGCGGCTCGCCGATAGACACTATCCAGGTTTTCCTTCGGTGTATATTGGCGTGAAACTCTGAGCCCAGAGTGCTTGGGTAGAGCCGCGCGAACGCGGAAGAGCCCATCTCCTCCATCACCGTAGAGAAAAACGCGCTCTTAGCCACGGGGGATGCCACGGAGAATTAGTATAGACGGTAGAGTTCCCAGAGGGAGAAGGTGTTGCTCGGGGCGCGGTAGCGCACTCGAGCGGTGCATACCCGTATTCGGCATTCCATCGGATGAGCACCTTATTGGGCGTGCGGAGCAAACCGGCCGGTCGGCATCCCGACTAAACTGTACACGGCTTGCACCAGGAAGCTCTGTATACAGATGGGGAGAATGGCAAGAGGTGGTGTAGGCCAATTGCGCGCTATGAGCGGCGCCCAACGCTGCCGGCGGCGGTGACCACTACCTGCGGCCACCACCGCCGTGAAAGGTGAGCGCACGGTCATGCCCGCCCGCGTCTTCGCCGTTGCTGCTTTATGGGTGCGCTGCTCCGTGCGAGATCGCGTGTGTATTGATAGCTGCTGGGGTGTAATGGAAACCTACGAGTAAGGCCCGCATGTGTGTACGAGTATTGCAGGGCGCGGCGTGGAGCACGTGAGCGTGTAGAGGCACTCAAGGGGCTCGAGGGCGTGTACATCGCCGCCACTGACTGAAACCAGGCTTGAAGATCCCGCCATAAAAGGAAAGCGCATCGATCCACCTCAAATAAAGATTCAAGGCGTAAAAGATTTTATGCCGTTTATCGTCGAGAAGAGGAATACGGAGACCTTGCTTTGCGGGCGCTTATCCGTGGACGCCTACCCCTTCTATAACCTCTGCCTTTTCTGATCGGGGAAAAATGCACGTTACGGACACTGTGCCGTGGGCGATGCTTACGGACATGATGTCGTCAACCCCGCGCAGTAGCGGTGTTGCGTACTCAGTCATTTGAAGTTGCTTGCCTCGAGGACACAGGCATTTGTCGGCGAGCGAAGATTATATACCGAATTCTGGATCAACGTTCTTGTTCTTTAGTAGTTCGGCGCAGTGTACCACACCTCTTGTCTGTGAACGTCTTTACTATGCGAATCGCGCTAGAAAAACGTGGAGGCGAACCGAAATTTTGTTAAGTTTGTTCGTCCTCGGCTTGAGGGTCAGCGTGCTGAGTACCGGGAGAACGCGGGTTGCTCAAGGGGATCGAGAGGAGGCACGGATCATTGCGTCCTCTCGGTACGAACCATGAGTGTTGACCGACATGGCACGAAGGAGGTGTCCCTGGGTGCTAATCGTTAAAAAAAATTCCTAGGATGAATGCGGGTAAACCAAGTTCGTCGTGCGATAGGTCCGTTATGGTGCTAAGAGTGCGTAGTGAACGCGCGTGCGCGCAATTTCACCGCAAGACAGAATGCAGGTGCTGTCGGCCGAACGCGTAACGAACTTGGATACAGTCTGCACCTTTTTGTATGATTCTCTGGTGGCATCCGTCATTACTCTTTTCACCTATCCCCTTCTCCGAACGCCCCACTTCGCCTTAGATAAAACGAACAAGTAGACGCTTTCACTGCGCAACCGCACGCCGTGCTGACTTGACCTTGGCTGAGCTTGAAAGTGAGACTGACAGTATGAGGAAAGAGCCGTTATCTGAGTTTTCACCTGGAGTAAAAGAACCTTTATTCTAAAAATTTAGGGCCCTCCCTGGTGATAACTAGCAGTCGTACAGAGCCGTATACTCTACCCGTGCTTCCCGAAAGTGAGGTCGCTTCGTGCGTAATACACAAGCTTAACGGTTAGCGGCCCCGTGTGATCATCCCACGCGCCCAATTATTAGGCGGTGTCTGGCTTCACCGTTCCGAAGCGACAGCGTCGTTCATCGAGCGTGACCTGCAGCAGGCTACGCGGTGTGGCGGAGAAAGCGGTGCTGCGGAAAATTGCCGGACGCGTTCGACAGCGCGCCCAAAAATACAGCCTCGTAAACGCAGCTACAGAGGGTGAAAAAATGTGATTCCAAGTCAGCTGCGCCCGCTGTTCGACTAACGAGCGGTCGACATCTGGCGAGCGACGGCTGTGCGGCCAGAGAGGTGACGGCTGGTGGAGACGGGACTGGAACGTCGAAACGACAAACTGGCCGAGGAAAAGGGAAGAGAAAAGCGGACGCACTGCTTCCCTCTTCCTATATTTTTTGAGCCTCAGAGCAGATTCATAATTTTGCTCTAAGTGCTTTGTCATGCAACCAAGTCTCCTTCAGACTTTAGAAACGAGCGTTATACACAAAATACAAGGTGAAATTCAGAAATCTAGCAGAACCTTTGGGACACCCAACTCCTCCCCCCTCCCCTCCTCCCTCTAAAAACCATAGGAATCGTGCATACCCGCATACGTCTACTAAAATGTGGTGCTACGTTCAGGCTACCGGCGTAACAGCCATATCGTGCGCTTTGGACGTAAAAAAAACAGCGTTTCACGCAGTTCGGTTGGCTGAGACGTCCAACAACGTCATTATTTAATGATATTACGACAGTTGTGACAACAGTCTGAACCCAGCATGTGCGTGCAAAGGAGTTTTATATGGCGCAGTTCGGGTAGGCTTTACTACTTGCAAGTGAAATTACTAAAGCATACGACGTATGTGCCATCCTGCTGCGCAGGCCTGAGCATGTGGGATGAGGGATGCATTTTTGGACCTAATTTCATGCTCTTAATTTAAGCATCGTTTAGAGTTCGGGGGGAACATTCATACAAAGTCTAATATCACTCACAGTACTTAATTTGCACTGTAAGTACGCCTAGTTCGCATACCAGCGAATAGACGCATGGTCAGTGTGACAGATTGGTTAGAAAAAAAGGATCTATCAATGCGCATCTATCAAAATTTCTATTGCTGTATTCTGCATCACCCCGATGCTCACATTTGGAAGATTTAAAGAGCATCAGAACAATCGCAAGGAAATTGCAAGTGGACTAAGGAGCGGTATATTGCGGTGAGAAATTTTCCCAAGTGGACGTACCTGCGCCTTATGTAATCGAGGTGCGTTAGAATCGTGCAAATAGGGTACTCCAGAAGCTTTTGAAAGTGACGCTTTCACGAGCAGCAAATGTCACTACGGATTTAAAGGACGAATGCAACACGCCAAAATAGGCTTCGGATAGGTGAAGTATCTCTACAGCATGCCGGAAACACAAAACTCTCGTTGAGGTGGTCGGCTGTAACGAAAGTGCGGCAGGGTATACAGCGGACGGAAGCTTCAAGGGTCCCCTCAAGAACCATGACGGAGAAAGTAAGTTGCATTAATGCGAAAGCAAACGTGCGGTCCTGCTTCGGAAAGCTGGCAGGTGCTACTCTACGCCCTCGTCCTTCTTTTATTTTCCCCCTCTCAATCCAGACCCCTTACGTTGCCGCAAGAGCCGATTCGGTTTGTTGGGTTCGGAGCCCTCCGGGGGGGGCCCTCGGACAAGGCACGCTTCGGTGGGAACGGAAAGAACCGCATGTACCGCGTTATCTCGCGTAGACGGGACGAATGCCCGACGCTATTAAGTGCAAAGCCCGCTAAGGGAAAGCTCCTTTTCGATTTGCCGGTGTTTTGGTGGGCGCTGCGAGTTCCGTACTCTTCGCATGATTCGTGTTTTCGCACACCCCCAGGTATCACTCGTCTTCGTATGCAGCGTCACATGGCGATAGCCTGAAGTACATTTAATAGTTTGTTTGTAAGCCTCAACCGTAAATACAGCAAACATTCATTTAGTAGTTTGTTTGCAAGCCTCAACCGTAAATGCAGCAAACATTCATTTAGTAGTTTTTTTTTTTTTGCAAGCCTCAACCAAAAATACAGCAAACCTCCGTTAAAACGACGTCTTCGGGATATAAAACTGACTTCTTTAGAAGCAATACTTCGTTCACTTGCTCCTGATGCACTGAACTCGGGACCATTAAACATTTCGAATAAAGTGATATTGTTATAACGGGAGCTTGCTCTAGTGCAGTCGCAATTAGTAATGTCCATTACATCAAAAATAAATAAAGGAACGTACACAGAACTTTTACGATTGTATAAAGCCAGTTTCTATGCGAAAGAATTCCGAGAAAGCTTTAACAGGTGCCCAAAGAGGGCGCACAGGGCATGCCACTCAAGATGGCGCGAAGTAACCAGATGATATAGAACAACTGACAAGACAAAACCAAGCGTGCGGTTATTCTCAGTTTGGTGATTCTAAGCGTGGTACTACATTACAATTTAACCCAAATAATGGCTGTTTCTGGCCGAAACCAGTTGTTACGGACACGGCAATTTTACCGGAATTGAGCCAATTTGATAGTTTTAGCATAGCGGGTAGCGTCCGCTAACGCTACAGCTGTGGGTACCGGTGCTCGACTTAGCACTTGCGAATTCGTTCCGGTACGGTGGATTATCTCCGCAGGCCAGCCCTCGCCACGCCCGCGCATTCGTTCCGATGAGGGGCTAGCTCCTCGCCCTCCCCGCGCGCGCATGCGCAGTCGGGTCCCGGTAACCTGCCTCCGTAGCATGAGCCGCCGCTACCTGCTATGCTAAAACTCTCTTATAATCAAGCAATCTCGGGGGGAAAATATTGCATTGCTGGGTAGCTACCAAATGTTGGACCATGTCCAAAATTCTGACGCTCGACAACCGGTTACTGGCTGTTCCTATATTGAAATAGTGGAGTACCGCCGCGTTAGTGCCCCACTAGTAAAAGACCGCACCAATGAATAGTTCCGTGAAACTCCATCCTTTTAATACATTAAGCGACACGGCTCACTAAGAATGAAGACCCATATGCATGGTGAGTCAACGACTTCACCTAAGTTGGTGACAGCTGCTGATTTTCGGTTTTTAGTACCAGAAACATGGGCAAAGTTCGGAGGGTGTAGTGGAGGGGTACTTATTGCGGTACTTATCCGGGAGCATGTGCGGTAGAATTTTCTGCACCATAGTGGATAATCACCTTTGAGACACAGTTCGTGTCGGCTTTTCCCAAGACTTCCGTGTGTCTTCCCGATAGTGGCCTTTGGGTTCCCTAGAGTCAGTTGGCTCTTCTCTCTTTTCTTCTTCTTCTTCTTCTTGCGTGGAGACCTCCTTGTCGCGATTAACCGACTCAAAAGCGCACTCAGCCGTCTCTTTTGTTCACGGTATACAGGGTCCCCTAAACACTGACATAAAATGTAAGCAAACAAAATTGTCTGAAATCAATTCCTTCAGTTCTTTAACATCCAACGTCTTACAGCCACGCGATTTCATCGCGCATCAAGTCGTAAATTATTTCAAATTGGAGTTTAACCCAGGCTTATCAGCAGGCCGCATGGAATATTTATATCTACTGGCGTTCTCTAACCAGCACAAATTCATTAGAAACGGCGGTGTATTCGTCTTGCTTCTAAGGCAAACACGCCCGCGGGAGCCTAGAATGGAGCCTATGACACAAAGTTCAACAGCTGGGGGCACACCGAACACTAGCCCATATATCGAATCGACCGGTGATACGGCAGTCTCACGGCCCAGCCGGCAGGCCTAACCAGGCCGTCGTCCTACACCAAGAAGCGAATCGCCATGTCGATGCGAGTCTCGGCAGTGTGCGAATTCAATACTCAATCTTACGGGTTATGAGCGAGCAATTACGGTAGCCCCATAGAGGCGGAGAGCAATACATGGGAAGGAGGTTTGAGGCTAGGCACCCTCTGTCGCTCCTTGCCATTCATCTATGCGTGAGAAGAAAAATATATAAAAAGATGCGCGGCCTTGTCACGGTGGGTGAAAGCGTCATTGTTCGGCTCCGCAAAAGACATCCGGTCGACCCCTCAAGACGCTTAGCGGAGATTTCGGAAGAGAGGAACGAGACAACCTACACATTACATTGCCAGGGGGGGGGGGGGGGGGAGGGGAGGGTTGCTTTACCTGTCTCACTACTGCCGTGTACCTGCCCTGCTGGCTTGTCCGCTACTGGCGCCCTTTTAAGTGTCGGGAATTCCCCATGTGAACAGCTGCAGCACTTGCCGATCTGGCAGCTGTTCGATACCAGGTTATACAGAAATACACTGGGCTGGTGCTCATTTTCTCGGTTTTGTAAAGATTTGTACTTGAGAGGATGCGTGGGTCGTGACCCGCTCGGGCCAAGTCCAGATATTCGCTGTTTATTTTTCGTCTGTCTCAAATCTCGTGTAAATAATAAAAAGACGGATGGGGAAGCCGAGAGGAGCTTTTTGACATACTTCTGTGGAGTTGAGAAGGAGGTTGAGATCTACCTTACGTATTCCTGCAAGAAATCTATGTATAGTCATGCAAGGGCCGTTCAGGACTATCGGTGGATTAGTGGCTAAGACGTTGTGCTGCTGAGCCCAAGGACGCGGGTTAGATTTCTCGCCGCGGCCGCTTTTCAGATTGAGGCGACAAGCAATAAAGCCCGCGTGTCGAGATTTAGGCGCAAGTCAAAGATCCCCAGATGGCCTGTTCTGTGGTTTCTGACAGCTTGAACAAAGTATTACATCTGTAAAATTTTGCTTCAGTTGTGTCAGGAACTTTGGGCGACCGACTATTCGACGAAATCCGCACACTCGACGCTCGCGCGCTTCCACACCAGTGTAGTGGCGGGCTGCTTTCGCTTTCTGCTATACGAGCACCACACGAGCCCTCGCTAGCAGGACAATTTGCTTCCGCGGCGCCGTTTCCGTTTCCTCTTTGTTTCCGTCTCACACTCGATCGTTAGGCGTAACGACTCTTTTGATGCCGTGCAGCGGGCAGCAGCGAGCTCAGTCGCAAATTTCCCGTGCCTGTCCTCCGTCCCCCTTATGAAGCTACAGCAGCACGCCGTTAACCCGATTCGCACTGAATATCGGCACACTGCGACCGTTTACAAGAGCCTAGAGCGGTAATGCGGAGTGTCCGAAACGTCGCCGCCAGCGAAGGTGCACGAATTCTCCAGCGTTCAGGAACTGCTGAAGTGTACACTAGCGGACAGCGCGATAACCTATTAGGGTGGGAAATAAACTACAGCACAGAGGAAAACAGCTGGCTTCTTGGCGTTGCGACGTGCGTGAAAGCGGAAATTCCTTAGGGGCGAATGTGTGTGCGGAAGTTACATCAGCGAAACTCATTTTGAGCGACACGCTTCGTCAAGCGCCAATTCGATTGGGATAATGGCGCCGTGTGGCTTTAACGACACGTGTTTTGCGTTTACGCGATGCATTCACAGCTGTACTTCCTTTTCGCGGGGACTGGGGAAGTGCCGCAGCTCGTGCGGGGTAGTCGTGAGGTTTAACGCACTATACGACTTCCGAGCGGCAAGCTACTTCTTTCTTGTACATTTGTAATACCTGAAATCACGCTTACGATCATAGAGAAGACCTCAGAAGATCGACCAGTGTACTGAGTTGCATTAACGCCGATAACGAGCGAGAAAAAATTACACGATTCAGAAAGGCAAGAACAACGCGATTACATCTTTATCGTAATGATTATGTCTACCATGTATCTCCGTGAAGGAAAGAAGAAAAAGTGGCGAAGTCTTCTTGGCATCCACGTTTCACGGCCTTCAACGTTGTCGGCGGGACGTAAGACGTCTGTGTTGCAAAGTCTATTTACGAACGCGCCCAGATAAAGAAAATCCGCTCCAAAACATGCAGCCTACGAACTACGGTGTAAACGAAAGGCAATAAATAAGCAAATCTAATACAATGAGGTCTGGGCGCACATTAAGTCAAAAGTAAGTAATGGTGTACAGACTGGCTTAGCATTCGATGAGTCGGGGGCAGGTGGACGGCGTGAACAGAAAGGGGGAAGTTATATAAGGCTATTCTGTTCTGCATCTATCTTCCTCGCAGAATATGAGAGAAGCGGCGCATTTCAATATTTCACGGCAGGAGGCCGAGATGGCTCACCATGATCTGGCGGTTCATTTGTGGCTGCCTCCCGCGCGGAGAGAACCATTAGGTGCGAGCGAGACTGGGGCAGTAGTATGCGACACCGAAAGTGTACTGACTCAGCAGTGATAATCTAGCGAAGACAAACTCGCAGTTTCTTGCAACGGAGGCGGCTGATGGATTCCAAAGCGTCCTACAGATAGCTCTACGCACCGTAAAAAAACAAGTACAAACGTGGCACTAACTCTAGGAATGACGTCACAACAAAAATATAAGCACATAGTGCGTCTCTCCACGTTCCGCACGAGTCGACGGTTCTCCTCCAGTCATGCACCCGCCCATCTGGTTATAACGGTTATTTCTTCTTTTTTTACGCGGTGGTCTACCTGCAGCCGAAACCCGTCGCGAGCACAATAGACCACGAGCGGTGGAGAGAGCGCCCTTTATTCTCCCCTGGGAGATTGTCTTGATCAAGGTCAGTTCAGCCACGGTGGTTCAGCAAACGACGGGCTCTCTGCGTACACCCGCAGCCTTCCAGTAGCTCCTTTCGATATGTGAATTTTATAACACAACAAAAAAATAAAATTCACTTGCGACTGTGTCGAATGCAGGCGTGTCTTTAACGGGCGGTGGCTCAAAAGAGCGTCATTCTGTCTTCTCTTTGGCGCCTCATCACCCACTTTTTTGACCGCTCTCTTTCAGCTTCGCGTTGACTATTAAACCTTTCGTAGTTAAACATTGACCTCACCCAAAACTTGTTTGGAATGAAAGCTATGCCCGCAGGCGGCAACAAAATCCTTGTCCTAGATACAAGTGAATGCCGTCTATTTAGTATGCAAAAAGATGCGCGCCACAGGAGTCAAGGACGCTTCGCATGCTCCGAATCGCGCCCCGTTGTCGCCTGTGTAGCTCATAGCACCGGTTGTCTTCGGTGTATATAGCAGTCAAGCGGTGTCGACGCGACCTATTTCTTGTGTTTAACACACGTTGGCACGCGTCAAACGTCGCTTAGAGCGACACGCTCCACTGTCACGGTCTGCATCTGTCTCCTGCAGTGCATCTCCTGCAGTGCGTTTAGGAGGCGGGTGTGAAACTAGGGGATCATAACTTCGTGGTGCTTGCTCCATCCTAGGACATCTCACTCAGCGATGCTGGGAACGTTTTGCTTACTAGCTACCAAAGTGAGTGTGCCCTGCTTCCCGGCCTGTGCATGTGCACTGTGGTGCGCTAAACAAGTGCTCCGCACGAACGTGCTGTGCGCATCTGTGGATGAGGATGATGGTGAGGATAAGGATGCGGAAGATGCAGGAAAGAATCGGTATATGCAAGCTAAGTGGATCATTCACCGGAAGAAAGTGCACATGAGGGATTGGTGCCGAGAAAAAAAAAGAAGGTCGTTAAGAATGATAAAAAGAGTCCAGTACAGGAGATGCTAGCGAAGCGACTAATCAATTCGTTACAAACAGTAATCCAGTTATTGTCCTAAACAACTCAATTCATCGTCCCCGAGTCTGCCGGTGCGCGATTCAATAATTCCTAGAAGCCGACGCTGCCTCCTCCAAGTTTTTCTCCGTTAAGCATTTTACACTTCATAATGCCGTTGCGAACAGGAGGATTCTCCTGACGTCGCTGCACCCACGGTAGCACTTAATTTTTAAGCACTTATGTTTAGCTTTACTGCTCCGTCCTCCCTGCGCCAAATAGTAGGTGCGCATACTCCCGTGACAGGGCACCGCCGTGGAACCTACAATCACGACAGGAAGAGCGGAGAATGTCCGCCGCGCCAGGCACGACCGTCCCTGTTGTCTGCGTCAACACGACTCCCAGTCCACGCCGCCGAGTGACGACGGCGGCGCCGACCGGTGAAGAAAGGCGGGCATCAATACTGGCGCTCTTCACCAACTTCGGGTCGACACGCCACGGACAATGCGATGCTGCCACGCGTCAGCGCAGATACGCGCGCGTGTATGCTGGTAGTGCAACACGCGTGGGCCTACGGAACCGCCCTATGAACGGGAATCCTCTGCAGTGACCTCTGGCGGCGAACTTGACATCTTATCAGAGCCGGCCGCGCAGGCGTAATACCGTGGGCCGGTGCACGACCTCGCTGCCTACGCAAAGCTGCGATCCTTCTTTCCTCGCCTTGGCCCTCTCTGCTAAACTTCCGCGTTGACCCATTAAATTGGACGCTGCGCTCCACGCTGAAAGAAGTGCAGAGGCAAGGCTGAAGGACATCTGGTTCGGAACCCATCGCCGCGTGGGTTTCCTCTCGCGAAGACTGTACAGATTGGGTGCTATACTTGCTGACACCACGCACGCCCGTAGGTTAGAGTTCGAGCCCCCTCGCTGTGCGATATATATAAGCCTCGACACTTTCATCGCTCTTTCTAGCGCCGCGTGGAAGATAGGCAGCCTTCCTCTGTACCACTGTCCGGCGGGCTTCGCGAGGCAGTTTGTCTTGGTGTCACCCTCGCCCCCCTTGTTTCGGCACCAGTGCGCAGTGGCAGTGCGAGCAAGTGGCTTATCCCGCTGTGCGCTCGCTTGGCCCGCCGACTTAACTTGGGACCGAAGGGTCAACCTAACTTCGGCGATCAAGTATGGCTTCACGGGGGGAGGAAGGTGGCGAAAGGATCGCAATGCACGTAGGGTTCTGTGCAGTGCTTGCCGTTGTGCACAAACCCGAACTCGTCTTTGACTTTACCAGTTTGTCAGTTTCGTTGTTGCGGAAAGTCCCACTTTGCGAGTAGATGCGGGCGCGGAATTCGACCACAGATTTTGGACTCGGCGGGACGATCTTTTAGTTACAATAAACGCAAAATCGCGAGGCTGGTTGGGCATGCAGGCTTTGATCACGCACTGATCCGATTCGTAGTCGGGGAAGGCCGACACTTTCTTACGCGTTCGTGGTGCGGCGATAAAGTTAGGCTCCCCTGCGGGCTGAGTTGCGTGAACTTGATTACCATACGAAGATGGAGTCTCAGAATACATCTGCGGTGTGAGTACTGGTGCGCGTGTTTAGTATGTATACTGATTCGTATACCTGGACGAGCTGATCACAGTGTGAGGACGAAAGTTATTTTAGCGTCCCAATTCGCCCGCATACGCAGTTTGCGGTGGCCCACACACAATGGGTTCTTCAGCTGAGCGGCCTGTGACCTTGATACGCGTTGTAGCACCGCGTCCCCCTCCCTTTCTTGTCGTTCCTTTTCTTTCCTTTTTTTTTTTTTCTCGCGGTCAATTGCGGTCCATGGGGGTGGCTCGCAGGTGAGCGTCGCCCTGATTGGGTCCACTGGGTCGCTCGGTCGACTGGCCGAACGAAATCGAATCAGTGCGGCTAGACATCCACACGTATTGTATTGTGTCGACTGCGCGAGCACGCGCGCACGACTGCTCCGCGAAGCAAACTCTCCTATAGCCGAGCAATGAAATCAAGATGCTGGCATATATAGACACACGCGTATGGCTCTCGTTATCTTCTTTTCTTGCATGATGCACTCCATGGAGCTCAATCTGGGTTTGTTTATGAAGGTTGCCCCGCGTACCCATAATATCGACCAGTCTATAGCTTACGGTTTTGCGTCAGTGCAAACGAGAACTAGGATTGTCGTCAGACAGTTACTTCGTGCTTGCGTGCTGTGCGTAGCCGTTACACCATCGGCGTTCCAATCAGGTCCGTGCCTGCATGCACGCGGGAGCTGAATGCTTAATTCGCTGCTAGCTTGTGAGTAATGAAGTAAAGAGGACTTCGTGGGGGACGGAATGACGGGGCTGAAAGTAAACCCAAATCGAGCTCTATAGCAGCAGTAAAAACCGAATCATCAGCGCAGAAACAGCAGCAATACCAAATATCTTCAGTGGGTCCGGTGTGACTCAAAGTTCCTACATCTCTTGGCATATGCAGCGTCATGATTTGCGCACAAAATCGTCGAAGAGCGTCTTGATATAGGCATTCTTGTGGAAGAATTCACAGTCCTGACGCTGTTATATCTGAAAATGATCTGTTTCCAAGTTGAAACCGGTTAAAAAGGATACAACGCTTGGTTCACCTTACTTTCACGGGACTGCACTGCGACAAACCTGTGCAAAAGCGTCAAGGTGCTTTGACCCCATATTCCATCAAGGATGCACAGCAGGGCGAAAGACAAAATTCGTATAATTATCTGGTGCCATGAGTGGGTCAGGTGTGTAACATTTTGCAAAGGACGTTTATTTTTGACGAGTGTTCCGAGGGTCACACCCCACCGTATTTGCGGTGCGGAGAAACACCGAAGTGTCGAATACGATGGCCTGTGTGGACTCATATGTGCCAGTATGTACAAGGACGAGCAGTCCGCCGACAAGTAGCGCACGTGCTGGCTAAAAATGGGCAGCCCCCGTGCGTCAATTACAGATGCGCGGAAATGCGCAATCAAATATTGAGGATACTGCCTGAAAACAGGAGGATTTGGGGGCTTGTTTTAAACGCGGGAGAAGGGGGGGCAAGTTACAGCAGGAGGAAATTGAGGAGTTAAAAAGCACATTTCGACGGAATCACTTAGGTGTGAGGAGGAGATGTCGTGTCTTGCTATATTAGTTAATTTACGTATTCAGGGGGTGGGAGGAAATTTTTGGCAGCAACAGAGCACAGTTGAAACGGACAGACAAATTTCAGGGAAATCGGTTTCCTGTTTGAGATTCTGCTGAGCCACCGGGTTTCTAGCTGTCATTAATGTTCCAAAGAAAACGCTGGTTTATTTAGGAATGTGGACAAAAGAAAAATAAAGTAGGTTTGAAAGTCCACGTCAATTCAGTATGAAAAAGGGCAAAAACTTTCAGGACCTACGCATGAACGACGTGTACCGCTCGGCAGCGGTCTGTTGACGCCCGTAAGTCTTGTATAAATCTGTTTGACGTAAATTCAGTGTCATGCTGGAAACTAAAATGGGATGTAAAAATCTCGTTCGAATGGTTTTCTTTTTCATTTATGCTTTGCGAATAGTCGCTACCTGTCTCATGCATACGGACCTCAATGGCGTTTCCTGGTCTGCAACGGATCGCTGTAGTTAGCATTCCGCATGCGGCATTTCTTCCCATGGTGACTGGATATTGCGCCGCT
Source organism: Haemaphysalis longicornis (assembly GCA_013339765.2). Classification (NCBI taxonomy): domain Eukaryota; kingdom Metazoa; phylum Arthropoda; class Arachnida; order Ixodida; family Ixodidae; genus Haemaphysalis; species Haemaphysalis longicornis. The sequence continues at coordinate 132,162,613 of CM023450.1, read as the reverse complement.
GCGAAGTGACCGGTAATCGAGCGCTGCCGCTTGTCGATGCAGTGTCGTCTTCCCTCGTCCCTCGAAACTGTTCGTACGGGTCAACCGAAACGTTCGTTCGATAGGGGCAGGCCCTGGCCAACGCGTCACTCGCAGCGTGACAGCCCATGCTTTGCCGCCTCCTCTAACCACTACCAGACGGCATACCGCGAAGCGGGTCACACTAGCGGACCGCGAGCTCGTGCTGGTCGATCAACACAGCTATCTGGATATCAGAAACTCGGCAGCAGATGAGCGGACCCGGGACGATATGTGCGCGTCGCCCAGTTCACTGGCCACGCTCTGGTCGAGCGTGACGGCGAGGACGTGACACCCGTCGTCAATACGTACGCCAGGTGCCGAGCGACAAGGGCGGTGTCGGCTTCATCACCGCAACCGCCACGGTCCACGCTTCGCTGGCCCCGTCTCATCTTCGGGGAGCGTCTTGGTCGTCGCGTTCAGGGTCCGCAGCAGGAACGGCTGTCGTGGTTTCCCATGGCGGGTTTGGTTTGCACTGTTTAGGCCTACGGATGAATGTGTCCAACTACCTGAGAACCGCAGCTGGAAGTACGTCTGGATGCCTATATGTGTAGTGCAAGGATAATTATTTTTAAGCGCAATGACAGGCTCAACCAGTTTTTCATTTGAGTTGCTGTTTCTATATACGAGTCAACAACTTACTGTATTCAAGAGGAACGCAGTCGATGAATGTATCGCTTCGCGGCAAAGGTGAAACACATTTCTGCTTGTAGACGATGTCACACATGTTTTATTTCCTTGGATAGTACAAGCCAACGAGATTTTATACGAACACATGATGCCAAGCGTTTTTTTTTTTTTTGTACATTGTCAAAGCCGTAGTTCTTGTGGTGATTGCCGGCGCCTGCGTGAATCGGCGACGCCAAGGTCAGAGAACTTCTAGTGCTGCTCGTGCACAAACACTGCAGTACACGCTATAAAGCACTTGTCTTCTCGTTCGAGCAAATATATTAGCGACCTTGTGAAACCGTAATTAACTTCTTGCGACCACAGCATAACTTGCCCAGAGAGATCGCAATGAAACAATCTCGCACGGTGAAATGCCTCAAAGTGTCGGACCAGAGGAATTCCACAATTTCGACGCCGTCAAATTGCGTCCGCTGGAACAGTGAATCTGCAACCTTGCGCTATGCCAGTGAGGCATATGCCGCTCACATTCCAGCGTGCACGGTACACGAAAGGGAGAAATAGGAAGCAGCTCATTTCAAGCACGACGTATACAAGGCAGACGCGTGAGTGACCCCTTGTAGTAGACTGCAGTCTCAGTGAGGCACGTTTTGCAGATATCCTAGTTTAGGTCGGGGAAAGAACGAGTTGTCTTTTGTTCTCTTGTTCATTTCTTCTAGTTTTTTGTTTATTTATTTTTAAACGAAAGCAGCAATGAGGTCGTTCTACTGAGGCAACGAATAACACAGGAAAGCAGGAAAGCCGCCTTCGCACCTCTCACTTGAACGGGAATTTCCGCGAAAGTCCTTCCCGCCTGCGACCGCAGACAAACGGGCGATTAGAAAAACAAGAGGAGAGAGAAGCGCGGGAGGCAGCGGGAATGGGCCTTAACAGCAAAACGCGAGAGGAGAAACCGACACCACTTGTAGATCTCCTGACCGTGTAATAGTTTTTTTTTATATTTAAAGCCCTCCGATTTTCTTTTTAAACGGTTAACTGGAAGGGAAGGCAAGAAGGAAGCTGCGAAGCGAAAATAGTTCACTGCCGCTCGACGATACGTCGTTTTTATTCCACTGCGTATAGCGTACGTGTGTCCTTCTGGGTTTTACTTCTTTTCTTTAGTATCTCGACGCCCTATCTTAATGGGCAGTAGAGCTGCCTCGCGGCCACCAGATGCGTACAACTCGTAGACCGCTTACCTCCTGCAAACTTGCTTGCGTACACACCTCCTTCCACGCCCACCTCCTCTCTCCTCCCACTCCACTCCACTCTCTCTCTCTCTCTCTCTCTCTCTCTCTTTTCTCTCTCTCTCTCTCTCTCTCTCTCCTCTCTCTCCGCTGCTTCCGTCTACAGCAAGACTGCCTCAGGCGGCTAGACAGCCTACATCCTCCCCTCCCCTCCCCCCCCCCCCTTGCCTGTGTCGAAGCTGGTTAATAGGCCGTCTAGTCATAGCCCGAGGTGAACCGCGTAGTTGGAAAGATACGCCCTCCCGCTATATAACCAGAACGGCACGCAGACATCCGAAAGCACCTGTCGAGTCGGCCTCCTTTTTAGCTTACAGACGGTGGCAAATCAAATAAAGATGGTTGCAAAAAAGTCAACGTGAGTTAGTTTAGCAAGCGTATTTACCTGGTGGCTTAGCAAGCATATTTACTTGGAGTATACAAGTATGCATGCATAGAAAGACTGGGAATGAAAAAACGCGCTTTTATTTTTAATAGTTGCACCATCTTCCGCAACTGAAACATTTCATTCGCCCCTCCGTCCGGATGCATGAAGTCATTTTCAAATTAAGGCTTGAACTAGTCGTAGCTATCCCTACAGTAGTCATTAACTCCGTCACTTCCGCCCCTGAGACCTTTCGTAGGATACCTCCTGAGGCTGGTACGAGCATTTATTCAGGCGAAAGACTTACGCCTCATTGAAAAGTGACTTTGAATGACCGTGGCGTCGACACGAGAGGTACAAAATCTGGTACAAAAAATACCACGTGGCCCAAGGAAGGTCATAGTGATCCAAAGCATAGTAGCCATGTATACGAGATGAATAATGATTACCAAAGTTAATGAATTATTCACTTGTGATTGATAGCAATGATTGGTGAGGTATATTAAAGTGGCGTCGAGGTAGATTGAGATGAAGAAGGATTAAAGCGGATTAATATGAATTAAGATGTATAAATAAAGAGACAAAGGCGGGTTACGATGTATTAACGTGGATTAAGATAGAGTAAAGACCGCAAAAAAAAATAAAAAACGTGGCTGCAGTGTCGACGGGCGGACGGGAATATAAAAGGTACTTGTCACAATAGTGCGCCATGAGTTCATTTTTCAAGCACGTAAGCAGCCTCAAGCGTACCCGAAAAGTTTTTTGTGTGCGCACACTTCACCTGAAAACAGTATCTTAATCGGCGTTTATCGTCGCTGTAACGGAAGCATCAAGACGGTGCTTGTCCAACGCGGCACGCAAAAGCTTCAATAACACGGGCTTGCGTTCAGATTTGCCTTAAAGGAGCGCGCTAGGAGGCGTACAGGCTCGAAGCGTGCCGGACTGGCGCGAATTCGCGGCTGTCAGCAGCAAGAAGAGATTGATAGGTCATGTGTCGGTGGGTCAAGCGACGTCTCGCTTTTTCACGCTCCGCAGCCTTGCTCACTTGCATTTTCATGGCTCGTTGTTACGGGAGCAAGGTCAGTGTTGTTGCGCGGCTTTTTTCCACGCCTTCGGAGTGGCTGGCGCGGTTATATATAGGACTACCGCTTCTGCCGATGGGCGTACCGTCAGGACGAAAGACTACTGCGAATGAAGGGTTGCAGGCAGAGGTGAAACAAGATGGATGCAATCAGACTAAAACCCTGCCACCCCCCCCCTTCCCCCCCTCCCCCCCCTAAAAAATACAGCTGACACTGACGAAAAGAGATTTTGTCTTCTCTTTTGTGGTATTCGGCTGAAGCAAGCCCATTTTGCGAGATGCATTCATCCTGTACTGGACCTAATTATTTTTCAGTTGAATGAATGAATGCATAATGTGGGGCAAAAGTATCAAATGTACCCACTGGCTTGTAAGTTGCTAAGACAAGGAAAATCGTGTGAATGGAAGCTATACGAAACCAAAGATACAGTGTTACTAATGCTTTTTTGCGAAGGCCTGTGTATACTTTGGAACAGGAGAATTAACAGGTGCTTCTTTGTTGGAAAGCTGGAAAATCTTGCTGCCAGGCTCTGGCAACTCCGCGAAACTTTCACTGCTGGAAAAGACGCATACAAGCTTACTTCCGAGTCAATTAGTTGGTTTCGTCAATTGACCTTACGTGGAAACATTCTAATGTGTTGACGCTTCTTTGTGATTTGATGAACTCTCATTTCTCGTTAGTCTTAACTTCAATTAGTTTTCCCTTTTCCTCATCATTTATTTTTTGCACCAGGGAAACTAATTACTTCGATCAGTATAATCCGATATACTTAGCCAGTGAGTGGAAGCGAAAAAAAAATTTGCAACACGATGATGTGAAGATTATTTATTAAATTCGCATCCGGTGTGAAGGCTCCTTTACACGATTTATTGTTTCCTGCAACACGTATTTATCACAATGAGTCATCCGATGGAGCGGCGTATTTACACGGCGGCCGTCGTTGTAAAGCGGGAACAACAATCGGTCGATTCGTACATGCCGTTAAACGACCCCGAGGTCGTTCACGTCTCGCCTCTAAGCCCGACCAGCTTTTCACACCCTACGAGTACAGAAGCGAAGGAGGCGACTTCACGGTCGACTTGCGGTCGCTCTCGACAGCCAACCCATCTCCGGCCATAGACGAGCTGTAACCGGTCGATTGAGAAGTGGCTTTCATCCAGGCAGCCTTCTCACATTTATAGGCATAGAAGACGCTCCGCACATGAATGGCCGGATTCATTTGTCATTGCTTGACGGCGTAGACTTCGTGCACGTCGTGAGGGTGTGTACAGGAACTTCGATGGGGCTTCTACGGACGCCACGCCGGTGCGCATCCGGTTGCTTCGATTGATTGATTGATGTACGCACCTTTCGGGCCTTGTGGTCGGGAACGTAGCGACGTCTTCAGTTATTCCGTGGCCTCGCGGACCCCTGTCACGCGGTAACGCCTTCTTTGTGTCTTGTGTGTACGCGTGTGTGTTAGCGCGTAGACCATAACGGACGAGGCTGATATGAGTGTTAAGAAACACGGGAGGAAGGATTGGGGCAAGAGGTGGAAAATATACAATATACTAAAAAACCTAGAAAAGAGATTTTGCAATATTTTTCACGCACGCAGTCACCCTTTAACGGCCTACTGATGACGCTAACTTCACGAAGTGTGAACGCTTGCTATTTCTCTCGTCTTGAAATCCCGCCATTTTCACTTGCCGTCGCCCGTTCCGCGCTTTGCCCGCAACGCACGTTACCTCACATTTTTACAAATCACGTCAGGTTGAACACAATAGAACAACGCCAGGTTGGGCCTTTTACGCACTTTTTTTCTCTGCACAACGCGCCACAACGTGCAATCGCTTCTGAAGCAAGGCGTTTATTCCGCAGTCCTTCGCCGCAATCGAAAGTGAATGCGGTAGGAAGAATGGCCGCGCGCGGTAATGCGCCATAAGGAAAAGGTCGTGAAAGCGAAGGGTGCTGCGGATGGCGGCCGGAGCTGTTGGATAGTTACCAATTGTTCTACGCAATGAATGATCATTGCTATACACTTGTAGAATGCTATGCCGCCTGTTTTTTCGCCATAACCGCACGCCAACCGTTCTCGAAGAGTGGTTACGAGGGAAGAAAACCATTCCGCTCAACACTTCGTAAGATACGAATACGTTACAGACTGTGGAGGCAAAGCAGGTCACAGGCACCGCTGTAATATGCAAACGTAGCGGGTATAGTCTTGCCCTCGTGTTGCGTATGCCAGCAACGCGCGTAGATGAGGCGGCGCGTACCAGAGATTACCGCGTAATGCTCTTGCGAAAAAATGATCGCAGGACTGAGGCTGTTGATATGAAATCAAGTACTCTCTTATGCGACAGCTTTGCAGAGTTACCTTGTTAAAGAAACACTGAAGAGAGTTGTGAGTCACTTTTTTATTAAACATTAAAATAAGTAGGCCGAGTGCCCAGTCTTCTTGGTTCAAATGGAGGCCAAAAGCGAAAACGCCCGTGTGTTCGAGATTTGGGCGCACGTTAAAGATCCCCACGCTTTACGCTTTCCTTCGCGTCTGCAAGCACTTCGAAAGCTATAGTTATCGCCAGGACAAAGTGGCAATGTGGTATTTGCTCGTCGCAGCAGATCCGCCGACCCCTTCTGCTTTGCTTTTGTGGCGATTTTCTTTAAAGGGACCCTGCAACACTCTTTGATCAGTGCAAGTAAACCTGCGCGACGTTTAGATTCCACTGTCAGGAATACCTGAGCCAAATATTACACGTGCACGTGAAGCGGTGAGCGGGCAAATCGCTGTGAAATACGCGGAAAAACCAACCGCGCTCCCTTCAATTTTCCTCATTATGCACCCCTGGCATGGCCTAAACGACGTCATTGAGGCCAGGCCTTCCTATTGGCTGTCGGTGGTGAGCTTCGCGGCTTATTTCTCGCATTTCCTGTGACGATCCGCCGTTCTCGGCGCTGTGTACCAACCTCTTATATGCCTGAGCCTGTACGCACAGTTTTGACGTTTATTTTGTGTTTTGAGTGACGTACTTAATACTCTCCTTTCAACCAGATCACATGACAACAAACGTTTATTGCTTCAAAAACGCCCTACCAGCCTGAGCGCGCGCTTGCGATCAGGAAGCCATGCCTGCTTTTTGGTGGCACCAAACCGGAAATAGTCCCCTCTACGTTTCGGAGAACAGGGGAAAACTCCCCGGCCTGTCATATATCGAAGTCCGCCCGAGAAGCAACGCCACCTAGAGAAGGTTTGAAACACGCCGCGAGCTTTCTTTCTCCCCCCTCCATGAGAGAGCTCGCAGCTTTCGTCGCGTTGTCCGCGGTTGAGTTGAGAGGGAACAATAATGCGCGATGTCTCATCGCGCGTAGTTTCGGTGATAGTGAACGGATTCTCATAATTCTTGCGCGATGAGATTGCTGGGACAATACACTTTACCCTAAAATACAATACGAGTCGTCGATGGTAAGTGTTGCAGGGTCCCTTTAAAGTGGCTTGTGAATGTGTTCATTGCTTTGACTGAAAAGAAGCCGTCAAAAAGCCATTGCATCGCTCTTGTGATGTAATTCCAGTGCTCGAAGAACGCCAAAACCGGGAAAGAGAGAAAATTTTTGAGCAACTTTTTGAGTTATCTGACAGGCATATATTTCAAGTACTACTGGATGGGTTGGTTGACTACAGTCTGAAAGCCTTTAAGATTTAGAGAAAAGCTGAGAAAAGTGTTGCAGGGTCCCTTTAAGGCGAATAGAGGCAGTAAGTAGTTACCGTAGGTTTTCCTGATTTCATATCAGTAGTTACGCCTTGGGCTTGGAATAAGTGCAATGTCCTCACTGGATGCCGTTAACTCCGTGACTAAACCATAGGTTGCTCGAAAGCTGTAAAAAGCCTTGGCCGTCGTATAAATACAGGGACCTCACTTGAAACAGTTCAAACTGCGACTAAACCAGGATAAGATAGCTGGGTTCTGGATCGCACTCTTTATTAAAGGGTGTCGCCCCTTCTTATGCACGTCAAACAGCAATCACGAAGCTGCCCCGACGTGGGAGCTGAGCTAGTGAACCCACTTTATGCATGCACGCCAACATGTACTTGAAATAGCTTTGTGAACGCCAACCAATTAGACCCTCAGAGCTAGGTGACCATTTTCGAAATACCGATCCTAAAATCAGCCGATTCTTCAGAGGACAGACACTGCACACCGTCGTCACACTGCCAAAGCCCACGCACGGAAGCACCACCACGCACGCACGGGACACGCAAAGAGAGACGGCGACAGCACGGGATGGACTCACACACGGAGTTCACGCAACGCCTTCAAAGCACGCGATCGACTCCTTTCAGCTCCGCGGACTAGAGAAGGCGACGCCGTCGAAGCGGCGCGCAGAAACAGCGCCAGGACAGCACTGTCGCCGCCGAGCGCGCGCGCACAAACACAAAGGACAAGACCTCGCCGTCACGGTCCCGAAACAGCGCTCGCTCCGGAACAGGCCGCGTTTGGGCGCTCGCCGCCGCCGCCCGCATAGCGGACAAAGGCGAGCACGACTCAAGAATGAAGCTCAGCGGCCCGTGTACCGAAACGCGCGACCTGTCGGAAAGGCCACAGGGGTAGAAACCACGGCGGTGGTGCTGCGACGCGTGCGGCAACAGATTCAGGCTCTAACAGGATAACGGGGAGGCGGAAAAGAAAAGCGCCACATTTTCCAAGAAATGCCTCGTTAGGAAGACAAAAAAGACCGCGCTCTCAACGACGTAAAGAGCTCCTTAACGAACCACGACACGCGCCCCAGCAGCCCACGCTGCTCATGCGCTGCCTGCCCTAAACGCGGCGCGACGGACTTGACAGCCTGACAAAAGGAGACCGACGGCCGAGGAAGATGAAAGAGATAAAATATTCGACATTGATGTGAACTGCACGAGAAGGAACAGCTGGTATTACGCACGATCAAGCTTGGGTGTCCAGGTTAAACGTGCCGTATACAGAGTGTGTGTATGCGTATACGCGCTGAGCATAACATGGAACTGAGTCGATGATCTGTGAGGGCCGCTAAAGCGTGCACGTGCGCGCGTGCAACGGGGTCCCTCCGTATTTGTCGGCGGTGTTTCATATCGCGTGTGAGCCAGGATCGTAAGTGGCAAAGCGTGCACCACGTTTGCATGGAGAGTTGTGAGCGGCTGCTAGAGACAACTGTGGCTAACCGACCGTATAGCAGCCCGAGTGTCGTGCGACGTGCCGAGAACTACAGCGGTTTCTGGGAAGATGTTTTGTTCGAACAGCTGAACGAACTGGAGTTCAGGCGTGCACTTTTCGCAGGGCGTGATCGATCGTCAACCGTCGCTCCTCGTGTGCGACAGCGGCTTGCTAAACAATCAAGTAACGACCTTATTCCTGGAAAGGGTCTGTGTACGCTCCACGGATGACATAGACTCTTCACCTAGAACGTGGACAAAAAAAAAAAAAAAGATGCTTACGACGTAAAGTATTACTCTTTTGCCTGCTTTGCTGAGAGTAGAAAGACGTAACTCAGATGTAAATAAAAACAAAAAGGACGCAATTCGGTCAAAATTAGAACCATTACATTCGTGAAATACCGTTCTTGGCGTCTTTTATGTATGTGTATCTCTGTATCTTTTGTATATGTGTATATTTCTTTTATGTATGTGTACCTTTTGCATATCTCTCGCCCTCCCTCTCTATTTTTCTGTGCGTGCGCACGCCGTGCGTATGTGTGCGTGCGTGTGTGTAATACAACCGCATAAATTTTGATGCTTCTTTTCCGTGAGATATTCACCGACATTCTTAACAAGTTCTTCTTGCAAACCGTTATTACAGCGGTGGGGACGTAGACACTCGATAATAATCACAAATCCAGCATGCCGCATTCTTCCCAACAAAAGCGAACAGTTGACAAAAAAAGAAATAGATACACAAATACCGACAAGTGAGGGCACGCCATGGCCATAAATCCTACACGAAATCCGCGCCCTCTAACGAGCACAAATGACAGACAATCACAGCGGCCATTCAAGTCGTTCCGGGCAGAGCCAGAACTGAAGAAGCGGCGCCGGGGCGCTGGGTTATCGAAGGAAAGGCGCCCACCACAATCGCTTCCGCTCCTGTCGTTATTCACTGTTAAACATCGTCGGAAGCACGATCGCAACGAGCGTAGTACGTAGGCGCGCTCCAGCGTATCCAGTTCAGCTGCTGACGAGCCGGACCGCGTTCACACGATGCCACACCCAACAGTCGGATGCGTTGAGGCTCGCACTTCCGAAAAAATAGATACACAATCCGACCCCAAAGGGAAAAGGGACGCCAGCTGCCTAAATTTAAGAAATCCGCGCCCACTAACGAGCACAAATGACGAACAATCACAGCGGCCATTCAAGTCGTTCCGGGCAGAGCCAGAACTGAAGAAGCGGCGCCGGGGCGCTGGGTTATCGAAGGAAAGGCGCCCACCACAATCGCTTCCGCTCCTGTCGTTATTCACTGTTACACATTCGTCGGAAGCACGATCGCAACGAGCGTAGTACGTAGGCGCGCTCCAGCGTATCCAGTTCAGCTGCTGACGAGCCGGACCGCGTTCACACGATGCCACACCCAACAGTCGGATGCGTTGAGGCCCCATTCCCGGGAGCGTACGCCTCCGCACCACAGGGAAGAGCTCGACGCTGCCTGGATAAGAAAGCTGCAGTACCCTCATCTTTCACCCACGTTTCTCAAGAAACGATCGGCCCACTTCAGAAAGCAGTTACCCTCTTGTCCGACCGTCGTTTACTCGCAGTGGTGTGAGCTGCGGGCGCCATCGATGCGTTATGACCACGCTTGGAGGCATTGTACACTGGGAGGCGTTCAGTGATCTCGGTTGCCGAGATTGTTATCGAAGGCACGACTCGCTTACGAAATGAACGCGGGGATCAGTCGCGGGAAAAGAACAGGGAGCTTGTATAGGGTCATCACAGGGACTTCGTCTTCCTCGGAACGCAACGGGTACCTTTCTCGTGAGCAATTCATTGGCCGGCGGAAATGTACTTCCGGGTCCAGGTAGCAGATGACGAGCCGCCGCTGGCGCTGACGCGCTTTCGTGGGGTTCGCCAAGGAATTGCGTATCGTATTGAAAGGATTTAAATAAACCACCCGCGTTCACATCCGTAGGTAACACAGCAGTTGCTGTGCTTTGTTTAACATTTACTTTGGGGATAGCAATGATCATAACCCATTTCAATGTCTGAGTATATGCTCGACTACAGAATTGCTAATGATCACTATGTGAAGTAAGGATTTATGATGATATTAACGCGCCGCGGTTCAACGAGGATAGCCGCCGTAGCTGGGCTTTGTATTAATTTGACTCTGGGGATACATGATCGACCCATTTACAAGCGGTTTTGCTCGACTCCATCAGAAATGCGCTGAATCGACACTTATGGTGAAGTAAGGTTTGATGGTATTGGATGATAGGTTGCCTTGATTACGTCAAGTTGATATGCCCCTAACCTAAAAAAGGCCCCCCAAAAAAACTCTCGTCTTTGACTTCCGACTCTCAACACCCATTGCCACGCAACAAATCATGTGCCGTCAGTTCGTTTTCATGTAAGTACATCCGTCACACTTAACGTCAAAGCACTTAACGAACGTCCTATCCAAGGGCCACTTCCCTGCATTTACGAAACGGCACAAAATAGGCAACTTAGTTTTATGCTCAAATATGGGCGGAATATTTTTTTCCCTCCAATACTCTGACAACGGCGCGAACATTCAACTTGTATACAATTTCGATTGATTGTAGGGTTTAACCCGCCGAAGCTACTCCTGGGCTATAATGCGCTCCGTAGTGGAGGGTTCCGGATTAATTTTCACCACCTGGGGATCTTTAACTTGCGCCAAAATCTCGACACACGGCGTTTTCGCTTTCGCCTCCGTCAGAAGAGCAGCCACCGCGGCCGGGATCCAACCCTCTCCCCTGAGATCAGCAGCACAACGCATTAGCCACTGAGCAACCGCGGCGGGTCTTGTATGTCATTTCAACGCTTCCCTTTTACAGGCGTAGCCCTTTTATCGCTGAGCTGTTCTGTAGACTTTTTTTGACGAGTGCATTCGGCAAACCGAGCTCACTTAAGCGTTCGAAAAAAAGATTTGTTCCTTTAAGCCTTTGGGAAACGGCTGTCATCAAACGTCGCTTACTATAGATATCGTGTACCAAGTGTGCGGTACCAAATGCAGACAACGAGTGTATTTCGTCCACACCACGAAATAGCGCCGCGAGGTGCGTAGCCAAGTGGCGCCCTGCGAGTCCGGTATCATCACCGGGAACCATTCGGACAGTGAGCAGCGGTTGTCCAGATAAACTTCCGGCATGCGTCGGGCGGTCGGAAGTTGCCAATTGTCTTTTGTTGTCAAGGGTATCCCCGCTATAAATGGCCACACAGCTCTCACTCGGCATCACAGGATCTCCTTTTCGCGAGTGAGACCATAAAAAGCGAGAGCAACGGCAAAGCACGGCGATGACGGGCGAAGCTCATTTGTCGCGGAGATCAACTACGCTGCTCACTGACCGCTATGTGCGCGCAGACAGCGAGAATGATGACGCTCCCCTTTGTCTCTCGATCTGTTTTTTTTTTTTTTTTTACTTGCGGCCGTAGCCACAAAAAGAAGGGCTATGCCAGGAGGCAGAGGACGAGCCAAGAATGGAGCAGCGCACAAGAGGGACAGACAGCGGCGGCGATGATGGCGACGACTTGCGAGTTCCTCATTGTGTCCGCCATGCATAGTGAGGCGGGAAGGGGCGCAAAACAAAAGACTGAGCCACGTTGCGGAAGCTTCTTTCGTCCGGCTCTGCTCTTTGGTAGCGGCAGCTAGAAGCGGCGGAGTTCTGTGGCATCCCCGTGTACGCTGTGGCCTGCCGGCACCGGATTTTTTCTTTTAGCATTTTACCTTTCCTGCTGCCCTATACGAAGTCTTTGTGGGGCTCCTCTTTCCGGCCCGCTTGTCTTAGAGGGGCGGCGATTATGCGGGGCTCGGTGCGCCCGGCATATCTTAAACGGTAGTTGAGAGGCCCACCGGACGTGCCCGGGATGTATGCCTCGCCCGTGTATACGCTCGTGCAGCGAGCAGCTCTTGCTCCCTGCATGGCTTGAGCTATTGCCCTGTTGCTTAGTGGAGAGCCACATTGCTTACCGGGATGTGCGGCTTGTGGGAAACTATTATGAGCCCCTGGATTAATATTGCGTCGATTCCCGATGCTTCCTGGTTGTTTGTGACCTCATATCCAGGGCGACGGACAATTCAGCGCCCTGGACTGTCCACAATCGAATTGGTTAACCATACGGTCCGGAGTTCATTAGAAACTTTCGTTTTAATTTATGTTATTTATTTAGACAACAAAAGCTCGGGTGAGCAGGCCAAAAACAGATAATGTCTGCCCGACTAAGGCCGATCTTTGACATGCAGATCGCATCTGCACCATTAACCTTTATTGGCGTAGAACGGACAATTGGGCTAGTTGGTAGCTGTTCGTCTTGAAGGTGGAAGCGCTCGCCGTCGTCGTCTCTGTTTTCTACCTTTTGTCCCTGTTGTGCAAGCGCTTCCACCTTCAAGATGAACCTTTATTGGCGTACGTCATCTCAAACGCCGGTTGCGTTGACACGCGAGTTTATGGAAGACTTCGTGCAGGAGGGCTTCGCTGGACTTGCGTCTTTCGGCGTACCTTCAGTTTTCGGATGGGACTATGTATCTGTTGCATTGCGGGTCGTCCCGGCAAAATTCATCTGCTCCAGCTTGAAACTGTCGAAATTGGCACAGCTATAGTTTTGAGCAACGACCCGTGACGCTTGAGGCCTCTTCCGCGAGAAGACAAGCTTGACCTGGTAGCTGAATTCCAAGGGTATGCCCCGTAAATTCAGCATGATTCCTCTTTCGTTTCAGTCAGCGTACTCCTGGTTGTTTTGTTCCGGGAAAATTCCAAAGAACTTTCCCAGGGGCGTGGTAGGTCAGAGGAGTGTTTCGAGATAAGGTGCTATTTAAGAGGCTGTAAATTTTTTCTCTCCCTCGGAATGACTGCGAGTTTCTTCATCGAACTTCAAGCGGGTTAAACATCGTAATCGTACACCACGACCGGTAGCCTGTGGCAGCAATTGTGTCTTCAGGCGTGACAACAATAGACTAAAAGCGACAGTGCTTTAAAAGAGACTAATTGCGACTGCAGATTGAACTACTCGGAAGAACAATGTGTGTTTCGGGCATTGTCAATGCAGGGGGCCGAGCAACAATTAAGGGCGTACATATACGCCTCGAGCGCGGCCTGTAGGGGCGCCACTGAAATCGCCCTAGCGGCCCGTTTGGAAAGCAGGCGCGGGAGCCCGCGCCCCGCTCCCCAGTGCCGCCGCTGCTTTTGCGGCACGTTCACGACTGAGATTTACCGTTTGTGGGCGTTTGAAATTGATGTTTGTGTGGAGCAGTCACTCTGTTCGCAAATGGGGTGTGTTTACGAGAGTGTAAATGTTTCCGACGCGATCTTAGTGTGGTATTTCGGTCTGTATAAGCGCCAGGTGTGTGTCACAGGCCAGCGTCGCGGAATCGGCGTATGATGGAGCCGATTGTAGTTACACTGACATGGATTTACTAGCCGTGTCTCCGTAACCACCGGTTCCTCAGATGTTCATGCTACGGCTATACACTACGATTTAAATCGGTTTTTGCGTTTACATAATCAGCGGAGCACTCATACCTGACAGCATGCCAGTTACGTTTGCCAATATTATACCTCAGATATTGATCACCACCATTTACAAGCCAGTCTGTGTTAATTTCGGAAATATTCAACAAACGTACGATGGACAATGCATAATTATACTCGGGGATCAGCACGACAGAGTCGTCTTGTCGTGGGTGAGCGCCCGCAAATATTTCCTCGGCGAGCAGCGCGGAGACGGGCTTAGTAATAATCCGCGTCCGCGACTAAATGCTTCTTCGAAATATCGTCATATGGCACAGGGAGCCTGCAGAATAAAGCAGAAACTGACATCAGAGGGCCTTATCGCATACCTCACTCTTCCAACGACATTTTTCATCGCTTAATTTTTGTTGAACAGCCTACCTTCCAAAAATCTGTCCGCCGTACGATAAGCTCTTCGTTGAAGTAGAAAAACAAAGTTGAAAGTGAACGCGCGTGAGATTACTAAAACGTTCATTGCTTGATTCCGCTCCGCATTTGTACACAGCGTCCCCCTCCCCTACCCCCCCCCCCCCCCCCCGCTATCTCGCGAAATAGCAGTGCATTTCGCGTATAGTTGGTCCAGTGAAACCTACCTAACTTAAGTTTAGACGAACGTCTTTAGCATGCCAGAAGCTGCACTGTTTTTTTTTCTTTCCGTTAGAGCTATTATTTTTCTAAATTCCGCATTGGCACAGAATTTATTTTTCTGTGGTTTCATTTCCTTGGTTCTTGCTATATGGGGTGTGTGGGCACATTTAACGACGCACAGGCTTGGAATATACTTTACATTTTCGCATGGTTTATATTCTAATAAAAGGCATAAGTTATTGTCCGGGATTGGGTAATCACATCCCCGAAACATATTTTTCTGCGGCGTATATATGCGAAACGATGCCGCATTCGTTGTCCACGCTGCAAAATGAAGCCAACCTCTCATTGTGCCAGTATCAGGTCTAAACGAGGCGTCAGTAGAATTCATTTGTGCCTGATGTTTTGGAGGTGACATGGGTGATATGTTGCTGCCGTCGCCGACGCCCGGAAGAGCGGCGACGAAGCGCGCAGAACCGCGTCCCCGGGTAGCTCTTGCAGGCGATCGCGTACTCTACGAAGACGCAGCTGCTTTTTAAGTGACCTAAACGTACTCTTTGCCTATAGTCGTCACCATAACAAGTTTTTTTAGGGCGCGGAAAGGCGAAAAGAAGCGAAATAGGACCAAAACACTGCACGAGCCCCTATCAGTCACGCAGCGCAAATCCCGTCAACGCCGCGGAGAAGCGGCGGCAGGCGGCGCAGCGATCGCGAAGCTCGAGGCGTATATGGGCAGTGATTCCTGAATTATCTTCTTCAGTTAAATACTTCGGTCGCTCTACTTGCTTCGCTTACTTTTCGATCGGGGCAGATGTCCCGAAATACTCCTTATTCTTGCGTCATTCCTTCGGTTGGCTGTAATGTCCTAGCACGCGAAGAGTTCGTCTCCGGCTAGAGAATGCAGGTACGCTTGAGAGATGACAATGGGCAAGGACGACAACTTGACGAGCACCGATCAAGTATTTGGTGAAAGCGACGTTACGGCCACAGATCGCGCTAGAATTAGGTGCTCATTCGCTCACCCAAATCCCAGCTGTCGCGTGTATTGAGCGTAGCATATCTGATGTGTCCTGCGAGTTTCTGACAAGTTCCCGGCCTGGAACCGCACGAAACTTTCACACTCCTCCTGTCACGGCGTAGCCCTCGAGTGACAGCTGTTGGGGGCATACAAAAAGATGGTCCCCTTTTCAGCAAAAGTTGTTGGAACGGCGTTGACTAGAACCTCCGAAACGCAGGATACAATTGCACGGCCACAAATACCCCACCCCTTCGCAAAAATGGCGGGGTAGGGCATGGTACGCGTTATCCGGAAACTCTGGGTCAGAATTCTACCAGAAGAACACATTTTCCTCCATTTTATTTCTGTCCCACCTCTTAAAAATCCCCATTCTCACACCAAAATAAACAAAATGTCGCAACTTCCACTAGTGGTGGAAGGCTGGCGAAACAGCAGAGCTAGGGTTGACCTACAGCTTCTCCCCCACACCGATAGCGGATCTCTTCTCTGAAGGGAGGGAGCAGCCGGACACCAGCAGTGCAAAGCCGTTTTGGATGGCACTGTAAATCACAGGCCATTAAAGTATGTACAGTGTTTTTTTTTCAGTAGCACTCGCCGTCGTCCCTTTCGTCGACGTCTTCCGACGGCACAGCCGCTTAGGGCAAATCCTCTTATAGCGCGTCCTCTCCCGGTAGACCTCAACATCTTCGCCATCTGGTACGGCGGCCGCTCCACGTGTGGATTGTGAAGGGATGGCTTGACAGATTCGTCGTCATCGTCTTCGGTGCGGCGGACCCGTGGCGCGCCGGTCGCTACACGACGAGTCCACGCGCTAGCCTGGACGATGCCGGGCAGTCGTGTGAGGCACGCGCTCTCGTGCGCTCTGTGTTTTCTGTCTACACCAGACGGATTTGTATCGGCGTAAACAGATCAGCTATGAAAGGCACTGTACTACGCCTACCTTGCATGGCGTTCTACACGGTTGACTGACCTTCCCTCCTTGTTCATGCAATGAGCCTTTTATCAACACATGTATGTATGTATGTATGTATGTATGTATGATGTATTTGGGATTTTATGTATGTATGTATGTATGTATGTATGTATGTATGTATGTAAGTATGTATGTATTTATGTATGTTGTAGTGTATTTAGTTGTAGTATGGTCTGTTTATTCTGTATGTATGTTGTATTGTATGTATGTATGTATTTTCAGAAAGAAATGTCGGCGTTCTACAAAGCCAAGGAAAGGGATAGGGGAGTGGTTAGACCTATTTTTTTTACCGTTAGGGAGTTCATTTCTAAGCCCTTTCGAGATAATCGAAAGGCGTGGGTTCGGTTTCCCCCCTTGACGCGTGTTTCTTCTTCCTTTCCCTTTCTTTCTCGGTAATAATAAAAAATGTACTTCACTAACGGATAAAAATAGTCTAACATCCACCTCCCCTATGCCTACGTTGGCTTGGACTGCCGGGATTTCTTTCCCTTTTTCTTTATAAAATAATAATCTATTAAGGGTATATATTATATATATATAATTAAAATATATATAATATATTATATTATATATAGATAGAGAAGAGAAAGAGAGAGATAGAAGAAAGAGAGAGAGCTCCGGCGAGAAGGCCCTTTCTTCGGCAAGCAGCGGCCCGAACCCGAGAAGGGACCTCAAACCAGGATGATGATCATGAAGCGTCGTGGGTACAAACGATGATGTGCTGATGATGAACGGGTGAGGTAAGAAGACGAAGAAGATGCCCTGATGGCAAATAAAGGAAGGGAAACCATGAAGGAAGCTCGACGCTTAGAGCTATTCACTAGTGCTTACAATATAACAATGCGTTCAACTTTAGCTCCTCGTTCGGGTGTTTGGTTTCGGGCTGAGCAAGGTTCACGGAACAAAGGGCGTGTCTTCGGTGTATAACATGCACTGGCCGGCTAATGCCCTCTTTGTTGTATCTATACTACTAAGGACAAGTTAGCCTGACATGCTAAAATTGTTGGAATGCCGAGTCAGGCGGACGTGTCTCCAAACAAACAAAAAAAAAACAAAAAATATTGTTAAACTCGTTAGGTTATTGTGCACGTCACGTAGCAAAGCATATAGAGCGCAAACTTGCACCAATAGAAGTCCCGTTTGTTCAGGTTAATTAACGGCAGCTTAAACTTCTTCGTGTTCTCAATTTTGGACACTTTGTTTCACGCGAGGCCAATCGTAGCCATTAACCTACCGTGCGAAACACCGACCCTCACAGCCGTCAACCGTGCTCGCCTTCCGAATCGACAACGCCGTCGTGGGAAGACA
This sequence comes from Haemaphysalis longicornis, assembly GCA_013339765.2. NCBI lineage: Eukaryota > Metazoa > Arthropoda > Arachnida > Ixodida > Ixodidae > Haemaphysalis > Haemaphysalis longicornis. The sequence goes on along the minus strand of CM023450.1, from coordinate 132,144,624 downwards.
CGCCGGGGAGTTACTTGTGTACTCAACTGCAAAGCAAGACCTCGAAACCCCTGTTCGTCCGCCTTCATTCCTTTTTTTTTTTTTTTCTTGCTCCCACCGTTTGTGGTCGCAAGTGAAGCCAGGGAATGCAACGGTGGCCTGGCACAAACCTGTCATGCGAATTCGGAAAGGTTGCCACGCATGTTAGTATAGGCTAAGGACCCTCCGTCGAAAGACGTTCGCCAAAGGAAAAAGGAAAAGAATAAATAAAAAAATCGGGTACCCACAACAGAACTCACCGCGCACAAAGCTATCTCCCCCAAATGCGCAACGAAGTGCACCCCGCTGTTCTCACGATAAGTATACCGGTTCTAAAAAGCCCTTCTTTCGTTTAGGGTTCTCAAGAGGCTCTCTGCTTGGTCGGTCAACAAAGGCCTTTAGAAAATAAAAGCCCGGGGAAAGGATGAAACATGCTCCCTGGAGAGCTAGCTATAGGCCTGAAGTGGGGAAATTGGGCCCGGGTTTGTGTTCTTGTGGGAAAATAGTTCGTCTCTGTTTAAAATGCGTGGCATTGCTTAGTGCTTGCCGTTCGCGGGAAAAATAGGCCTCTGGTATGTGCACAGCAGGGAAAATGGAGATAACTAAATTCTTGGTCTTTTCACCGTGCTGTAAGCTCCTCAATTGCACCTAGGTCGGTCACTCTTTATCACCTTAGCGCGTTACGTTAGGAAAGCACTTGATTACGCATGCAAAGTACTTAATGCATCGACGGGCTGTGGGCTAGATTCCTCAGCTCTTCACATTTCCGCCAGCTAAGACGAGGAAAAAATGTTAATTAGGGGCGACACCCCGTAGGGGTTCGGGCTGTCGGCGTCTCCCGTCATCGTCGTCTCATGTAGTCACGGTACCCAAACACCGGGGCACTGTTTTCCAACGCTTTGCGCTAGAACATTTCGTCTCCGTGGGCAAAAATGGGTACTAAAAGAACCCACCGGGACACTTGTTTTGCAACGCCTTGCGCCAGAACGCTTCGTGCTTCAAAGACACGGGACTTTTACAGCAGAGATGCATACCTCAACCCCCAACGGTTTCATTTGCGGCAAAACGCCAAGGCGCCAAGAATACACTTAAGGGACGGTCACTGCCTGAGGGCCGACGAAGTACACCCAGCGCCGCCCCGCGGAAGCCTGAGCAAACTTTGTGTCGGTGAGAACCAGACGGCGGGCGCGCGTCATTTGTCCGTGGATATTGTCAGCCGCGATGCCAATGATTCTCGATGTCGATCGCACCTGGTTACTGAGTGTTTGATGCCGTGCAGATTCATCCCAGTTATGCTACGCTGTGCTTCTTGCCAGCCAGATGTTTGAAACGAACGACTAAATGTGTTGTAACACCGCGCGGGAGACTGTTCAGCCATCTTCGCTGAGCCTCGGTGCTGCTCTACTTTGGTGTAGCGTAGTAATAATAGTACATCTCCATCTGCTGCTACACCTCGTCTGTAAGACGCAACATATTGTTCGAACTCTCGGTTGTTGTTTTGCAATACTGCGATGTTTTTGAAAGGCTGTCTCGGCTCTAAAATTTGTTCTGGCAATAGTTTCCCCAGTCTCAATGCTTCTGTGCGATTTCCGGACAATTTCGGGCTGAACTATTACTTTGGCTCGCGTGCCGAGAAGACAGAGATTTACATTCGGCGCGTGTATGCCGTGAAAGAAATTACGTTACAGACATCGTTGCGAAGCCCCATTCTCAGCAGGGAAGCTTATTTACAGCACTTGTCTCCAGGTCAGTACCTAATTTTTTAGTGATCACAGCCTAATAAAGTGACCCAGCAATTAAAACGGTGTCCAGACAAGGGCGTGTTGGAATGTTGTTTTTTTTTCTTGTTCAGCAACTAACCCTACAGTTTCTTTTGCTGGCCCTTTTTTAGCTCGGTTGGGGTTGTCATATTAAAAAGCATTCAAAATTTCGGTGACAAAATAAACCAGTTCCACCCAGTGGGAAAATTTTACAGCGGAGTGCGGGGGTTTTAGAAAATTCCCTTTATTTTTGGCTTTTTTTTTGTGAGTAACGTTAGGGTCTTAGCGCAATTTGAACAATTTTTTCAGGCCGTTTGAATTCCCAAAAAGTATTTTCCCCCTCCTCCCCATCCCTGCTTAAAAAATAATTTAACTTCCCGAGTACGCAAAAGGTATTAAAGAACTCAACGCGTGTGAAAGCCACCTTGCCTTTGATAGCTGGCCCGCTCTCGCTTGGAATGGGTTGGGGCCCAACTCTGTAACTTCGGGGGACAAAGTAGGGCAGAAGCGGGTGCGTATTGACCTTGGACCCCCCGCGAAGTGCGTGAACTATTTTTGCGCCCCCTTTTGGCTCCATTTGGGCCGTGAATGTCGCCAAAAAAGGGTTTCTGCGAAAAACAATGTGGGGGAAGCCCTATACCTTTTGATGCAAATTTTAGGCATGCGATTCACAAATACCACATGTGCGATGGATGAAAAACTGAAAACAAACGTTTTAGTTTTCCCCCCCTTTGTGTCCGTCATGTTTATCTCGAACGCACTTTCCTCTTTGCAATAAGCAGAATTTTTTTCCGTTGCGTGTGAAAAGAAATTTAATCCTATATGGTTTTTAAGCAATAGTTTGAAAACCGGTTTTCTGCAATGGAGGCAAGGCTTGTCGGCCCAACTTTTCTTTTCTATAGACGAAGCAACGTTTATATGTAGCCCAACATTCTGTCGCCCAAAAGAACTATATTATGCATTTAACGTCACACGCGTGAAGAATAACAATCATGAGTTGAAATAATTCTCTTGTGTTTATCATTTAACGCGGCTTGAGTGCGAATTACCGACGCGTCAGGGCACTGAGAACAATGCGTTAGCGCGGAAATGCGGGCGTGAGCGTATACGACTTCAAAACCCGGGGAGAGCAATACCGTACGAGGCTCGAAGGCCAGGCGCCTTGGAGGCAGGTGAATGCACAGATCTCGACGACTCTTCAAAGGGAGTATACAACACACCCGCATTATACCTTCGGCACCATGTAATACGACGTAATCCTTAGCCCGAACAACGCGTCAAAATGCTGTCGGGCGGAGGCATCTCAAGGACAGCTTTGTTCACGCCTCACCGACAATTGCTCTACGCATCGACGTGCAGGCTCCGGAACATTAATTAGCGCACACCATTCGCGTCGGTTGTTGTATACAAAGACCAAGCCGGCGGAAAGGCGTCGTCGAAAAACCCGCGTTCGGTGTAGATGGGTACAGCCGAAGAACACCTCTTCTTGCGTGGAGGTGCGACAGCGGTAGAATGGATGGTTCAAAGCGAACATGCAGCACCTGATTTTATCGCTTTTGCGTCAGCGTTTAAAAAAATATTAAACTGACGCTCAAAGGACACGGCTTGACTGCACCGGAGGACGCGCAAGATAGGAATAGTTAGGTTTAATGCATATCTTGTATTGATTAACAAACAGTCAATTAAAGTTTTTTTCTGCACACTTCAATGTATTCTTTATTGCGATGCGCATCGCCAACGAATGCAGCACTACTACATCAGAAATGGAGTACGTGAAGAAAAAATTGCAATTAAGGTTGTTGCGTTACTAACGCGACTGAACAAAATCAGAAAAAGGAATGTACTTTTTCCCCAATCGAACACAGCCTCGACCAAGTCGGCAGCGAATATTTTCTCATCGATGGACCTGAAGACCGTTTACTGGCAAATTGAAGTGGACAGATAGACCCACAGAAAGACTGCATTTATAAACCCAGAACGCCTTACGAGTTCAAGGTGATGCCGTTTGGCTGTGGTCAGCACCAGCGACGTTACAACGAGTCATGGACACTGTGCTAGTGGCCTGAAGTGCACACCCTGCCTCGTATACCTCGACGACAAAAGGTATTCGCCCGGTATTTCGACAAACACCTTTCAAGGTTTTGGAGTTGTTATCGAAACCATTCGTACTTTCGGGGTTGACGCTGAGCCTGAAAACTGCCGTTTGCTACGCCAACTACTCAAGTTCTTGGGCCACTGTAACGCACGGGAGTCCTTAACCTTCCGCAAAAACTCAACATCGAACTTCCCAAGGCGGAAAATAAGAAGGGCGTGCGAATATTCCTTTTCCTGTGCGCATTGTACCGCGCTTCGTCGCAACTTCGCACGCATTGCAGATCCACTCACGCGCTTGAACGGAAAGATTGGCACCCCCTTTCAGCTGGAACGACCAAGAAAATACACCCCCCTATTCCGAGGGGCAATCAAATCACAGCATTCCGACGGGGTGCGCGGCAAGTCTATCATTCCGATCGGTCGCTGGACCCGTGTCGCCATTTTGGAGGCGCGGGACAACTTGTGGGGCTTTCGAAACAAACCGAAGCGGTCAGATATAATGCGCGTTCGGTGCATCGAAACGTGTGTCGGTTTCGTGGCACACTCGGTAGTGCGCAGGCACCTTGCGTTCCGGCCGCGGCGTCATGGTTCAAAACGGGATCGCACACCCATTTTCTTTTATATGTAGTGGCCTGCTGCGGACTCGACAGGCGCGCCTTTGGCGGGCGACAAGGCACTCCAACGACGCTTGACTTGTGAGTTACTACAATGCTATGCAGTTAAAAAAGACACCCTCCCTCGCGGGGCACACGAGCAAATGCACAGCATTTCCGATGGGGTGCGCCGGCAAGTCGTATCTCTCGATCGCCGGACCCGTGTCGCCATCTTTGGAGGCGCGGGACAATTTGTGGCGTTTCGAAACAACCGAGAAATGAGTGAAGGATAGAACGCGCGTTCGGTGGCATCGTAATCTGTGTCGGTTTCGTGGATTGGTCGGTAGTGCGCCGGGAACTTGCGTTCCGCCCGCGGCGTCATGGGTTCGAAACCGGGCGGCCGGATGTTTTTCTTCCTGGTTGCGGACTTCGACAAGGTTTTTTTTGCGGACTACTTCAAGGCGCGCATGCGGACTACGACAGGCACGCCAACGCCGCGTGCACACTGGAGTTAGAAAATGCTATGCATTTAAAATTGCTGGAAAATGATTTAATGGATGCTTTATTATTTTTAACGAACGTTTTAATCTGTTTTGTTCTGCACGCTGTGTGGCTTCGACCCACATGCACTCTGTTAAATGCAATTTAGTGGTGATGCGGATAATAAATGAATAATTGTATGCATCTCAGGTGCATTGGCGGCTTAAATAATTTAGTGGTCTACCTGTGGCACATGCATTAAGTATACAACTGCCCTGGTGCTATCGTGAACAACCGGTCTGCTACAAAACGTAATCCCGAAAGTTAAAAATGAGGCCACGTCAGCGTACTTTACAAATTCGCAACAAAAACATTATCAACATTGCACGCGACACTTCGTGCACACCGGCGCGTCTGGTGTCTCCTGTGCCGTATGTCAGCCCTAAACTATGATTTTAACAATTTGATAACTAACGGCAGTTAGCTCTACGTTATTACACTTAGTCCTATTTTTCCCTGCAGCAACGGAATATTCAGTGAGGTATACGTGTACGTGTATCCAGCATCACTGCTTCATTGTTGACGGACACATTGGATGCCCCTCGGATGAACACTTTAGATGAACTAAACTGCCACCTCCTTTCTCCTACACCTAGCCAGAATACAAAAAGATCGGAAAATGAGTGCACATTCTAAATTTCCCTTTATCTTCCTGTTTTCTTGTTTACCCCGCATAAATTTTCACAGACGGCTCGGGGAACTTTCCGAACGGTGTCACGCTAAACGCGCAGAATGCCGTCAAAGGCGCGCGCTCAGGAAACTTCCAGCGCGCCACATCGCGTGCCCTGATCGATGGATACACAATGCTGAATACACACAAAGGACGCATTGCCGAGAGATTCACTCTCACAGCCACCCCCGCCCCGCCGTCGGCGAAAAATCAGCTCGCTCCATCGAACCTTGTGGCGGCGGCCGAACGCACGCCTACGACTTCGGCGGGAGCGAAGGAACGCGTAGCGGCGTTTGTGTACGCACGAACAAACAGCGGCCCGTTTTTAAGCGTCCTTCGCCGCATCGAGTTCATCTCAGACTCATCGAAAGGAGGCGCGGGGCCGGCACAGGTGGGGCTCGGGTTATAAGCCGTAAAAATCTGCGAGGCCACCCTGCCTGCGGTCGCGTGGTTTGGGTGCGTGTGTAAGGAGAGCGGCGGCTCGGCGGAGATATATATAGGGAGAGTGTGTGAAGAAGGGCAGTGTTTCGTTTGTTGGCAGCAACAGGTCGGGCTTGAGGTATGGTGGATCCAGACATGTGGAAGATGGATGGGGCGATGAAGGGAATGTTATCTCTATGGGCGCGGTGCAACCTTATGTAGTGGTCTGGTTGACAAATGGATGGATGGATGGAATAAACTTTATTTAAGACGAGCTTTAGGTGCTGATGTTAGGGGCACCTGCCCTGTGGGGGGTCTTCTTTAGTCCGGAAAACCCAGGTCCTCGCTGGCTGCTCTTGCTCTTCGTACCAGGTCTCGCTGGTCGGAGAGGTCTGAGCTGGTCAGCCGGGCCGCCCACTGCTCGTAGGTGGGGTTGGGGTTTGGGGCGAGGCTAGGGGTTTGTGAGTACTCCCATACAATATGGTATAGTGTGCTGGGCTGGGTGCAGAATTTGCAGGCTCCGGGATAGAGGGTGGGGTGGATTGCGTGTAGAATGGTGCCATGCGGGTATGAGTTTGTTTGTAATTGGCGCAGAGTGGTGGCTTCGGTGCGGGTCAGTTCGGGGTGAGGTGCAGGGAAACTTCTGCGCTCGTGGCGGTGGTGAGCCAAGATGTCTGTGTAGTTTAACAGCGGCTCAGGTCTTGGAGCGTTGCCCTCTTGAGAAATGGCCCGGAGTGTATGTGAGCGGGCCGCGGCGTGCGCCGCTTCATTTCCCTCGAGGGACTCGTGTCCGGGGGTCCAGACAAGTTGGATTTGCGGTAGCGTCTTCGCAGAGCGTAGGATGTTGAGCGCAGAGGGACATATTCGGCCAATAGTGTAGTTTCTGCATGCTGCTTGGGAATCTGTAATTATCGTGAGGAATTCCTCTTCATCCTGGTGGGGGGCAGTAGTTGCGGCCAATGCGATGGCTAGTTCTTCAGCAGTTTCTGTGCTTGTAGTGCAAATCGTTGCTGCTGTTAGTTCTATTCCATGGGAGTCAATTACACTGATTGCGTGAGCGGGTTTGTGTGGGTACGGGGAGGCGTCGCTATACCGGGTGTCAGGTTGCCCAGCATACTTATTTTGGAGGGCTCTGACGCGGGCGGCGCGTCGTGCATGGTTGTAGATGGGATTCATGTTGCGTGGTATTGGAGCGACTCTGATGGTTTTCCGGATGTTGAGAGGGATGCGCTGTTTTTGGTCCTGTGGTGGCGGGACCATGTATCCCAAGCGGGCGAGGGTAGTGCGTCCAGTTTTGGTGAGTTTGAGGCGTGACAGCTGGGCGACATTGTGGGCTTCTTGTAATTCTTCCCATGTGTTGTGAAGTCCAAGTTGGAGTAATTTGCGTGTGGCCGTTTTCGGGGGTAGACCCAGTGCAGTTTTGTAGGCTTGCCTAATCATAATGTTTAGCTTCTCTTTTTCAGGATTTTTTAGGGCTAGGTATGGCGCACCATAAGTCATTTGACTAATCAGGATAGCTTGGATTATGCGTGTGGTGTCAGCTTCTTTGAGGCCGTATCGGCGATAAGAGACCCGCCGAATGATGCTGACCAACTGATTCAGAGTTTGTTGTAGATGAAGAATGGTGTGAGAGCCGGAGCCGTCCTTCGGGATGTTGAGGCCTAGAATTCGGAGGTGAGATACTTTAGGTACAGGTTGGCCATTTATGTGCAGGTCAGGATCCGGGATTGCTTGTTCCTGGCTTTCTGGCTTTTGCGAGTTCTTTTACATAGCGTGAGGAGTGCGGATTTTTCAGGGGCGCATTCTAAACCACGAGATTGCAAGTATCGTTGGGCAATCTGTATTGCTTCTTGGAGAGCGTCTTGTTGGGTGCCTGTGGAGCCGATGGGGGTCCACATAGTCAGGTCATCTGCGTATATTGCATGCTTGAGGTTTGGGATGCGTTGAAGGAGAGGTGGCAGATCCTTCATGGCAATGTTGAATAATAGGGGGATATTACTGAGCCCTGTGGGGTTCCCTTTGGTATTGTTGGGAAAGTGGGGGAGCGAAGGTGTCCGATGCCTATTGTTGCAGTGCGGTCATTGAGGAAAGAGGATACGTAGTCGTAGGCCCGTTGGCCACAGTTTGTTGAAGCCAGGCCAGCGTAGAGAGCGTCGTGGGAGATGTTGTCGAAAGCTCCCTTGACGTCTAGAGCCAATATGGATTTCTTGTTCTGATTGCTGAGGTTGTCTATGATGTCTTCTTTTAGTTGGAGTAAGATGTCCTGTGTTGATAGGTGCGGTCGGAAGCCGTATATCGTGTCGGGGAAGTAGTCATTATCTTCTATGTGTGAAAGTAGTCGGTTGTGAACTAGATGCTCTAAAACCTTTCCGACGCAAGAAGTTAGTGATATTGGGCGAAGGTTTTTGGGGGTGAGTGGCTTGCCTGGTTTCGGAATTAGCGTAATGTCGGCATGTTTCCATTGTGGAGGTAGGGTGGCGCCTCCCTGTACGATGCCATACAACAAAATCAGCTGCATCTTTGCAATACCCCCCAAGTTACTACCCGCATCGGCAACAGTGTATCACGGGACACGACACCAGACTTGACGCTCACGCATAACATCAAAGAAGCTACATGGACAAGGCTCGACGAGACACTGGGTAGCGACCACTATATCATCCAACTTCAACTACCACATAATCCGAACCAGAAGTGTAAAATTGGAACAGCCCGTCTCACTAACTGGAAGAGCTTCCGTGAGGCAACGCCCGTAGACCCCATCAACAACCTAGAAGAATGGTTGACAAATAAAAAAAAACACAAACCCACAAAAGCACTTTGCGTAGCTCGTATAGGCGCTTTAGAAATCCAAGTGCCTACGGAAAGGAAAATTCTATAGGAAAGTGCCCCTGTTTTGCATGTACTCCTTCACTGTTGACCAACAGAGCAGGTTTTCTTCCGGCGGCTATGGGCAGAGGCAGCTACGTTAGAAATACAGTAGAACTCCGTTATAATTTTTTTTATTCGAAATATCGCTTTTTTTTTCTGACTGTGTCGTGGTCCTTACTGCAGTCAAGACAGAAGAGAGAATACCCGTTTTTAACTTACGAGAGCCTCTTTAAAAATAATTCGGTAAATCCGAACTATCCGACAAAGCGAAAAAAAATATTTGCCTTAAGACAAGCCCAGTGCAAATAAAAAAACTTATTCTGCTTAGGTGAACTTCGGATGTGCCGGAAGTTTTTCTGGCCTCTTCGAGTTCATCTTCACGGGAACTTTCTGCCTTTCGAAATTTAGGAAAAGTGCGACTCCCATTATAACACATATGCTTTAGCCTTGCGAGCTAGTACTTTTTATGTAGTCTTTCCGCTACATTGTATTTGTCTTGATCGGCTCCTTTCTAGTACAGGGCCAGTGCGGTGCATTTGGGGTTGTTCCTTCTTTCAGAACTTTTACACGACCGACGTCTTTAGAACTTCTTATTCTCTTCACTTATACTTTGTGGCTTTTAAAGCTTTATTCCTGCTGCCTCAGTAAAAGCGTCGTCAGATCCTCAGGGCAGAATTTCTTGTTCGGAAATATTTGAACGGGAAGCCATGACCTGAATACTGTCTCGCCACGCACATGGCCTCTGCTCGAACGTCGATAAAGGATGGGCTTCTCGGTGAGTTGAATTCAGATTTCATTCGTCTACTGTCATTGTAATTCCCACAGTTGGTCTCTCGCTTGCTTAGACTTGACGAAGCTCGCTTAGACTGTTGCAACGTTAAACTTCAAAGCACGGGGTTTTCGATCGTTCAGCTTGAAGTGCGCGAGATTACGGATACTCCAAATATGGTAACCCACTCGCTGTCGAATCGCCATGGTACACAGTGAGCACCTTGTACGCGGCGCACAGAGTTCTGCTGAGACAACATACGAATCGTATAGAAATCGGGCCAGGTGGTCGCGTTTTCATGTTTGCTAGGCGGCATCTTCAGAGCAACCGCGATATGATAGCCCAATTGATATGATAATTGCAAACTCGTGGATATTCGGACGCACTTTATCTTTTATTTTTCGCCCTTTCAAGTAGCCCTAGCTGTTACGCAGGAAGACAATGGGCCCCACCTGTGGCGCACTGTCTGAATACCTATATGGCTAGGCGGTGGGAAAGCAGTGGCGAGGCACAAATCAGTCGACCTTTCCAGACGGGCATCGCGAAGATGCCGATCAGGCGCCGGCAGTTCCGGGTAGCAAGGTGCTTCCCATGCGGCATCCATACAAATATGCATGGCTGGGACGCCGCCACCGAAGAACGTTTCCGCTTTTGTTAGTACGCCTCGCAAGAGGGCGCTGCAATAGTGGGCAGTGGGTCATCTTTTGGGCGGGGTCTCTTTATAAAGGAACGTGATATCTTCTTTCTTTTTGTACCATTCTGTCGCAGACAACCTGGAAGAGGACGTACCTTTCACACCTGTCCACGTTTACTTGTGTATACATCGCAGAGAGACGGGATCTTCACCTACGTGTTGGTTTATAAGTTGAGCTCGCATATCTTAGATACGCGTGCAGATAGGCACAACTTACAAGAGCGTAGGCACGGTATATCTTAGGCGGCCGGTCTATGCAGGAGGGTTTTTCTGACCAGTGACTAATTGCGCATTCTTGTAATTATCGTGATCCTTCGCCTCCGGATGTCCCTTTAAGCCTGACTTCGTGAAGCCACACCTGTAATCATTTGCCTCGTACTTGCGCTCGCTCGTCTCGTGCGGCGGTGAGTTCCAATTATTTATCGCGTTCACTGGACAAAGAAAAAGATAAATGGGAGAGCACATGATGATGATGTTGAAGATGACCCAGGAAAAAGGCCTCCCACGGTCGGAATCGAACCTGGGTGCCTCTCGTTATGAAGGCGACGTCTTTCCGAATGGGCTGTCCGACATGGTGGACGATGGGTAGGCAGGGGGAAGGGGGAGCCTAGGTTTCTCGCGAGGGATTAGTTTGCTGGACACTGAGTTTGAACTCGCAGGCAGTTCGCACTTTGATCGTCGACGTCTGGGCTGTGGCTCTAAGACGGTTTGCACTAGGATCATTGACGCTGGAAATGTGATTGCAGTGACTCTGGCTTTGGCAGTTCGTCATTTGACTTACGCGCTCAAGAGAGCCTGGCGTTTCAACAAAAATCGTCGTTAGAGGGACAGCATTTGATTTGTTTTTTCTCTACCTTTCGGTTAACTCTCACGAGCTGTGAACACAAATTCTGCACTAGTGGTATACAAATTCCCATGTGTATAAATTAGTAGGTATTGTGTGTAGGCCTCCACGGGTATATTCAGAAATAAAAGAACCAGAAGCCAGAGATGCGTCATAAACACAGGGCATAAAAACATAAAAGCACGCGGTGCATTCGTTGTGCACAGGTATTGCTACACGCGGCGCATGGGAAGAGCCGGAAGCAGGGAATCCGTCCGTGGGACAATTAGCCGAACCGCAGGCAGCGATCGGTGGCGGCAGCCATCCAAGTGTGTGACCCGCTTGCTCGCCGAACTGTGTTTGCCTTCGGGCCTTCCAAGCCTACAGCCTGTTCGTTCCCCGTCTTCGCCCGTCTTTGTTGCGGCAGCGCTCTCCGGTCGTTATTGCGTCGAGCGCGAACTAAAACCAGAAAGAAGCCGCTCTAACAAGCGCCTCTCACCACCTACAAACCACGGCTCAAGTAAGAAACAGAAGAAAAAGGAAACGTGAATGAATGAATTTATTGCCAAGGAAAAGGAAAGGAAAGACCACCAGCAGGCGTAAATTGTCACACCTAGGGGTAGATACCGGAACGCCTAAGGAAACGTGCCTCCTTTCCGGATTTTGATACCCTTTTCCGCCACCGCAGAATTGATCTCGCGCGTGGAAGCCGCCGGACTTCCTTCGTCGTCCTCACTGCTGCTGCTACCTCGGCGTCTACTCCTTTCTTCTGCTGACCCGGGGGAGTACACCTTCCAGTCTTCCGCACCGGTTTAATCGGCGGCCCGCATGATGTGCGTCGCGTATAATTGCGCGCAACCCGGGGTGACTCGCTGCGTGCGAGAAGTGTTTGTCTCTTCGAGAGCTGCTGCTCGCAGTGGGGCCCGGTCAAACTAGCCACGGCTTCCGAAGACGACAACAAAGCAGAAGACCTTCCGTGCGGCCTACCGGACGTGCGACAAAGTGTGTCAGTCGTGACGGGTAGGCGTGTTGGTTGCGTGTGTAGGATCAGCGGCAGCAGCAGCGGTGGCGGTTGTGTCCGCTGCTGTTCGCGCGGCTTTCGCGAATCATAGCCGTGCTCCCGGTGGCGTCAGTAGTCCGGTGTGTGAAAGAAAAGCAAGGGGTGGAAGGCTCCCTCCGCACGTGCGTTGTTTGAAATTGCGTGAAAGCATGAATTTTACTAGGGGCTGCTCGCTCTTCACGTCACTTGGGAGTCTGAGCGGTGGCATCGTCGGCGCCTGTTGACAGCGGAGTGATTAGTCCGGTATCTGCTGGGCGCCCTTTTCTCCGGCGATCCGGAGGCATTGCCTGGGGCTACAGCCGTGCGCGTTACGCTATTATGAACCCCGAAAGAGAAGACGGAGAGAGAGCGTGCTGTCAGCTTCAGTCAGACATGGTTCTCTCTTCATCATTCGCATGCGCTGCTCCTCTCAGGATATTTTGTCTTCGCTGTCTGTTGGCTCCTATACCTGCGCAGGTTTTTTTTTTTTTGAAACCATCATTCTAAAAACACGTATTACTGGCTGATTCGTTTACTTTCTCGGGCGTTGATTCGCTCGTCCAATCGATAGTTAGTTCCCTCCCTCCCACCGTCACTCACTCACTCACTCACTCACTCACTCACTCACTCACTCACTCACTCACTCACTCACTCACTCACTCACTCACTCACTCACTCACTCACTCACTCACTCACTCACTCACTCACTCACTCACTCACTCACTCACTCACTCACTCACTCACTCACTCACTCACTCACTCACTCACTCACTCACTCATCCGCAATTGTTTAGGTATAGACGAAGGCTTCTACGGCCGACAATGACGATCGTGGCTTTCGCTTTAGCGCGCAATTTTATCCGAGGATTTATCCAGAGGCTGTGGTGGCGAAACAATAAGAGGCTTACCTAAGCACGTTTACAATCATTCCAACCCCTATGTAATGTAACCAGCCCAACGCTGTGCACGGCCGACCTCTCCAGCTTGTCTTAAGGGTACTATCTCTCTTTCTCACGTTGAAGAACATCAGGTTGCATTAATTAATCCAGAGTCGCGCCCCATGAAAAACGCGCCTGAAAGACAATCCCTTGCTTTAGTCAATAAAGCAAAATATACATTTAAGCCGCTTTCCTACTCACGCACAACTCAACCAACCAGCACACCTACATAACTACAAACATTTTAGAACTTCCTAGGTCACCAGAAAAAACGCCAAAACATAACTTTATCCGACGAGTTCCGCAAAAAGCAACCTAAAATGTTTACAGGTTGTCCTGCGCATCGAGTCTACCCAGGAGCAAGAATAAGAAAGCGAAGAAGTGAACAGGAGCGCCAGAAATCTGCGGTTCACTGTCCTCCCGGCAGCGCGCCTATGTTGCCCGTACGTACGTATGCACTGTGCCCAACGCGTTAAGGCACCAAGAAAACAAAAATAGAGAGCAGAGCGAAGGCGAATGAGGAGGTCCCGCTCTTCCAGTCAGTCGCCAGGTATTCGGGGAAGCAGAGTCTTCAGCCTTGCTATCCGTCTTTCTCTCTCCCTCCCTCTAGCAAACGTTTGCGAAGTTAGAAGACGATTGCAAGGCACGCTTACCTCCGCTTTGTACGAATGCACTCCCCCCCTTCCAGGTTTTCTATCCCGCCCCTGTAGCTCTTGGCCGCACATCTCCTGCGTGCCGAGTTCTGCCGTCCGCTGCTGCGGCTGTGGAGAGGAGCTGGCGTAATTTGGGGTTAAAGTTGGCGGCATTCACGGGTTTTCGCGGCCCTTCATGCGTGCGTACCTGCCCGGTGCCTCAGTCATTAGCCCCCGAAGTGTCCCCCTCGGAGGGACCTTAGGGACCTTAAACAATTTTTCCTAGCGCAGGAAGCAAGGGCGCGCTCGGGCAGCCCTTAGTGCGCTATGTGCACTCTATGTGCGCTATGTGCACTTTGTGCACTTTTAGGAGTGATGGTGCACCATTGTGAGGTGACCGAGCAAAATAGAGGCATCTTTCGAGTTCCATTGAAGAATCACAACAACAACAACAACTACTACTACTACTACTACTACTACTACTACTACTACTACTGCTACTACTGCTACTACTGCTACTACTACTACTACTACTACTACTACTACCACTACTACTACTACTACTACTACTACTACTACTACTACTACTACTACTACTACTACTACTACTGCTACTACTACTACTGCTACTACTACTACTACTACTGATGCTACTACCACTACCACTACTACTACTACTACTATTACTACTACATCGTCATCATCATCATCCACCACAACAACAACAACAACAAAACGCTTGAAAAGCATGCGCTGCACTTTTCACATTGCATGGGATGTGAGAGGAATATTATATCTGCATGAAACGCACCAAAAAGATTTGGTTTTTACGATAATGTTGAAGCATACTGTATTTTGACGGCAATTACAAGTGGTTCCGCTTGGCATATTTCGTACAAGCACCAATTAGGTAAGCAAATTACGAATACCGCGGGCTACCACATATAGGAGTTTGTTTTTTACTTTTCCAGTGACATCTGTTCAATGAGTAAATGCAATGTGCTTCAGATGTCAATTGGTTGAAAACTCCGAATACCATGGAAATGAAATCGCGTTGGCTGCACAAGAGAAGTTATACTCCGTTGCAATTTTCTCGTCGACAGGAGATGTTTTCCTCAACTCGCTTCGTATGAACAAGCACCACACGACTTTCACCCCAGCGACCTTCATTCGACCATTCCTGCTGTGTCGGGAACCTCGTATGATCCTTCATCGCCGATGTTCTCAGCCCCCTGTACTGACCTCGTCCGCAGTCTCACGCTGTCTACAGCATGCCCAAGTCACCGTGCGCTGTCATTTTGGCTGCAAACGCCTGACAGGGAAGAAGTTCGGTTTTCTACGTTTGACTTTTGTTTTGCCAGCGCAGCCTTCGGTGCTGTCGGCAATTCTTCTTTCAACGAACCGCTTTGTCTTAGCCTCGGCGTTGTCGTTCGTTGCCGAAAACAAAAACAACATACAAAAAATGTGCTCCGGTAATACTCGAAGCGAGCGCGTTCGGAGTTTGAAGACATGCACGCACGTGTTCAGCCCTCGTTATGGACTCCAGTACAGCGAAGGCTCAGCCGTAATCATTCCTCGTACTTTGAAAGACAGGCATGGTGACATGCTGATCCCGCAGGGTTAATGTCGCCTCAAAGAGGCCGCGCCCCATCTCGTGTCCTTTCACCTGCGCCTGTTTTCATCGAGTATGCTTTGCGGGCGACACATCCCATTATAATTCCTTCCGAGGCTACTCCTTACGCCTCCCGATGTCGTCCATCTCTCTTGGCAGGCGAATATCTATGAATAAACGCAAAGGAAGATGACGATGACTGCGATCCATCACGTTTACGAAAGGGCGGTTGTTGTTAACTTGTTGCTCCTCCGATGTCATCTCGTGGGAAGGTATGTCATGCCGTGTCGTGCGCGGGACGCGACAGAAGCGACGGAGAAAAACGACAGTTTTTTCTCCATCTTTTCATTGTTCTTTTAGTGTTTTTATCGTCGGAATGTGGGTTTTCACTTCGAAGAACAAATGGCGGGTGCATACACGAACCACGGTACACGGTTGCCCATGGGACTGTTTATCTCTATAGCTTATGGAGGTGCCATAGTTGGTGATAGATGACTCTTTGTCAGAAGTGCTCTTGCGCGAACTGTCAAACTGAGCATTGAGAGGCACTGTGATATGCACGTACGGGAATGAGCCTCAAATGTTATGTTGTTTGTGTCCGGTACATTCGCTTCCGCAGGCATTTGTGCACATCTAGTTTTCCGTTTCAGATGTAGGGATTGGATCGGGATTTTAGATGGTGGCTACCATTAGAGCATTGTCGAGCGTACAGAAATACGCGCCCGCTACTTCTCGGCTGTGCAGGGGAGTCTGCCTCGAAGTTTAACCCACTTTCGGTTACGTGCAAATCACATATCCCTGTACACGTATAGTCGTAAGACTGTATCCGCTGCAGCTTGGTTTGTTATCATTCCTCCTATGACGCGACGTCAGGACTCGAAGGTCGGTTAGTGAAAGCAGCAACTGGTGGCAGCCGCGCCTGGAGACCTAATTTGGCCGTGCGTGCAGGCAGACCCTCTTTAGCCTTTCAGTGGTGGCGTCGCGCAGGCCTCTGCCGTACTCCTTGATTGCCCGTGCTTTCCAAGAAACGTCCGTGTAAAGAGCTTGGAAGAATAACTGATTACATGTTGCACGCAAGCGTGTCCTGCCACATTGTTCTAGACTGGATACACGCACGCACCGCCAACATAAACCATCGTCTTCATTCTCGCAGGGCATCGCCGTAATTACGCAACGTATGTTCTTCAGAGCCCTCCTCTATGTTATTCGTAGAAGAGATCAAGCCAGTCGCGGGAATCTTTTGGTGCACGGGGCCATCAGAGTTTAACCTGTCGACACGAGCTGTGTTTCTGTTTTACTTTAGTAACAAAAAAAAAACTAAAAACGTCCGACGGAAATTCACTGCACTTTTAAACCAAGGACAATGTTTGGGGCACCACATTCAGCACGAAGAAATGGTCACAACCGAGTGGGCACGGTTGACTTTGCATGAAGAGCGATTTGCCAGGCCGATGGTTATAAGCTTTAACGCATGCGCTATGAGTTTATTTTGACCTTCTCACGGAAACTAGTAGCGCTAGTGGAAAGGGCAGTTAGGTTGTTGGGTATCTTCTCCCTCCAACGAGTAAGGGAGGAACGTTCTCAACACCACTGGTCGTTTCATTGTTGCCTTCTGTTGGTAGCGGTTCTCTCACAAATGAGGAAGGTTTTATTGTGCTCTCGGTTGACATGACGTTGTCCCCTTCTCCCATAATTCTTTCTTCACTTGTCTGCCGACCTTCGCGAAGAGGTGTCCATGGTGACCCCGAGGTCATACGGACAAAGACGCAGGCTCTGCTCGCCGCAACTAAGCTGACCTAGATGGCGCGTGCAAGTTCTTTAACTTTTTGTGTATGTGCTAGCGTGCGAGTTCAAGGGGTACAGGGCATTGGAAGGCTTGGGGAACAATTGCATCTCAATAAACTGAAGAAAAGCTTGAGGCTCGAGCGCCTTTTTTACGAGGCGGAGGAAAATTATCTTTGTTTAGAGTGCACGCCTGTCAGGCGGCCTCGGTGTCAATACTGTTCAAAAATAAGTTACAAAATGTTGTTTCGAATTGTTGGATAGCTGGTAGAAACACGCACGCACGCACTCACACGCACACGCGTGCGTGTGCGAGTGTTTGCGTGTGTGAGCACCCCCCCCCCCCCCCCCGGGCTCACGTGAGTATGTGGATTAACGCTATCTCATAAAATTGTTCTCAGCCTCGGTGCATATGCATTGCTTCGAATAAAACTAACGTTAAATAATTGCGCCAAAAAGGTGGGACACGGATGAAGTGAGGACGAACACCCACAGCTCGCACACATATGTACACACACAGTGGGTGTCCGTCCTCCCTTTATCCGTGTCCCGCCTTTTTCGCGCAATTTTTGGGTGTAAGTATGGAACACCAACGTGCCCAGAATATTACGCGTATCAAAAACACACGCGTTTAACTTTTTGTGCAAGTTCAACGTTCTCCCATGCGGTAGAGTCGTCCCGCGTAGAGCCCGCATTCCGGTGGCCTTGATGCCACAGCGCACGTCATTGTTACCGGGTGTCTTCTGAGAGATGCGCGAAATTATTGGCGTCTCACTTTCTTCTCAAGGCTGCGTTACTCGGTTCGTTCGTCCAGCTTTCACTGCGTAGCGAGGCAAACAAAAACAACGAAAAATGATGAAGAGCGTGCAATGGATCCATTGGACGTACTCTTATTTCACGCCCGCATCACTTGCAGAGACGGGTTCGCACAAATGCGTGCAAATGCGTTTGCTACATCCTTCCGCAAAACTAGGACAGCCGAGATTTTTCGCCCCCGCCAACCGAGGATGGTGCGCGGCGGCTACTACGATAGCTATGGACGGAAACCTCGAAGATGCACTTAGAAAGTTCGTTACACAGAAAAAAATCAGGGTCACTTTGTGAAAGTGGATCCCCAGAGAAGCTGAGCGAGAGCGGGGGGGGGGGGGGGGGGGGGGGGGTGACACGGAATTTTGAAGAAAGGGACAAACTCATTTATCATCTTGATCGGTGTTCATCGTTTCAAAAGCTACGCACGCACGTTTATTGTCTTGCCCGCTGATCATTATTTGCCTTCATAAATTGGTCATTACTTCGTGGTCGTGATGGTGGGCGGCGATGACCTTGTGGTCGCTACGATACACACTGTTCGGCGCGAGCACAACCGTGGACACGTTCTAAGCCAGATATAAGTCTATAGGCGTCGTGCAAGTGAACAGAGGGCGACAACTGAGCGGCGACACCCAGCAGCCGCCATCGGGAAATAAGAAAAATACTGGGTCGGCCACCGCTCGCCAGCGTGCTCGGGTTTTCGGTTGCGCACCTGATTGGCGGCACCGGTGAAATGTAGTATACGCAATTTTTCAGTTTTAGATTAATTAAAACATACTACAGTAATTCTACCGCACTGAGCTAGGGGGTTAGTCTGAAGGACTGGCTGACTGAACTGTTGACTACGCGTACGGAGGAGGAGGAGGCGGGGGCAAGCGATATTGACTCTTCCCAGTGGCCACGCATAACCAGAACGCTGGTGGGAGCCTTTCGTGCGCACGTTTTCACGTTTCCACATAGTTTTTTTCAGTAAATTTTTTGTTTCAGCTATAGCGCACAAATTATTAGCTGTTCACAGAATTGGAAAGAAGCCGTTTTTTTTTCGCCTACTTGAAATCGGACAGCCAGTGGTATCGCGAATACGGTGCTACGTCTCAACTGGATCGATTGTTTGGGTGCAGTGCGTTCTGTACGCTGCATTACGTGCTAGTAGCATTCACTTCAAAGCAAGTATAATTACCTAACTACGCGGGCTCCAACATAGATCATGCGAGTGGGAAGCATCGAGAACCTATGCAGCAAACGGCGGCGATTTTCGATTGATTGATTTTACGGTTCAACGCGCCGACGCCAGACAGGCGATGGGGCACGGCCGTAGTGGGGGGGATAGAAATTAATTTGACCACCTGGGGATCTTTAACGTGCGCCGAAATGTCGAACACGCGGGCGTTTCGCTTATCGCCTCTGTTGGAAAAGCGGCCGCTGCGGCCGGGAAACGAGCCTGACGACGATTTTCAATTTCACGGCTTGAATTATCGCCAAACATTCCAAGAATGCGTCCTGCTCCTCGCACCCTGACAGTTCGTTTCAGCTGGTGCCAGTTCGTCCCACCCCGAGATCACGGAGCGCAGCACGTTTTCTTGCTCCGTTCACGATCGGTCAAGCAGTATCGCCTCAGGAGCGAATGGGGCGAGGGAAGACTGCAACCTCTGGTGCCTTCCGTTCTCCTTTTTCCACGAATACATTCAGAACGTACACGGGTTTACCTGCAAGCCCGCCAGGAAATGCCCGCGAACCGATTTAAGAGTTCTTCCTTGTAAGCAGGGCCTCCAAATATTAGAACCATCATGAACTCAGTTTATTTTTTTATTTTCTCTAAATTTGGTGTTGTGAGCCCCGTTAAAACGACTTTGTTTTATTGAGCAGCATTTATTTGCAGCGCAAAATCCCACATGCGTTGCTTTATACTTTGTGCTGACGCAGGTATTTCGACTTTTGACAGCTTTTTTTTTTTTTTCAAATGACCCCTACTTTGTCTAAAAACAACCATATTTTTCCAAAAAGGGGGTGTAGATGTTGCAGCCATAAATTTTTGTTCTCTTACAATTAAAATACGGCTGAGTGTGCGTGCCACATGAATTTCATTATAAACGCCGCGGAGGACGCACGCATGATGCAGAGAAACCAACCTTCGTGCAAATACTGCCAATGCGCGCGGTATTCGCTAAGAGGGGACATTTATGGTAAGCTCACGACTATTAACAGCTAACAAACCGATATACTTTACTTTGACAGCAGCAGTGATCGCCATTGTATTTTCTCAAAAATTTCACGGAAACATGAGCCGCCTGTGTAGTCTGTGACAGCCTTCCCAACCGGACGATGCAGGGCAGCGAAGGCGGTTAGCTTTCCTTCTGCGCTTTGTTCTTTTAAAGCCTCCCGGTCGACAAACACTCCATCTTGCTCGCCGTTGGCAGCGTATTCTGCAAACTTAAGCGCGGTCTGCGCACCTAACCACTTGATAGACGCCTTTGCAAGGGCGCGTGCACAGTGCCTAAAGCAGGTGGCCGGCCAGGACGGTGCGGCTCGGCCATACCCAGTGTTGCGCGGAGGCGAGGTAAATGGCGCTGCGCCCGCTCGGCAAACTTCATGCACGAGGCTATGCCCAACCGGTGGTGGCCAGTGAAGGTCGCGACATTGGCGTGGCACTTGGAACTAAGCTCCTCAAACACAAATCGCGTCTGGAGATGCCGGCGTTAAAATAATCAACGAGGATGATACAAGTGCGCTGTTGAGGCCTTCGCGCCCCATCAACACACAAGTACGCCACAGTCGATTTGTAACAGTACACAGTGCATACCGGAACTCCGTCCGTTGTTCGAGTAGGGTAGACATCGACATGGTCCGTGACAGTTTAATCGGGGGAGGCAGGCAGGAAGTGTGGAGACAAATAAAAGTAAGGAAGCAAGCATGCGTGCATGCTCGCACAGACACAAGCAAGGAAGCAGCATGCGTGCATGCTCACACGGACACAAGCAAGCAAGCAAACAAGCAAACAAACAAGCAAACGCGTACGTACGAACGTTCACGCCATTGAACTCCTTGCGCTTCAAAGACGCGTACTGCCCAGCGAGCCCTAATCACGTACACGAAAAATCCACAGTCCTAGCCATAAACAGTTTCGCTGTAAAACAACTGTAGCCGCAGCAACAATCGCAGAGCACACAAAGGACGCCGACTGTAGCACCCAGCAAAGCAACACTCTCCAACACTCCGTCGATCATTACCTCTACCTTTCGCACACATCGCAACTCCTAACAACGGAACGCTCATCTTCCTTCTATATCCGTTCTCAAGCCGCGCGGCGATCCGAGTGCAAATTCCCGTTTCGAGTCGTATACAAGGCTCGTCCAGTTAAAAGGCGGCGGCGTCCGCACCCTTTGTGGCCTCCACCGCCACGCAGCAGGCCCAGAAAAACAAGGCGGACAAAAGGCGCCGACGACGACTGCAGGTCAGGCGGACGTTTTTGTGGCGACAACGACGACGATATGCGGCCCGGCCCAGTCTGCCAACTATGGGTCAGCGGCCCAGTTGCCAGCCCCCTCGCAATCTCGGCCGGAATCACTTCGCCGTCTCTCGACCGCTACAGAAGCGTGCCTTGTCTGTACGCAGGTGGTGTGTAGATACGGTGCGAGCACTTTTGTTCCTCAAGTTTTGCTCCCTAACGAAGCCCCGCCCGCGACCATCACTGATGCGCATGCGCGCACGCGTGAACGGCAGTAATGAGCCCGCCTTGCGCGCGGCTGACCTGATCGGCTCTGCGGGGCATGCCACCGAGTGCGAAACGCGGGTGGTTCTTTATCGAACAATAAGGCGAGGCACGTATACGCGCTTGCTTGCGTCCGTGTCTCGAATCGGGCGTATATCGGCATCGGCGATTATTCCCGTTTCGAACCAAGAGGCGTCTACAATAGAGATGCAGTCTTTAAGATTCTGTCTGCTTGCTCACGAACGCCTCAATGTTGGCGTGTACGCATGCCCGGAAGGCGAGCTAGCGCGTCATACAACCTTCCGAGATATGATGGACCGCGCGTAAGCTTGGAACAAATGAGCGTACACGTTGAGTACGGGGCGTGTATATCTGCATCCTATCTTCGCACGACGGCAGCGAATAAAGCCTGACGGGCTGCACACGACTTGGCGCGTGGACAAGCGAGATAACTGAGCCTGTGCGGTAAACGGACAATTAGCGATAAACAACCGGCTAAATTCTTAGCGCCGGCCGTGGGGCCGATACATCTATCAAACGGCTCACACGTACCTGCGAGTACAAGAGTCAGGTCCTTTCCTCGCATGCATCAATATACTTTAATATCTCACCTTCGTGCCCGGTGGGCTCCTCTGTTGCTAAAGGCTTGCTGGGGCAATTTTCTCAAAACAAATATCTGACAGTGCGGTGTCCGACAAAACAGGGCGAACGACAGAGGTGGATGGAAGTCCGAAGGGAGTGGACAAGAATTCACAAGAAGCGTCTCTTCCTCAGAGCAAGCCACTCCCTTCACCGGAGGAACGTTATCGAGGTGTGTCCAAGTTTCACGTCGCCTTTTTGCGTATGCCAGGTCCCGCCGTAACGACGATTGACGATAGTGCGATCAAAACCCTCCCTCAACAACTGCGCTTAAGTACCAAGGGTGAAACAAGCTGCGTCCGAATACGCAAGCAATATACGCATATAGCTGGCAATCTTCGAAAATAGCGCCACGGGCTTTTAAAAACATCCGTGCTCCCGCCAATCGGAAGCGGCCCGTTTCGAATACATTTTTAAAGAGGCTTAAATTGTACACCCTTGTACTTCCGCGGGTAGAACAATAGAATGCGTTCCACCGTAAGAGGTTTGTCGGAACGGGCCTGTTTGGTCCACATACAACACAGGCTATATATGGTACACGAGTGACGCGCGAAAGACACCTTACAAGAGAATTGGCTGCTTCCCGGAACTGAGGGCTGCTGTTTGCGAAGCCCGGTGCTTTTCAAGGCTCAAATGCACTGCTGCAAGATTAACTGGTATTCACGGGCGCGTGTGCTCTTTTTATTGCCGAGGGCCTAAAAACTTCAAAATAGAGCGATTCAGAGAGTATTTTTTGTTCGCCCTGCTGCTTTAGTGCGAATTTAGAAAGCCGTATGTCATCCAGCCGATACAGCTTTGGATATGCCGAACGCCAAAATTATTCTCCGCTCTTTAAGAAATGCTCAAAGGATTAATGTCTCCACACAGAAAATAATAATATCAAGACAGAAGTTGTTCTGGGCATGCTGTGGTCGCTGTCTTTACAAGCATCGCGTAGTAGAGGAGTTTGCGCTTAAGGCAAATATTTCTGGTTTATGATACACTACAGCCTTACCGGTATTACTAGGCGGTGTCACTGCTTTAACTCGGTTCGATCATTGATTCCTTCGCCTTTGGAACTTTGGCTCTGAAGTCGTCCTCAATACAATGCCGCAATCCTTTCCTCGGGAAGCTTCCAGTCCTAATACATTCTTCATGGAGGCGTTGTCACATACCTATTTATTACGAGGCGAGATCATCGCAGTCTTCCTTCATAGCACTTTCTTCTGAATGCCTGTGTGTGACTTGTACATCTCCTCCGATGCCACTTGTTTCAAACCCAACCTTTCCTTGTACAGCGAATATTAATCCAGTACTTAATTTTGTGTGTTTCATTTCTGTGGCCGTACGAATTCTTGAGGGAGCGGCCAGTACAAACGGATGCCGGATTCCAGTACGGATAGACCCCTCTTCGTACGGAACTGCAAAGCAGAGTCCCATAGGGATATCGACCCAATCGTTGGTGACACCAGAAAGCGGCTCTTTCACCACGACATGCACGACTTAGGGGACTGCCGCGTAAGCGTTTTGCACGTACGCCTGAAGTCATGCGTTCGAATCCCACTCTCGGTCTATATGAAAACGATGTTCACTGCACATTTGCAAACCTAAATGGGTATAGCTTCGTCAATGGATCTATGGGAATTCGAAACCTGGGAAGACAGTTTCGGGACTGTGTATTACGGAGGCCGGTCGCATTAAGGTTCTTTCTGGTTGTTCATTCGGCAAAAGGTTCTACGTTTATTTCATAATTCAAGAACGCAGTGATGCCTTGTTTACAATCAAGACTTTCACGTTAATTATGGGCCTACTTTAAAAGATTCAAGAAATAAGGAATACCTGCATTCGCGGTCAATTGTTGCCTCCTCCGCATTTACGCCACACAAGTCGACGGCATGTTTTCCCTGATTCATGATATATTTTATGCCACGGCTGCAGAAGCTGCTTTTACTTGAAATAAGCATTTTGCGGACATACGAGGGCATTCTAAACATTCGTGCGGGGATGATACCCGTTCGCGAGACGAGCGAATGACCACAGAAAGGTTATTTTTCTAATACGCATGAGGTCACTCTTTTATGAGACGGTTGGGAATTCGAGCGGCCAAGCAGGAAGGCTTCTCTTAGCTTAGCAGTTTCCCTTCATGTGCGCGGTCAATTTATTGAGCACCGCACGAACTGTTCGACCTGCTTTTCACACGTTTTCCCCAAAGTTTGTGTCCTCCCACCACCACACCCGTACACAGACACGCAGACGCATAATGAGACATGAAAACAGCATAGACATTATGATGCGGCACAGGCAAGTCTTCCTGCCGGTACAGTCACGTGACCTTGTATCTGTCGCCGTCGTGTCCAGCGTTGCCGGCTGCACGAAGTCACGTTGCTCTTGCACTCCGTGTGGCGTTTCGTCTGCTCGACTCTATATAATTAACTCTGCGGATGACAAAATAAAGAAAAAACAGAAAACAGAAATCGGCCGGGGTTTTTGCCTCGGGGGTAAGTCGCTGGCTTCACGTGAGCGGGTTCGAGGGGAATTCCCGTTTCTGCCAAGTCGAGCGAAAAAATTTCCCCAAATCGACTGCAACTCAGCTGCGTGCCTGTGGTTATCTCCGAAGCAATCTTTCCGAAGAAATCGCTCGCACGGGCTCTGCTTCCCCAGTCTTCCTCATCACAATCCCGAAGCCGTTTACAGCGTTGTGTTCCTTCACCGCCTCCAGCCTAATTGCAACAATTCATCGTCTCTAGGCGGTAGGTTGTTCGTGACAAAAATCTATAGAACTCTACGATCAGGCATAAAAACACAGGCCGCGCCCGCCGATTGTTGCTGTTTCTTTTTATATTTATCAACACGCATTAACTGAACGTCGTGCGAGCAGCTATGTAGAGCGCTACGCCCTCATGAAAATGGACGTTGAGTTTTAATAGACTTCCTATTGTGTTTCTATAGAGTCAATAAAAAGTCAATTAAAACTCATCGTTTATAGACTGTGCTCGTTAAGTCAACAAACTTGTATTGCAAAAACCTCAACCAACATTTTATTGCCTTCAAGACATTGAATTTTAATACACTTCATATTGCGTTTTTATAGAGTGAACCAAATCTCCATCTTAAAAACTGTGACCAATATAAAATCAATGAACTTTTTATTGCAAAAATGCAATATGAATTTTATTGCCTTCACTATATTGAGTTTTAACAAACTTTGTATTGCCTTTCTATAAAGTCGTTTGAACTCCGAATGTGTGGACTGTGGTCATTAGACAGGGCAATAAACTTTTATAACGAACAGCAGCAAGAATCTTATTACCTTCATACGTTCAGTTTCAATAGACTCTGTATTGCGTTTCTATAGCCCATCCACGGAGGTTGGTAAGCTTATCGGTTGGCATATATGTGGGTGCTATAGCGTCTGCCTGCCCCCGCCTCATCAATCCGAGATCGCGCGTACTGGACGTCCCATCACTTCGTCTTGGGAGCACTTGGGAGCGGTGGCGCCTGGGATGGCGGACGTCACCGCCGGTGAGTTTGAGCCCCTGCAAAGCTCCTCTGTTAAAACTTGCCAGAAAACCTGACCTCACAGGCAACAGGATATTACGACTATACTCCATAAGAATTTTATAGAAAGGTAATAGAGATAAATTAATATAAACTCATCAGACATTCTGTTCAGACCTAGCTCATATGCAACCGGTTGTGATGACTGGGCACAATAAGAATTTTATAGAAATGTAATTGAGATAAATTTAATTGAAAACCCTTCAGAAACTGTATTCAAAGCTGACTCAAACGCAACAGGTTGATACGACATAGTCAATAATAATTTTAAGAAAGCTAATCCAGGCAAATTTAATAAAAACTCATCAGAAGTTCTATTCAAACTTTATTTACACGCAACACGATGTTACGACTATACTCAATAGGAATTTTATAAAACATTAATTGCCACAAATTTAATCAAAATCCGTCAGAAACTGTATTCAAACCTGATTTCCACGCAACAGGCTGTTGCGACTGTACTCAATAAGAATTGCACAGAAAACTTATTGAATATATTTTATAAAAACCCCATAGGAAACTCATAAGAAACTACATTCAGAACCGATAAGACCTACTGACTTGGCTCTATAGACTTTTAATTGAAACGCGGTGGCCAATTTGTAATGGAAACTCAATAGAAATATTCTATAGAATGTTTACAAAACGTTTATAGGATTCTTTTGAGCAATATCTATAGCAAGTTTATAAAATCTCGGTAAAGATTTTTATGAGGGCGTGGCAGCGGAGCCTTAAAAAAATATATCAGCCCTGTTATCGTACGGAACCCACACGTGAAGCGGCTGCACTCGACTACAATAGCACGGAGTTACTGAAGTGTGCGTTGTATACTCCACTTTATCGAGATCGTTGCTGAGTACGTGCGGTCACGACTGCTACCGTGAAGGAGTGTGGGACTAAACATCCTGGCCGCGGTGCGGAGCTGAGGCGTGAAATGTCTGAGCCTTGTTCCAATTATGCCTCGTCGGCCGCCGACTTCCAACCACTCCGGAGCAACCGTGATTGAGCTCGTATATTACACTACTCTGTTTCCGCACACGTCTATTCGCGAAGCCATCGTCGTAAACAAGCGTTTGGCTTTTCGGCGGATTGGGTACTCGTAAATCAGCCCCCATTCCGTTGTTTCTACTACGTTGGTTTTAATATACGTGCTGTAGAGCCGAACGCCGAAGTCGGTCTGTCTTTTCAAGGCTGAGGGCGGGTTACGAATGCTTCAGTGGGCCGGGATCCCGCAGGCATTGTAGGGAATGGTTCTTGCGAGTGCGTGCACCTACGATGGCAGCGAAGAATCGGTTGCCATTCACACGTCTTCAATGTTCGCTTCTGCTTCTTGTTTCTTTGTTCGCTTTCTTTTTTCAGTTCACAGGCAATGCGGGTGCCTCTAACCTAGTTTTGCCTTGGACGAATGTTTCCCGGGCGATTTTCGCCGGGCTGCTTGGCCAACGGAAAAAAAATGGCGCCGTTTGCACTAGTGTTGCAAAGCTGGAGAATCAGCGGAGATGGGGGTCGACCTAGCTTCTTCCAGTTTTGCTAAGTTTTGCTTGATTTAGCTAGGCTCTGCTAAGTTTTGTTAGGTTTTCCGATGTTCTTGCTAGGCTGAACCAAGTGCTGAGAGGTGAGGCTGAGTTTAGCCGGATTTTACGAGGCCCTTCCGGTCGGGCTCCCACACTGGCAGCGGATCCCAGGCGGGAACCCCCAGCTCCGCGGTTTCTCCAGCTTTGCACCACCAGTGCAAACTGCGCCACTTCCTCGCGTTTTAGTAGCCCTTTGAAGTTGTATATAGTAAGGGGTGCGCATACGCATGCGCCCCTTGTGCTCACACTCGAGCAGGCGCGATAGCCGACTTCACTGTTATAATACCCTATCTGCGGTGGTGCATCCTTCACAGGCGGTGGAGTTTTTACTTGGTATTTTTTTTTTTGCTAGCACTACCAAACTAAACTCAAGTTTAAAAAGCTTCGCTGTTAAAAAAAAAACTACGGGTTCCCTAAGTGTTCTCTTATACGATGGAGAATGCTTTAGCGTTACACCTCGCTGAGTTACGTCGTCTGCAGTTATGCCGCTGAGTTTAATGCTACCCGCGTTCGCAGCCAGTAGGGATTTCGACGTCAGGTTTCTGGCTTCAGTGATCCCGCCAATTGAACCAAGTAATGCTCATGCAGGGTGGTCCCTGCAGCAAGAGCTATGCTGTTTCAACGACAAAGCCTTAAGCGCCCAATTTTGCGAAGAAGCGCTGTTGTTGTTGTTGCTCGGTGAAGAAAGTGGCCGCCGCAGTAAAGAGTAAATAAAACACACACACACACACACGTGTGATCCGATGGCATTTGAATCCAGGTCTGCGCCATCGACCCCCAATGCTCTACCAACTGTGCTATGTCTGCGCGTTTCCGTGTATAACAAAAGTTGTCGTCGCTGTTGTTGCTTTCTTCATAGCTCCAGGAATCGGGAGCTTTGAGGGCAATTTGCCCGCTACACAAAATTTCCGAAAATATGAATTCGGAACGCCAAAGCTGTAGATAGTGACTGCCATGTGACACATGATCATGATGGCTAAGTAAATAGAACAGGTCCCGGCTTTCTCCTTCATTATGTTGCGGCATATTCTAACCACAATCAGTTTTAACCACGGGCGGCAATGTTCGCAAATTCACCACCGTTAGCGGCCATTATTTCGAATTGTTTTACGGCTGGCTCAAAGGGCTGTCGATGCTGCGTGCACACAAGCCATCTTCGACTGAGGACACCTCCTTCAAGCTTCAGTACAACCCCACCTGTTGATTTAAATAAACGTTTATTCTCTTTCTCTCTGTCAATGAATAGGAGAAGGGATCAATGTCCGCTTGACGTGTACGAAAGGAGCGCAGTGCGCGGGCTGTAGCGAGCAGTTTGCAAATGGCACGCTTTTGGCGCATGACGGAGCTTTGCACCGCACGAACATATGAATATTAGGTGGGGAGTACCTTAGGACCGCACAGTGTACGTCCGCGTCCGTGCGCACAGCATTCACAATAGCAAAAAACTCACACAGGCACCGGCAGGATTCGAGCCTGTGTCTGGTAGACCAGGCAGAGTTAGTGTCAGTCGTCTTACCCATTGGGCTACGACCGTGACTTAACACCCGAGCGTCAAAACGCTTACTCCCTCGCCTGTAACGGTGCGGAGAACCTTAGGATCTCCCAGTGTCCATCCCCGTCCATCCGTGCACACACCGCCATCAAGCGAAAATCAAGCGAAATTTGATTTGAGCCGTGAGTTGCAGTTTCATTTAGGGAATAATCAAGGTGCACCTCACGGCTCAAATCGAATGACGGTCGGGGCGCAAATCGGATGCCACTCGGGGCGCAACTTGGATATCATTTCGAGTTTCCGTACTCCGCACCCTCGCCATCATCCACGGAGTGGAGATGCTGCCATTTGTTTGGCGTATGCGCTCGTGTAACATTGTGGTATTTGTCCGGTTATAACCGGGCTCGGGTGTCGACGTATAAAGAGAATGATTTAATGTTCCGTTATCAGCGACCTGGTACACCATGATTCGATCCCTCCGCCCGTCACCTCCGCACGCTCCAATATGGGACGCATGCGCAATCGGTGTATATATGCTCGCGAAAATGCCTAAAAAAATGCCTGTGCCTTTCCTAAGTTGAAACAGATTGATGAGTAAAGAATGCATTGATGATGACTATGTGCCGTTTGTACTTCGGGGCATGGGCCCCGTCAAGCCTGTTTAGTTGCTTTTTGTCCACGGTCTCGACCACTGATGTTGTTAGAATGAAAGAGATTGTTGATTTTCTTGGTTGGTTGTTTGGTTGGTTAATTCACCGATTTACACTTGGCACCACATAATGAGTTTTTAAATCAAGCCAAATTGCGTTTTTTTTTTTTTTTTTTTGAGGTGGTCGTAGTAGCGGCTTCTGCAAAGATATCGGCCACCTTCGAACTGAAGAGGAGTTATGGATTTCTGCCTGCCATAAAAATTCTATAATGTGCAAGAATAGCTAAATACGGACCGGTCAGAATTCCTTTTGTAAGCCTGGAGTCGAAGCAGCCCAACTCTCCTTGGAGCAACACGGTTGTGAAGGAGGAGGATTCGTTGATGAATACAAGTTGTATATGAAACAAAGCAACGTCGGTTGCGAATGTTTAACCACACTGAAATTGCGAGTTTACGGCTGGTTGGTCACGTGTGATCGCTCATTTGTTTGTTGTTTTTTGTTTCTGCACTATAAGAAATGCCCGTGTATTTGTCAAGGTCTAGACGTCCGTGTCCCAATCGGCATTGAGGTGTTAGATCAAGATCCAATCCCCCTCCCCACATGGGGCAGTGGTGTCTTCTAAATCCGTCGCCGCACTGCTAGCAGAATTGAACGAAACATCACTTCCATGCACCCTTTCGGTGCCATTCCAACCTCACCACAGACTTTCCTAATGCTTGCATCATTGCGTCGCCATATTGCCGGGAGAGATTAAAAGGGATGCCTGCTGTTACCTCAATTCGTCGCTAGCATCCTCCATTCGGTACTCACGGCGGGAAATTTGAAAACAGCTCGTGAACGGCCTTCCTCTCCATTCCATCACTCGACGTATACCATTTTCGCCGATTCCTTTCGGCCCGACTCGGACACACTCCGTTTATGGGCCGCTCGACAGAAAGCAACAGCGATTAGGGGAGCAGTACATGGGTAAGAGCAGCAGAAAAGGGCCGCCTCTGCGCTGAGCGAGAGGAACATCAAGGGCAGCAGCTTTCATTAGAAGCCCAGTGCGAATGACCGATGGCGTTGGCGCGATGCCGAGGCTCCGGAGGGTTGCGAGGGGACACAATGAGAACGTGGTCGTGGCGTCGTAATAACATAAATGTGTGCCGCGTGCATCATCGTCTCACAACTTTCCCTTCTTTTTTTCCCAGGTGCGTGGAAGTGGAGCGGCGGCGCCATGGCGGCGGCGGCAACGACTTCCGGCCCGCGCACAAAATGGCGGAAACTGGACTTCCGCTTCGCCCGTGGAGTCGAATGGCTTGCCGCGCAAGCCCTCCTGCTCGCCGTCGGTGCCCTCGCCCAGACGACCGCTTCAACTCAAGGTGAGTTTTGGACGTTTATATTTCTTTATGTCTTCAACTAAACACGAGTCCTCAATTGAACAGGAATTTTCAGGAGTGAGTCGATGGCGCTAGAACTCCTTTGCTATCTTCATCACCCGAACGTCCGCGGCTCCGGTTGTCCAGGAACTATTTTAGGTGGGCGGGAAAGAGTGATCTGTTTCTACGGGGTGTCACCAACTCTCAGTTTGAAGTCGATAGCCCCAGGTTTATACACCCATCTAACATTTGGTGGGTTGGGGTAGGTGGTGGAACATTGGGCATTCCCCGGTGGTCAGTTTTGGAAACACTTTAATTTTAACTATCGTCTGCTGTCGCGTGGACCGTATGGTCATTTTTCTCCCTATTTCAAACCTCTTTTGTAGTGGGTTATTTTTATTGTGCTACATTTTATTACGCACTTTGTTGCAAGTTTAAGTGCATTCGTTGCCGATGCAGGGCGCCGCACCTTTGTGACTTCCGCGCAGTGAGGTAGGTTTCTAGAGTTTCTAGGAGTTGCTTGGCGTGCCAAAAAGTTGGAGCTCGAAAAACACTTTGTAGAGAGCAGTCACAAAAGCGTATACAGTCTAGAAATACGCGCAAGCACTTCTCGTTGTTTACGTTCAGCCGCTTTATTTTTCAGAAAGTTGCATGCCTGCTGCAAAGGTATACCAAATCCCAAAGGTACCAGGTCTACGCCGTCGCCGAGTGTTGTTCACGTGTCACGTGACCGCTTGCATACAAGGTAACACAGTTACCACAACGAGAAGGGATAGCGTACGGTTACATTTTCTGACAGGAAAAGAAGCCTAGCTAAGCACAATGGCGAGGTAAATTCGAAGCTTATGTCTCCATAAAAAAAAAGAAGTTCTTCACAGGGTGTACACGCATAAACAAGGCAGTCGAGGGAACAGAACATGCAAGCGAGCCCTCATCAAATTTACGCATTCGCAATGCCAAAAATAACCGCGAGCCGAAATTGACTAAACAAATGGCTGATAAGTGTGTATGCAAGAATGCGAAACCCTTTTTTTTTTTTAATTCTGCGATCGGTATCTTTTTACTCCCATAAGGCTGAAACACGTTCCGCGGGAAACAAAGCCGGTTAGCGTAGAAGCACGTCAAAGACAATTCAAAGACAATTATCACCACAGCGGTCATCGAAGTGGTATGCGAGGGGGTGAAATAAGAGATGTGCCTGCACGCCAGCACAATGGAAGAAGGCACGCGTGGTTGTGTACAGGCGTTGCGACATGTACTACACGCTGACCCGCTAACTTCCTTCCTGCAAGATTGTCGTAGTCTAGTGGTTGGGAATGCAGCTGACTTCCTTCCTTCCTTCCGGCTGCCGGAAGAAGGTCCGGAGATCGTGCAAGCGGGGCTGATTCCCACTGGTTCTATAAGGTCACTGCCCCCTCGTTCGTTATCTAATTCGTTCGTTATCGACTGTAGTGGGTGCGCCTCGTCAGCCGGAGAGCCAAGTTGATCTATCATCCGAAGCGTGTAGAATTTAGAATGTGCCCTCGTTATAAGGAAGTCTCCTGGGCAGGAAACTGGCATTGCTATAAAGGGTACTTTGTTAGAAGTGGTGATAATTTTCTCTCCTTGTGTACTTAAGTTGCAACCATAAAAACCTTCTAATAACGCTAGAAATCAAGTAAAGCGAGCTCTTTATAACAGAGTTTACTGTATACCGGGCACTGTGGTAACACGAATTTTCCAAGAATTACCCATGCTCCCATTTGAATAGCGTTCTAGCGCCATGACCAACGCATTATTATGCGAGGTCACCGGTTCAGAAACAATGCCGCGGACCACCCGTGAAAGTGGCGAAATTAACCGAAAATCCATGTCGTATCGATTTCTCTCACTTCTCCTACGTCAAAAAAAAAAAAAAAAAGAAAATCCGAGTACCGGTTTGTCATTGAGTAGTACGACTGCAGCGGTAGGCTTTGTCTTCAATGGCATCACAATACAAAAGATGCTAGTGAGGCGACAGGCGCAACCCATATTTCTTAACTCCCGCCTTGGGCGGACGGAGCGGCCCCACCTTACGTGGACCGCTTCCGCGGTTGAAAGCGAATGCGCGAAGAAAGGAACGACCCGTGTCCGTCCGTCTCTCGTGCCGGCTCTCGCGCACACCGCACGCGGCGGCCAATCTGCAACCTGGATCTGGCACTTCTGGGCAACACCTGTCTCGGTTCTCTATACTGGCCGCACGCCCCGTTAGGTGGCCAGGTCGCCTGCTGCCCCAGCGCCGGAACACGTCGGGTGAACCGAGTGTCGACCGCAAGCCTCATTCACGCCGCAGCATCACTCGCGATTTGAGAGTGCCCGTATTGCAGGCTAGTGGGTCTGGCTGCAAGCGTCGGCAAGAGTGCTAGGCTAGCCCCGGCACAGCACTGTCACAACGCGCTCGCTCGGTTTCGACAAATTGTACCCTATGCCTTCGTTCACAGCACAAGAAACGGGGACGAGAAATCGCGAATTCGTTGCAGGCGTGGTACATAGGCGGCTGTTCCGCAGGGCACCCGACTCGTGGCCGGATACGGGCCTTATCGGTTCCCATCGTTCAAATATCCGCATGGCCATAGCAGGTTGCACTGATGAACGTCTTGACTGCTGGTTACTCGCTACTGTTGTCCACTTTCACCGAGGGTGACCGCAGTTTCGAAACGAAAAGACCGTGCCCGGGTTCGTGACAAAAGAATGCGGAGCGTGTTCTAACCGAGCCGCGTCCGGTCGCGCTGCCCCGGTTCATTCTTTTGTCGTGGCTGCTTTATTTCAATTGTAGCTGCAATCTTGGCTGCAAGTAGTAGGCTGGCAAGGGTTTGTTGACCGCCATGTTTAAAGAAAATCTGCAATGCGCGGGAAAGTGCGCGATGAAAAGAACTAAGTTCGCCGGGCTTGAAACACGCCGACTTCTTACTGTTGTAGTCGTCGTATCCTTCCCCGTAGCCGTAACTGACGAGGTTTTCTCACTGATGTCGCACGAGTCGCGTTAGTTCGGCACTTTGCAAATCAACCTGTAGACCTGCAAAAGCTGAGTGCTCTCTATTGAATTTTATATTTTCTCTGTTCTTTACAATGATGCTGTTGAGAGACCCGACGTGAGCGCCACTTACAAATAAAATATCAGACTATTTGAGTGTGGGAATTCATACAGAAAGTTTGAATACTGTGGTTGTTGTCATTTTCTTAAGGCAACAACAACAACAACAACTAAAACAACAGCAACGACGGTGAGGACAACAACAACGACAACAACATATGCCCCGAACACATTATCAACGTCACAGGCCCGTTACAACTGAGCACGCGAAATTAAAGCGTGCTTTTAGATTGAGTCAACTGACGCTAGGGGTGCTAATTTGCCAGTTAACAAAACATTGTGACTAAAAATTCCCCGT
The DNA here is from genome assembly GCA_013339765.2 of Haemaphysalis longicornis. Taxonomy (NCBI): domain Eukaryota; kingdom Metazoa; phylum Arthropoda; class Arachnida; order Ixodida; family Ixodidae; genus Haemaphysalis; species Haemaphysalis longicornis. The sequence goes on along the minus strand of CM023450.1, from coordinate 132,110,190 downwards.
TTCAAACTAGTTGTTTCCAGGCATCGCTTCATTTTACATAGCCGGTCTTGCGCGAATCTGGCTGGGAGGCAAGTCGCTGTGCACACGAGTGCCAGGGAAGCATTGCCTGGAACTTAAGTGCCGAGTGGAAATAAATAACGGCAATATAAATATGGATGAGAAATTCCCGGCCACTTCGTTTCCTTGAGAAACAACGATCGAACTGACGCAACCGTGCTTCTGAGTTACTCTGAGGCCCGTATGGTCGACCTGTATAATTAATCGATATAGTAATTAGCCGGTCAGTGATGCCGCAGCCCGAATGCACCGTTCGTTCGAGGCGTGACCGGCGAAGTTCAGTGTGTCGTCATGCGCTTAGCGTGCTCTGACTTCCCATGGGCTACCGCATTCCCGCAGGTGTAATTAATCGATCTCGCGATTTATCCAACTGCATGCAGTAGTAACAGTGTGGTGAACCAACCCGCAACCTGGATAGAGAAAAATGACGTTGAACTGGTTACCCCAAATGATCCTCCATTAAAACATCATGCCTTGTGCATGCTTTCACTATAGAATGTGAACCGTAGAAATTACCAGTCATTTCTTAACGCGTATCTTTATTCCGAAAGCCCATCGCGAACTTCTCCCCTGACAAAGCAACCACGTTGCATTTGCGCATGCTCCCGGTTTTGAAGCCGCTGACCGTGGTACTGGTGCGCTGACGAGAAGAATGCGGAACGACAGTGTAAAATTATTTACACCCTTAAGGGTGCAAGCCAGCTGTCTACGACTAACACCCCCCTTACACCCTAGCAAACATAAAGACACCCTTACGGTTTTTGAGGTTTATAACACCCTTACGCCCTAGCAAAAACACAAAAATGCACGTTATTAAAGGGTGTCATCATTAATTACGCCCTTATAAAGGGTGTTTTTCTGTTTTTTGATAGGGTTTTATAGACAAACAGAGTGCAGGTAATTCACAGTGCATGCGCAACAGAGCCCGCCTCACCTGCCGACCCGTCTCTTAAACGGGCCATCACAACACGTTCGGAGCGATGCGCTCCGTGTGAGCTCGCTCGCTTGTGCAACCACCAACTTTAGAAAAGTGATGGTGAAGTGAGGGTCCATACACTGTAAATCGCTTTAAACCCTTTTGTATATAACACCCTACACCAGATCAAAAAACAAAAAAATACCCCTTAGAATTGGTTGAATTAACAATAAAACACCCTTTAAAATGTTGTATTCGTGATCGATTGGCCTTGTTGGTATTCAATGGTTCGTACAGCTGAGCGCAAAAAATAGAAAGGGGCTATTAAAGGACCGACACAAGTGTGCTTGCTAGGGTGTAAGAGTTTGCGTTTTTTTTTAGGATGTAAGGATACTATAAACGACGAAACACACTTAAGGTGTTTTCCTGTTTTTGCAAGGGTGTAAGGGTGATACAGTGATTTACACCATTAAGGGTGTAAATTATTTTACAGTGTACTCACTGACACGTTTCCCCAAAAAGACGTTCTTGAGCGCATTCTTTTATCGACCTGCAGTGTGTCACTGAGGCAGGGTAAAGTGTTGCATCTACACAAATCACGGCTCGTCGTATCCACAAAAGCTCAAAAACTTGCCGCAGCTAACGTGTTGAATGATGCGGTGGTTCCGCCAACGAGTCGCTTTGAAAGTGACACATGCATAACGTACTTGCTAAGACCACGGGGGGGGGGGGTATAGCTGCAGTGTCCCCTTCGTGACGACCACGCGATCAACTTTAGCGTTAAAAGGCAAATGTTGAATAAGACTGCGTGTCTCCATTACTGGGTGGACCAATATTTGCGTAACTATTCTCTAATACCTCAACTAAGTTTTAGACCTTCTTGGTTTTAAAGATATACTACCCGAACCAAAAGAGAAATAATCCGGAAGCATTCAGTGTCGGGGAGACACAGACACATACGGAATATGTTGAGCAGGGCACTTATGCCCAGTTGTTTTATATCTGGCAGTGAAACATTTCTGCCAGTAAAAGCATGCAATTTTCGGGGGCTTTCGACAACGTCAAAAAAATATGCGGAAGTTTTAACGCCGTGCAACATTTAGCTACCACCATCGATAGCTTGCAGGTGTGAAGCCTCAGATCCAACATGCGATTTTATTTCCTTTTCCGTGGGCCGGTAGAAAATCTCGACTAGTCCCGTCATGTGTGAATCACGACTCCCGCTCAAGCGTGTGTGAAATAGGCAGAGAAGTATCCACACCCCAACGAGCGCCCCACGAATTCTCACCGGCTCCTCATCTTGTGTGCAAATCGTTGCGCCTTCCACTTCTTCAAAACAATAAGAGAACAGCAAGTAATAAGAAAAAAAAGAGGTAACAGACCAACGTTTCGTCTTATCTGAGTCACTAATCAAACCCGCTCAACCGTTGAGCACGCCCTGTCTTTAAATTTGCAATCACGGCTAGGCTCTTTCTCAATTCTTGCCCCGGAATTTAAGCCTACCAACCACTGTTGCGGGCACGCAAACAACGCCGTTCCCGCCGTCTATAATAGCGCCGGCATCAGCTTTCCTCGGCGATGTGGAGCTCGACGTCTATGTGCCGCGGAGTCTGGGAGCGATCTCTTCGCCCGATCGCGTGTGTACAGAAGTGATGGAGCGTTGATTGTCGCGCTCTTCTACTGGTTCTGCCAGTGCGGGAGCGAGGATCATGGCTCATCTATCCAGCGCCGCTGGCAGCATACGGAAGTCGCACGCGAAGTCGTCAACCACGTAGGCAGGCCCCCTTTAAATGCGAGCACGCGAGAATGTCGTGACGGCACGAGAAGAGAGGCGACACGCGTTAGGCCGACGGGGATAAATCGAATTAGGAGCTCCGGAGGCATTCCGTTGATCCTCGGCCATAAGTGCGCGCTTAGATGTGGGGCCTTCGTGTCTTGGGTTGGCAGTGCGTTGCTCCTTGGCGGAAATGAGTTGGCTGCTCAACAACCCTGGGTGGGCTGGTGACGTCGTTAGGCCTCATACGATTGTTGCACACCTGCCGTCCCGTAGGCGCAGAGGTCATAGGGTCTGTGTGCTTACGTCCGCATGCTTCCAGCCACTGAAACTGGAATGGTTCAGTTATGAGAATAAAATGCAGAAACGTCCAAGCCCTGTTCTACACCAAGCACCTGTAAAGTCGGCTCCACAGGTGATCGAGTGCCTCAAAGTTGTATTATACAAGTCCCTTAAAAATCAGCTGCGCTGCTATACCCGAATGCATTGCTGAGTGTACGTTTTTCCGGATGCAATAAAAGCACTCTGGTTTTTCTGCATGAGGGCCGTAGGGCCGTGTATTAAGCACCTCCGTACACCCCATGTATTACCGCAAAGCTCTATACAACGAGCCCGTTTGGAGTCGGCTTTCCTGCTGTACAGAAATGCTATGCTGAGAATACATTGTTTAGGAGCAATATATCACAAAAAAGTCGTATAGTGATAACAGTAGTGCCCCAGCTCCCTTTATTAATAGCAGTTTATTATGCGGCGGAAGCGTGACACATCAAGCGATACATTTCGGAAAGATGGTTTTCTTGTTGAGTTCACATAGAAATGCTTGGACATTTAAAACAATTCCGACAGGCAGTGACTTCTTATAACCGTGATCGAAGCCAGTGCGGTGTCAAAAATATAGATGAGGATATGAAGCAGGTGTAAAGCGAGCTTGCAACTGCGAATTCTAGACATTTGGGTGTTAGTCCCTTATTTGATGATGCAATTATTAGCATCACCATCAGCTGCTCAAGGAGTAGTCTGGTGTTGTCCCACTGCTGCAAATGGAACACGCGCAAATGGACATAATTTAGAAGTTGATTATGGCACACTTTTCAACAAGTGCGTTTCTAAATATGAGCTATAAAGCTCAGTGGACTGGTGTGAAGCGCTTTGGGGCGATGTTACCGACATGAGCGGGACCCTTAGGCATAAATTTTCACACTAATATGTATTGGATGACATCCGCGCTAATGTATAGGCGACCCGCGATTCAGCGAGCGTGCCGTAATGTACCGAGGACAAGCTTTTCATCATTTCTTGGCATGTCTCACCAACAAGCTCAAAAGTTGTCCGTGGATGCACGAAAACAACAATTGGAAAAGATAACTTTAAGTTGTTTTATTACTGCAGAAGTGGAGCTAAAAAACATTTGTCAGGAAATTTTCGGAATCTTCATGCAAGATGAAGAAGAAAAAAATGTCACCTTCCTTTGTTGATTTTGGCTTCAGCAGGAAAAAGAAGCCATGTTTCAAGGCAAGCCAAGTAAAGGAGGAACGTTCATAGCGACCGATTTACCTCTAGTATACATAAGTATGAGGATTATTAGACCCGCAGCAGGCATATATTGGACCACATAATTAAAAAGCGCCGTACCAAACCATATTTTTTATCTACACTGCAAAGTGCGAGTCCTCGTCAAGATTGCGGTGTTTATCTAAACGCGCCTTGCGGCGCATCTTGGGAAGAGAAGGCCGAATATTGGCGTTCCTAGAGGCGGGCTCTTATCAACGTTTAGCAACACGCTCTAGTTAATTAAGGTGGGGTAAAGGGGGCGGGGATGGAGAACGCGTGCGTGCCGTTTGCTGGGCTGCTACGGCACGGTGCAGCCGATACGCGACGCGTCCGAAATAGATTTCGGTCGACCAAGTACTGCAGCCTCGGGTATGGGAAGAACAAGAAAAAAAAAAACGTGACCAGTTTTTGTCTACACGTGTGCAAAGTGAGGGCACACGACGCAGCTCACTAACAGCCTTTTCCACGCGCACGGTAAAAATGCCCGTCGGGGGTTTTGTCTCCGATTCAGCGACGACTGCCAAATGCGTCCGTTCGCCACGAAGGTCCCCGTTTGACTTCCTCAAAGAAAGTCGCCGCCTTGTGTTTGTTTCTTAGTCTATTTCTGTGGGCTATTCGTTCTCGGTCAGTTCTCTTGTCGGTCTGCGGCTGCGTAAATTGATTGTCACCGTGTAGCCGGCGCCAATTCAGCTTTCCTCCGCGAGACACGTCGCGTGTACACGCTCAGGGCATTCGTTTCGGGGAAGACTGCAGAGTGAAAGTAAAGTTGCCTGTTCCCTGTGCGTTGGCTACTCGCTTTATTCGTGTCGTCAAGCCTTAGGGACGACAACAACAGCAAGAGCTGGAAAGAAAATAACACAAGAGAACAAAACATAAACAAAACGAAACAAAGCGAAACAATACGAAACAATGCGAAACTGCGTCGCTGTACGCATCGCAGCCGCTGCGCGCGCTTGACCGACATATCTGGAAGTACTCTTGTGAGTCCGAGATGTGCCTGGTGGCTCACGAAGGACAAGAACGAGCCAAGCAAGTCAGGGAGAGCAGAAGGATGTTCTGAGGAGAACGCGAAAGGAAGGATGTGTCTCCGAGGAAACAATGCAACGCTCAAAGCGAGCGTATCTTCTTCCCGGCCGTACACGAGTGCGCGCATACCAGGTAACAGCGTTTCACGACGCGGTGATATTCGCGTCCGAAACGGAATGCCTGCGGACTTACGCCGCGCAGAAACGGGAAGTGGAGAAGGATGCGCTTAAGGCTGCGCGTTGGATGGTAATTGTGTCCAGCCATGTCTTCGGGCTTCGCTCCGCTCAAGGTTAATGAACTCTCGGGACGACTTGGCGGACCGACTTCAAATGGAAATGGAAAACGAACCTGGAGCAAGAATGAAAAGAAGCGGCGAATACACCCGTGCCGTCTCGGTGTTCTGTGCACTCCCTTTATTCGTTGTGGTCACTTTATTCTTTTTGAAAGGCCTAGTTTATTGCTTTGAAATTGCTTTTTTGGGCAAGAGAAAACGTACGCGACCTCGAAGGAATTACAACTGCGAAAGAACAGCCCAGTGGAGGGCGACCACAGCTTATTTTGTGACCAGTGCGCAAGTGTGAGTAGTCTTTTCTACTCCCCCTTTTTTCACTTTATTTTTTCTGTTTTTACACGAGGCTAAATCAAAGTAGCCGGGGCGAAGGTGACTGAAGGATTTTCCACAAACGTAAAACATTAATTTCCACGTTTTGTGTCGCTGAACACGTGGCATGGCTGCAGACAAAACGTATCAACTCTGTAGCGGGCCGCTGTAAGAAGTAGTGGCAGATGTGGAAGATCAGTCAAAATAAACAGGTTAGCTATACGATATCTCATTTTTCATCGGGAGCTTGTAAGAAATGGCGCTGGCATAGGTATGCCGTTGAGTAATAAAACGCAATCTATCCTCAAACCGACAAATTTCTGAAGTGTTTTTTTTTGTATGTGTGTGTGTGTGGAGGGGGGGGGAAGGGGCATGACGATCAAACTTAGTCAACACAGGTTTCAGAAAGGCCACTAATGTGACACGCAAGTTATCGCCCTTTGTCAATGACATCAGCTGAAGTACTGATTGCAATATTCCTGTAGACATGTTTTTCTTAGGCTTCGAATAAGCTAGCTTTTGAGTTTGACTAGGTATCCCGTCCACGCCTTTTATAAACCCTTCGCGCTTAAACCTTGACCCTGCCGTTTGTTTACGCTAACCAGACATCGTCATCCCGACGTCATGTCTTCTTTGGTGTACCTCAGGCTACGGTTCTCAGTTCCCCTCCCCTTTTAATAAACTAATAATTACGACCGGCTGTTTACTCAGAAACGACTGCCTCATTATTCGTTCAATTAACCGCGTTAGTGACTCCCACATTCTTCAAAATGGTTTAATGTTGAGGCGAGAAATTGGCTAATGACACTGAGCATTAAGAAAACATTCGCTGTTCCTTTTCAAATCAGGAAATCGTGCTCTACTTTATTTGCGGTTACTAATATCTCTCGTGCATCGCTATAGGTATTTAAATACACCCGTAACACCTGATCTTACTTATTCATCCCACTTAACAAATATCTGTAACGGAGCAAATAAGGTTCTTGGGTACCTCCAGTAAAACGTATGACTTGCTCCTCTTTTCTGTAAGACAGGTTAGCATACTTAACATTGCTTCGTCGGAAACTTGAACACTGTTGCGCCGTCCGAGGCAGATGTCAAGTTAGTTTATCTAAAACGTTAGAATCCGTTCAGAAAAGGGAGAGGTCTGTTTGCTCAGACTTCGCTCTGGTTGCCAGACAAGCCTTCCTTTACATATTCTTCCCTTGATTCCCTTAGTCATCTTTTATCATGCCCGCGCATTGAATATGTTTCCTAGCTAACCACGAAATCACCGGTTATCGTACGCATGCTACCAGAACTTCACGGTGCACACATCCGATCTCTTTTTTTTTTTTTAAAACAGCACAGGACTGGAATGATCTTCCGCGCAACATCGTGCTTCACTCCAGCTCCAATCCGCTCAGAAATGCTACATAAAGCAAACAATATACAAAGGCCACCCCTCATGCACCACCCAGCATTGAGTTATTGGAGGTACAGTAAATCAGCAAATGCGTACATTTGCTACAGTGCTTCACGCTTTAATGTACACTCAGAGCCACGACTGTAGTGACGAGCCATTTTCGGTTTTAAGTGGCAACGCACAGAACGTGCACATTTCATGTGACAAATGAGTTGCATTCAAAGCGAAGTTTTCCACAAGTTGTTTAATCAGCACAAAAGCAGTTACGAACCATAAACCATGCCTAGCGCATATGCGGCTGCGTGCTGTGCTTACTTACTTTAGCCTAATCCAACCAATTAACCTCCCACCTTATGTTTTTTGTGTGTTTCTTGACGTTTTTCGGCTTTTATAGGCACCTCCGTTCTATACATACTGGCGTGCGTATCACTGAAGGAGTGTCTGGGTGACAGATGACCTTCTCTGTCTTGAATCCTGCCTTTTTACACTCGTTCTTTATGTAGGTCATGTTACTTTTTACTGTTCGCATGATGATGGCGTATGACACGAACTTTTCGAGTGACGGGAATGGCACTTTTGAACATCGTGCGCCACTCGTAATCCCAACCCCACATCCGCCATTTCCTTACCAGTGGAGTGCTCATGTATCATCGCACACCCCGTAACCTAAAGGAATAATTCAGCCTGCAACTGACATACTAAGATGTCAGCAAGGCGTTTGGAGGGCCTGGGTGGCCACACGGGGCTAAGAATAAACACGTGAACCGTGGTCATGGCCGGAATTTTTAAGGATACTCTTCTTACACACCTGGCGCATACCTCGCATTCCGCGTCGTGCACGGCGCACACAGCTTACGCGTGTACGCTGGTAACGACTACCCTCTTTCTGTTGCCCTGTCACTGTGTTAGCGGTTTTATGGTTCTTTTCAAGCCGTCCCCTCGACGTGTGAGTCCATACGTCTCAACTAGTAGTGCAGTGCGATCCGGGCATCTCCGTCTGTGCCCGGCCCCCCTGTGTGGCCTAGGCTTACGCTTCGTCCCTCCACGCATCGGCTCCCCTCGGAGAAAGTGGAGCCGAGAAAAGAATCAAGTAAACAGCCTTGAGGGGAGGGGGCAGACCACCTTGAACACTGGGGCAAGCCCGGGAAAAAGCCGAATCCTCGCAGCGAAGCAGCAGTTGGGGCATTATGTCCGCTCCACGTTGGGCGCCAATTACACACGGATGCACGGCTCGCCGAGTCAGCGCCGGTCAGTCGGGCCGTTCTTCTTCGCCCGCATGCTTCTCGTCGATATCCCACCGAACCGGGGCGGAGGAGCCTTTGTTTGTCGGTACAGCCCTAGCCATCTGTATCCGAAGGTGGGAAAGTTGCTTTTAACATTGTTACTGTTTTACAGTAGAAGCTTAGTTTTGTAACTAAAACGCCAATTAAAGAAAAGACAGATTGTGACGCCAAAGTACGAATAAGACGACCTGTACATTACGCCACATCATTTTCCAAGAGGCACATTTGAACATTGCCGTCACTGTCTATTCGAGTAATCACGATAGTTTCGTACTAGTAGGTGCATTGCTCAGTATTGAGGGGAGAAATACGAGGTTTGTTTGAGCATATGGCGGTCTGTACGTATGGGACGCCTACTGCACAGGCGTTGTTGGCGCGTGGTGAACCCAGACTGCAGCAAGGAATCACGTTATACATTACCCTCCCCGCTCTTTCTATCTCTCACTGTTCTTTTGGAGCGTTATACAGGCTCGTTTGTTGGTCCGTACCAGTTGCATTCCCTCGGCATTAAGTTATCTGTCAAAGACAGAACCAAGCACCTATTTTTTTCTTGCAGTGGTTCTGGGGCGAAAATCCACAGGCGTTGACACCAAGCAAGCAGCGCGTCCTCTCCCGGCACCGCCGCCAAGATCGGCGCTCTTTCGGCGGCGGCCGCATCTCGCAGTCGACCGGAATGAAGTCCCGCGCAGGAGGGCGGGAAATCATTGTGTGGCGCTATGACCTTCACCACCCGAGCCGACGTTGATTGTTTCGCGGTGAAGTGACCCTCCGCCCTCGCGCCAACCCCCCTTCCACCATCCCCCATACGTCTAGTGCACACCTGACTATCCCACCTATTCCCATGAGCCCCCCTCATCCGGCTTCGTCCCTCCCCTCCTCTCGAACAAGAAGAAAACCCACCGTCCTGAGAGAGACGTCAGAAAATGGCCGTATTTGGCGGTGTTTGGGGCGCAGCAGACGTCGTTGAATATCTCTCTCCGCGGTCACCATGCTCACTGCGTTCGGTTTTTCGGTTTTGTGTAAATCTTGCGTTTGCACGAATCATGCGAATATGCAAGCTTGGTTCGGCTCCTTACTCTTACCTGACTCCTCGCGGTCAGTGCTGCATCACGTAATGTGCTCGTCGTATTTCGCTCCAGGTTTCTATGGAGCAGATGCTCAAGCTTGTGGCTGTTACCGTTGCGAACTTTTCGTTCTTTAGATGTTTTTTTTTTTTGCGTTTGTCTTCCTTCTTCCTCATATAAGTTTCGAGGAGGGAGAGGTGTACAATTAGAAAAGTGTTTCCGCTCTCCAAAAATCAATTCGCGTAATTAAAGAAAACCAGCACTGGTTGCGTTGGGCTGACGTTTAAACCATCCTCGTCAGTAATGGACTACACAAGAATTTGACGCTAAATTGATCTTTTTAGATCGATGCACAACAAATAGCAACTTTAAGAAATTACTTTTTTTATTCAATCTGTATGTTTCTACTTCGTGTCATATTTGTTTCTTGTTGCGCTTGGTGGTTTTTTGGTTGAGTTGGAACCGTGCACCTAGTAACAAGTACACTGAAATGAATTTCTACCGTTATCCGTAGCTGCATTGTATGGTTCAATGCATTTAATTTTTGTATCCGTACTCTGAATACTGGCGTTAACCTATTTCACAGTTCCCCTCGGATAATTTTGGCGCAATCAATTTAATGTATGAATGCTTACAATCTATTAACCCCCCCCCCCCCTTGTGTACTTACAAGTACACCGTAACAGCCAACGTCAAGGACCATTCGCACAGAAAAGTGTCGAATAAGCGGCACAGGGTAATCGATTAAACCTAGAGTTCGTGAACTAAAATTCCCTCACGCGTGCTCCTTGTTCTATCTTAATCTGAACAGTGATTACAAACTTTACAAGTGGCACCACACTGGAGCCACTAACAGTCAACAAAATTAATGGCAGACCTCAAGCTTGCTAAAATTTACATCAGCCTTTTTAAAATGCAGCCATACTGGCCACATACACGAAACATGTGGCTTAAATTTGTAGCTGCATGGCTGAATTTCAATGGTATGTCGACTTTCAATTCTATAGAATGAGACACTAACATAATTTCCTTGAGCATGGCAGCTACTTCTCAGCTTTTAACCAGGGCCCACCATTAGCGTCTGCTAGAAATGCGGTCTTAGCAGCATTGCGAATCAGTCGACCGACGAAACGAAGGCAGCGGGGACAGGGCTGGTCCCTGCGGCATGCCCACGGTAAAAAGAGTACATGCCACGCACTCTCACAACGACGGGCGCAAAACGGAGTGCGAGTTTGTTTTCAAGACCTTGTCTTGGAAGTTTTCTGTCAGAGTGGAGCGAGTGAATGGCGCATGCGGAGAGGCCGGCAATCAACTGAAAGTGAAAAACGATTTGATTTCTGGATGCACCGAATACTGGCGTCGGATGGCATGGACAATGGGCGGCGGGTAATCAAAGGGTGGGCGCAGCCGCTAGAAAGGTTTCCTTTTTCGTTTCCCATTGCAGTGACCGACGGAAAGGTCGTCGAGGAAGACGCCCACTTGAAAAGCGCGTCATTTTGTTTGGTTACTTCGTGCGACCGCTTCTACCTTTTTTTCTGTCTTTGTTTCTGCTCAGCATTCGAGAGAGAATATATAGTTGCGTAAGAGCAATTAACAGGCGTATCAGCGTTACCGCTGCGTTTAAAGGAGTGAATTTTAATGCGAGAACATCATATGCTTTAATTTTAATGCGAGAACATCATTTACTTGCCTGCAGTCACCCCGCCTCCCTGGGTTTGATTCACGTCCCAAGCACTGGCTTTATTTTTAACTAGAGTCACGTGGATTTTCCCAACCACAGTGCATAGGGCAAGAAATCTTGCGTCATCCGACACTGTGGTTGGGAAAATCCACGTGACTCTAGTTAAAAATAAAGCCAGGTGCTTGGGACGTGAATCAAACCCAGGGAGGCGGGGTGACTGCCGGCAAGTAAATGAACCTCTACTTTGCGCTAACAACGCACGTCACACGGCTTTCGAGGCGCTTCAAATACGAACAAAAATGTTCCAGCAATGCGCCTTCGAATATACGTCATCCGTTGGTCAGGGATGCAGAGGTCGTGGCGATGACGGCGCCTTTAGACGTACGTACGGAAAAGGTCCTCGTCTCCTAGAACGTATTCAGAATTGTCGTAAGCGGGATCTATAAGCAAAAACACCTCAACAGGCACAAATGTGATCTGACCTTATCCCGTACGTCACAGTGAAATGCTGAAAAAGCTGCATTAACTCGCTCACGACATTCGTGCGCACGCACAGACAGATTTTAGCAAGAGCCTCCGCATACAGCTCATCGTCCGATTTTAAAAAATCGCAAGTCGTAAAAGGTTGTTTTACGAAGCCGCTGGCCACCCTGTTCGTGCTTTCGCGGCACCTATCTTCACGGTGTAGTTTTGTGTAGTTTGTAATCAAGAAAGCACTGCTTCACTCGTGACAGTACGACAACAGCCTTTATTAGCGTTCACCAGAATACCAATGCAAAGCGTATCCTCCAGCTAAACACGTAAAAAGTTAAACAAAAGGATAGTCGTCCCCGTACACACAGGTTCTTGGCGCATATCATCCCCACGATGCCTGTGACCAATTTTGGTACATCCTGGGAGTAAGTTCTACGTGCTCTACATCGTCGCTTGAGCTAAAACCACCGGCTTCGGTAGTCTTCCACTCATTTCTTTTCATTTTCGCCAGTGGTGAGTGGCCACCGTGAGAAACGCACTTTGCGGCAAATGCTGTCAAATCTGCTGTAAATGTGCCTGAGTCGTGACCACACAGCTATCCTTTTTCTCGCGTTCGTTTTCGAAAGCCAACTTCGAGACTTGCCTGGCGTCACATTCTCCACGATGGAAGTCTTCGCGAAGTCTTCGCGTCGAATTAAGGCCGCTAAGCACACTGCGTAGAGTCCTACCACCAGACGTGTAAGACCGGTGGAGAACGGGTCTGAGAGGCCTCCGAACGCTCATTTCCGGAGCTCAGTTCTGTGCGTGGGAAGTATGAACTCCTGTAGAGTGAAATAGCTTTCTTGCACGGGAGTGTTCCGGAGGGAATGGTTCTCGACCGCCGTTTCCATCTCACCGTCACTTTCGTTCCGTCCATTTCGGTTACGCGATGACCTGTCGATGACGCCAGAAAGTCAACGTGGTCGTAGAGTTTACGGCTGAGGTCACTGAACCCTCGTGCCCTGTTATAACCGCGCCATCCCTCTGGGACGTGGGACTTGTCGCCGTCATTCGAAGTCGTTTCACGAACTATGCGAATGAACAGCGCACATAAATAAATAGCGAATTTGAGGTCAAGTTCAACGAACTGTAAACAGCTTGCTGCAGAATTTTACTTTCCATTACGCATTTCACACGAAAGACCTCCTCCGCCCTTTGCTCATACACTAAACATTCGTTAGAACGAAATCGCTTTCTTGGGATGCTCGCCTTATTCGAAGTTTTTTGTTTGCTCTAGAAAGCAAACTGCAGGGGCAAAAAAAAAAAAGCAAATCATCACCGCTTCTAAGGAAGTACTGTTTATAACGAATTCTGTTTTTCATCTCGAGGATTTTGTTACAACGAGGGTTGTAACGAGAATTTGTTGTAACGAGCTGTCCCAGACAAAGATAACAGCGGCGCGAATACGGCGCGTCATTCGGCGCGAATATGCGCATACGTACGTCACAAAATCTTTGCCCCACAATTATAATGGAGGGGGGGGGGATAAATTAGTGACGTACGTATACGCATAGATCCCGCTGAAAGTACACCATGAATGTTGCAATCACATTGACTAGGGCAATGATATCATCGAAACTACGTTATATAGCCTTCTCCTGAGTCGTATCTTCAGGTTTTCGCCTCCTAAGCATGGCACCGCGAGGCGGCTGTTGCGACTCAATCGCTCTGGTGTCGCCCGATTTCCTGCCATATTGTATCGATCAGAATGACTGATATATACGCCACTACTTTTGTTTCTTAAGTGTCGTGGCACGGACTAAGAAACATCGTTATTAGGAGAAGAGCCATTCGAAGCGCCTTGCGTCGTAGCGTTCACGTAATTCCACAAACATTTCAGCCCTCGCGCACTCCCATCCCACAACAGATGCACATAAGCTCAAGAGATGCCGAAGGCGCAGTTCCTGTCGGAAATGTTGTTCGACCAGATTCCTCGACTGCACATGCTATTCATTGCAATTCACAATATATATTAATGGCGACATGAAGCATGCATATATGGGCAAGGCCGAAAAGATATCGCTTTCTGCATTCGCTCCAGAGCATCGCATTCAACTTGCGCGGCACTGGTTCCAACGACGTGCGCCGTGCTTGAAGCGATTGGCTTCAGAGATATAAAGGGCGTGCAAAGAGGGGCAGACCACCACCTCGTCGGCTGCGCGCCTATCGAAATCGGTGAAGCATGCAGCGCAATAGATGCGGGTGCGCAATCACGCGCGTGTACCATCGCAAGCGAGCGGGCGTGCTTGGAGCTCAGGCTGTCCGGGCTCCGGACCCAAGCAAACGCATGGGCCCTCGACGCTCGCACGCAAACACGATCTGGGTAAGGGCGCTCAGATAGCAGGGCGGCATCACACTGCTACAAATTGCAGGTTGTGTTTGTTAAGGCGAAAGCCTTGGATGGTTCATGAAACACCAAAACTGACCACCATCGTTGTCGTCGTCGTTTGCACGAATAGTACCAAAATGGCCGCTGCTGCCCGCAATGAATGAATGAATGAATGATTGAATGAATGAATGAAATAAACGTTCATTTTCTGAAAAGATTAGCTTTTAGTACCGTGACTTCATGAGACGAACGATGGTTACGACGGCAATGACGACAGGAGACGCCAACAGCCCTAGCCCCTAAGTGGCTTCGCCCCTAACGCATGCTCCCCGGGTGGCACCCGAACGCATGACTTTCGGAATGCGCGTCTGTGCCATACCAATAAGCTTTTTGATACTTCTGAATCGGATGCCATACCAACTTTTTGTTGTTGCATGAAGCTTCTAAAAAATCGATGAGAAATAAATTTTTGATGCTCAATTTTTCTAATAATAACACGACTTTAAGTAATTCTTTTCAAAAAGAATGGTTTTCTTTGCAGCCACAGGCAAATTTTAAGCTTTTTGAAGAGCCATGCCAAGCAGCGATGGAACGCTGCTTTGCCATACATTACGCGGCACGTTTACTGAAGCTCGGCTCGCCTCTGCACCATAGCGATAGATTTCCCTCTAGTATAGATTAGTACGAAACTCAATGCTCGGCGTTCCATCCAGATGAAGCTATCTCTTTCGTTAACTGCTTCACTGCGGGAACTGTCGATCAGGCCAGCTTAGACGTACGCCAATTTCACGCTCGAGTAAAGCAGGGTGCAAACACCACGACCTTGATTCTCACGGCAGATTTGGCCCGGCGATGCTCCGAGCAGCTCATCATCCAGCAAACCTTAAGCAGCCGTGCGCTCAAGCGTTACAACGGGGCTTATTGCTATTGCATGCAACGGCAATACTGTTCCTGCACTCCCACATCTCTTGCACCCTTTTCGTGGTTGTCCGTGTATGATCTACCCTCTTTAGCTTGACAAG
Organism: Haemaphysalis longicornis; assembly: GCA_013339765.2. Taxonomy (NCBI): domain Eukaryota; kingdom Metazoa; phylum Arthropoda; class Arachnida; order Ixodida; family Ixodidae; genus Haemaphysalis; species Haemaphysalis longicornis. The sequence goes on along the minus strand of CM023450.1, from coordinate 132,094,968 downwards.
GCGTTCGCCGTGTTCCTCAGATGCTCACTGCTGTTTTCTTACAAACAAGGTCTCGCGTGACTGACTCCACAGCATCCTGAGGCAGCCTGGAAGAATCTACAATTCAAATTGGTGTTTTGGGCTCCGAAGCCGCACCTCGTGAAGCTCGTATAGTAGCGGAGGCCGTACTGCACATTAAGACCTCACGTTCCCACTTGCGGATCGCAGGCGGCACGCGACGAGTGAACTACCGCTTTTCGTCGCCCGCTGACCAATCTTTCTTTTCGCGCGAGGTCATCACGAACCACCTTGCCGCAGGGTCACAGAGTCGGCTGTCGTATAGCGCAATAACCGGAAACCAAACGTTTCTTATCTTCTGGAATTGAAATGGCAAATGGCCTTTGGCCCCCAGGCCACCGCCATTTGATTCTATTCTTAGGTCAATGGGTTAAGCGCGCATATTCGACCGAATCAGCGAACCGCACGGACAGGAACGTGTTGTATCGTAGAAGCAAGCAATGTCCTTTTGGTTAAAAAAATGAATAGCAAGAAGGTATGCTGACTTCCTTTCGTTTACTGTATCGGCGCATTTCGATGGGCAAGCAAACGCAATGGGGTTCAACTGCGCCAGAGATTCTGAGTCTATAAAAAGCAGCAATCTTTCGTGAGCCGTGGTACGAGTGGTGTGGTGTCCGCTTGTCCGTTAGTGCACGCTGCGCTGCAGCGGCCCGTTCGTCCGTCACAAGAAACTCCTGATCCGCAAGCTGGCCACTGCGCAGCAATCTCTTGCACTGCTCAAGGGTGTGTGCGGACGGGGGATCGTCAGGGCATATCCAAACCAAACGAGTTTTTGTATTTGTGGTGGCGGGCGAGTATGCGGTAGGAGAAATTTAATGGAGGAAGGTGGGGTTGTGGTCGATATCGGTCTGGAGTCGTCGTCAATTGTGTGCGTCGGCCACGCCTAGGCATGGATGCGGCTGCGGTAGTGATGATGTCGGGGTAGTTTTGTGAGACGGCGTGCAGGGCCGGAAGGCCACTAATCGAACATATTTCAGTACTATCCTCTTAGCCAGAAAACAGCAACGGCCGGCACACTGCACGGCACGGCATTTGCATATCCTCGCTGAGCACGCGACCACGTGCAAACTGCCCGCACGGGCCATGCCAGAACTGGAGAGCATTTTGGGGTGCCCTACCTAGGTGCGTGCGGTTCGTGGCCGCCTGCAGTGCGGCAGCAGGTAAGGTCGCCGCCGCCCTCGCATCGCGATCGGCACGCGCACGCAAGCCTTGGCCGGCCACCTCACCGGCCAAGGCTTGCGTTCTCAACATACTAACTGGTGTTGTAATGAAACACTCACATATATTTAACAATACAACATTCACACACAATACCGAAGTGCTATTTACGGTTTAAAAAATCTCGAATGAATGACGGCTTTGCCTCTGCATGAGAGTTCAAAACAGAGTTTTTGATGACAGCATCTTCTGTTTTTCTTTCTTCCTTATTCTACACGCGTTTGTTGGCGCTCCCGGTTCCGCTTTGACGTGTGTATGCAGTTAATCGGCTTTATTTGTGGCTATTAGTGACATATGCAGATGTGCAGCTAGAAGCGGCACATTCAGCAGATATTTTCCGGCTAGAACAAGCAAGAAGTACGAATTAACCTCATTTGCGCAATAGAGCATTTCTAATTAAGCAGCTTTAAAATAAACTGAGAACATAGCTGGGCCAATTAAAATATTGAAATTTGTTTGAATGAACGGAAAGTTTGAATGATCGCCAGTCTACCGCATATACATTTACACACACAAACAAGCACTCTTGTACAGATTAGCATCCCGCTGAAGAGTTGGTGCGGTGACGACATTGCCACAGTGGATAAGCTGGCGGGCACGCATATCCCACGTGGCGGTGGCTGCACGCACGTCATTCGCAAGCGTGAGCAGCGCACGCGCGCTCTATATGTACAAGAAAAGAACGGGTGGCGTCAGCAACACGCCCTTCGCGTGCATGCAGGTCCGTAAATGGAATACTGAAGCGAAGACTCGCCCTGGACGTGCCGGAGTGAAGACCCCATAGAAAGGACCCCCAGTGAAAGGCCTTTTGTTGAGACTTGCTTGCCGTCTTCGACTTGGAGCGCTAGTCGGTCTGCATGCCCTTGTTTTTGAAAGACGCCTTCTCGCGCGCTTTTTCGTTGTTCCTGACGCGCTTAACTTCGATTGGCACTGCCCTCGCACGGGGGGCGAGGCGCTGCATTAGCCTCCGTTTTTAAGGGCTCTCCGCCCTGAAAGTCAAGCATGTGACAGTTGCACCAGTGGTTATACGTTAAAAGGCACGAGTGTATTCGCGGCCGAACAGCGGCTGACTTGAGAATAAGGTGCTTGCCCAGGATAAGTCGAGCACGTACGCTTGGTTGCTGGCTGTGTTGGGCGGAGTTATAAATGCCTTTACCTTTCACAGTACTCTATCGACAGCCCCATGTAATTATGGCTGAAAACGTCGACTGCTACTTTTTCCGTTTGCACCTTACGAGCCGTCGGATGGCTGTACGGGCTCTGATTGTCTGAAGATGTTAAACCTATTACAAGGGATGTGCACAAGCAGAGAATGCAACAAAAATAACGGAAGGCTGTTATGAACTGGAGTAAACATCTTCCAGCAAGCAAAAAAATAAGCAAGCAAGCAAATCTACGATAATGTGCCTACTCCTACGTGCTAAATTGGACTATTTTTGAACCCGTGGATACAGACACATGCTGTCTCAACCAACACATCAATTATACAGAAACACGCAAATCGAATCTGCACGTGGAAACTGGAAAATCGTCTATATATAGGTCACGTCCACAACGTGGAAACTAAATAAGCAGCTGACGGTGACGTGGGCAACTTAGTATGCACCATAATTTGGGACTCAAAGTCCTCGTAGAATGGGTCCTGTTCTGTTCCCCAAAGCACGTTCTCTCTTCAAGGCAAATTTCGCTCACACTGCCTGCAAATCTCACTGCGATGTTGTGACCAACTAACAATTAGTCGTAACATACCTTTGTGCAATTCCGGCAGCCACTTCACGGTAGCTCATAAGTGACGTCGATGGATCTTGTCCCCCAACTGCACCACCATCGGTCACGGGACGGCCGCGATTTGCACAGAAATCGTTTAGTAAAGTTATTCCTCTCAAACGTGGCATAGTGTCATGAATATGGAGCTATCCCCAGTGTTCTACACAATTACCCTGCTACCTCTCCCTGATATTCAACCACCTCCACCTTTCCACCCCCCCCCCCCGTTAACGTATCCGCAACATTCGGGATTCTGGTATGTTGAATTGTAAAGATAAGTGGCCAATATCTTACACAAGACAAAGGACGCTACCGCGACTGGTGGCTACAGACAATGGCTCCTCTAATCACCCCCCCCCCGTCCGCCGCAACGACTTCTGTTTCTAGGGAAATGGGGAAATAAACACTACAGATAACGCTCATATCTTTACACGAGATATACAGGAACCGCACCCGTATTTCCACTTTTGGCTCTGTAACCACACCTGGTTCTGCCCGTGCCGTTGCTATACCAGGAATGTCGATGTCCACAGAATTCAAGATAGCCCATCTCCCCACTTCCACGGCTACAGAACTTACCGCCATCCATTGCGCCCTTCACGCCATTGAGCAAACCTCATGCCGAAGATGGGCAATCTTCTGCAAATCAAAGCCTGCGCTTCAATCGCTGCAGTCAGCCCTGCACCGTGGACCTCATGACCAGCTGCCGTCCGAGATAAGACTACTGCACGAGAATGCTGCCCAAGCAGGTAATGCAACTGCCTTCCAGTGACTTACCAGTCACTGAGGCATTGTCGGAAATAAAAGTGCGGATGCTTCCGCCCGCGTGGACGCAGCTAGGACTCTCCGCAAACTTCCCCTGGAGCCGAGGTTATCCAAATGGACTATACCCAAGAGTTCAAGAGCGCTTATATTACAACCCTTGATCAGCCCCCTCGCGACAGGTCCCCTCGCAGTAGCAAACGGTTCTGTGAGTCCCAGCAGACGTGCATTGTCCCTTGTGCGAGCATCGCCTTCGCATCAATAAGCTTACTCACTTCACTTCAACCGAATGCCCACCTCTCCAGCGTCCTCTTGCATATTACGGTTCCCGTGGTCTCATGCAGGCGTGCATTGTCCTCTTTCGCCGGTTCTCGCATTCACATATGCTTACTCCCATTGCAACGGAATGTCAGACAATTAGGCGTGTAAAGTCTGTGGCACATTGGAGACCATACGCCATGTTCTATGCGTGCGAGTGTTCTCGTTTTTCATCGCAAGAAGGCAGCTCTCCTCAGCTCTACGGTTAGCTAGACTCTCGGCGGCCGTCCCTGAGGGATAAAATCCTCGCCCAATGGCCTTCTCCGTCATCTGCGCACAAGGCGACAAAAGTGCTCCTGTGCTTCCTCAAAGCGACGAACTTGTACAGAAGACGGTAACACAAGGGTACACTATATGAACTCACTGAACTCTATCGGCTATAGTGTCGTCACGCTGGGAAAACCTATTTACGATCTGCCCCTACTTTTCCCCTTCTTTCTCTGTTTTTTTGTTTTGTTTTCTATCGTTCCTCTTTTCAGCGTGTAGGATAGCAAAATAGACCGTAGCCCAGCTAACATTCCTGCCTTGGTTTTACCTTTTCTTCTTTCTTTCCCTTGGGTTGCAGCGCCCGCAAATCTCAGTTCAACGCTGGGGCCCCTCTCATGACACACGCCTAATCATAAACATTACTCTTGTGTTGTATCTATATATTATGTCTATTTATCGCCTTCTTTAGATCCACCTCTCCACACAAGCAACCGTGCGCGAAGCAGGCAAACACTGCCGCCTCATGTGGACCAGCTTGTTGAAAATACGCGCGGCGCGAAGTCCTCATTGGAGCCACACCCCGTGGAAGGAAAACAAGGGCGCTCAGATTAGTCCACTAACAAGATTGACGGCTACGGCAGAACCGCGAAGTGGATGAATACGCACACGGTGTCCGCGTATTAAATGCGGCGCGCGTGCCCGTCTTCGCGACTCGCGTAGTGCACGCACGCAAGCGCATGCGCCGTGGAACATTTATCCCCCAGTTCGGATACATTCTTAGACGTGGCTCTGCACTGCATGCCCTTTGTTTCCTCGTGTGCGTGGAGTTTCTGGAGGAATTGAGAAAGGGAACAGCTGTTCAAGCACTTCGTGGCCGGCCTCTCCAATCGAGAGGCCCAACTAACGAAGAAACGAAGAAGTGTTCGAGCGGCTCTCCCAGCTATAACGCTGTTCCCGACGCACGTAGCGGAGGAAGGTGGAAGGACTCGGCGGTGCACAGAGAGAGGCACACTTCTTTAAGGAGACCGGAACAATGATTCGTATGCAAGCACGCGCTGTGTTCTACAGCTCGCCCGGCTTCACTTTCGAAGGCCGGTCAGTCGTCTACGAGAAAACGGCCAGGAATGAGGGTTGTTGAGGCACCTGGTTATACGACGAGTGCATATGCATGAACGCACTGGTTCCGTAGCACGCGAACGCTGGGCGTTGCGCTCCCGGAGAACAACGCCAGGCGTTCATACTATTGCGTGTCCGGCTCTCCGTGAATTCACAATGCCTGGCCCGGGAGCGGTGCACTATGAAACGGCGATGTGTCTTCGATGAAGGCACAAAGCCGCTTAGCGGCCAACATTGTTATTAACTCAATCTGCGGGCGCTATTAATAAGCCTCGTTGTTCTCCTTTCGCAAATTTCCTCGTGCGGATGCTTGTTTCTTTGTGGCCGCGCATCATTTAATTTTAATCTCGCAGATCGCGAAGCCGACGAAGCTGGGCGCATCGTTCCGTGTATAATTGCCTGCAGTGGCTGGCTTCGGCTTGTTCGTTCCTAATGCGATTCTGTCGGAATATATTCAACGATCGAGCCATTAAGTGCTACCAATAGCGTGTCTCTACGGCTGCTCTAGTTTTAAGTATCGATTCTCGGTTACCGTGGGCACCCGCTAGAATCCTGCGTTATGCCAGGCACGCAAACTTTCAAGCGAACGGGATTCGTGCGCTGGTTCACTCGGTAGACTTCTGTATTTGTTGCAGCTGTTTCGTGGACGGACTCTCCGCTGAACAGCATTTTCCGAATGATTCCCTTAGACGCAGTTAGTGCTGCAGTTTCCTCCTGTGTCTTGGGTTGCATTGTTTGTAAAGAACGTTAAAATAACAATCAACAATGAGAGGACCCTTACTATAAAACGGTTGCTGCAATACAAAGTTCCAACAGAGTGGAAGAAAAACACTTTTTCGGTTCGCCCAAAGTTATCAAAACCTGATTCGATACGTTTTTCTTAATGTGATGTCACCTTTTTTTGAACAGTACTAACTAAAAGAATATGACTTTTCTTGGACAACGTTGAAATACCGAGAACGAGACAACCCCCTGCTTTTGATCGATTAGAACAGCAGATCAGATCACGAGGAGAGAGAGAATGGAGAGGCGAGGAGAGAGAGAGAGAGAGAGAGAGAGAGAGAGAGAGAGAGAGGAGAGAGAGAGATGATCGAGAGAGGTGAGAGATATGGAGAGAGCAAGAAGGAGGATAGTGAGATGAGAGCAGAAAAAAGAAAGAGGAACGGATAGAAGTTTTCGCGGGCATTCTTTGCTGAGGTGGCAAGCAGCTCAATAGGAACTCTACCACTGGCGCGCGCTCACCTCTACTGTTTCTTGAACGTGGCGTCAAAAATTTACTTCTAGCATTGAAAAACAACCGCCACACAACGCTGCGTGTCTTCGTTCTCCAATATCGCCGTTTAGAATAACGAAATCACTGTGAGTTTCAGTGTCGTTGTTTTATATTTGTCCATCCGAAGGGGCACAGGTATTTATTACGCAATCTGAATCCAATTTCGCGGATGGGTCACCCCTTCATTTTCTGCAACAACTTCGGGCCCTCCCTCCCCCATTTTTATGACATCGGCCGAGCTACTTAGAGATGGCAGAAGGCACGGATAGCTTTCCCCTCTTTGTCTTCGTTTTCGACCATCGCTCGCCCTCTGCACCCACAATACGCGAGTGTAAAAAGCAGGAGCGCGACAAGACCGTGCCCCGTCATTATTTGAGTCGACCATCCCGTCCAAATTACGCGGCTCCCTCCTTTTCTGCCCTGGTTGTCCAATGCAGCCCTTGTATTCCTTGTGTTCCACGGAGACAGACACACCGGAGAAAGACTGTAGCGCGCTTGTATACCACGGCACACATGCCCTACTCTCGCCCTGCAACACGAGGTAAAGGTATCCGGACAGGCTAGCTGTACACACGTGTGAAGAAGGGCTATTCTAATCAACGGAGCGTGCCACGTGCACCGCCTCCTCCAGGCAGAAGACAATGAAAGGTGTGCCGCCTCACAGCTAAGGGCTTCGTAGAGACCGTGTCTGTAGGCGGCGTGCTGCATTGAAGGGGAGTGCAACCACTCTGAGCTTAGTGGACCGGGCAGCGGTCGGCGTCCGCGTCCGCCGCAGCATGTCGATCACGAGACGAACGGGGAGCCGAGCGCAACGGCCGAGCAGAGGAGCTACGAGTAGCAGGCGGCTAGTCGCCCGCTGTTGTTGCAACCGCGTTGTCGGAATTTCAGACCCGTGCCGCTTAGTGCATCGTTGTTGCATGTATCGTTTCGTTGTTGTTTGTGACGAGGGGCAAAGATACTGGGTGGAACAACCCTTCGTTCAGGAGAAGGTCAGGATGATAGCTATAGCCGTTGTTTTCAACACAAGTACGAACACTACTTATTTATTTATTTATTTATTTATTTATTTATTTAAATGCCTTTGTATGAGGGGTGAGCTCAGAAAGAAAATCACCGGCAAAACCACACGAGATATAAACGAAGAACTTGACAAACAATTTATTCGATATAGTATGTGGGGTGGGGGTCACAAGAGAAAAAAATAAAAAGCGGAAGGGATGACGAAAAAGTTTAATACAACAAAAGAAGGATGAAAACAGTTTTAAAGACATGCAGATGATCGGAAACGTGCGAGAGGAAATCGGGGAGAAAGCGTTGCTCCAAGAATTCACGTGAAGCAAGCTAAGTCAATTGGCTTGTGTTTTTGACTGCGACTGTCTGAATTGTACCGACTGCTTCAGTTCCTGTTGAAGATCGTTCCAATCTTTGGCTGTGCGAATGGAAAAAGAGTGAAATTGTAATGGTGTTGGGCCGGGTGTACGATACTTGGAATTTGTTTTTGCTTCTACTCGAAAAACTTGCGCGACTTACGACGTATTTGTTGGGTGGCAGTTTCGAGTAGAAGCAAAAACAAATTCTGAGTATCGTACACCTAGCCTATATGTATCGTACTAGCCTATACGTACACCTAGCCTATATGTATCGTACTAGCCTATATGTACACAGGAGCTAGGACCCAGGCACAGAACATTCGGACCGAGGCATAGAACCTATACACTTCGAGAAGGCTGTGTGAGGAAGCACTAGAAACGCGACAATTACGATGAAAATCATTGCAGTACCTACGTCTGCAGCCGTGTCTTGAAATGCGAAAGCGTGGGGGTACTTATAAAAGACTTCTCTATTGCTACATCGTATTTGCGTCTTTTGTTACGCTCTGTTTACTTTTTTTTCGGCGCGAATTATACTTCGACAGGCATACCGGCGAGAGCTCCTACAGAACCCTAGTTCGCTGTGACGGGCATGCACATGTTCTAATCACGGGGGATCACGTTCACCGGTCACACAGTGGGCACTGGGCTAACTCTTACTCCGCCGCTAGAAACGTGCTGAGGCAGCGCGGTGGTATGTCGCACTCGGTTCCTTCACCGGATGCACGGGTTCGACTCCCATACGAACTCAAATGTGTCTTTCATTAAGGCTTTACAGTGGGGGCCATTGTCTGTACGGAAAAATATGAACAACGCCGGTTTTCTGCAGAATGGGGTTCCTAAAGAAACCCCGACGACGACGACGACGACGACGACGATGATGATGATGGTGGTGGTGGTGATTATTTGATTTTAATGGTGCAAGGCAAGCAATGGGCAAAGAGCGCCAAGAATATAGTTATTTCCTGATACTGGTGATAAGGTACACACTGAATCCCGTCAGTAAAAAAAAAGTGACATACGATAATAGGATTTTAAAAAATTCTAAGCTTTCCTTTCGTAAATGAGAGTGGTTTTATATCTTTTAGTTCGGTCTAGTGCGGGGTGCGCCATATAAGCTTATTCGATTAACCTTCTGCCTCGCAGCGGAAGTGTCGGGCTTGTACCTGTCTCGAAACGGAATATCCGAGAGCACTGCCACCCCATTTAGGTTTGTGTGTTCAACCCCAGTACCTCATGACTCCGTTGATAGCCGTGCGCTAAGTTTAATGCGAGAAAAATGGCATACGTTTAACCAGCACCTGTCTCCAGTTTAGCCACGAATGTTTAAAAGCCCTCAAATAACTCGCGTGCCGGTGACTGTTTTTGCTCGATATCTGCAAGGCTATATACATCCCCCCTCATATAATCTTTTCCAAAGGAGCCGGCGTTCTTTCTAGAGCGGCAGCACTCACATTACGGTGGTCGACGCTTTGCCGATGCATCTCATACCAACATCCCTTCTCCCTTGTTTGCGGCCCCCGTGGCCCGAACTGTCCGAACGGGTCGTATACGCACGGTAGTCACGCACCTGACAGCTTGCAAGCGTGCCGAACGGACGGCGGGTCCTTCTCTTTTCCCACGGGCGCGCAGCATTGTCGATGCTTCGCTCCTCCGATCTTGATTACGGTTCTCAGAGAAGAGGTGTCGTGACAGGTCGTACGTACGCTAGACAAAATGTCAGGAACCGAGAGTGACTCGCGCAAGCAGGAAGATGGCGGTTGGTTGCAACGCGCCGTTCCGACGCAGAACAAAGACGTGGCTGCGGCAATCAAAGGACAGCCGCTACAACCTTCTCCTGCGGCGTCCGCAACGCAGCACCGCTACTAGGCGTGGTTCGTTTAAGCATCTGTTGCAGAAGTTCTCAGTGCAGAGAGTGTCGGTGCATAATTTTATTGTTCCCTAGACGGGGGGGGGGGAGGAAAGAAGTGAGACGGGAGACATCTTCGTCTTTTCCGCTCAGACGGCGGCCAGGAGTCCTAGGGCCCTGGCGGTGTCTTCGTCCATCTGGACGGCCCAGAGTTGAACGTGCGGGTCTGAACTGAGCAGCATGGTCTCTCACTGCTCCGAGGACGTGATGTCCAGTGCTTGAAGTGTGCTGTTGACCTTAAGTGGGTAGGCACGTAGAATGTGTTCAAGGTCGGCGCCTGCTGAACATAATTCAAGAAGGAAGAACATGCAAAGACGACGCTTAGAGTTCTAGTCTGAGAAGCCACCACCAGGCATAGAAATGCTTAATGAAAGTTTTGCGCTCTTGCTCTCTCTCTCTCTCTCTCTCTCTCTGATCAGAATGAAGGAGTAAGAGGGAGGGAGTGAGCGGATGTCCGCCGAAGATCCCTTATTGGCGTCAGCCGTTGATTGACCAAAGGAAGGTACTTGGCCTGAGATATATAAGTAGATGAGGAGAGGGGGGGGGGGGGGGGCAGGGACGTAGAGTAGAGATTTTGAATGGGCGCCTTGAACCAAGTCATGAGGTCTTTTGAAAGGCAATCCGCTTTATTGTAGACCAGCACTATACCGATCCTGTTAGACAGCTCTTAATACCGAACTGTGCAAGTGGAATGAGTTATTACAGCGAAAGCGCGTCTAAACACGATAACGCCAAGTATGTTGCTATGTACACCGAGTCCGACGCAGCCGCAGAGAGGAGGAAGCTTTCTACATCAGCTCTGTCAACACCGGCTGTGGGACGGAGATAGATGGGAGGCGATGCTTCTTTTCAGGATAGATCTTCAGACAGGGTGAGGCAGTCACAAGGGCCCAGCCTGGCCCAAATAACACTCGCGGCCTCTAGACGCGAAATATTCAACAAGGCAACAGATCCACCACGACTGAATGTCCATTCCTTGACCCTTTGTACCGTCCGGCACTCAAGCGGAGAAAACCTCCAGGTGATTGCCTAGCAAGAAAAGGAGGAGTTAAACAGTCGCAAACGTCGCAGGAGGAGGAAAATACAATAGAGGCGTTGCTTCGTTGCAGTTCCCCCAACGGTACCCATTAGGCACAGGCTTTCGATCGACGAAGGAAACCGGTGCGCCTTTAGCAGAAGCTGCTCCGGCAGAGAACGGGCTTGCCCACTAGCGGAAAAAGTCAAGCGCCCGTGCAGTTCAAAGATAGAAGATGCAGAGAGAAAGGGTGGGTGGGGGAACACAGAGATCGGGTACTGCGCGTCGGAATGCATCTGGCTTGCAGGTGTCTTCTAATTACAGGTCGCGCACAGGCCCCCGTCACGTCCGGTGGTTTATGCGGCAGTCGCTCCCTCGTAGCTGCGCTCTGATTCGGGATTTGCTCTCGTTCTAGCGCGAAGTTCAGCCCCAGGGAAGGAATCCAGGAAGCGGTTCATCAGCGACGAAGCGCGCGGTTGCGCCTCTCGTATACCAATTAGAAAACCGCGTCATTAATTCCCGCTTTGTCTTCGTAGACAAATCGACGAGCGGACACTTATTGTGTACATACAATATAGCATGCACATCACTCCTACGGGCGGGGCACCTACTGGGTGTGACGCGGCCCTTCTGTGTACTTATACACGCCGCCTGAAGTGAACATATTGATATTGCTGCTAAAAAAAAAAAAAAGAGTATGCTGTACACTCCTCCACGCACCGCACTCCTCTTACGCAGCTCTGTGGTTACTTTTGTTTACTCTTGCTATTACTTTTCCCCTTGTTTGGTCGGCAAAAAGATGATTGAAGGGTTTCTTTCACCTTTCAAGCAAGAGCTGCCGCGACTCCGGAAGACAATGATCCGTACACCCTTCAAGGCTGTTGACGCGAGAGGAACCATCGAGCACTCACTTCGTGGGCGCACGCTCGGAAAGAGGCGGCTGCACTGTCCTCGTCAGGCCTCACACAACAGCAGAGCATTCACTGCAGGGGAGCGGCAGCCCCGGCTTGTCATGAATATTCGTGCCTTTCTCGTCGAAGCGGAAGGCGTGGCTGTGGGCTTTTAATGGCGAGCTCGCGGCTACCAACCTCTCGCCTTTACCGCTTCTTCGCGGAGGTGTGTATACCTTTGACAAATGTGTCGCATCCTGCACACCTTGCTTCGTGTACTTTTCCCCCTGGGCGACTTGTTGCGGCCTTCGAGAAGCTTCAGTTTCTTAGGCTTGGTATGAAGATAGTAGGCGGTAAAGTTCGCTGTGCTAGTTCCCGGAGATGAGACTTCGTGGCTTACCTGCACCAATGTGCCTTTTTAGCAGCGGCAGTTTGTTTCCTTGAACAATCTCATTCGTGGTCCCTGAGCTTCCTAGCTAGGCCAATGCGTGTGTGCCAAGGCTCTTTTACGTCCAGTCTTAGTCAACTGAAATGCGAACAAGAAAATATGAATCTGAACACGAAAAATTGTAGACTACTGCTCGTTGAGGTCCAATAATAACACGCTGTTGGTTCTCTGGGAAGCCACAATTCCCAACTTCGTTTTTGTAGCTAAGCCAGCCGTCATTTTGCATTGCATGGAAATATTTCCGCTATTTTCGTGTTGTGGCTCATATTTTCATGTTCGCGTTTCGTTTGTCTATGACTGCACGTATACTAGCAAGTTGGGCCATATTTAGAAGTACGTAATCATTAGAAGATTACTCGTTACCTAACCCTCACGAGCGAACGAAATAGACGCACTACCGCGAAGTGAACTTTCGTTGAAGGTTCGTAATAAAGCCCAGTGCACGACATGCACAGAAAAATCCGGCCTGTCCATCCACTCAGCAGCCGAACAAGAGCAGCTACAAGGGCATATCATGGTGAGCAGTTGAGGTATACACGAAGTGTGCCATGCTACTAGACTTCGGCGATGGGGACAATTTGAAGGTGAAATAAGCGAATAGAAAGTGATAAACGAATCAAATATATGTGCCGATGATGTTTAAGAGGACGTTATCACGGATAAGGCGTGTAGCGCGTATTTGCTTGTATGGTGCATTGTTACAGGAGCCGCGTCGGTAGCAGGAGTCACGACTAACCGCAGTGAGTCGAAGAAGGCACAATGGGCTGGAAAAGGCCGACTCGGGAGCGCGGAGGAAAGCGAGCCACGTATCAGCGCACCGCCCTGTCCTGTTATACAAACAATGCCTCCCCGTAGTATTGCGTCATATGGAGCAGCCTGCCAGCCAAATCACTTTTCACGGCTTTGTAAACAATGGGCGCGGCACCGAAATTTGGGGCTTGGACATGCTAAAGAGCTGCTAAAGCGCCACCACGGACAGCATTTTTCTTCCTTTCTCGGATATATCGACCTATTTAAATGCTGATGGAATAACGCTGGCGTCGATGTACGCTGGGAACGCGCACTAACGGCGCGGCAGAACGTGGGAAAGGCTACTCCCGTAGGATGTGATGAATAGTGGGGGTGAATATGACGGGAAGGCGCCGAAGTTGTTTCTTGTTATTTTTACTGTATTCCTTGATACCTTCTCTGCCCATCTTATTCGGCGTATTCTATCGCTTTCTAAAATTTCCTCCCTGTTTTTTAAAACATTAGTCCAATCATGGGTTCTATCTTGTTTTTTTTTTCTGTCTTCGGTTGATACGAATGAGAGATGAAACGAGGATAACAAGTGCAAAAAAAGAAAAGAAAAAAGGAAATCCCAGCTGAGCTGCCAAAAAATGTTGCGGAGTGTATGCAATATTGCACGGAACTGTACTTTCTCCCAGGGATTTGGTCGTGCTGAAGGCCCCTATCACAAACATGCTCACTTCAACTCTGAAAAGGTTCCCTCCCTCCCTCCCTCCCTCCCTCCCTTCCCTGTAAGCTGCAAAATCGTTAGAAACGCAGCACTGACGACATGGACACCGACCGCATCAAATTGGAATCGAGGTCTCATGCGACACAGCTGCACCACCTAGTTTCTGAGACGCACCGTGCATACAGTTTCAATTGAAGCGCCTGGAGAGAGTTGCCGGATATTGAGCAGGAGGACAGCGTTTTTTTGTTCGCCTCCATTATTCAGCAGAACTGCATTCCGCACGGCAGGGAGTAGAACCCACGACCTTGTGCACAGTATAGTGTCACAACCCCTCAGCAACCTTGGCCACGGCAAAGAATGACGCGTTACTGATTGCGGCGCCCCCTGATATTTGCTTTAAAACAGACCCACATGCACTTACTATGCGCATGAGACTTCAATGTTTACGAGCAACAAAACGCGCCGACTTTTAATGCTACCAGCAAACCCTTGATTCCAAGTAAGCTCCAAATACGCGACTCAGAAAAAGAAAAACGAAAACAATATTCATCTAATCATGTATCAGCGTTATCGGGCGCGTCAAGGTTCTTTCTCAATGCTCCGCGAGCAGCAGCAACGTGATAGGCGCGCTTGAATCGCGGGTGGCCGTGCATTGGCACGGTTACGAAACTGCGCCCGGAAACGTTATGCGGGTGCGGCGCCGGACCATTCTTCCCACGCCGAAAATCGCCGGTTCCGTCGTCCGTCCCGCGAAGCGCGTGTATTGCAGCCACCATCACCGACGCGACCGCGCGAGAGGCGAAAGCCGGCCACGCGATCTGTATGCGTCGTCCGCGCGCCGGAAAGGAGAGCTGATAATGGGACGGAGGAAACTGGGGGCGGTGACGTCACGCATCGTTTCCAGCGATCCGGAACTGTTCAACTACAAGCTCTCTTTTATTTGCCTGCTCGGAGTAGTTATGAGCAGCTCCGAAGCAGCTCCACATGTTTAAGCGAAAATGTGCCTTAAAGGGACCGATGGCGTCCTCTCAAAAAACTATTGCATTTCCCCATAGACCGGTTGGTCGACCGTAAAGATCTGATAAGATTTCTCGATACACGGTGCGTGCGGGACACTGGGCTGCCATTGTTTCAAAATGGTTCCTTGAAAATCGTGAGAAAAGGCACGGTTCTAGATAAGACAATACACGTATCGATCATGAAGAAGTGGTAATCAACCACGTATCGTTATATATCTAGATCGCTTGTAGATGCATTTACCTAGTGCGCGAGAAATCGTCACTTGGGTTTGTTCGCTGTTTGCGATTTCCGTGTTTGAAGGTTGGATGATCGATTGGACGCACTTTTCCCTTTCGCGCTTTCCTAAACTTTCTTTAGGACGGGATGGCAAATTGTTTTTGCCCGTAGAATTTCTATGGCGGGAGAAGTTTTGGGCTGCCCGAAAACTGCTACAACTGCTTTGGACAGACAAATAAACGAGATCAACAAAGTTTCATGCTAATACTATATACTAGAGGGAAATCCGTCGGTGCAATCGCACACCATCGTGAGCGCAGCCATCAACGCTCCCTGCATACTTGGCTTGGCTATCCACATGGCTTTTTTACGCTCTTGAAGTCAAAATAAACATAAACTGGGGACATTCTTCTAGTTCGTCTTGCGCGAAACTTCTAATTTCCATCGCTACCGTCATCCTAGTAGCTACTGTGTCAAGTTGCGGTGCGTGAATTATAAATAACCGGACAAAATGCTAGTGCTCAAGTCGCCCCAATCCTCTGTTTTATGGTTATTTTTATGGCTAGTAAACTGAGGGCCAAAGCTCCCGAGATGGGAAAGCGGCCTTTAATCCTATAGTAAGCACGCTGTTTCGACTTAATAGCTACCCGTGCCTATAAAGAAGAACCGGCTTAGCACACGACACCGAAGGACAGACGTGCACGTGCCGCAAGCCACACGTGAACTGCATTTTTAAACTGATCGCAGTAGCTTCACAGAACATTTTATTTCCCCCGCACCGGCCTGCACAAGGGAACGTATAAGGGGATTTCGCGCTTTGAAGCCATCTCATCCGCAGCCTTGGCCGCCTTGTTCCGGTTAAATAGGGTTACACGGTACCCGGCCATCACGCTGTCATCAGCGATTTTAAACTGCTCGCAATGAGGAGGAGGTTGCCCTGAAAGACGGCAAGTGTTCGCGCGGGCTTCGCACCTGATAGCCTCTTCTGTTATGTTGAGCTGAGTCGTACCGTCACCGTGGTAATTACATAGAAGTTAAAAAGGTCACTAAAGGGACAGCGACTAATGCGCCATTAAGGTCAGCACCAAAATGCCTTACAGCTCAGCCACCTCGCCGGTATTAATCCATTACACCATGTAAGAGCGTTACGACGCAATGTGTTCGATGTTGGGCTACAGCACGGTCGCCCGTCATAGTATACCTGCACTGCCTAATTTATTCTTACGGAGATTACACAGGCGTTCTGTGTTGAGAACAAGGCGGCGTGGAAAACGTGTAACGGTATAAATAGATAGCCAGACGGACAGGCGTTGGACGACCGAAGAGCGCCGTAGAAGCACCGAAGTGGTCAGAAACGCAGCAGTCACGGTAATTAAAAAGTATGGATGCTCTGATTTTCCGTTCTGTGCACACACGAACAAGTTTGTAAGGGCTTTTATGAGGACGCTGCATGACCGCGCAGAAGTGTATGCTTTGTAGTCCTTTGGCTGACCTAACATACACGAAGGACCGTCTGAGACGCAGGAAGAGGAAGTTTCCGCCACAACAGCTGCCATGTACGGGACAACAAACCACGCCCGCGACGTGCATCAAACTGGCGGAAGCCACGAGATTGACAGACGGGAGGCCCAGCTGCGTGGTTTGACGACCAGACGCCATCACAAATATCATACTGGACCCTTCAAGGAAGCGCGCCGGATATACAGGCCTTCCGCAACTGATGCTTCCCTCACCCAACTAAATCTATATAATCAAAGCATGGTTGTGAACGTTTGTTTGCCATCACCCGTCTGGTCACAGAATTACGGTTATAACAACCTTAGCGCATTATTTTCTCTGGAACTAATGCGTGCTGGCATTTGCAATTGTACCAGCGTCCGAAGCCCCACTTGCGGGTTAATTATCATATTGAGGGCTCAAGCAATCGACACGACGCTATGCCCGACACGACACAAAGCAAGCAAGTAAGCAAACCAGTACGCAGCTCACAACGCGCGCTCCTATCCGTTTCAGCCGATTCCCCGCGCTAGTGTGAAAGTATACGGGTATGGTGGGAAGCTGGTCTTTTTTCGCTGCATCTGACACGATTGTAGCAACTCGCTACTGACAGCTGCGTCTGCAAAATAGCCTCTCATTTTGCGTTACTAGACGAGCATGTGGATAAGTATTGCGTGCCACGTTACCGAGTTGGAAAGTGGGAACTCCCACCAATAAATATATTCTATGGTAGAGGAAATAAATGTTTGCGAGACGATAACACAGACGCAATGCAATTATTCGGCGAGGCTTCCGTCGCTGTTCTGCTGCCTTCACCGCAGTAAGACTGTGCTTGCTGTGGAGCACCCTTTAAGGAAAGCGTTGATGATGCCGCTATCGCGCTAACACGAAGCACAGCCGCCGCCTGTCGAAGTCTACGCTGTGAACGTTAACACGGGTTGCGCGCAAGCGCGTAGAGGGTTTTTTTAATGCTTTGATTACGCATTTTTGTCTACAAAGGCGTGGCTTAACTCGTCAACAGACACTGCTGCTCCACCCCTTCGTCATGCCGGATCCTCCGCGTTGATTCTCGAACCGCTAACAAAAGATTCGTGACTTCCTTGTGAGACCGCACCTGTTTGTGCGAGGAATATTTTTCCTCCGTATAAACGCCTTCCCCTTAGCTGCAACTTCGACGGTACGTCACGTACAGCCCGCATGCATACTTCAGCGAACCACCGTACGCCCTGGCCGTGGTCATTGCAGAAACCCCGATGTTAGGGAGAAAGAATAAACGTATTATTATTTTGCTATCCTTTTTCCCTGCTCACCGCCGTCCGAGTTGCTTCCTGACACCCAATTGTGGCTCACCTTCCGAAGCTTCCTGGTTCGGTGGGCGCGCGTAACGTGTCATTGCGAAGACGACAGCCCGAACGGCTTGGCTCGGCCTCGTAAACGGTGATTGCGCGCGCTGTTTCTAGTCGTCTCAGGCGGTGTATCTTTCTTCTTGTTCCCGTCACGCACTTTCATTGGCTGCTTTAGAGCGAACCCGCACCGGGTGTCGAATGGGAGTCGGTGTTTACACGCGCGTGCAAAGTTGCTCGCTCAAAACAAACCACTGCTTTGTGGGAGTGTGCCCCACATCGGTTTTTACCGGGTCGTTTCCCCACGCCTCTGCACTCGCTGTGAAAACCATCGACTACGGTGTTTAGTGCCATTCGTCGAAGGTGAAAGCCAGTTTGAAAGGGGAGGTTTAAGAATAATAATAGCAATATAAATACGCTACTGCACCTGAAAGGGTTAGGATGTGAAACGGGCTGGTTCTACTGGACTAGAAAGGATCTCGGGGCCGTTCTGATTCTCTGACGTTTTTTTTACGCAAGAAATTACAGCGCAGGTTGCACCGCTTGAGTGGTTGCTAACAGACGAACAAGGGAGTGGTTAGAACATATGGCTCAAACACTAGAGTTTCGTTTAAAACTAATGCAGATAGGAAACGTGCACATACACTTTCTTTAATCGCGCGTGTATATATGGTCGTGGTTCTACTTACAAATTCTTAGAGCTCGCTCATATTGAAAAAAAATGTCGGATATCTCGAAACAGGATAACCCAACAAAGACACCAAGGGAAATGTCCTGAGCGAAATACGGGTGTAAAGGGGGGGGGGGGGGATAAAAATCGATGAGTGGGTTGAACCATCGCCTTTACCGCTCCCCCCCCCCCCTTTTTTTTTATTTCCTTCGGGTTACCTCCATATGCGTGCTGAGTCACCTTTTTAACAGGCCAAATGATTGTAGAACTGTCTAACACAGACTGACAAGCCTGTTTTATGCGCACATAAATCATCAACGAGCGAACAGAAATTCATATTACCATTTTGTCCTGATGTTTCTTTTCGCACTTACGAACGTCGTAAACTGTAGTATTAGTGATGTCTTCATGGATTATTTTGCTACAATAAAAACACGCGTGTCTCCTAAATTGTCGGCGAAATTTTAGTCTATCGCCCATAACACACGCACGGAGTACTAACTGTCTCTCTCAATATTTTTTTATCCCGCGAACAACTTGCACAATTAATTTAGCAACCTGGCCATGTCGTTGCTATTAGTATAAGCGCATTTCCTTTTTTAAAATGACACACGCGATGCAACGCGCCAATTGCATGTTCCTGCCTAACAGAGGCGTTTCACATTTTCAAACGCAGCAGTCCCTCGCGGGATGAGCAAAAATTTTGCAGACAACAGAAGGGTAATTACACGAAACCCCTGTGGAGCTTTTCTAACGAAGCGGCTATTTCAGGAGGCCCCCGTGACAGACAGCGTTCAGTTCCGCGTCCCCACCATAGACTCTGCACCGCACCCTCCACCGTCCCGCAGCAAGGACAGATCAATCGATTGGGCGTGCACTTTCCTCATCATCGAAAATAATGATGTCCAACGGCGGTCCGCTGCCTGACGGCAGTTGCGACCACCTCCGCGGTGCTCGCGGCCGCGACGTTGTTCCGCGTTTTCCCGTTATACGCTGGACACGCCAGTCGATGTTGACGCCGAGAATAGCGCTGCGAAGTTTCCGCGGTGACAAACTCGACCATGTGTATACAAGAACGAAAACTTTACCATCCCTTCCTCAAGATAAATTTAGAGAAGCGCGAAAGCTTTTCTCACACCAAAACTGCGCCAAAAGTGCGTAAAAACCTTCGATAAAAGTGCGTCAAACCTTCGCTGAAAATGCGTCCAATTGATCGTCAAACCTTCAAAGAACCAGATCGTAAACAAAGAATGAGCCCGTGCCACAATTTTTCGCGCACTGAGTAAACGCATGTATGAACGATCTAAATGTATACCGATTTGTGGTTTATGAGATAAAGGTATACTATTGTGTTTCTACTTCATGATTGATGCGTGTATTGTCTTATACAGAACCTTTACTTTTTGGCAATTTTTAAGTAACCGTTTTGACGCAATGGCTTCAAGCCCGGTTTAATGCAGACGCTGTGTGTCCGGATATCTTATTATAACTTTTCGGTCGACCAACCGGCCTACGGAAAAATGCATTATATTTTTGACAGGACGTCATCAATCCCACTGAGAGAGCTTTCGCTTTGATCTTATAGATTGAAGAAGCCGATATACAGGCAATATCTGCCATGACTCTGATGCAAAGGAGTTCCAGGGTGTCGAACCGAAATGTTCTTTGTTCCCGCGTCTGTTTCGTTCCATAACTAAAAGTTCCCTTTCGTTTCCGCTCCTGAACTAAAAAATAATTGCTCGTAATGGTTTATAAGTGTTTATGTTTGCGTGCATGAAAATTTGAGGTTTATGAAAAAAAAAAAAACTAAAGGAAACCCACACTAACGCGCAAGGCTTGAATGGTGGCGAAACTGTACGAAACCTTCACGACAACCAGGACGCCAGTCAATAAAAGGCTTATGGCACAGAAATTGGTATAGCATATCTGGGGGAGTATACGTGTTACTTCTTGATGCCGCAGCTGCACATTACTCTGCAAGTTCGGCTCCTAAGGTCCCCAGTAAGTACAAGCTGGCAGTCGTTATTGTGTCATCCAGGATTGATTGAGGCGTTGTCGTAGATGAAAAATCCTCGAGCGCTATTTGTTTCGGGGTGCCCCATTGGGGTGAAGTAAACACTTGTTAGGCCCGAACACTTCAATCGTCCAGAAAACGAGCGTGCTGCACGAGCACGCTCGATTCTTCAGTATTCCGCCTTGGTCTGGGACCCGAACACTAAAACTCCTCTGAATAAATTTCAGACAATTCGAAATCCGGTTCTTCGCTTTGTTACTACGTCGTATAGTTACATTATCGTTATAAATTTAAAAATCTCTGTCTCATGGGACACTCTAAAACTCCGGCACGCATTTTCTCTCTGTTCAATCTTAAACCTGATTCTATAAGGGGAGGCAGCAACGGATCGAAATCCGTACCTTCAGCCCTCCACGTATACATCCAGACGAAGGGATAACACTAAGAAAATTGGTGCACATTCGCATTCAACCGTCATTTTCTACGAACTTATCGATTGATTATTTGTAGGGTTTAATTTAACGCGCCTACGCAACGCAGGCGATGAGGCGCGCCGTAGTGAAGGGCTCCGGATTAATTTCGACCGCCTGGGGATCCTTAACGTGCGCCGAAATCTCGTACATACGGGCGTTTTTGCTTTTCGCCTCCATCGAAAAAGCGGCCACCGCGGCCGGGAATCGAACCCGTGACGTCGCGCTCAGCAGCGCAACGCCTTAGCCACTGAGCCACCGCGACGGGTCATTTTATAAAAACTATTAAAGATAAGAAAGCCCTGCACGACACTGTTCTCTCCTACCCTTATAAAGCGTTGTCCGCGCCGCTCTGGCAGCACTTGCGTTCAGTCTCAACATGACTTACATCTACTTTCATTGAGTGTGCGGCTCTGGTCTGCCATTTTCTCTGCTAATTGTGAACGCTGCTGTTCCTGCCAAACGTTCTATTTTTCTTCTTTGTTCTTACGCCATGTTTCAGAATATTTCAGGACACCGCCCCCCCCCCCAACAGTGCCGTAGGGCGAATATAGGTAGATTAATAAAATTAGAAATTAATAAATAAGGACACGACGTCTGCATCGCAGCCAGATGCGCGCTGTGCTTACGCGGGGGGATCAGCACTGATCATCGAGACAGACCGAGGGAATATGGAAGCAGACGTCGGGGAGAGGGAGTCAGCGATAAGGAAGGAGATTGTATGCCATCGCACAGACGGCAATTTCCTACATCACGTTATGTAAATAGGAATGAATCCTTATTCAACGTCTTAACTATTCACTCATACCTAAAAACTGAAACAATTTTTTTTTCGACTTTGCGCCTAAACGAAATAATAGGTAACGTTTGAATTTCGTTTTCGTTCCTGCCAAAAATATCGCTTTTCTCGTTTCTCGGTTCCGGTTTTCGTTTCGTTCCGACATCTGGCGCAGCACTCACAACAAAATTACGCCCACCTCCCCTCGCAGGAACCCTGGTGGGATGCGATGCTGAGGGGGGGTTCAAGCGCAAGCGGAGAACAACCGTCGACCGAAAGGCCGCCGGAGAGCGGCACACCGGTTATATGCGCAGCGCGCCCGAAGGAGAATAGACCGCGGAGAGAGAGAGTACGGCACATGCGCAGCACAGCGCGCAGCGCCGCCCACCGGCGGAGTGAGAGCGCGCTGGGCCGCACACCCGCAGATGTTGAGAGAGAGTGTTCGCTCTCACCTGGGCACGCGCCGGCGCCAGTGCGTCTGCCGCGGCTATGACGCAACACAATCCAACACAATACACTTTAATCCAATCAAATCCAAGCCAAGCCAAGCCAAGCCAATCGAATCCAATCCAATGCCCCTCGCGAGAGAGTGTTCGCTATCGAAGAGGAGAGGGGGTGAGCGGAGGAGAGTGCGGACGCCGACGACGACGGACGCACGCAGGAAGGACGGGGCCGCCGACAAGAGATGCTCTCAGCGTCGCATCTAAAAGCACCCTTCAGGGGTTGGCCCTTAATCAATTTTTTTCAGTATGCTGCGCTGCTTCGCTTGAAAAAGCTTTTCAATTTTTGGAGGTTTCCGCTTCTCGTATGTTTGTGATACGACTTCGCATATGTGTCTGTCATTTATAACGTTGTTCAAATGGTTTAGCCATAATACGCAAGCGCGTTTACAAATTATTATTATATTAATATGTGCTTTGTTAACATGGACCACAGCTATTTTATGCTGTCCATTCCTGCATGGACCACACACGTGGCCTTCCCTATACAGGAAAGGAAAAAATTGAACATTGTTTTACGATATGACACGCTTGTACACCGATAACGTTTCATGGAAAGCAATTCATATACGCCATTGCCTTTTAGGTAGCACGTGCAGTTTACTAGGCCACATACTAGCTCATTGTGTAGACCGGGCCGGTTTTTCAAGGTCAACATAAGGAATCGAGTGCGAACAGGGCTGGACTCTGTAATCTTAGACAAGCCCAATTTTGAAGTTTAGCCAGCGCTCGGAAGATATGGAGCTGTGGGGCCCTCTATCGAAATTGTTACTGCCTCACAACGGGACGTTGTATAACACGGCAGTCCCACATAATTGCATCATTCGAGCTCCACCACGTATTACGAAGACGTGCGTTTGAGTCCACCCGAACGCGCACCGTCTATTTTGGTCCACCTATTACAGAATCGAGAAGAAAAATTACGCACTACATAAAAAACGCATCTTTCCAGGGCCGTGTATATTGAATGGTAGCGAAAGTTTAACACCTGCCCAGTCACTAAGCTACGATTACAGCGGATGATAGAAAAATAGCATGCGTGGAGGCATGGTTACCGTACATGCCAATGATGGAATAGAAGCCCCTTGCACGCCAACTCAGAAGTTAGCACGTGCCTTGGAAAACAGAAGGCATGAGAAAGACCAGATGAGAAGGAACATTGTTCAAACTGGTCCGTTTCGATGTCCGAGAATTTCTTGGTCCGAGACAATCGAGCTCGCTGTACAATGAAGAAAGCGGGCAGCCGAAAAGTGGAGCAATGACGACTTGCACTGAAGAAAGCTGAACAATGACTGTGATTTCGGGTCGATCCCAGCGAGTGTTCGCTTACCGTTCGCTTGTTCTTTCTTTGCTCCTTCTCTTTTCTTTTCAGTGTGACCGAACTGCCAACTCAAGCGCTTCGATCCCATTTTTCAGTCACTTCGGCGTTTCATGCATTACGTATGCGCTTACCCGCTTACGGTGATCTCATTTCGTCGGGATGGTCCCTCCCGGGATTAATAATGCGGGTCCTTTGTTTCCGGTCAACGGGCATATGCGCTCTCGGCCGGTGGCGCGTGGGGACTGAACGCAGGTAGTTGCTCAACAGTTAAAACACAACAAATAAAAAACGGAAGGAAGCGGAGCCACTATTAGTGAAAGGGAAAGCAACCAGGCTGGGTTCCGGCAAGCCGCAGCGATGAATGAATGAGTGCAGGTAGCTCATTTATAAGCGAGCAAGTTGCGCCATCTCAGAATGTTCGATCGTCGTTGCTCTCCTTACTGCGGGGGCCACCCGGCAGGACACAACCGTTGTCTTCCACTGCTCCCGTTTCAATCACTGGGCTCACGATTAACCCACATCTGTTTCTTTCTGGCTTTTCTTCGCTGGAGCAAGACAAGTAATTTCTCGAGATCGCGGCTGCAGAAGCGCTTCTTACGTGAGAGGGCCGAAGTCAGCGCCTCCTAGATGATGAAGCCTGGGAAGTCTGACATCGAACAACAACGGAACTGCTGTACCTTTCTATTCGTGATCTATACGCGAGAAGAAAAAAAAAGGAATTCAGTGAAAGAGAATATGCTGGTAATGCCATTATGGGAAGGAAAATGAGGCGGAATGTAGGAGGGGGGGGGGGGGGGAATTCGTCGGCTTTCTTAGACGCCTTCATTGCGTCTGTTATGAAGGCGTCACCTCCCGGCCTTTCGCCATGATATCAGGGGTACCTCAAGGGTCTACACTGGGCCCTCTCCTCTTCAACATTTTAAATGCAGAGCATTTCAGTAACTCACGATGTCACCCGCGTTGACGTCCGTAGTCCGCACCCCTCCCTACTATATAAAAAAAGTAAAAAAAAAAAACAATATATAGCAGGCTTCGCGACAACGGGCAGCAGAGTAGTTTCGAGCAGACGAAATTGAAGAGCTCGCGGCGGCGGCGCGATGGGGTCACGTGGTGCAGTGACGCCTGGGCCAACTTCGATTTTTGTGCTTTGCTCCGTCCATTTATTTCCACGGCTTTTGTCTTTCACACATACGCGGCACTCCTGCCCGTACGCGGGCATGAGATCACTGAGCAGACAAATGCAGGAAGGACGGGGAAACTTTTCAAAGTGCTACGAGTTGTGCCGCGCCTCCGCCAGATGGCGCCACGGGTCCCGCGACCGAGAGAAGACGCAGTAAAACAACCCCCTCGCGAGGGGCACGATCAAATGAAGAGCATTTCCGGGGGCGCACGACGTTAAGTAGTTTGCGTTACGTTAATGTTGTTGCACTTGTGGCAACTGCTGACGAGAGAGCGCTCGTCAGCAGTAATTTGAATGAGTCAACGATATAAGGCGCGTTCGTAGCGTACCATTCTGTGTCGGCTTTGTGGCGCAGTGGGTAGAGCACCATGTACATTGCGTTCCGCCCGCAGGGTCGAGGGATCGAAACCGGGCGCCGGATAGTATTTTTTTTTATATAGTAGGGAGGGGTGCGGACTACGGACGTCAACGCGGGTGACATCGTGAGTTACTGAAATGCTCTGCATTTAAAATACTTCCAGGAGTTAGCACGCGTCATCAGCGAGAATTGCCAACGCGTTCCCTCCGAACCACACCGTCGAAAGGTTAGGCTGCTTTATAAGAGCGTGAAAACATATGCCTACCTTCAAGCCTGCACCAGTTCGCGTCCCGTGTCAGTTCTCTGCGCTTTCATGCAAACATGCCTCCTGTGGCTAGTGTTCCTAAATTGCGGCCAAACGCGACTAGTCGGCTGGTGTGGCTGAGTGTACTCTTAATTTAGGCCGAGTTTTCAATGGGAGTTAAGCCGCCACACGCTCCTCCACAATATTCGCGTGAAATATATAACGTACCTAAAATCATTAGGTAAGTATGGAAGCACCGAGCAGTTCTTGGGCTGGTCCTCTGAACTGCTCGCATTAGGGGCAAAAGTCCCGCTTCGCTGGCCTTGGGAAGTCCTCTGGCCGGCGTTCGGGCGAAAGTCCCACTACGCCGCTCTTGGGCAAGTCCTCTGAGCGGCGTCTTGGGCAGAAGTCCTGTTGCTCCGTCCTTGGGCAAGTCCTCTGGATGGAGCTTCAGGCAGAAGTCCTGTTGTGCCGCGCATGGGCAGGTCCTCTGCGTGGCACACCGGGCGAAAGTCCCGCTTGGCCACTCTTGGGCAGGTCCTCTGAGTGGCTTCTCGGGCAGAAGTCCCCTAATGCGGTGCTTCCTGGGAGGAAAGCTGGTCTTGTCGATTTGTGCAGGAGAGCGGGGCCTTTGCAGCTGTGTTCCAGTGGCGGTCGCCACCGCAAGTGTTGCAGGCGCCGTCCCCCGGAATTGAGCTAGACGAGCTGCGGACGAAGGCTGAGTGTATAGATGGCGCCTCGGTGGGTTGTCGGGCCTTGTGTCCGTGGGATACAGAGGGCGCGGGAGCTTGTACATCGAAGGTTCTGAGTGTGGCGGGCTGGGATGTGCCTCCTCACAGGTCCTTTACCTTGAGGACAGTCAGGGGCGTTTGCGCACCAGGCCATCCGGTCAGATGGTTGAGTGGCACAGCGGGAAACCGCTAGTGCCAACGGGTACCCCTGCCGGTTCGAAAGGTAGGAGTTGTGAGGAGGTGCTGCCAGCAGAAACACCCTCGGCCGGACTCAGAACCTGTAGAAATAAAGAGTTTCGATCTACGAGCTTCCACGTGTGGCGAATCCTTCGTCAGCCAGGACAGCCAGTAACAGTGAAATCGTGTGCCAACCAACGTCTAGTCCTCATAGCTGGCTCATTCTGGGGGAATGCAACACCGGCGACGTCCGCTGCTGACGAATGTAGCTAACTTGGCTTGCGTTGCCTGTAGATCACAAGATCAGCTCTCCTTCCGGCACTTTGCAGGTGGCCGCTGCAAAGTGCCAATTTTTTTATTATGGGGACCACAGAACAGAAAATTTTCTTTATTGTCCACGTGACTTTTCACTGCAGCTTTAAAGTCCCAACGTTAAAACCTTTATCAATAGGCCTATTTGTTAATGACATCCACTCTGTCATTAGACACTGTTCGCCCTCTCGGTATGCCGATGATATGAAGCTGTAACGCGCGGTTTCCTCACCGGATGATCGCGTCCTGCTGCAACATGACATCAATGCAGTTTCGGCATGGTGCGGCAGCAACTATTTAAAGCTTAATCTCTCCAAAACTATTGTGATATCTTACACTCGTAAAACTGCCCCGCTCACTTTCCCGTACTCTTTGCTCGGTTTTGCCATAAAACGCGCCACTGTAGCGCGCGATTTGGGTGTAATGATGGACGCAAAACTACTCTTCAACTCGCACGTGAACCATCTGACTAACACTTGTCTCCGAACACTTGGCATGATTTCCCGAGCCACCAGTGAATTCACGAACCCATCATGCTTCGCATCCCTTTACCGCGCCCTAATTTTGCCGAAGCTAGACTTTGCAAGCGCAATCTGGAATTGTTTAAGTCCGTCGTCGTTTCTTCGACTATAAAGGATTCAGAAGCGCTTCACCAGAACCGTATTTTATCGATACTCACCAGTGAGGAACTATCTGCACGTTGAGGTTCTCACGTTCCTGAACCTTGATGAGCTATGTATCAGGCGTTCCAGGCGTGACCTGATTTTCTTTTCAAGTGCATTCATTCTAAGTTTGACTGCCCTTGCCTTGTGAGCTCTGTTCTCCTGCGAGTGCCAAGTGCGAGTGCTTTCATGTTGACAAAATTCTGAGCTTGGTACCAGCTAACCGATGCCAACATGCCGTTATAACTGTCTTTTTTATCTGCCATTGACATTTTTTTGCAACGACATGGTTCTTTTTAAACGCTCTTTGAAAAATTTTCCATCTTGAATGCACATGTTCTATAGCGCGGTCGCACATGCACTTCTCCCTCCGTTTTTGTGTGTCGGAGCGAATAGAATCATCACGATTGTGCTTATATTTGTCGTTTAGTGTACACACAATCTCCGTGCTCTTGTTGCTCAGAAAATGTCTCTGCCTCTTTGATAACTCTCCTTCTTTGTGTATATATACCATATAATTGTACTGTTACTTCCCTTTTCTTATTCTGCTTTTGTATGCCTTATATGTCTGTAGGCTATGCATCACCCGGAAGGCCATCGCGCTGTTGTGAGCATTAAAGAATAAATAAATAAATGAAATAAATGCCAGAGTCCTGAAGGATACATGCGCATGGTCGCCGCTTAGTCGGGTTCGCGCTCACGCCTCTTTGGTCCCTGAGCAAATACCTCGAAGGGCTGTGCCGGCGGCATGTTCTTGGGCAACGGCCGTTAGGGCGTCGTTGTGTGGACCACATGCGTGCAACGGTTATATGCATGTGTGTGTTTATATGCGGCGCCGAAACGTCGGCTGCGATGGAAGTGCGTTGTTCTCGTGGCACCATTGCAAGCACGCGTCTGCTGCGTGTACGCGGACGTTCCTTTGCAGATGCACTGTCCGTTAGGCGGGTGGGGCCGCGCATTGGGAACCGCGGTACGGGTGCTTTCCTTAATGCTCCTTTTCAGTCCACGCACGGAACGCGCAACGAGAGATTCACTAAGGCAACGTGGCTCTGGTTAGTTTCAGATTTGCAGCGGATGACAGCAGTGATTCGCGTCAGACAGTGAAGTCGTAAAAATTGCTATAGGCTCCGCTATATTGGGCAGCAAAGCGTGCTATGCACATGCATTGGTTACCTAAACAGGCTGCAATAGGTCGCAAAGGAGTTCTTCTGCAGCTGATACTCAATTGGGGGTGAGGGTTTAACTCCAACCCGCTCCTGATTTGTGAAGAGGCGGTGTTGCGACGGGAACGATGAACAAAGGTTGCGTCCAACAAATTATCAGAGGTTGAGCTAAAGATTCTTCCCGGCGGCATGAAATAAAGAACCACACGTGTGAATGCATACATTAGCGTGTTGTGGCCTTTGCTCCCTATTTAAGAACACTCTGTACCCGTTCGCATTTCGTAAATAGAGTAGTTGACAGTTTGCCGTCGCGTTATGTATATCTGCTGGGTTTTAATCGCCATTTGTTATCACGCAGCGCAGTCAAACATGAATCAGTACAAACTAGACCCCGTCTCAGCATTGCTGAACTTCCCCGGAAATCGTTAAGTTCAGATTCAAATACTTAGGGCGGACAATCACCATAATCGCTGATACAGTTGTAGACTGATCATATCGTCTACCCTGTTGGCCGGTGTAAGAACCATCCGTTATGTCACCTTTCACAATGCCGCTCGCTGCTCGCTTGCGTACACAGAGTACACCTCAGCGATTTCCACGACCGGCAAACCGGGGCAGGGCGAGTGATGGGAATGATCCATCATTATACGACGCTGCGTTATGCGGGCGTAGTCTTTCGCTCTCCGCCGAGCTCACGTACGCACACATACAAGAACGTGCGGAACTATGCATTGTCGCAGATGGATTACGGTTCCTGAAATTGGGTCGCCTCGCCTTGTTTGCTGTCCACAGCCACTCGGCAACTCTTCCATGCGCGGTCACACTAGCGATTATCGATTTCTCATTAAGAAGCTTCTTTATAATCAGAGACTAATAAGGCCTCTGCTGTATACAATGCGCCCGTGCGTTCACTAGGCTGCCGGCCATGCTCACGTTAGCCAGGCTGCAGAACCGTGTCCAGTTCACGATTATGTACTGCCACGCTTTCCAAAGTATCCTTGGCTGATATATCGTATAGTAAGTGGCGTCTAGCTATTCACAATGCCACCCTAAACGCCACTGAATTGCCGCGTTATAGTTCCGACCACCTCAGTTTCCTATGCAAAGCGGCTGATGGCACGATTGCAACCGACATGCCATACTGAATAGGCTAGCGCCTTATCTGTTGTGAACAGCTCCCGTTTTTATAAGTGGAGCAATTGCACGTTACGACGCCCGGATCATTCGAGGCCGCCCGCAGGCTGCGCGACATCATTTTGAAGAGAAGCGACGTCTGTGTGCGTGCGACGTGTCATTTGGCCGCAGGCGCAACGTATAGATAGTTGGGTCACCTTTCCAGCATAATTGCCGCAATCATCGATAAGAGGGGACACGAAATTGTCGCCCATTTTGTTCCTGCTGACTCCGGTGGGACGCAATGGGCGCGGAAAACGGGGTGTGACCGATCTCAGATAACGGCATTGCCACGATGCGAACGGTAAACCTGCTTCATTGCCCGACGTAACAATAGTGCGGTGGTGCTGCCGTCGGTGGTGACTGAATTTAAAAACTCCTACAAAAAACAAAACGCATGTGTCATTACAAAAATAAAATAAAACAAGAAAACCATATAAATCGGGCTTCGATCCACGCTGTGAAGGTGGTGGGACAGTGAATCTGTGGGTATACCTATCATCTGCGACGGTTGCCAAGTGCAATATACGAACTTATTGACCGAAGACAAAAACAGTTTACTACGAAAAATTGCATCGTGTCCCCGTTTCTCTCTCTCTTTTTTTTTTTTCGCTGTTCCTCGTGTATTTGAAGTTGCTCTTCGGGAGTCCTCACTATATACGCGAGTTTAATTTGCACATGTGTACGACGCACATTCGGGTCTCATTCCTCACAGGCTAAATACAGCGCACCCGAAAGCGCGTACACGAACTGCGAAACCGAATGCACCCGGAACGTACCGCGATCAAAGGCATAGATTCAAGGGACGACGACTCCAGGCACACCGTTTGACTGAACAGTGGGACCGACGCTGTGGCACTGAGTGTTCAAAACTATATATGGGCGTTTTTTGAATGCGCATTGCACAGCGCAGGTACCAATCCCCATTCAGATAGCATTCATCGACTCCAGTCGTCGCGGTTATTGGACCTTCCTGTGAAGCTTGTGCGTACCATGTCCAGTTTGTCTAGGTTGGGTGTAGAGGCAAACGGCCGACGGAAAACATAAATGAAAGGGAGGACAGAGTGACAGGCCTTTTCTGAAGTTTCTACATTTTATGCCTTCCTATAGACCTGCTCTCCCTCTAGATGAGTTTCATTTCTTTTCTTGTATACTGCTTTAATTTGACGTCCTCCTTTTTCCCATTACTTTCCAGCCTCCTTTTCTTCTCATTCTTCTGCGCCTCCTCACGTAATAAGCTCCATGGCAAAAAAAAAAAACGGGGGGAAAGTAAGAAAAAAGCTTTTTGCGGGCGGGGGCATCATTTTCAAGTACTCCAGGACAGGCATACAACCTATCAGCTTAGTTTACGGCAGCAGACTTTTCATTCATTGCATGCCACTATTGCACGCCGCTATTGCGAAAGTAGCTTACAGAATACGCAAGCGTCCGGCTTCCCAAATTTCAAATTCGTCTGGAGGAGCAGAAGAGGCTCATAACTTCCGTCATCAATTCGGCTTGTCAACCGCATCCCACGGTTCAGTACCCGTCTGGCATTTCTTAGCCGTCCTCGGTCAAGAAATGCGAGACCGGTAGGTCTCCTCCTGCGGAAGGGGGCCCGGTCTCCCTCGATAAAGTCTTTCTCATGGGAAAGTGCCGCCCTCCGAAGAGAAACTCGGACAAACAATAGATGCACGCGTCGTGTAAGTGAGAAGAACACAAACAAAACGCCACGCCGAACGCGCGTGTACAACAATCCGCCCATTGAACAGCGCGTGGGGAGAATGAATGTGCGCATAACTGCGTCAAGTAATGTGCACGTATATGCATTCTTTCTCTTTCTCCATCCGCCGCCGCCGCCCAGTCGGCGTCGGTATGAACACCTAAGGAGAAGTTTACTTTCCAAGCGAGAGGTGGGGGCCGTCCTTCCGTTCCGCTGTGCGTGAATCTATCGATGATAGCGCGAGGCCGCATTCACAATGCAAATCACGCTGCCGCGATGAGAGAAAACGACGTCGCTCGCCGCTTGTTATATAGGTAACCACCGTTCCCGACAAGCGACTTCACGAATCCCACGTCCGGCGGCGCTGGCGGGCGTGCCTGTATACAACGCAGAGAAGTTCCGAGCTGGCCATCGCAGTAGTAGCGTTCGTTAGTTCTTTCTCTATCGGAGAGGGTTGTTACTCTCTGGTCGCCGACGTCGCTTCTTAATTGTCGCCCGCCATGCGAAAGAAGGCCTTGATGCCTCGTATGCTCCGGCTTCTTTTCTATATCTTAGCTATGAGGTGCATTAAGTTCCGTGCTCATATGCTTCTTAATGCAAGTCGTAGGAAAGTTCCGCTTTTGCTCGCCCTCTGTTCCATCAATGACGTCAACTTTAAGCCTTTCCTGTCTACTGCGGTGTGGGGCGTTTGCTGGATCAAAGCCTCGCCGGCAAGATGCGTCGTCATCGCCTTACGTTACTCGCACACGAAGCGCACGATGATGGGCGGGTGAGCTCAATCTAGTATGTTCGCGCAGGCACTGCGCGTGAGGTCGTGCTCGAAAAGACTCGCCCTGTACTTTTCACTGTAGTTATTCTTTGTTTTTTGTACTTTTTTAAAGCGGCGATGAAAGCGAGCTCTCTCCTTTGGGGTGTGTACTGCGACGCCTTGGCTGGCTTTACAGTCGTCTGCCGGGATAAGCGAGTGAGGCCACTCGGGAAAAAAAGAATATGAGAGGCGGGAAGCGACGGGGCCTGACGTGTTGTCTTCTAACCGTAACACAATCGGAAGGCGTCGTTACGTTCGTGAAGAGGCGCCTTCTTTAGAACGTGTGGGGTTCGGGAATGTTGGCATCGCACGTTTGAATGCGCTCTTATAGGCGTGCATATCAGTGCACTTTCAGCATTCGTGTGCATGTGGGTATATAAATATAAATATGTATCTGTGTGTGTGTGGGGGGGGGGGGGGGGTTGGTCTGCGATGTATGAGTGCGTGCGTTCGTGAGTGTCGTGTGTGTAGTTGTGTGTGTGAGAGAGAGAGAGAGGAGAGAGAGAGAGAGACGATAGGAGAGAGAGAGAGAGAGAGAGAGAGAGGGAGGGAGGGAGGGAGGGAGGGAGGGAGGGAGGGAGGGAGAGGGATAGAGAGAGAGGCAGGGAGGGAGAGATGTGCACGCGCCTGCGGGTTGAATGTGCGCACAGATTTCAGACTTAAGTCGCCATGCTTTACCGATTGTGCGAGATGCTACAGTTACACTATATTTCCTCATCTGTAACGACTCTTTACATGATCTTTTGTGATAATCGCACTTCTATGCGTTGTTCCTACATACCGTGTTTGTTTTCTCTTTCTCTGCAGGTGAGTTTCACGGTCCCGCCGAGTTGCGCTCTCCATTTCGCAGTGAAACGGGTACCAAGGTAACATGAACTGGACGCTATTGTTTCTCTTTCATTCCATGCTGTGTTGTATTCACCTACATGGGTGGCTCCTTAAATGTAACCACTGAAATGCTAATCTGGAGGCATTGTTTTCGAGATTTTAGTTTACAGACAACCAATAAGTGCACGAATTTTTTGTAGCGACGACGCGGGAGTACCGCCCTTTACAAATGACCATTCTATCATGTTATACGCCAACTACACACCATTATTTGATATCCACCAACCACAATGTTTGAACTTGGAAATTCGGGCTAAGATCTTTCCGTATGCACGTAATTTTGTTCCGCCCATACACGCCGAGCACCGTGACAGTGACTGCATTCAAATAAATTTGAGACTTCCTTCTAAGAAGAGGCTCTACACATCGAGAAGGATGACATCAAAAATACCTTCGCTACGCGCCCTTCGCGAACTATTATTTCCTTCATTTGCAGGGCGGCCACTTTCCCGATAACGTTTTTTCTTGTTCTTTGCGGAGTTAGTAGAGAGGTTTAGCATATCGTTACCGTGTTTCGTTACTGTTTACCGTGTTTTCGGGAGTCGACTGCGCAGCGCGAGACTTACCGCGAACGGTAACTTACCGGCACAGGCTTCACCGTCGCCAGCGGCTTCCGGTAACACGGTAAACGGTAACGCAAACACGGCAACGATATGCTAAAACTGCCTAGTATAACTGTTCCGTAAGTGGCACGCGTTTTCTTTTAGGAGGGTGTGTTACGCAGCCAGGAAGCGTAATAGATGTAAAGAACACGAAACTGACTCAAGACAGATTGGGGGGAAATTTAAAACACACAATTTGACCTTTAGCATGAAGATCGAGTCAGGGTGCATGGTTATACGGAGAATATAATGATAGCTCACCCCCGAAAAGAATAACAATTTTTTAGTTGATATTGTGGTTTTTACACGCTTAGAATGTTGCCCGTCAAATATATAGCCGCTTCTTCGTATTTGAAGAATCCTGAAGGATCTGACGAGAGATTTAATATCACTGTGTGTGATGGCGGACTTGGGGCATTCATTTTTTCTTGACATACTTTGGCACATTTGCTTTTATAGTCTCTTATAGTTTTTAATAGTCTTCTGGATCCTAACAATAGGCCAGGGAAAGTGAGTCAATGATTCAACGAACAGATTTCGCTCGTCACATCATCTTCTTTTCTCGCGCTTAGCAAAGACCAGTAAATAAGACGACACACGTTTTAAATATTACCCGCCCACGTCTTTTTAGCAAGTCAGTTTGCATACTGATTCCTTCTCTCAATTCCTAATTAAAACCACCTGCCTCTAACCGCAAGAAAATCCAAAGTAGTATTGAAATTGATACCTAACGAAAAGTCCAAGAATTGTATACTAGCTCTTTGCTTGTGGTGTCCCATTAAGCGCGTAATTAAGAAACACGCACTCGCAGAGGTGGATTTGCGGCTATGGCGTTTGCCTGCTGGATTCAAAGACGCAGGTTTTATACCGGCCGCGCCGGAAGTTTTTCCGATGGAGATGAAATTAGAGCGAAAATGCCCGTGTGTCGATATTTCGGTTAAATATCCCCTAGTTCGTCTAAAATATTGCGTAGCGCTCCAGTACGATGCGCCTCATTGTCCACGTGCAGTTTTGATACCGATGCGCTAGACCCCCAAATATAAAAAAGGAAACGAAGACAACCTTTGTTCATGCAGCTGAGTCATCTCTTTATCGATACAAGCAGGAATCAGTCGAAAAATATGACCTTGATTCTACGGATAAAGCCGCCGGCGCACCGTCTGTTCGCTTCGTACGGGGGTGCGCGTAGAGATGGGCTGCCGTTAACCAATGTTGAGGAAGAAAGGTACAAATTCTTTTTCAAGGGCATTTTCGTTCTGTCGGTAATTGCTCTTCGGCTAACGTCGTTCAAACGCTGGTCAGTAGCGTCGGTTACAGAGCGATTCAGAAAAAGGGAAAAAAAAGAAACGCAATGGGCGTACAGTCTCAAGCAAATTCCAGTCCCGCTCCTTTGCATTCTCAAGCGTGCGCGTTAATCGATTAACGCCAACGAGGCGAGCGCTTCGATCGGTGAGGGCGACCCTTACGCGCTTAACTACAAAACCAAACAAGGAATCAACCAGATCCGCCCTAGTCGCCTCCTGAGAAAGTTTCCGTCGACCGCAATCGGACGTTGCATCCGCCGCGACCATCTACGAGGCGCTCTCCTCCTGAAGCGCTAGCGACTTCTCTGCAGCGTTTTGTATTCAGAACGCGCCGACGTCCCGCACTATCCGCTGAACGAGACAGCGGTAGACTGTTCCCGACGCGGGTGGTGGGTTCCGGCATCTAGGGCGCCTACTACATATGCGTAATAAAACACGCAGCGTCACATGCTCAGTTTTAAAGGGTCTTATGGTTCTCCTTCCCCTCTTCTGATTTGCGTATAGGGGCGTGAGAAACCGCTTCGGCTTTCATCGCTTTAACGCTGGGAGCATTATTGAGGGCTGCTTACCCTAAAAAGATTTGTGGTGTCCGTGTGCGAGTAATGATGACTGACATCATCATCCCGCTCCTCTAGTTTGTCTAGGAGTAGGACGAAGGGATGAAAAAGCACTGTTTCTTACAGTTAAAGGGGCCATGCAGAGAAAAGCACAAGTTTGTTTCATTCGAAAGATTGCCTCGTTAGAATCACACTGACACCCCTTTTAACGTAAACTTTGCTCAAATCAGCTATATAATTAGGGAAAAAGGGAATGGCCATGCGACCCACTGGCTCATTTCTCGCAACAGAACCCATGATGTCATATGCCCAGATTCGTCATCAAGGATAACCGACGGTAAACAAGGCTCCGTAGATGGCTGCCGAACCTAATGACGCACTAGGTTTCGCTTGAAGACCTGTTTTTGTGACGTCATTGCAGACGTCATGCAAACGCACGATTTGGCAGGAGAATAAAAATTTTAATTTAAATTGATTAACTTCTCAGTGAATAAAGCTCCGTTTGCTTCTAGTCAAGCGCTGGGAACATTATAGAACACGAAATCTTTCAAATAGAAAAGTTGTATTTTGTCTGCATGGCCCCTTTAAAGCATTTTTAGTGTCTTGCAAGAGAGAGAGAGAGAGAGAGAGAGAGAGAGAGAGAGAGAGAGAGAGAGAAATGACGAAACGAAAGACATGGAGATAATCAGACAACGTGCCCGGGTTAGGGAAGACGCATCGCACACTGCTGAGAGAGAGAGAGGAGAGAGAGAGAGAGAGAGAGAGAGAGAGAGAGAAGGGAGGGAGAGGAGAGGAGAGAGAGAGAGGCTTCCGCACGCGTCTCGTCTGTCCTGACATGATTTCTAACTCCTGGTAACACATCATTATAGTGCAATTAAGGAATTCAATGCGGGCATTAAGTGCCCTCTGTGGTGGCGAGTCGCGACAGGCATGGCCAGTATCAAAGGATTTTAAGCGCCTTGAATGGGCGATTATCCAGACCGTTCATGACGTACACTAAAGATGAAGCCGCACTAAGATGTACCTCCTTAAAAACCGATTCTTAGTCTATTTACTGTTATTCGGAATACCGACAGAGTGATTATTAAACGCCAATGCCGTGACACTGCCGCGTATATTTTTGTATTTTATTGCGCCTGGTGTAGTACCGGCGTCGGGGTGTTTTAAGTGCGCGCCGCAAGAACCCTAGCCTAGAAACTTTTGTCAACGTCTCTGTCAGTCTTTTGGACTTCTTCTCTTCGGAGGATTTCGTCGTGAAAGTGCGCACGAATGGGCTGTGCATGATGATGATGTCTATTACATTTTTATTCCTTAATTGGGGGCGAGGAAAAGACGCTCGGAGGGGGAAAGAGGAGGAGGATGGAAAGAAGACTAAAGCCACACACAATATGTCACTTGTTCTGCCCGTTACACCGGTAACTCGCCAGCTGGTGCCATCATCTAGAGAGGAATTTTTACTACGTACACCACGTCGATTTGGACCGGGCGAGTTTCTAGAGGGTCGCGACCGCGGGGGTGGACATTGTATTAAGTGATCTTATTGTTCCCACCAGCACAGCGTTCGCTTGCGAACGACGCACACCGGCAAGGTAGAAATCAGGACACTGAATGACTTCTTAGGAAAAAGGACGAAAGAAAGCAATGTAAATGAAAGAAACATTACTGTTAAGAGATTGCCAGCTAAATTCCCCGTTAGAGCTGGATGGTGCCACTCTGTTGCTCACATAAAAGGAACGCGTCCGGCGCCGCATACGTGCTCTCATTCCAATGTGTGCTGTCACCCTCCCCCCGGGTCTCACCCGTGCCGAGGAGGTTTTACATGGTTTGATTCCCAGGGTTTGATTCCCTTTACAGGGTTTGATTCCCTTTGTGGGAGTAGCCTTAGCTCCCGCCGTGACCCGCCAATGGCCTCACTTTTGTGGTTCTTTTACATATACCGAGTGCCAAGTTTGCCACCGCAGCGATGTAGTGGCCGACGTCCACCATTTGAAGTGGTCCTGCCTCGCCTTGCGTCCAACGAGACTGCGACACCTTGCGGCGACGGGTCCTTGCGTACACGACTCATCTTCTTCCACCTCATGGATACACAGGCGGCTCCATCATCCTTCCCTCCTAGACTTTATCCGCGAAGCGAACATTTCAGGTTCCTTCAATCAATTTTCGTCATCATCAACTCATACCCCCTCATTTATGCCCTGCGGCAAAATAAGACACATCTAAAAGAGTAACACCTTTGCTGTTTGCAGCACCTATGGCACATTTACTCGGCCGTTTTCCGTGCCTGAATGACCAATTATTGCGCCTAAGGGAATGAATTTGATGATGCCTTACAACCGAAGTGATTAAAAATCATGACCCATTTACCTCTGTGAAAGTGGGTGGCCAGCGAACATGAGGTGACACCGAATATTTAGAGCAGGATTGTAGCCTCGCCGACAGTCTTCCGTTTTCCGCCTCGTGGTATTCGGGGACCCGACGGGCATCGCGCTTACACTGGGTGGGCGTGGCCCAATCGTCATCGGTGGTCTCCTTCGACCGCGTTAACTTGGAATATGCAACACACAATGTGAAAAATCCAGCTTGAAAAAACCAAGCTTACACAAATCTGGTTCACTTCTGAGCACAAAGCTATTGCTAGGAAAAAAAAATTAGGGGGCAAAATTTGAAGCGCCGAAAGCGAGCACGTCACCTAACGGAGGGGGTGTGCCAAAGTGGGCAAGTGGGGGAAGCTTTTCTTGTCCCACGAACGCAGAAAAAAAGAACAAAAGAAACACAAGGGAGATCGCTTAATAAGCCTAAGTAGCGCCGCTTCAAAAACACGTTCGCGATGGTTTCTCTATAAAGAAGAAATTCTAAGGTAACTGGACTCCGAGCAAATTGCAGTTGACGCAGGTAACGTGCTTATCATCTTCGATCGGCTGTTATGACTGGGAAGGTACAGCAGCGCTTGCACGTATACGGCGCTTAAACAGTCTTGCCTAAAGCGGCAATGCAGGAAAAGTGAACGCTATTTGAACAAGCTGATAATTTGTGATAATTCTGCGCAATAGCACGAAGGATGACAAATAAATGTTCCTGATTTTATTCAAATGTGTCAATTTCACTCTCTAAAACATGCAGTTGGGCGGTCATCTCAGTTGAGCGAACTTTCCCCTTTACGAACTTTTTTTTTGTACTCTGAAATTCGCTCAATTGAAGTTTCACTGCATTTTTATGTCCATGCTTAGAAAATAAGCTAACAAAATGTTCAGTGTGCCGTAACCTTTCTTTTTCACTCAGTCGATCCTCCCTCCGTGTTCATTTTGCCTTGCCGTTTATTCTTGTTTAAACATTTCGACACCATCAGGTCGACGGGAATTAGAGTATTTTACGGTATTCCCAAATATTTAGAGGTCATTACCCAGATAAACACTTCACGCGCTAGGACGTATCCCTCACAGTAAACATAAATAACATATTGTTTTGGCGAACTTAAGATACGGCCGCCTCTTTTCAACGTCTAAGTATTGTGAGATACATCCACCTTCGGTTCCCTACCGGCTGTTTCAGAACGCGAAAATGTAACATTTGCAGCAATGCTCCGACTTGCCCATAAAGAAAGCAAACGATGGGGGCTTGTTTGACGGCCGCCTACGAACAAGTCTCTCACTTCCGCGTCGATCGATGCAGGTCCCTGAACCATTCGCTGCATTAACTCTCTGGCCCATTCGCCACATGACAAATCCGTAACTCTGTGTCACGGCCATCGATAGCTGTCACGTTGTAGCAGGTTGTAAAGACAGGTCGTCAGAACTAACGAATCGGCCTCCTCTAGCTTTAGGCCTCGTAGTAACGAACTACTTTGTATCTTTCTATAGCCTCAGGAACCACTAAACTGATAGAGTGAGAGAGTAAGCTAGAAAAATAAAAAGATTACTAAACACCTGCCGGCAGCTTTGAGGCCGCGTGCTGACTTGGGTTCCGTAGATACAAAGACGAAAGTAATCACGGCGATGTGTGATTTATGTGCGATTACGGCAACGAACTGCGTGTCCTGGGCGGAATTCCTGATCGAGCCATACATTGACCCCGCCTCCCTATCTTCACGCCCGGGTGCCTACAGGCGTGGCATCTAATATAAGCTGATTCAGTTCGCTGGGTTCCTGGGCCGCTTTCGCTCTACGGAAGTATAAAGGCGCGATGTTTTCGTGTGCCGTGTTACAGCTGAGGGAGAGAGTGCGTTCGGGAGAATATCTAATACTTTGTGTGTGACACCAACGTCTCTTTTTTTTTGTTTTTTTTTTTTTGTAATTTGTACTCTGGTGCAATAAATGCTCTAACCACCCGCTCACGCAGTTTTTTTCGGTGGATACAATTTGTCAAAATGTAAAAGCTCGTTGTTGATGTTCAGTACCTCAGTTCGAATTTTCCCGCCTCACAGTTGTCGCCATGCATCAGGCGGAGTAGTGTTTGGTAACGAGCGCGCCGCGTCAATGTATCATAATGATGAGTGAGTGAGTGAGTGAGTGAGTGAGTGAGTGAGTGAGGTGAGTGAGTGAGGTGAGTGAGTGAGTGAGTGAGTGAGTGAGTGAGTGAGTGAGTGAGTGAGTGAGTGAGTGAGTGAGTGAGTGAGTGAGTGAGTGAGTGAGTGAGTGAGTGAGTGAGTGAGTGAGTTTCTTATTTGGTTCGTGAAATTGAATTTCAGAGAACACGCAAAGAGCACAAGAAGCATGTTTAGGACCAACGTTACCCAGAAGGCATCGGCTGTAGTCTTTGTCGAAGACAGTGAAAACTGAGGTACTACAACTGTTCTTCTGACCCAGCCTGCTGGCGTGGTCCTTTCGCGTGCTGCGGCGCCATTCGGAATGCCTCGGTTGTCACTCGTCCGGCCAGCGAGAACAACCGGGTCGCGGGCAGGAACCGCTAATGACGACGTGCCAGCGTGAAGCAGGACCCCTTTCGATGTGTCCAGAGTCGCTTCCTGCGTGTACTCCGGACAGTCGGAGATAAGTTATGAAGGCAGCACAAAGAAACAGGTCTGCGGAAAATGAGCCAACAGCGCCACAGGTCTTAAGTGGACGCAGGCCGGTGCTTAGTAGTTGCGAGGGCAGCTGTTTCGATGCGTATGTGGGTGTGTGTGGCAATGTTGAGAAAGACCGTGTCAGTGAAAATGACGACTGCTCCCGCAGACGATAACGTCAGAGTGCTCCATTTTTCTTCGGCGTGAACGCGGTTGCAACCAGCGCAGCACCCGACCGGCTACTTACGAGAGCTACGCGCTTTGTTTCGGTGCACGGACTTTGATTATAGTTTTGCGCATCGGTTCTGCGCAGATGAAACCTATCCTGTTGGAGGCAATAACATGATGTACGCGGCGGGACGATGAGAAGGTATACGGCTGTGAGGTAAAAACATAGCGCGATTGTTGCAATTTCCCTGGCTTGTCTCATGGCACATTTTATCGGTAATTTGAATTTGAGAGTGTCTTGTGGTTCAGCCGACACTAAATAAAAGAATGCAACATACATGAAAGTTCATTAGCTTCCAGCACTTACTAAAGCGACAACTACAAGACAATGCGACAATAGCCCTCGTTGGGTGCATGTTATCGGTAGTGCGAAAATTCTGGTGCCACGAAACGAGCACCGTTGTCTCTTTGTGAGCGGCAAGACTATGCATTAAGGCCAACTTAATGTCTATTCGGCATACAAAAATCGTGGCGTGTGCGAATACAGTCATCTGCGAGCCAGCGTGTCTTCCCTTGATGTTTGTGCAGTGAATGACAGCAAGATAGCTGTGATTATATATCCGTGAGTGCAGTATAGTACAACAATGCGTGGGGGTTGAAGATTTGAGAATTAGATAATCAATCACGCTAATTTCAAAACCTTGAGAACTCAAACCTCAATCATGGCTGACAAACATAGTGCAAACAACCTAGAAAAGTCTGTATTTCTCCTGCCTCAAGACCACGCATTTGATAAAGGCATTTGGACGAAGATATAGCCCATGATGACTTACACCGAAAAACGATATACCGTTGAATTTTTTTTTATTTTCTTGCGGCCGTGCTCCCCATACGGTGTAACGGCCTGGAGCTCGGGCCGTACATACCATACTTACAAAAGAAATTTGTCCTTGGCCTGAAACGCAGCCATAATGTTACAAAAGAAATCTACGGCATGTCCTCGGAAAACTCCGCAGTTGAAGAAACGGCTAGGAATTCGAACACCACTTATCGCAGTATCAACCAAGCTAACCGAAATGCTAGCTCTTTGAAGCACGAGAGCGAATTGATCAACTCGAAGTGAGGAGCAATTACTGATCGACTAGTGTGAAAGCGGCCAAAGTGCAGTAAGCTTCTTGCAATGAAAAAGGTTGACATCCCCCCAACTGCAACAATACAGCCGTAGAATAAAACGCTATAGAGAGCTATCTTTTTAGCCGTATGGTTACATGTCGGAATATTTACAGATACTTATTCCAGCTTGGGCACATCCCCCGCCTCTAAGGTCATCCATTATTGCCATAACAAACTATTCCTAGAACTTCTTACTTAAACCTAAATTTCGATTTAATTCTCAAAAATACATCTGTACGGACCCATGGTTTCGCAAGTCGCGTGTGAATTATAACCCTTCAAAACTTGAGCTGACGCTCCAGCGCAAAGTTGTGGAACTCCAGTTACCGCTTACGTGATATAATACCATGTCTTCAATTTTTCGTCACCCTTTATTTATAACTCAACAGGCCTCACCTATCGTCACTTATAAGTCAAAGCCAACACAACCTATTTGTCATTGCCTCTACACGAATCGCGGGCTACACGCACAGCTCGTCCTACTCTGGTGCGAGGCGAAGACAGCTTAATTGATTCGGATTAATAGCATTCGTCCGGGAGGTGATGCCGCAGCTATACAGCTATTATTCCAACGCTGCCACCGTGAGATCCGCGCAACCGTGCGGACGGTCATTACTCGCGGCTCGGCCGCCGACAGGCATGCGCCGGCTACTTGTCAGGAGCGGTCATTATGCTGTCAAAGCTATACGTCCCGTCGTTGTGCATATGTTCCCGCTTTTTTTTTTTAACACGAAGCTTAAGTCTTTTGTGCGCGCGCAAGACGTGCGTGATGGGGGCTGATTTCGCAATGAATAATTTCTAATAATGAATGAATTCTTATAGACGTGGACACGAATTTCGTAGATAACGTCGGTAACAAGAGCTGTACCTCGAATGTAGGGACATAAGCGGGAGAAAGTGGGAGACTTAGTCAAAAAAATTATTATTTGAGTATGTTTAACCTCATTTGAAACGAATTTATTGATCCCTTCTCACCTCTCTCAGTGAGTGAGTGAGTGAGTGAGTGGTGAGTGAGTGAGTGAGTGAGTGAGTGAGTGAGTGAGTGAGTGAGTGAGTGAGTGAGTGAGTGAGTGAGTGAGTGAGTGAGTGAGTGAGTGAGTGAGTGAGTGAGTGAGTGAGTGAGTGAGTGAGTTCTTTAGACCGTCTGTCGTCAAACAGCATTGGTCCTATTTCGGACACAAAAATTTACAGCGCCCACAAAATCAATCGCTGCGTTACATGGCGGGCGACGCAGCAATATTCCCCAACAAGCGTGGCGCATGCACATATACAGTCGAAACTCGATCTAACTAAACCCGATCTAACGAATTTCCGGATCTAACAAACAAAGTCGGATTCCCCGGCAGGTGCCTATACGGCTCAATGCTTTTATGAACTCGAACGAACGAAATAGTTTCAACGTCCTTCCACATTTTACGAAGTATTTTGAGAAACACACACATTTAAAAACGAGTAATTTTCAATGTGTTTTGTCAGGACGCCATGAAGATTATTGCTCAATATCATAAAAAAAAAGCAAGGCATCTAGT
Organism: Haemaphysalis longicornis; assembly: GCA_013339765.2. Taxonomy (NCBI): domain Eukaryota; kingdom Metazoa; phylum Arthropoda; class Arachnida; order Ixodida; family Ixodidae; genus Haemaphysalis; species Haemaphysalis longicornis. Next base: position 132,051,600 of record CM023450.1, on the reverse strand, counting down.
TCCGTTTTTACGGAGCTCTACGAGATAAGCTCAGCAGTCCCGTGGCCGCAGACCACGGACACCCGGTGAGAACGCTTTCCACAGTCTTGAAGGGAAAGGACGCCATCATCCATGCCATTTCGTTTTGAGTTGCGTCGAAGAACAAGAACGTCAAGACCACCCCGCACGAGGTGTCGGAGGAAACACTGTTTACGGGGTTTGAGGATATGAAAGCCAAGAGAGACTAAACATATTTATTGTTTCCTAGTAAAGAGTCTTTAGTGTGGCCTCCTACTCAGGGGGGAGGTGGTGCAACAGAAAGCGCTGTGTCTCGCGCGCGCCTCTCTGTATCTCGCGTCTGGGCAGCTGGGGTGCGAAGACTTCAGAGAAAGTTCCCGCTGCCTTAATATTTTCAGCGCGGAGTTTTAGCGCATTGCTAAATTATCGGCAGGGGAGCGCCGCGTCCACCGCAATTACAATGTCATAGTAGCTGATGAGATGCGCCTCCCTTTAGACGCCGAATTTATGGAATCAACTGCTTGTGATATGACAGCCCCGATTTTACGAAGTTTTCGATTTAAGTAAAAAATTCGCGGTTCCCAGTGACTGCATTAGATCGCGTTTCAGCTGTAGTATATATCGGGCGGTTCAAATTAGTTTTAAGGGCAAAGTACGTTAGGGGCTTGGGCTGTCGGCGGCTCCTACCGTCGTCGTCTCATGTAGTCACGGTACTAAAACACCGGGACACTCGTTTTCCAACGCCTCGCGCTAGAACGCTTCGTGTTTAAAAGACACGAGGCTTTTACAGCAAAGCTGTATACCTCTACCCCCCACGTTTTCATCTCCGTGGGCAAAAACCCCAAGGCGCTAAAAACAAACTTATACACTGCATGATTCGTCCCTCCCCAGGTTTCACGTTTGTTCAGATGTCCCGGGTTTTTTTTTTAACCCTCGACGATGGTGCGCGTCATAGGATAGCCGCAAATAATCTGTGCGTCATACTCAAAATACGAGTTCGTATTGACTTGCAAATGCAAAGCCGATCCAGGAGGACCAAAAAGGTCTGCCCAGTTTTCGCAAGAGCTGCCGGAGCGACTCGCATACTGTCTCGGAATGGAATGTGCTTTCACGTAGGGTGTACCGTCAATTTGTGCGTCGACTATAAGCAAAGTCGACCACGCAGGCACGCCAACCATGGTAGAAGCGCAGAAGGCGTACGATTCCATGTACGATGATTCCATGATTCCATGTAAGGCGTACGATGAAATCCATGTGAGCAGACTTAAGGTACCCGAAGAATTTTATTCCTTCAATACTGCGGCCTTAATAATGCACCCAGTTTACTCACCAAAAAAGAAAAATGGAACTGCTCTGCAATAAACTCAAATGACGGCTCCGTGAATAAGGCCCCCAGTGAAAACGAAGACTGGTTTTATTACAGCCACACACCCGCATCAGAAACGGTCCGCTTTGCAGCGGTTCTAAAGGAATACGCACGATCTCCTTCCTTCGTTTTTCGCTCCGTCGGGGTGGCGGAAGACGGGCGTTGGAAAACGGTCATTTCGCTGGGAGTGGCAGCAGGCAGCGTTGAGCGAATGCAACTCAATGCGGCCACTGAGCGGTTGCTCACGGCTTCTGCTGGCCGCTCGGCAAGCTGGCCAGTCATCGGGAGGGGCGAAAACGGTTTCACCGCAACGAGACCGCTTTCCAGACCGCTGCGCGCCACTGGCCACGGGCAGCAATTTCGATGCTCTCGTTTCACATATCCCTTCTTCCCTCCATCGTCCCCGTTCTTGCAATCGAATATGAACCGTGGTATATAGAGCGCAAAACCACCGATACACAAAAGGGAAGAGAGAATTTGTACCTCCCGTAGTTACAGCGAAACGTTAAATTCTTTGAATCATATAAATAGAGCACGCTTTGTTTATTGGTACTATTATCGTTATTAATACTTTATTTTAATGTATTAAGGAAACGCTTCAGCTTCTTGACAGCACCGATTACTCATTTGTTCTCGAAGAAAATACGGGTCGATTCATTTAAAAACTAAGAATTCTGGTAACACAGCTAATGCGAGTTCAGGCAGTCGAAAAGACGTTAAATTACTAATGAATACAGTCACAGATCAGATACCCGTGCATATAAAAGGACGTTCATATAAAGGAGGTAACGGGAAATAGGTTAACCGTGAGAGATAACTAGAATACAACTGTAGTACAAGCTCGTTAACTCGAACCGCAAGGGAAGCCATCTTAGTTCGAATAATTCAAACTAATGAAAGGGAAGAATTAACCAGCACACTGCGATTGGGAAGCAGTAGGGCATGTCAACACTTTGGTGCTTGAAAAAGTACCTGGGTGCAGACTGCCTTTTGTTCTTAACACTTCTTGCCCTAACGAGCCGATGTAGCGGAAATTGTCCTCTCGCCTCCTTCTAAACTGAAGTAGAGACGGGCGGTATCCCATCCGAGCATGACTTGCGAGCGGATGGCCGCACTGGTGACAGCGACGGGTTTTCGCTTCCGGTCTTACAAATGATGTGTTCATCTGTCAGCGCACCAGACACTACTGCACTCGCACCCATGTTGACGTACTCAGCAAAGAATGCGTCTTCCAAAACGTACGCCATGGGGGGCCTCAGGTTGGTTTTTACCCGATTTTACGTTCCTTCGCCGTTCCAGAGTTGCCGCACCGTGACGCCGGTGCGGTTGCGCGTAGTTGGAATTATCCGCGTCGTAACTTGCTCGCGTTCGAACTAGCAGGCTTATTTTTATTTATACGTACAGTTCTATTGAGCCTGGCTGGACCAAACTGCATAGTTCCAATTATGCAACAATTAGAATAATTGAAGTTTGAATTAACGAGATTTCACTGTAGATAGTGGCGGCTCAGAAAACCTGTCCAGCAACGAAGCCTTAAGAGCAACAGATATCACAACCAAGAACGTCGTGTATACTTAAATATTGCTGGCAGGGATTATTAGCAACCTAGGAACATTTTGGGCTCTGCCCCTACGTCGCCTCCGATTACAGTTTGGTATTATGTTTGCAAACGCGGGGTAGGAGCCGGAACTTCATGTGCACGGTTAATCATCGATGTGCAGTGACGTAAGCATTGTACACGTGGGAATGTTTAGGGTGAAAAAAAAATCATATTATTTTTACACGACAACTTTGACAAACATCAAGAATACGCACCTGCTTCATAGGTGAGGTTCCAATGGGGCACAGCCGTTGTCGCACATTTACTAGTTAAACAAAATTCCTTCAGTGGCTTTTTTATGTACACATTGCGGGGCGCATGTGTAACTGAGAAATACGGAGCGGCTACTAATCAAAGCTCAATTTGCACTATAAAAATCTCAAGCTGTGACGTTGTGCATGAACTACTCTTAGCTTTGACTGCTTGTCTTGCTATACGAGTACACCCAAGGACGGCGAACATGGTGTGAAGCTGACTCACATGCACGAATAAAGGTGTGAAATACAGATCTACGCAGCGAATCCTGCTGCACAGTACATACGGTGCCTTATGTCGATAATTTTCCCGCGAACACCGTAACGGAGCCTTGTGCCATTGTGTTCACAGCAGCACCATTAACGGCCGATATCAAGATGCACCGTGGAATTACACACGAATCGGCTATTTCACTTTCAAGTCTTCGTAATCTCAATAACGCCTTTTTCTCTCCGTTAACTCAGCAACATTTTTCATGAGCGGCGATCCCGTACGAGTGTATATAGAATGCAACCAAAGCCCGACGTTACCTAACGTACCTACTGTACAGATTCGGTTCTTGCGCTCCCGCAGCCGAGACCTCGTCTTCACTTCCATCATCACTTGCCTCGCGTTTGTAGCGCATAGTGTTTGTCCGTGCTCCAAGCTCGCCCCAGCAACAACAAACGACCCTATCCGCTGGGTCAACGGGGCGGGAGACCCGTTAAACAAAAGCTGGTGCACTTCAAGCACGGTCGCATCCGCCATCCCGTTACAAAGCGACTTTAGGACGCATTACAGCTAGAGGGGACCGTTCGGGACCATTTGCGGCGCGCGCTGTTACACGCGCTTAAGCTCACGCTCAGGGTGGGCTGACCGCCAATCTCGGCTTCGTCACAGTCGAGACGCGCGGCCCTCTTCGAGAAGAGAAATGGATGCCCGAAGAAGAGAGGCCGTTTCGGGGTGTACACCAAAGGAAGTTCGCTTGCTAGGAACTGAGCAGGAAGAAAGGACCGGACTGCGAGGGAGACGGAGATGGTCGGAAATTGGCGACGTCGCTGGAGAATGACGGAACGATGACGACAGGACGCTTAGGGCGAGCGGAGAGAAAAAGAAGAAACCGGGCTGGTAAATGCGGAGCGAAGCTGTTCGAGAAAACCAGCTTGTGAAGATGGGGGAAGAAGAAGAGTCGGACTTCTTGGAAGGTTGTAGAACGCATTCCGCTGTCGCGTTCGCGAAGGGAGAAAAAGCCACAGAGCCGTTTTTCTACGCGGTGCGTCAGCTGGTCTGTACGGTCGTCGTGAAGGTTTGAGCGATGCGAGCCGCTTTGTGTGTTCCGGAGAAGTCACTGACATGACTGGTATTTTGGGACGAGCGTGCGTGAAACGGGGTTGACCTTTCAAAGGCCGCGGTTTAGGCTGGCTGTTGTTCGTGTCTATGCGTACTTCGTGTCTGTGGTTTTCGAAAAGTTGTCCTTCCGGATAGGGACAATGGATTGCCCCGGCATGGGTCCGTTCGCCCGCCCGTTTGTATAGCTGTGTGCAAAGTTTGAATTCCTTTTTTGTGTGTGACTTCAAAGCTTTACGTTTGTATTGCCTTACTTACAACTGATTCTGCGAACGCTGAGTCGTAGGCATGAGAGTACTTATGATATCCACATAAATCATGGAAACCGTGTTTTAGCATGCAGGCAGTCGTTTATTGTACTGCTGCCGAATTCATCGCATTTCCTCTGCACGTGCCGCTTAATATCGCACACGAAATCCACAGGAGCTGTGCGGTGGGTATAGATCCTCGAAAACATTGTAGGGACACTAAATGGAAATAGGAAATCGGACCGCTAATACCCTGCAGAATTTGAAGTCGAAGGGAACTGCTTGGAAATCAAAATTAAAAAGCGGGTTTTCTCATTCCACGTGCATTTTTTTCATGATCATTCGTCTTTGGACGTCACAAATCCTTCATGAGGCAGCGCCTATCCTCGCAAGCAAATTGCATTAGCTGTTTATGAAAGGTTTTGCACATACACTGTTGATAGGTGGCAAGGTTCCTTTTTTTTACAACTACGCTTTTAAACAAGGCCAACTGGCATATTTTCGCCATTTTGATGTCACAACCCGTAGCATGGAACATAGCCATTAGTGCCAATGTCAGTTCCGTTTTTTTGTGTATCCGATTTTCAGTTTATCAAATCGCCGAATCGGAAGTAGCGAGTCAAAGGAAAATAGGAAAATGAAGTGCTCGTTGAGTGCACACAGAAAGAAAGCCAGCTGCCAAGAACGCCGACGAAGTCATAGAGGAGGGAGTCATCAATATTTCGCGTGAAGTACGCTTAATTCCTATCGTCCACAGTGGCTCAATGGCTGAAGCGTTGTGCCGCAGAGCTCAAGGACGTGGATCCGATCCCGGCCTGGTGGTCGCTTTTCAAGTGAACGCGAAGAGCGGAAACGCCAGTGTGTCGAGACTTGGCGTGGTATGCGTGTGTTTATGGCGCAAGGGAAGCCGAGGACAAAGAGCGGCAAGTGCGGCGAGACTTCATTTGGCGCGCGTTAAATACCCTTATTTCTACCAGCTGGTCGACCAGCTCGACCAGTTGGTAGAAATACATTCAGAGCCCCCCACTATACAGCGTGCCCCACAGCCCAGGTGTGGTCTGGGCGCGTTAAACCACAGATTTATATTAGACGTTTATTTCTTGGAGTGGAAGAAAGCAAGTCGAGAGAAACATGTTTGTAGGGTGGGAGCATGTTTTTTTTTATATGCTCAGTTTGATGCCGAGCAATAGACGGAGAAGGTGGGAGGCAGGAAGATCAGTGGACTCAGTGTCTCGACAGGGACAATCCAAGTCATACGAGCGCGCGACAATTGCGCGTGAAGGTGCTGTCTCCTCCGGCCTGTTTCTTGCAGTTCTCCTCCGGGGGTAATCCACTCCACGTGCAGGTCTCAGCATCCGCAAGCGGGCGGCAGCGGTTCGCTTCACGTGCGCCGGAAGTCAGCTCGGGCAGCTGGCGCGCGAACTGCTCGGCCCGTGCAGACAGTCGGCGGCCAGTGACCCTCCCTTGTGGTCGTACGGAAACGCTTTGAGTGGCCGTTAGTGTAGACAGTGTAGGCGAATTGTCGATGGGAGACAGAAAAAGTACATGTGTGGGAAACCCGATAACCGCTTTCCAGCAAGCGAGACATTCGCAATTGCTTCAGACTACGTGCCGAGCCCTTGCCGCCGCTTAGGTGTGCGGCAGTGGAAATGTTAAAATGAGACCACTGCAACGAAAGAGGCGAAGAAAATTTGGTTGTCTCGCCTTGGTCAGGCAGACTAAGCGCTTGTTGCCAAGCGGCTACTGAATAGCGATTAAAAAAAAAAAACAAGAAGAAATCCCGCCATCTCCACGAAGTGAATGATGATGAGATGGGCGGAGCTAAAATGCTTATCGGTAAAACCATGAAACATTCGCCCGCACATCATATAAAGACTCGACACGTCAAGCTTACCACCGCTCCGTTGACAAGACCGTCGACGACGTCGATGTTTGCGGTAGTTATGTAGGGGTTGTTTTGTACGATGAGTATCTCCATGGGTAAGTTGGCGAATTCGGTGTGTGACATTTTAGCCACCTTGGCCATCGCCTTCTGCAGAGCGTCTTGTGCCGTGTACCCCCGGTACGTGTCTTGAGCTCGCAGGCAACGAACGACAACCTCTTCTTCTTCCACTTCTCCTTGTTGGGTAGCAACAAACGCGTTGAAAGTTTTGACCACTTCGGCCAATCTTTGGTTGGCCAATCCCTAGGGGGATCTTGCCACAATCATCATTAATGTGCCGTGCCGTATACAGCAGCAACGAGGGACGGGATAGGGCCCGAGCAAGAGGAGCTTCGCCCCTAAAAAATGCGGAGTAGCTAGGATGAGAAGGATTGTGTACTGCATGGTGTGCAAATCTCTCTGTGTCTGTGTGTGTGTGCGTGTGTGTGTGGGTGCGTAGCGGTTGCGTGCGAGCAGGCATGTGTGTGTGTGCAAAGCGTTGTTTTGAGGTTGCAGTCCCATTTTAGTATCTCGCCCACATGACCTTATACATGTTAACCATGCGTGCACTTATTGGCATTCGTCGACACCGACTGGGAATATTCTTGAGATGTTCGTCCCTACTTAGCATGCATGAGGCGCGTGCTAACCAAAACATAGCAATGCTCACTGTCAAAAACGGGGGACCGTCAGTTATATATGTATATGACTGCTTTCGATGGTGACCTAGATTTCAGACGCCCAGGCGTGAGGCTCACTGTCGGTGACGATGCGGCCACCAACGACCGTTTTTTACTCGTGTATGGTGTCGTCCCAATCCGCAAAAGTGTACGTGACACGCCACCCAATACACAGGAAAACAGAGCTACAGACAACGCGAATAACGGCGCATGCACTGTCGTTACTTTGTTTGGTCTTTATTTTGTTAGTTTCTGTTAGCCTGCAAAGAAAAAAATCAATGTTTCCTTTTTTTTTAAATCGCTGAGAACCATCACTTTGCGGCGTGAAATTTGGGCGTGACCGAAAGAGCGCGTCGCGCTTAACGAGAAGCGACGGCTCGCGTCAAAGACGTCTCACGGGTCGTCTTCTCCGTCTTCTCCCGTTGTTTTAGTCTTTATGCATTGTCGGGTGTCTTTACTTTGTTCCCCCTTTCCATATTCCACTTTCTTCACCGTACGGGGAGAACCAGAAACTTGGAACGAGTGCCACGACCTGGTGCGATGTCTCGTTTATGATTCAGCGGCCCTCTGAATGCCCGCACGAATTCACAACACCCGCCTTCGAAGGAACGGATGACCGCAAAGGTCTGTGGGGAAAAAAAAAGATTGACATTCAACCCTGCTCACATGATTGCACAATGAAGCTGTTAAAATAACAATAAAAATAGTGTAAAAGTAAATCAAATGCGGATTGATTTGCATATTGTCAGTCCTTTTTAATTTGCCGTATTGAACGGTGCGGAGTCTCGACGACTGCAGAAACCAAAGCACGATTGTTTCTAACTGGAATTTAGCCTTCTTCTGAATTCATTAGCTTATAGTGCAGGACCTACAGTCTTTATCCTAGCAGACAAAGATGAGGCTGCTCCTTTCAAGGATTTAGTTAGGATGCGCTTGAAGCGTTGTGAGCCGGCTGTAATGTGTTCCACAGCTGAGCTCCAACTTGCCCAACGACCCGCCGCGGTGGCTCAGTGGCTACGGCTTTGTGCTGCTTGAGCCCAAGGACGACGGGTTCGAACCCCACCATGGTGGACTGCTTTTCTGATGGAAGCGAAAACGCCCGTCTGTCGAGATTTCGGCGCCCGTTGGAGGCTCCCAGGGGTCGAATTAATCCGGCGCCCTCCACTACTGCGCGCTTCATATCCCAAGTGCAGTTTCGGCGCGTTAAACCCCGATGATCAAAAAATCAAACTTGCCCAACGACATATTCTTTTGTGGTCGGAACGGCTTGGGATTGGCGACTGTCTTTTATTTGTTTCAAAACATTTACCAGTAATTATCTATGATATGTGTTATATATGGAATCTCAGCTTGACGACAGAAAAGTTGGCACAGGAAGTATACAGCGACTTTCAATAAGAGGCTTGAAATAGCATGATTACAAAGCCGACAGACAAGTGTATGTCACCGTGGTTTCAAGCTTTCGCTCTGTGGAACCCGGCGAGCGAATTCGTGGCCACTCTCTATTCACCCTACACTTAATCTTCGTCGAATAATTGAGTTTTGCTCCACACCGTAAAACCGCCTTGTGTTTCATTACCTTCAGGCCGACATCTCTTGTTCCGGTAGCTTCCATACCCTCCAGTACAGTGCGCACACGGAGAGGGTTCGAAGCGGTAGCTAGCTGCTTTTGAAAACGCGAAAAGTACAAGATCGCGCTGGCGAGCCTGAAAAGTGCGACGGCCCCATGGTAGACCCACATCTTTTGGTTGTTGTTGTTGTTGTGCTATTTCCTGCTTCCTTTTGAAGCGAGGCAGGCCAAGAGCCTGCTTCCTTTTGAAGCGAGGACAGGCCAAGACGCACACGTGCTCACGTGTTCGCCTTGGCCCGCTGCTGTTTTAAAGAGAGCGGAGGAAGACCTCAACGAGATTTGGGAATGAAGTTTCGCGATCTCCCACGAGAATAATCATGAAAAAAAATGAAAAATAAATATCCACGCTTCCTCGGTTTCGAGCCCGTTTCTTCGCCGCTTTTCTCGCACATTTGCATTTTGAATTACCCGCGCCTCTTCGTTTCTCGCGGAAGCGGTAAGCGCTTTCCCATCCGTTAGCCACTTACCGTCGGTTAACGTTGGGTGACGCAGCCTCTATTTCCCGCTTCGCGTCTTCCCTCACTCTGTGCTCTTGTTTTTAACTCGTATGAAGAAGCATCCAACAAAAATGAGCGCCTCAACGGAGGTCCATAAGCGCTAAATCTTCATTTTGAAAAGCAGACACGGATGCTTATGCGGGAGCACCTGCGGCTCTGGTAGACTATGCGGTCTGCATATGCCCGAAATATATATATATATATATATATATATATATATATATAATATATATATATATATATATATATATATATATATATATATATATAAGCGAACAAAAGGACGAAGAAGAGATAAAAATCTGAGGGGTGTTTATTTGAGGTTCATCACCAGACAGACATCGGAGACGCTAATTAAACACATAATCATCAGATTCGAGGCGCTAATTTGCATCCATACCCAATGTGAAGCCAATATGAATACTGCGGCTCAGATTCAGGAAAGGATGGAGCCGGTCAGGGGGCAACATAACAGCAGGACCGTACACGTTCTAGTTCCATTTTTTAGAATAAATTTGTTCGTATGTTGCCCTCAGGGCATTCTGAATGCTGGGACGAACGTGCGTTAAAATGTCCGTGCTCATGTACCATTGTTTGTACCAGAATGCAGCAAGCAATACGTTTACGGAGAGTGGCAGGGGTGACAGCATGGCCGTTTAACAGTAACAAAACCGGTGATGTTCACGTACCAGTTCAACGCGTCGTTTCAGAATATCCACACATACGACTTCACGGCGTGAGTACGGTGCAGGCAGGTTGTTGGCGGTGATAGTCTGCGGGAGCGCGCGGCTCACCGGGGGCACCCCTGTACTGCAGCAAATTTACAAGTATTTCACGCCGTTCATCATTGAGATATCACTGCTAGAAAAATCATGACAGACAGGCAGGCAGGCAGACAGGCAGACATGAGCTGAGAGAGGGAGAGGGCAGCTGTTCTTCCCTGCCATTTACGAAACTTCAAGAGCCGCTATGAAGAAAACGCTACGGGCGAGAGATGAAAAAAAAAAGGGCTTGATTGGAGAAAGTATTCGTTGGTGGGCTTGGTTTTCTGAAAAAAAGGCAGATCTTATCCTAAACTGTTGCAATCAAACCGATTCCAGAGAACTACAAAAATTATACAATGAAAAAAAAAAAATATCAGAACCCTTCACCCTGTGGAGAGAGAAGTCCAGCTTTCTTCACGGCGTTTTTTTTTGCTATCGCAAAAATCAAGCAGCCGTGTATGTTAATAAAACAGCAATAGAATTATCACTCATGTATTGATATGCTGCAACAAATATCCGTAATGTTTTCTTTTTATTCAACAGTATTGACAAGTATTAATAGTGTACCAATTTTACAGTTTACATAAGCTTTGCCAATATAAGCGTCTCGTTCAAGCATTCGTTTAACTTGCTTCATGAGTACTTGTCGCTTCCTGTCGTCCTCGCTAGGGTGTGCCCTCTCCACGCCGCTGCGACCACGTTACCACATCTCGTCCCATGAAAGCCCCGACCAAGAACAGCTTCGCTGTTAAAATTGTTGGCCAACGCTCAGTTGGCCGCCAGAGACGATCTCCTTGGTCCTAGCCACGAGACGGCTCTGCTGTGAAGAGGAAAGCGAGGGAAACAGCAAAGCACAACACGTTCTCTCTTTGCGTGTTTCTGAAGAAATGGGGAAATTTTGTGTTCTGTTTTCGCAACTACTTAGCTCTTCGTAAGGAGATTTGCAAAGCCCGTACGGTCCCAACTGCGGTGTACGTGACTTTATACAAAAGCACGCATCCCGAGATCTGTCTCTCCCTTTCCTACGGCGTGTTGTTGCGCCCGTTCGTCGGCGTTCTCCCGCGAACTCTTGAGGGGTGCGTTCTCCCGCGGCATTGAAGAAGTCGGGCGCTTTCTCCCACGGTTCACACGCATTACAGAGGCGTCCTTGACATTTTCGTATTCGCCGCCTCCCCTCCTTGGTGGAGGAGATATCGCCCCGCCGCCGTTGTTGCCGTCGGTCGGTTTACCCACGCCTCCACGCACGTACTGTTCACAGCTCACACACACGTTCGCGCGGCTTCTCCTCGGCGAAGCGTCGAAACTTAATGACGATAATCCGTCTTGCACTTCATTCTCCTTTCCTCCAATTTGCGTTTTCTTTTCTTGTTCGTTGAAATTTTGCTGTGATGGTAAAGAAAGCAGAGTAGTGAGGCATCCGGTTGTGTGTGTGCTTAAGTGAGGAATAGAGCTGTAATGAAGTAGGGCAGGGAAACAAAATTGGGAAAAGGAAATAATCGCTGTGTTATTTTTCTTTTCGGCCTCCCGAGAAAGAAGCGAACGTGGGAAACGGGAGTAGCGCTAGTTGGTCGTAAATTATGTCCTTAACAATGTATAGAGCTCGTTTTTTTTTTCCTGAATCAATTTTTCTAATTCACTTCTTTGTTTTCGTTTTTTTACCTTTTTGTGCGAAGTACGAATAATGTCAATAGGATCTCTTCACATTTTTATTGGCGTCAACATTTGGCAAAAATATGGCTACGCTTTTCGTTCTAATCGATGTCAAGGGCTTTGAACGTTTGACATGGTTGGCATTGACAACCTGGTACGCATGGGTTCGGCAAATGGCTTAACACTGCAGGCTTAGTGTCCAGCTTACATTTATTGTCGGTATTATCTCATGTATCGTGCTACTGGCATTTCTTCTCGGAACAAGCAAGTTATGTATGGTGTCACGGTTTCTTATCGAAACACCGTCAAATGAAAAAAAAAATGCAAATCTTTCCATCGGCTCCATGGTATCGCCAAAACCAATAGCATTCGAGTGTATCGATTGTACTATGGGCTCCGTATGTCGACTCGACATTTAAAGTTCTTCGCCTTAGAACTGATCTTTCAAAAATACAGGGCCCACACCCATCTATATCACGGAGGATCTGTGAACGCCAGCTAGTCAGCTATAGGAATTTGGATTCCGTCCTCCTGTGACCCGCCTATAGCGCAACGCTTAGCCACAGGACGACGTCCATCGTCACCGAACTTGCCGCTCTGCGTGCTGCTTTCGCCTACATCATCAAGCAATCAGCACGTCAGTGGGCAATTTTCATGGATTCTCGGGCAGCCCTTCAGTTTTTAAAATCGTACCCGAAAGATCAGCTTGCTTTCGACATCCATGCATTGCACTTACAAGCTCTAAATGCACACCATCATGTAGAGCTTCAGTGGATTCCTGCTCACATCGGTATAACTGGGAACGTCAAGGCGGACAGTGCGGCATCGATAGCGCATGATCTGCTTGGGCCAGTGATACCGATACTGTTTCTCCAGAAAAGATGCTTCTGCCCTAGCGTCCAAGGCTGCCTGGAGATTTCAGCGATCTATGTGGGCTGTTGCGCCGTAACATTACGCACCGCTTCACTCCATAGACCCGCACGGGACCTTCAGGATGCCTGACAGACTTTCCAAGCATGACGAAGCGGTTCTTCACCGCGTGCGGCTAAATGTCGCTTACACGTATTATTTTCGATTCAAGATGAAACAGAGCCGCTTCCCCCTTGTGCACTCTTTGTGACGTGCGCGAGGACTTGGAACCACGTATTATGTTAGTGTACGCGGTATAGAGCAGCTAGAAACGTCCCTTCTAGTGTCCTTGGGTCGAACCGCTTTCTAGAGGACTAACTCTCAATGACGTGCTAGGCCCTTGGTCGAACGCCAAACGAGCATCTCAGGCGACAAAAGCTCTATTGTCTTTCCTGCGAAGCACAGGTCTTGATCAGACCCTTTAAACAGGACTCTCTTAATGAGCGCGTCATCTTCATCACAGTCATTATCATCATCTGTTCATTGATTTCATTTTTTCATACATCTGGTGTAGCAAGCTAGCCGCCTTGGCCAGGCTAACCTCACCAGTATCATTAAAGACTATTCTCTCTCTCTCTCTCAACGTTGCAAGAACAACGCGTCGTTTTCAAGTGCTCTGCCGCTGCACCCAAGATGCTGGCGGTGTTTTGTGACTACAGCGACAATAACTTCCATGGAAGCGAAGAGCGAACATACCTGTGCCTACGAGAGCTTTGTGGGAGCGTTTAACCGCTGTTGTCGATTACTAATCGCTGCAATTCATAACGCGCCGCCCCTTCGGCCGCTTACCCTTTCCAACTTACCGGGTTCTGAAGGTAGCTACTGAAAGCAGCCTCAACCCCATTCCATGCTCGCGTGGAGTTACGAGTGGGTCTTAATAACACCAGGCGCACCCCTTGGTTCCCTCTCTGCCGCCGTTCAAGCAAATCCCTCCCGAGGCATCCTGACGTCTCCTTTAGAGATTGGGTCACTTAATATTCGACGATCGCGGAACGCGTTCGGTAGGCAGAGGCGGTCGGTAGGCAGAGTTTTACGCAACCGAGCCGACTAAGAATAACGGTGCGCGTTACGAATGACGCCGGCGATTACTGCGCGAGATCAGGGCCCCATGACCAACGATTCCAGCGAAGATTGCCAACCTTCGCTCGTGCAGGTTTCGCTTTATGTCCAAAGATTAGTTGTGCCCTGCCGCTACAGATCGACTGTACGAAATCGGCAGGCATAACGGCGCACCCTGTGCGTGCCAGTGGATACGGGTTCCCACGAAAATAGGCAAAGAATACAAGCCGGTATGCACATATCCGCTTGAAACTCGAACGCCAACAACAGGCGCACGAACGCAAAACACACTGGGAGAACGTGCGCGCAGCGCCAAATGAGTCCCCATTCGTGATCGGTGGGGTGGCTTTCTTCCTGACCACGGCCCTACTGTGTGCACTTACTCGGACGCGCGTCATCGCCGGCCAAAGCCTATACTGTTGCTTCGCCTACGTACAAAAATAAGAGCGGCTTTGTATGGAAAAGTGAGTGTGCTTGAGGCAGATATTTATACGCTGTCGCGTCGCCTCTGCTGGCACAGCAGTGACTCGCCTTTCTTTTTAGGTGGCGTTCGCACAAAGACGGGAGTGACACTGCTCGCACGCTATTCGCACGCCCGAGGCGTCAGCCTGCCGTTTTCCCTGACGCCACGCGCGGGATTTCAGGCGCCGCACGAGTGCGATTATAGTGGACCCGTTCTATGGGCGCGTATGGTAGATATAGGCGGGTCTTTACTCTTTCTGTGGAGGGTGTGTGCTCCAGATGTGATTGCACGAAAGGCGGTGTCCGAGGGTTGCTGCGGTTTTTTTGCGGCTTCCTAGCTGTGTCTGCGGTAAGTAGGTGGGTCAATAAATATGCGGGGGTGCTTATTATGCGGAGACCGTAGTTCGGTGGGTGGACCTGTCACTTCTCGCGTTAGTGTCGCATGTGTTCGGGAACAGGTACTCGCATCGGAAATTTGCGCATTGCTGTCGAGGGCTAAGGATAGAAAAGAACGGCCTAGTCAAGAGGTGTAGCTGACCGAAGCCGTGATCCCAAATTTTGCAGCTCTAAATCACATAGAATTCATTTCGCCGTGGGTTATGGAGGTGGAACGGCCTTCACAGGGGCTACAATTCTTTGCATTACTGAGCGAGGCTACAAGATCCCATCGCGGTTGTAGAAAATTCCTTAGATTGGCATTGCCATGAGAAAATGTCTTGCAAAAATGCAACATTTAGATGATGCGACAAGAAAAAACAAGCAATCCAGAACTACCGTCCTTAGAGTCGTAACATCACGCGAGTCATTAATATTCTACGCAGCTGATTTTCAGGCACCTATCACGAAAGCCCATAAACTGTCCCGTTAGATTGCAATATGACCGGGAGTTGGGTCGGAAATGAATTTTATTATTTCCCCCCTCCTTCGTTTCTTTCTTTAATGACGCGTTCCGAAAATTTGGTCTCTGACTCGGTTTTTCAAGATAAAAAATATGACCCTTGCGTGATTCCGAAGAAATATGTTTCAATATACAACAAGGTTTCACTTCAATGAACTTCACAGTAAAAACATTATTTATTTATTTATTTATTTATTTATTTATTTATTTATTTATTTATTTATTTATTTATTTATTTATTTATTTATTTATAACGCTATCCAGGGTACAGGGATCTTATCAGGGCGGTTGACAGGCCCGAACTTTGACACTTTTGTAGTTGACAACAAAGCTGAACAAAAGACGAACCAACAATTCATTGAAACACCCAGATTAAACACAATGAAAAGAATGCATAAGATGGCTGTCGGACTTAACGCCATGAGCCAGTTCATTTTACGCTCCGACTTTTCCGGGGACAGTTAAAAGAACTTTAGAGCGACGTGTTATTCTAACCGTTTCCACCAGTCTCCTCCAGCTCGTTCTGTCAGAGCTCTGCTCCAGGATAGTTTTCAAAGAAGACATTGAGATTCCACATGCTGTGCCCGCTGTCAGCTCGCGTAAGAGTGTAAAAGTATAAGCTGAGAAGCGCCGTAGAAGTATGACGTGCGCACAGCGGATAGTGAGAACGAAGTGCTCAAAAGGAAAAACAAGATCGGCGGCCCGGCAGTTTGGTCAGGTGCTTGGACAGAGGGAAAGGGCGTACAGCGCTATACGCGAAGACCAGCGCCGGCGATATCTTATGTGGGACAGCCACGATTTCCGTGACGTTGATTTCTCTACCTGCGAGGACGACGGAGGGGTCCATTCAAGTTCGGCGGCGGATCGTCACGACGCCCGAGAGAGAACGTGCCGCCGTTCGCCACTCGGCTGAAAGAGCCCGCAGCGAAGAGAACGTTTTCAGGCTGGAGCGGCAGCGTCCGGATGTGCTTCCTCCGGTGTTGTTGTTCTCTTGATGTCTTGGCGGACGCGCCTCCAGCCACGTGGGGCCATTTCTGTGTGTTACACACTGCGTTTGTAACGTCAGTGCTGTACCTGCAAGCCCCGTACAGAGATATCTGGTAGATTCACGAACGAGATGACGAAATAGGTTCTTGGGAACGTAGTACATTCCTCCATTGGGTCATACTTAATCAAGAGATACGGGACGAGTTGTGCACGTTTGGTGAATGTTAAGAAAGCTGTAATACGTGCTGTGGACGTTAGAGCTGCCATACGAATGAAGGAACTGGGTTAGCTGTGGCACGAGTGGTCTGAATTGTACAGCATGCTGACTGTAATTCGGTAACGGATGCACGACGGGTGCCTCTGTATAGGCTCGTGATTACGATTGTGACCTGAAAGTGGGCTTGTCCGAGAATCACGTATTTGTAGGGACCTCATTCGTCATCTTCGAACATTAAAGGTGTGCTTACATAACTCACAGCTCCTTATTTTGTTCCTTGACAGCATGTACTCACGAACCTTGAGCTCTTGCATTGACATCTGTATTGTTGTACAAACTAGCGTGACCGCGTTAGCCAGCATCTTCTGTGCGTATTTCTTGTGTAGTCGCTGCTCAACTTTCAAAATTTAGATTACGTGGCCACGTGATTGTCCAGCGCGAGAGTGAATTGCAACACAGTCATCTGAAACACCTTTACGAAACTGATTGTTGTGTTGTTGCTGTTATTAAAGCAAAGCTTTCTATGTTTCACTGATGCCTTATATCGCGTCTAAAACGCACTGCAGCAAAGCCAACTTTCTCTGACGATGATGATGATCGTGAAAGTGAAAAAAAAAAGCTTCCTGTGGCCACGGAATCTAACCGATTGCGCCACTTGCACACGGTTAAAGCAGTTTGGAATTGGAGAGGGGTGCATGGACGTGCAAAATTGGGCAGAAAAATTATGCACCCCTCCGTCTAACGGCGACGATGGTGCAAAGCGAAGCTTTCTTTGTGCGCAATCAAATGGAAAATGGTCAAAGTCAAAGCCGCTGTGATGAAAAGTGCAAACTGCGTGTGAGTCAAAGTGAAAGCTCAACGAGTCAAAGTTCAAACCGTCTGCGAGTCGAAGTCCAATATCAGACGATGACAAAGGAATCCCTCGCGAGAAAGCTTCTCGCTGTAAAACTTCGTCGTCGTTAGACGGAGGGATGCATGACTTTCTGTTGTGTTTGATGATGATGATAAATACGGTGAATATGATGATGATGGTGATGATAATGATATAACATCCCACAAAGACACCTCAGCTGTAATACATATACCGTTAGAAGACAGTGTTTTAGTTTTTATCAAACGTATACCTGGCCGAACAACAGGAGATTTTTTTCAAAAGCTCCACTGCGGAGTAATTTCCACTCCAGGAGCAATCTATACTCTGTATCATCAAAGTGTGTCCACAGGCCGCATCAATGCATCGTTCTCAGCAGCGCCAACTCACAGTGCTACTAGAACATTTTTTTTTTTTTGAGAGAAGGTTTTCATCTACATAAAGTGACCAGTGCCTGCCCACACAGGCGCAGCGAGGTCGTGACTAGCACACAAATGCATTGAAGAACTCCGTACTTGTATCTGCTACACGCGACCGGCTCGACAAATACCGCTACCGAGTATACCTGGGTAGGGCACTGGCAGGCGGCGATACCGAACGCGCATGACGTGCGTGACTTTGAAACCTCAAGAAGATAACGTTCGTTCGATCTCCTTGTGTCCCCCTCTGTTGTGCTCACTCATTATTTTAAAATTGCAGCCGTCGACACTTACCGGTAGCCATCGCATGTTTTCTCAGGCGCGCCCAACAGGTCAATGCATGCGCAGCGGAAAACCAGAACATGCCACACCCCCGCGATAGCGCGCCGATTATACGACGAAACACACTCACAGTCCAGCCGAACAGGATTTACGTTCTGTGTTCGCAAGGAGTGCGGCATGCGCCAAGGTTTAAAGGCCGCAGCGGAAGCACCATTGTCCAGCTGGACCATATTTCATGCGATAAGTCATGCATCACCCGGACTTCTGCCCGCGCTCGTTTCGAGTGAAGGCCAGTGTAAAACTAAACAAGACAGTCATTACCATTTGGCTGCGCAACCAGAGCAGTATTACCCGAGTGTTCATGCATGAGCATGGCCGGCACCTCGGACATACAAGGCGAACGCTGTTTTGGAGATTAAGCTGGCAGCGCTCAGCGAGACCGTCGTCCTTGAGTGGCGCAGAATTCGCTCGCCGCTCTCTTCCGATGAACCGTGCAGTCAGCAGCCACGCCCAACCCCTGCGCGTAGGTGGCGATTGAACTTTCATTGAGAATGGATAGTGTATACATGAGTCATAGCCCACCCATGGGCACGCAGTTTCAGCATGATGGGAACACACGCTTTTACGTCTACCTCCGTGGGTTTCATGAAGGGGTATTATACTAATGATCGCGGAATTACTCCGAAGAAAACCTTGTGGGAAGACTTCCTAGTTGCGTTCGCAGCTGGGACGGCCGGATGCAGGGGCTCGCTATTATGTCCATTTCAGGATAAAGTAAACACGTCGCCCGTCCGCGGCATATCAACGGACCTGGGACACCGCAGACAAGCGCCCTATCCGAGCGCGATTGCAGCGTATACCATTGCCCAGTATTCAGCGTACTTTACCCAGCCTTTATCACATCGACACTTTGCGGACACTAAACCCGTACACAATTCACCGGTGGTGGCTTTTTGGTGTTATGCGCAGACTTGTGCGAATTTCATTTTATATCGAAGGCGACAGCATTTCCCCTGTATCCGAAAAAATTCGGCCGCGTCCGTAAATTTAACCTGCGGCGTTTCGATCAGCAGCGCGACGCCTTAGTCCGTGATCCACCACGGTGGATAAGGGGATAGGGAACCTCCTCTCGGATGCTTATTGTACTATCAGGAGCGGAATCGTAATCGTGCTTAAGCAGCGGTCACCACGATAATGAGTTTGATGACGATTTGTCGTGACGTATACGTACATGCGTACAAATCTGGAATCAGGCATACATCGCGTCGTGTTAATTTTGTACCAAGAAAGATGAAAAAGGGAAACTCAGAATACCCATGTTCAGCTTTACCCAGTAGCATGAGTCTCTTGTGGGTGAGCACCACATCCGCAACGCCCCTCCCTGCGACGGCCGCAGCAACTGGAGCAACAAGACAGCAGCAAATGATGGGGCCTCAAAACAGCGCAGCTACTCTCGCTTACAACTTGTTCTTCACTGCGCTGCGGCGTCCAGCAGAAGAGGGGGAGGAGCTCTCACGACTCTGCCCCACACGGGAGAACGGTCCGTTGTTGCGCGGCGTTACAGAAGCAGGGGAGGCGGTTGGCGGTGTAGACGCCGAGAGAACGGTGATCGCCGAGTACATACGCGCGCTCGCAATGCCCTCCCCGCGTGCATGCACGTAACAGGGCACCCGAAGCAACTGTGTGGGAGCCGCTCGTGTACACGTGCGAGCGAGCTGGATCAGTCGGCGCGCGCAATCGACTGGGAGCTGCGCGCGGCGTCTCTTCGTGACCGGACCCGGGAGGACGGAAGCGAAACGATGCCCTTGACGCGAGGATCGAGCACGCACGAGCCGGCTGCAGGACCGTTCCGTGGGACCGTTGGTTCGGGCCGTGCAGCGGGACTGGTGTGCATGCCCAAGGGCGTATCTGCCGCGTACACGCTTCCCGTCGTCCACTTACCTCCTCTCGAGGGAGGCTATTGTTCCTTGGAAGTGGAGGAAACGGATGGAGAGGGGGGTGGAGGAGATAGGAAGGCGGTAGTTGAACCACTCCCTGCACTTTCCACGTCAGAGTGCTGTACGAAAAGAGGGCATTGCCTAACGGTGGTGTCATGGTTAGCGTAGTCAGTCTGGTAAGAGGTCTATCAGTCTTCTGCTGCTTACGAAACAAAGGGACGCTGAAGCACTTCACATCCGACAAAATGGACGCAAATCAGAGCTTGGGTCCCTATGGCTTGTATACGCAGCTGCAGATGCGTGAGGTTCCGCTGCTGGTACAGCAGCTTGGGGTATCGCTGGTACAGAACTTGGGGTATCGCTGTTCACGTGCCTACATAGTCTGGAAAGTTTCCAGACTTTCCAGACTATGTAGACACGTGAGCAGCAATACCCCAAGTTCTGAGGTTTGTAGGAAGAAGCACCAACGACAGTTCATCCCATGTGCCACAAACGTAGAATACAGCAT
Organism: Haemaphysalis longicornis; assembly: GCA_013339765.2. Lineage (NCBI taxonomy): Eukaryota > Metazoa > Arthropoda > Arachnida > Ixodida > Ixodidae > Haemaphysalis > Haemaphysalis longicornis. The sequence continues at coordinate 132,031,117 of CM023450.1, read as the reverse complement.
ACCTTTATTGTGTGGCAGAGAATATATCGGACAAACAGGGAGATGCGTTAATGATAGGCTAAAGGAACATAGTTACAACGTGGAAAAAAGCAAAAGCGGCCATCTAGGAGTACATTGTAGGGACTGTCCTGGGTGCGAGCCTATCTTCAGTAGTACCGCAATATTGTGTAGAAATAAGCATAAACTGACAAGGGAAATTATAGAGGCTCATAAGATAGCAAAAAAAGAAGAAAAGTGTGTAAGCGTCCCTTCTGTCGCGCTATCATAAAAGGAAATCAACTATCTAGACGGTTTGTAAGCACGTGGTGGTAGTGATGTCGTGGCGGAATTGTTATATTTTATTTTCGCATGTTATGTGTCGATTTCTTTGTTGCCTTAATTTCTGCTGTATTTATATGCCAGACGTCACAGCAATTAACTTCAGTTGTTAGTCAGCGCCTGTGTGTCGTGCCCTCCCTTCCGTCCTCATTTCTTGTTTGCGCTGTGAATTCAAGATTATGGAACACCAACTCGCCCAAGCATCAACTTTAACCAGTTACATTTGACTGGACCCCTTTGTATCTCTCCGACGTCAGGCACATTGCGCCGGTTCACAAACTCTGCAGTGTCCGCAGCTCAACGATTTCGTGCGAGAAAAAAAAGAATTAACCGCTCCCAAGCGACCGATACTGCATTCTTATTCATTTCCTCCCAACTTTCGATCCCAGGGCGGGCACTGTGTAAACAGGAAGGTAGCCGTGGTCAAGACGACTTTTTCCGGGTTATATAGCTCAAATGCCGGAACCACAGAATGCACGGGCAGCTTTCGCGGATTACGGCAGGCTTTCCTGGGCACCAGCGCGACGGGAAGCGAACGCGTTTTAAGCAGGGACAGGGAAGAGATCCGGGATTAGCGAGTCTCGATGTGGGCCACATCCACCGCCCGGGCGGCAGTGCAGCTTTGTATATATCGGTGCTGCGCCGCTTAAGCGGAAAATCGTTATCGATAGGCGCGAAGGAAGCGTGACCACAGCGACCACGGTTATATGCACAACGACGAGGACTCGATGTGTCTCCATTTCTCTTTTTTATTGCAATGTTCTTATGGCTGCCCGTACTCTGGTGGTTGGCTGAGAACAGTTGTTCGCCTGCGCCTGGCGAGAAATGCGATCGAATACGAGTTTTTACCTTCGCTCATTAAATGTTTATTGCTATTACTGGATGAAATTACTGGAGGTGCCGCATGAATGACCGGCATGCGGAACCTCCCAGGCCAAATAAGTCCATTTTTCGTGAACTGGCTGCGTTGCTGAGCAGTGTTAATGCGGCACCGAGGGATCCACCGGAGTGGTTGTATCTTTTGGACGCGTGCGTCTGCTTGTCTGAGTTCTGAGGGGCGACAAACCACAGTTTGATTTATGTGCCTCTACATCGATGCCTGTTATCTTTTGTATTGTCTCTTAGTCGTTGTGTGTGTGATCGTGAGTGGGCCTAAATTGTACCTTTCGTCGTAGTAACCGAGGATACAACGGACTCACTTTATTTGCAGTTTTTCACGGGCTCAACCGACTCCAAGGAAAGCAAATCACTTGAAACGAATTGCCGATTATAACGAAGTCAGCTTCGTGTCCCAGGGAATTCTTTATAACGACGGGTTTATTCGCTATAACAAAAACATTATCACCGGAAACTCCGATGGCTCGCCCGGCAGGCCGTGAAATTAATTCAGCCTTTTCTCGCTGTTTGCAGCTTTTTCCCATGTGTCCTCTCTCTACTGTACCGCAGAAAGAGAGAAATAAAGTTTCATTCTAATTCACGTCACCGCCACCGGAAGCATCAGAAAGTAAAATTAATCGACCGGGAAAGAAATGAAGGACGATGAAAAGTAGTAGTAGCAGAATAATTTATTGAATGGGATGGCGCGAGGCATAGTTGGAAAGGGAAGTTTGGGAGCTTAGTGTAGAAACTTCGCTCGAGAAACTCTATGGTGAGCTAAGTGTCTCTTTGGCTCAGTTCGTGGCCGTATCCGCACGGGCATTGTCGGCCGTGCGGTGGCTATTTCCACTCAAGTTGACGTGGGAAAAGCGGGGGGCACAAACAGAGTGGTTCCTTTCCTGGCGGGACGTCCTATCGGGGACACCGGAGGAACAAAAAAAATTGTGCCTCTTTGCGCGAGCAATCAAGGATAACTCCGCTCGCGTTCCGTGATCAGCCATCCCGATAGGATAGGGCACGTGCTTCGACCGTGGGTAACATTCGTTGTCACTGCGCAGCCTCACGTGATGCTTGTGTCTCAACGGGCAACCGTGATACGCGTTATAACAGCTAGGATACCGTCGATACTGAAAACGTGACAACGACGCCTTGTTTTTATTTTATTCGTTTTCTTCTCCTTTTTTGCACGCCTCTTTCCGCGTGTAAGCACCATGTCTCCGTCGTGCCCTGTCGCAGGACGTGTTCGAGGAAGAATGCGTTAGATCACATCTGCAACTCTATCGGGAGAGTCGTGCGCACTTCGTGGCGAGCACTGTGTCGTTGGAAGGGAGACGCCGAGTAACAACTGCGTGAGGCGGGAGGCGACTAGCAGTGAGTTTCCTGGTGTAAAATTAACGCCTGCTCTCATCTTCAAGCTCGCCTTCTCGTGTGAAAAACGAATGTGGGGCGCCGTGTTTTTGTTGTTGTTGTTGTTGGTTTTGCGGGCTCACACGTGCGGAAATCCATAGGCCACCTGTGGCGTCCCAGTGGTACACGATAGCTCATTCACCGGCCCCTGTTCTGTATAGCGAACTCCTGCCAATAAACCTCCGTGGATGTGCGCACGTATACCCGTCCAAGCTGATTTTGGGTCTTCCTCTTTCTATTAAAATGCGGGCTGCGTATACCAACTATAGCGCATTTCATGTTGTGAGAACTTGCGAGAATATGACTGCGTGCATATCCTGATCGGCGTCAACGTTCTCTCCCCTCTTCCTTCACTCGTTATTTTTTTTAAAGTCGCGATTCCAGAGTCCCTGGCCAGCGCTGTAACCTAACGCAGCACAGCTCTACAGTGCATCGTCGAGACAGCATTGCGAGTAGAGGCGAGACAAATGGCAGGGGCCACCCGCCCCTTCTGTTCACTAGTGATCTTTTTTTTTTTTTTCAAAAGTCGTGAAGCCTCGCACAGGGCGAGTGCCCTAACATCAGCACATCGACTCAAATATTCATCATCATCATCAAAAGTTGTCGACCTCTTTTCGAGGGGCAACGCAGTATGTCAGTTTGGACTAACTTCACATAATGACGATGTGCATGTAAAGATCGGTATTAACATGCACGCACTCATAAAATTTCGTTATACAATTAAGAATCGTTGTTCAGTCGCTACGCTGCGTTAAAGATGACGAACGAAGGCGAAATTGAAGCAGGAGGCAACTAAATCCGACATCTACTCGGGGGGTATACATGCTTTGACTTTGTTCCGCTCTTACTTCTCCCTAGGCAGCGGAAAGAATGAACAGGACCTGTTCATTTCTAAATACAGTCTGCATTGAGTTGTTAATCATCGCCAGATTTTTTTATTTAATCTGTCATCGTTTTCTCGCCGTCGCTGCAGTCCATAAACCCACACCAGCTAGCCCACCAGAAGATAAATAGTGGTCTGATTCGCTTCGTTCCGAAGTGCAGCCTCGTGCTCTTTCTGCAATAACGAGCCCGGCGGTCACTCACTGCCCGAAACGGTACAGCGGAAGGAGACGCCGTTTGTATCGCGGTTGCATACGAAATGCGGCCTTCGCAGCCGGAGAAACGGAAAACTCGGCGGCGAGTCACACTTTTTTTCCCACGTGTTCGTGTGCGGCCGCGTGCACTCACTGCATACACGATACGCACGTGCGGAGATGTATACAGCGTGGGTGCTGTCTTCACTACGCCGCCCCTATCCTCGGAGAGCGTTGGGAACGCGCCGCTATCTAGTAACTGGGGCGTCGCTCACCTTCGTCGTGCTTCATTCCACGCGCACGGAGTAAAAACCGTGCGAGGCGAGTTTACCCGAAATATATGATGCGTCCGTGCCTGCATCGCGACGGATCCAATCATGTTCAAGGACAACGTTGTAGGTGTTTATGCGATTCTTGCACGAATGTGAACGTTTGCGCGGTGGCGATTGCCAGTGTTCGGCCGGCAAGGGATTTATTTTTGTTTCATCATGATTGGTAAAAGCTCCACGCGCCCCTGTGAGAGGCTGCACAAGCCACAGACTGTTATGAGCTTACGTGTTGAAAGGTTCTTACGGAGCATAGTCTTGATTTAAATTCATCTTCTTGGCCAATCCCAAAAAACAAAGGTTGGTTTCATCACATTGGTAGATTTAAAAATAAAAATAGCGCAGTGTGCTTGTGTCAAAATGCTGTTACGAAACTTTCTTCGGCTTGCCATTCATGCCCCTTCATGTCCCGACCTGTGAAGTTAGCTTTCTTTTATTGTCGATGGGCTTGCAGTGAAGCGTTTTGTGCAGGAGGTTTTGAGATGAGGCAGCGGACGGCGCGAAGCCGTGATGTTCCTCGGCAGCAGGTGTTGAAGACGACAGTCGTTAAGCGCGGTAACTTTTGTTTCTCTGTGTGTCTCTAATTGAAAGTAAACCACGCGGCCAAAGAAAAAAAGCAGCTGAAAGAATGCTTAAACACACATTGCTCACCCATTGTTCAGCGCTAAGGGAACCTCAGACACATCTGAGGCAAAATGCAAGTACACAATCGCGAGTACCAGTGTTCCTTTAATTAAAAACGCACGTTAGATTGACTTTAAAAAAGCACCACGTTAAAATGGTGCCGAAGAGAGGCGGGATGGAAGCAAACACTAAGACGAAAGATGTCCCTCGAGCTGTTCCAAGCACAAAAGAAACAAAAGGCCCCAACCTACGCCACGCGAGCAGTGCGAACACGGAAAAATTGAATCGAGTTGAGCAAACCTCTGTCGCATTCATTATGGGGGGGTGGGGAGGGAGCGAGAGAGGAGTGAAAGAACGTTACTGATTGAAAGGACAGAGTCGGGATGTCACATGGCTGCGGCGGCAGTGAACTATCATTTTTCAACGACATTTGCAGTGAAGCAAGCCGACACGCGGCCAATTTTCGTTGTTGTTTTCTACTTTTCGGAGGATTTTCTTTTGCGAGCTTGGTTTAATACCCTCACTTACAATCGTTTTTGGGATTATATATCTCGCTTTCGAGTGATGTGAAAAAAAGACACCTCGTTGGGACTCGAAATGCTTGGAAATATCCGCTGTGCCGAACCACTGATGTACGATGCCATGTACAACCGGAGAATGTCGCTTCTTTCTGTTTTTTATGCGATAATAAAAACGAAGTTCAGGTTATGAAAACAATGTAGTAGTTCGCTCTTCTGGCATCACCTTGTGGCCAACTTCATGCAAAATATTTTTACCCATGCCTAATGTTTGCATGCGCTGTCCAGTCTCTCGCCAGTGAAATACATTACGCTGCTTACGTAGTCGCCTATTTTGCGGTTACAAGCGACGAAAAAAACGCAGCTGCTGGCTTGCTTGGCTGGCTACAGGTTATTTTGCTTTCTTTGTTTCTAAACTCAGTTTGGAAGGACACATGATTTCAGTGCCCCTGCACACTCGCAACATTGTAACCACACAAAGGGCCAGCAGTTCGGCAGTGACGATAAGGCGACTGTCCTATATTAGTGCAAAGCAGTGCCAGAAACCCGTCGTTAAGGCTGTTTTTTTTTCTTTGGAAACAGACTGTACGCGCACTTAAGGGGCCATTAGAAAGGCGGGTCATTAGAAAAGGCGGGTCATTAGAAGAAACAACCTCTAATAGACAAGAAAAAGGGTCCGAAGGCTCACGCCTTATGGCTCTGAACTGTACTCGCCTGAGCTCTCTTTTCGCCCAGTCGCGCTTCGTATCTGTAAAGGCCATCGAGTACGTCCCGCGCTCGATGCTTGCGCGCTTAAAATACGCACACAGTTCGACATCGGGGGCCATCGGAGGGAGAGAGGGAAGGCGGGGTGAGGTGAAAACAGGACCCAAGCAGATCGTGCGATCAGTCTCCGCAACCCCTCTGGGCTTTGTATATAGGAAGAACGTCTTGACATACGCCGGCGGATCTTCGTTATGCATACTGAAACCATTACTGCCGGGCAAGAAGGATCCGTGGGAGCTTCGATATCGTTAACGGTGATCACCCGCCATTGTCAAAGGGGTGAAGTTAGGCCGATGGTTGCGAGTGCGGCGTTCGACAGCTCCTCTCTCTGTCGTCGTTCGTCGCCCACTTTTTCTTCCTACTACGTTTGGTTCACCACGGTAAAATACGCGGCGCCACTTACACAACCAACAGATAACCGCTAACGGTTCGGTCTCTCTCTTGATATTGAAATTTTATGTTGTGTGCTTCCTTGAAAATATCAGCTGGGTTAGGCGTTATGGCCCTTCGATCTGTGTTTGGTCCCATCGAGGTCTGGACTGAGAAAGACGCGCATTAAATAACAGAGAAGAAACAACCTCGCCTCGCGCACAACGGCGTCACGCTGAGCGGCAGGATTGCCCGATAAACGAACGAACGCGGACTCCTTTTGTGAAATGTTTGCCATCCACGTGACCTAGAACTGGCGGTGAATCGCGAACGGCACTTATACGGCAGATGGGCGCTGGGTCGGTGATGTGCGTGTGTTGACATAACAGGCTGCTGACGTGAAAACCACACGTTATACGCACACCCTTACGTGTTGTGGGGTGTTAAACAAGCGAGAGCGTGGACTTTGCGGTACTCAAGTACGAAATTGGTTGCGATAGCTGACAGACTGGCTGAATGCAGCTCGGGCGTTTGATCGTTTGCAAATAACTGTTCTCACTACCGCTATCCTTCTTACAGGTCACCTGTCTCTATATTCATGTGAGGTGAACTGGTCGACAGTGCTTCGTGTGTGTTTGTGCGGATGTGTGTGTGTGTGGGGGGGGGGGGGGGGGGGGGTGCGCGTGCATGCGTTCGTGCTTTCGAACATTTTAACTCATGATGTAGAGCTCATGAGCATGTGCTTGAAGAGCGCCCTGGAACAAAGATGACGAGGGGGTGATAAAAATGCAACAGGCAGGCGTTTTTTTTTTTATCCGCCATCTAATGACGTCGGTATTCCTTGAAACCGGTGTTATAGCGCCAGGCAACACAAAATTGCGAGTCGACAAGAAGCTTGCATACATCTGGACAACGCATAGCTACTCGAACAAGTATTTCGCGGCGGGCTTAAAGGGGCCATGCAGACAAAATACAAGTTTGGTTAATTCGAAGATTCCCTCAGTAGAATTATACCGACACCACTCTTAACGTAAACTTCGCTCAAATAAGCTATATAATTAGGAAAAAAGGGAATGTAAAGAAAGTAAAGCCAACAGCCAAGTAAGACATCGGGGGAGGAGTTCATCATTTTGTTTTATGATGAAATAAATTTAGTAATGCTTGAAAGAAAGAAAGTGGAGAGAAACCTGCTCCGCGGGTGGGACCCGTACCTAGAGCCTTTGGCGCCAATCTGCAGCCAGTTGCCACCATGAGTGCACGGTGTCTGGTGGCCTCGCTGCTCCCGAAATCTGTGCCAGCTCGTTTGGCGGCAGCGCCGATGAAGGATCGCCGGAGCGCTCACTTAAGCCGGTGGGCTTCAATTAGCGACGACCGTGGAGGGCGCGCCCTGGCTTCCACCGAGTCGAGCCGCCCCGCACGCTCCCGATATTGCATGCGGGCTCAGATGCCGTCTCACCTTCGTGTCCAGAGCGCGAAATGCGCTGTCCAAAAGGCGTCCTTGAAAAGGCGGGACTGTTGAGCCCTATATCGCTGATCCATTAATCTTTCCTTACCGGGTGGCACCTCAAGCTTCATTTTTTGTTTGTGTTATTCTCACCTCCCCCCCACTTGCGACCCTATGTTATGCGTGAATTAGGGTAAGGCTTAACTCGTCATGAATGTGATCGCGATATCGTACGACTGCCCTATGTCCCACATTGTCCAGATTGGGAGCAAATTGGTCGTTCGCCTATATTGACAATTTTTATGCCTTTTAACATTCTGACCCTTTTCAACGTGTTTGTGTTCCGTTGGTTCCACTTTCACCATGTTGTGATTTAAGCGTCCTGAGATCTTTCGGTTCAATTTATACCAATGCTTTCCATGCACGCTATTCCTTTGTCCACATCCTTCTGGGTGCGGGGAACTATTACGGTACATCTTTTTCTCCGCTCCACCACCATTTTCTCATTTTCGTGAATTGGATATGGGGCCCGTGAAGGGTCATATATCATACAGGGAGCTCTATGACTCTGTACAAATGGTCATATAGGGCCGTGATCCCGTAGTCTTCATACATCACTAACAAGTGAGGCAGAGAGCGAGAATGCGTATGAAGAAACGATCAGTATTACCACCGTGTCAAAAAACGCCATTTTGCTTCAATTACCGCAAAAGTTCTGTAGGAGATTTTTTTTCTCGCGTTGCCATAGCTTAGCGGAATTTGCACTACGCCTCGAACGACCATCTCCGCCTTTCTGCTGTGCCTGTACATTATTATGCTCGCCGAAACGCACTTTGCGGTGTTCACCCGTCGCTATAATAAAATCGCGTAATCTGAAGTGTGGCTTCATTTCGAAGTGTTTTTTTTACGGCCATAACTGCAGTGCAAGAGAGTGAACCCCACGCTTTTATCAAATTACTGTTTAGAGCAAAGTCGTTCCCCGTTCTGTGGACTTGATTACAGCGAGAATGCATTTGCTCCATAGAAAACTGCAGTGTACAGCTTTACGAATAAACTACTACGGGTAGAAAATATTCCAACGGTATGTTCTTGGCGTCCATCCAAGCATACACCAGTTCACAAGAGTTCCGATCACACTTAACCACGCAAGCCAGTTTGCCCGTTCGGGCTGCACATCTCTTGCACCAAAAGTACTGTCTCCGTGCGCGTAGTCGACAGCCAACCAATATGCGGGTGCACCACCCAGGCCTTGAGCACGGGAAATAAACGTGCGTGTGTTCCGCTCATTATGCTCACGAGGCGCGCGGAGCGAATTCCGCCCGTGGAGGCTGCGTGCCTCATGTAGGCTACTCGACCCCCATGAGAAAGCTGCTCACGTGCCGTGCGCACACGAAGAACCAGATGCACTAATGTGAACAAACACACGGACGTACAGACGTGGTGGTACGTGTAGACTTGTGCTTATGGAGGGTGGTCAGGACGGAACAAAGAAGTAGGCGCTGGCCGAGGACAGCAATCATCTGACGTTGAATGCCTACAATCTGACCTTAATAATATTTCTGCTTGGTGCAAACTTTGGCATATGGAGCTCAACATAACTAAATGTGAAGTGATGAGGATATCCCGTATCAGTTAATTTGTCCTGGTTATTTTCCTAACAGCACCCATTACAGTCCGCAGTCGAATATAAATACCTTGGTGTGCACATAACTAACAACCTCTCCTGGTGTCGACATATTGATTTTATAACATCTGAGGCTAACCGCATGCTTAGATACTTAAGGAGAATTTTTTCTTTAGCACCTTCTTCTCTCAGAAAACAGTTATACGTTACTTGCATGGCCCCATACTAGAGTATGCTTCTCAAACATGGGATCCTGGATATACGACTCAAACTAACCAACTTGAAGCTGTACAAAGCCGTTCAGTGAGATTCATACTTTCTAACTATCATCGTACAGCCAGTGTAACTTCTATTAAGTCGAGTCTGGACCTAACTCCTCTCGCTACACATAGAAAACTGTCCCGTCTGTGCCTATGTCAGAAAGTGTGTCATAATAATCATGGGCTTAAATCACGCTGGATACAACCCGCACGTTTCATATCTGAACGTCTTGACCATCGTCACAAAGTTGATACATATTCCGCACCAAAACAGTCACCTATTCCCATTCTTTTTTTTTCCGGAAACATGCCTGCAGGTGGTTTTGCCGAAAACCACCTGCCTGCTTCATTAGCTTGCATTACTAACCCTGACCATTTCCGGGAAGCATTGTCAAATTGAAATCTTTTGTAAGTTTTTAGTTGTTGTTTTTGATTTTGTCTTTCATTTGTAGTGACGAGTGCTTTTTCGTTGTGTTTCGTGTTTCTTTTTTTAGTTGATTGTATGCTTGTGTTGATCCGTACGTCATTTCTGTGTAGATAACTGCTGTTCTTTTACGGCGAATGAAGTGCATTTACAAATTGCTTTTCTTTTGCTTCCGAGGGTGATTGCATTTATGGCTGCGTTTAGTGCATTTGCTATACCACGTTTATTTTAAACATTATTGCATATTCTATGTGTACAATCGTGGAACACTTGTCGCGTGCTTCTGATATCTTTCCTTGCTCTTTTATGTGAGCCCCTCCCCTCTATAATGCTTGTATGCCCTGAGGGTAAAATAATAATAATAAATAAATAAATAAATAAATAAATAAATAAATAAATAAATAAATAAATAAATAAATAAATTGTTCACTAATACTTTAAATAGTCAAATATTCCAGCCTGACAGTCCGGGCTGCCAGGAGGAAACTCACATGGAGGCTGTGATGTTGGTTATATGCCATCAAACCAAAAGCACTGCACCACCGGGCAAATGGATTTGGCTCATTTTGATCCGTGCCTCAACCGGAGCTGCTGCATTTTCTATGATATACGAGTGAGTGAGTGAAACACTTTATTAAGGACGAGAGGCCATGAGGCCCTGTGGGGAAGTAAGGATGGAGGAGCGGGAGGAGAAAGGGAGAGGTCACAATTCATCACAATTCACACCACCCTAGTGTTAAGGTCCTATTCACAAGATGCACAGTTCACTCTGTCAGTGGCACCAAAATGCACAGTTTGCACTATTGACATTGGTCGTGGATGGGTATGGCCAGTCCGGGACAGTCTGTCAGGCCGCTACACCAATTTGTACAGACCGTTTTCAAGCGCGTATTATTTCTAGAGTAGCGGGGTGTTCACGGACACGACTAACGTGCTCCAGTTCAGTCGTAGGTGCAGGACCTACAGTTAAGCAGTTGACGGCGGTTACGGGCGAATATAGGACAGGGCCAAATTAAGTGGAAGAGATTTGGTATGACATCATTGTTACAGTGGGGGCATCGGTGCAATTGAGAGCCTGCCGGGGCTGACCACTTATGTACAATGTGTTCTGTATACGCTGCATTTGCATACACTTTATTGGCGAATATCTCGCCCGAACGCGAAAAGGGCTTGAGAGGTGCAAGGATGCCAACCGGAGTTTCAGCTTGCAAACGCTTACAGCTTCTTTTTGAGGAGACGTAGCTAAAGTTCCCAGTCTGCTTGGAGATAGGGCACGGGCGTGGCGGGCACCGTGGGAGGTGATTGTAGCCTCTCCCTGGCAGCGTCGTGAGCCATGCGGTTGCCTTGTGCCCCGGAAGTATGTCCCGGAGTCCAAACAATGCGAATTTTGAATCCTTCCATTTGTAGGTCTCGTATCGTGGTCAGGATATTTGTCGCCGTAGTGTTCGGGGAAAACGGACGGTTAAATTCTCGGACAGCAACATAAGAATCCGTGATAATGCGAAATTTCTTCGCGGTGAGATGGGCGGAATGTTCAGAAAAATTTTGCCTGGTGGCTGCCAGAATGTGAATACATACGGTCTTGTAGAAGAAGTAGAACTGCGAAATACGATGTACGTACAAGTTCGCCGGGCGTTACCTGACCTAGATTGTTGAAACCTGCTTTCTAGGGGAAGGTTGCCAAGTTTTTCTTGTCAGTAGTTTTATCGGGCTTAGTTACGGTTTCTGGATTTGTCTCATAAAAAAAAGGTCCTCAATTGTTGCCGGAAAGTCATAGTTCGCAAGCGCGTGAGAGCGCGGTTGACCTCATAAAAACAGCGTTTATCGCTGGGTAACATGGGTACGTGTGTACCCTGACCGGCCGTCTTGCTGTTATGTACTATTATGAACAATATGAAAGGGAACACAGGAACGCCTAGAAAACCCCCTCAGACCCAGCTATGATATATACGCAGCGGCCGCCGTCACAAACAAAGGGGAGAGGGGGACGCTGTTCTAAACACTGTTCGCATTCCCGCCGTGCGTCTTATCGGCTGTCGGACGATACCATATTATCCGCGAAATGACGTACGCCGCTGCTTTGTAGAAATGCCAGTGTGGTGGGAGTGCCAACAGTTAGTGGAAGAACGCCCACCTTTCCGCCTTTGTTTTTCACAGACCACCTGCGTATCGCTCCGAGTCTGTTTCGAGCCTGTTTGCTACGCATTCCTGAGTTCCCTTTCATACTTCTCATAACAGTACATGGCCCCAGTCACCTGAATTCGTAGCGTCGGCTTTATGGTACTCTAAAGGGAGGCGTGCGTGCGATACGGCGTGGGCGTGCACTCATTATAACCGCACACGCCACCATATCTCAATACACATATAATTGTGGCCCACAAAAAAGAAAAAGAATGAAAAAAAGGAAAAAAGCTTTGTTGCGGCATCTACGTGCGCCAGAGAGCCGCTGAGTTGTCTGTTTCGTCCGTATAGCGGAGCTGAATTTTTAGGTTTCGTGTCCTACCAGTATAAATGCTCAGCGTCCTAAAATTGTTCTTTTCAGTGCAACCCACAAAGAAGAGCATTGTGGTACAGTGTGTAAAAAAAAAAAAAACTAGTAATTTATATATCATGCCAAGCCATTCACGATCGTGTTACCTTTGAGGCTCTTCCGTGCGCGTATACAGTCTGTTCGCTTGGCCCGAACAGAACTGAGACGTAGCATGTTTCACCTGCACACTAGCACGCCGGCTGGAAGCCGGTCGTATAGTGAGCCCTTCTCCCGTGTGCCGAAGAGGTGCGGTTCATTAAAAACGCTTCCGGTTCGGATCCGAACGGGATCTCTCGCGATGGCCATGCTGGCGTGCCATCGCGTATACAAAACAGCGTGGCAAGGAGATCGGGCAACCGCGGAAGAAGACAACGCAGCCGCCTGCTCCGCAAGCGAATAAGGTGGCGCCGGTAATTGCGAGTATCGCGTATACACGACTTGGGAAGGGGCCTTGGGTGCGGCGCTGCTGGCCAATCCTTTCACTTGGACCGTCTCTCTTCTCTCCACGAGAGGCTGCAGCGTATAATCAAAGGGTAAACCCGCATACCAGAGCGCGGTACGTTAGGCGAGCGCCGACACGCAAGCACGAGTGCGCAAAGAGTCCGCGCCACCACCGCCACCACCACTGCCACCGGAGGAACCAACAACAAGATTAATTCGCGGTGTTCAATCACCTTCAAGAGAATTAAGCATAGCAGCAGGCTGGAGGCGTTCTTCAGCGGCGTTCGTTTGGAGAACAGTGTTCGACGCTGCCGAGCTTGGGCTGGAGTGCATCTTTGCTAGCTACCTTGCTATTGCTGGCGACCTCCGCTGGAGCTACCACTTTGACAGCGACAATTGTCGATTGCATATTGAAAGAAGCGCTTTCTCACAGCGTTCAGGGGGGATTAAAAAAAATACGAACAATGTAGAGCTAAGCATCTGACGAAAACGCGCCTCAAAATAAATTATTGGCGTCGCTTCTTGATCAAACACTTCTCCTTAGAGTAGTAATAGTCGTACATTACATCCGAGATAGAGTAACAACTCACATATGTGCAGTTTACTGAATTTACAGTCACACTATACAATATACGGCAGAGGCTGTGAACTCCATAGCTTGTATTAACAGCGAAACTGTTTAGCAAATAGTAATGTTTTTCGTGTCCACAGTTAAAAATACCAAGAAATTGCCGAGCGCGCGCACATGAGCGCGGGCCTCGCGGCGACGGCCCGGCAGTTACGAAATCAAGAAAACGCATGGCGCTCTCGTGTGCGTGCCTCGCGACGACCGCCCAGCGTCCCCGGCGCACGTTTGTCGAGCCAAACATACCCACTTAGAGAGTTTGGCCAAGATTGGCACAAAAAAAAAAAAAAAAAAACAGCGTTCGGCGTAATGTGCTCGTAACCCGAAAGATGCGTCATATCGTACGTCCCTACAAGGTGATGTCCAATAATTGCCACTTCCAAACAAATGAACGAAGCTCACACTTACAGCAACAATGATAGAGTAAAGGTTGTTGCGGCAGCGAAGAAGTAGCAAATCGTCCTCAATCGTGGACTTAAACCTTCGTGATGGTCATGAAAGTTGCGTACAGCTTCGCTACCTTCAAGTCTTACGCGTTAGTGTGAGCTTCCTTCATTTATTTTTATTTTAATCCCCGCTGTACGTCTGCCGCTGTTTGAACTTCTCCGGTATCACGGAGCATGCGTCGTGAAACGCAGACCTCAAGGACAAAACGCTTTACCCTTCCGGAAGTTGTAGGGGTAGAACCCGGGTTAATCAATCAACTAATGAAACCGGAATTATAATTATTGGGCCGCAAGGTATTTTTTTCTGGGGCCATGCGGTGGTTAACATGCTCGGTTTTGAATTCGAAATAAATTTTTCATGGCTTGTAGAGAGAGGAGAGAGAGAGAGAGAGAGGAGGCTTGTCAGGTGCACGCTATGCGTGTCGAAATAGGGCTGTTTGTCAATGCGTCCAATGCCTACAACTCGCTCGCACTGGCGACTACGCACCTGGCAATCACGCGCAAGGCCCGGCTTCTCCGCGTAACGCCGAGTCGGGGAAAACTTCGAGCAAGGGCGAAGTGCCACATAGCAGTTGCCGGGCGCGATATACCGGCACATTTACATTGCTAATCCGCTTCGACATGCGCGATTACACAGGCGAATAGGTAACAGGAAAAAAACACCAACATCAGCGCTAGTTTCACCCACCCGTATTTTCACAGAGCCAATGGGAGGACACACCCAAAACGTGATCCGTTATTTCCGCGCACTCATGCGGGTAACGTTCACGCAGCCACGGTACGGAAAGCGAGCGCATGCATCTATAACGAACGGCTAATTAGGTAACGCACGTCCCTCTTCACTATATCGCCTGCTGTGTTAGTGCATGGCGATGTATATCCACACGCGAAATTATGGTCCCTCCGTCCTTGAGAGCTGTGAAAGGCTGTTTCGTTTCGCGTAGATACACTGAAATTCGTCTGCTTTCGCGGACCTCGCTCCTTCGATCGAGACGCCAGATGCGCTATAACCTAATCGAGCGAGTTGTACGACCTAAAGGCAGCACGTGTTCTAATTACACCGTATTCTTATGAGATGGAACAAATTTCTGTCAACGAACGAATGCTAACCGGCCACCTGGGCCTGTACAAAATTCTCCGCCGGAGGCCATAATTAACCCTGCGTCTTGACCCAGACTTTCACTTCCTCTGATGGTATCTTCTCCCTTTTAACTGGTTCTTCATTCATCCCGACATCGTTTGGGTCTTGCTGGTGACTGCCTTGTATTCGTGTTTTACTTTCGTTTCGTAAAAAAAATTCGGCCACCTTCTAAATTGAGATGCGGAGACAGCGGAAACAGCGGAGCTGGTGGTCTTCACCAGCTATAACTTGGCTTTTCGTTGGTGTGCGCCTTTCTTAAGAAAAAGTTGGTTAAAAAGAGGAGCCTTCTCCATGCTCACTGAGTTAAATCAAAGTCAACAACCCACCCTCCTAAAGACTAAAATCCAAACTGTCAATGTCCGAAGCCAAAGTTCACTTCAACTCAGTCAGTCCGAAGACGACACCCGCGCTACAAACCAAAAGGAAATACTTAGGGCACCGAATGCGATGATGGCGCGAATGCAGA
Organism: Haemaphysalis longicornis; assembly: GCA_013339765.2. NCBI lineage: Eukaryota > Metazoa > Arthropoda > Arachnida > Ixodida > Ixodidae > Haemaphysalis > Haemaphysalis longicornis. Next base: position 132,015,437 of record CM023450.1, on the reverse strand, counting down.
GACGCCGGTGTCATACCGCGAGGGACCCGAGGTTCAATTCCGACCAAGGAAGCTTTTTTTTTTTTTTTTTTCTTGAGATGCGCCGCACTCCCACACCTGCCCGTGGGCTCCTTGCCTCCTCGCCACTTTCCCTCACACTTCAAGTTCTTGGACTACCACTTTCCTCCTCTCCACTTTGCAGCGCCGAGTTTTTAGTAACGCCACGCAGGGATGGAACTAAAGCTTAAACAGCTGCGCTGTTAAAATACACCAGCATTTTCCTCTTGCATTAGCACTAAACGAATGGAATTTTGTATACCTTCAAACGCAGTGACACTAACACACGCTTCGGCCTTTCAAACAGTCCTCGCCTTTCTCACAACTCAAAACCCTTTCTACCTTGCTTTCCATCGAGTTTCCAGGCTTTGACAATGACGGTTCTTGCCAGTACGATATCACATCGCTTTATACACAGTTTTGTATTTGATTACAACTTTGAGCGTCGCAATTTGCAATTGCCGAGTGTAATTCCTATATTGTCATTTTATTTCCGGTGTATTCTAGTCTCTGTATGTCTTTGTTTTTGTAAAAATGTATTTCTAAATTCACAGCCCCCCCCTCCCCCCATCCCCACCCTCGGAAAGGCCAACACAAATAAACTAAATACATCTATTGAAAACAACTGCAGGGTGCACCTGTACGATATGTGTGTCGATATTCTTTAGATTAACATTCGACAATGCTTTCCTTTTTGTTCAGCAGTAAACTCCTAGTGGAGACCGATAACTACCCCAAAGGGACGTTCGCACTTGAAGTGACACCTTTCCTCTCTGGGCCACCGCGCTGGACTCCCGACCCTACAAGCCTGCGAACAAATCAGACCTCATATTATGGCCACCAAAGGCTTTCCAGTCAACATTAAGGGCGGTTTTATGTCACGTCCCTTCAAGAATAGATAACGCCTTCGAGAGATGTGAAAGAAACTTTAATGACCCTGTGGAAATTTGCTGGACGCGCAGGTCTAGTGAAAATGACCTAAGTCAAGTGGTCCGTGTGCGGGGCGGACACGCGTTGGGATTGAACCCCGCCCCCCCGCTTGTTTATTTCCCCTCCTCTTCCTCCCCTTCCCCCGCACGGTGCGTTTGGCCCCGTCCCTTCTGAATAATATAATTCATTCATTCATTCATTCATTCATTCATTCATTCATTCATTCATTCATTCATTCATTCATCTTTAGTTACATTGTTACTGATCGTTGGGACGTTTTTTTATAGTAGAGAACTGCTTGTAGACTATGTTTTATTTTCCGCACTTCCGAAAATCATCTTTGTCTTCCATCGTTGTGAATGTTCGTCTCTCCTGGCGCTATTCTGATTTTCCCAGTGCTAACCCAGTATTTAATATTGTTCAGCCTACGGTAGACCTTTAAGAGGCTTCCAGCAGCAAGTATTGCTTCACTCTCCGACTAACGTATTATAATATTCTACGCAATTTCCTTATTGTGTTCTCACCACTTACACAGAACTGGTGACATATCTGTGCCCGAAGGAGCGCATGGAACGCGTGGTGTGCCAGTTGTGTTCCAGGCGCAATCAATGAAGCAAAACAGTCACCTTTTCTCACTTCTCATATAGGACGTCAAAACTAGGTCAATGTCTGAAACCGGAGCGTGACACCCCGATCGGCAATGCAACGACCATGACTTCATGCACTGCTCCTGCAGCCATTGCCAAGACATCACGCCAAAATAGCTTGTGCGTAGAACATCACATCACCTTGCATGAACAAGCTATTCAGCATCAACCTAAAGGTTCTTCAATGAGAGAGCTTCAATATATGGATTGGCTAGCAAATGTGTATTCAGGCTATCGTCTCGGAGAAGCGACATGGGGACTGTACCTTATGTCATGGCCAGAAATATCTGCAAGGGCGGGCGTATGCAGTTTAACTTCTACAGTGCCAGCTCAAATGCGCATTGTGAAGGAGGACGCGCGCTTCTGGCTAGCGCAGTCATGTCCAGTACGCGGCGGTGACGTTTTTGCAGGGACGCTTTGATTAGCAAGGCTGGTAATCATCGCAGCTACGGACAGCTAGCACCCGCGTAAAATTGCTCAATGAGCCCACAACGCTTCCAAGTTAATAATAATCTCAATAAGTGGCTATCAAAAAAGCGCCTCTCTAATCGCGCACGGCCTCTAAAGAAGCCAGAACTCTGTTGTCAGAGTACATGTGACTTCACAACTCGTCTGCTTAATTACCGCATGCTTCATTTTGCAACCTGAAGGTTTGCAAATGAAGTATCTGAAAGCCCTGTTTCTACGCAGATTATACAATAAAAGTAGCTTCGCCCTCATCTACACCAACACGAAGGCATCCAATTCGTCTGCTCTACCGCGCGCTATCCGCTTGTGGAATGATGTGCCTGGTAATATCGCGTCGGTGACTAACCCGGAAGCATTCTGTCATGATCCACAGAAGCATTTTTTGTATTAACACTACTGGAATGATCTGCATCGCACATTGCTACGGAAACAAATGTCTCGAAATTTTCAGATGCTCAACAGAGAGACATGCAGTTATTGTTGTTGTTGTTGTGTTGTTGTTGTTGTTGTTGTTGTTGTTGTTGTTGTTGTTGTTGCTGTTGTTGCTGTTGTTGCTGTTGTTGTTGTTTAGTGTGTTTTAATGCGCAAGGGCGTCTGTGGCCAAACAGCGCCATGTCTATTCTGTGTGGTTTGTCACTACTCTTTCGAGTAATGGGATGTGGGTGAAGTGCAGTAAAACTGTTAATATATAGATGTAGAGCGCCCTGGATCTAAAATGTGAAGGTGGACAGATTGTGAGCTTTGAATAACAATGGTACATGGTAAAGGGCACCAAAGTGTCCTCGACACAAGTCCCTTGAGCATGCAGACCTAATACCATTTCATTGCCTCACTTGTAACTTTATCTTTTCTTTTTTTTTCTTTTTCTTTCGCAAGCTCGTAAACGTGTCAGTGACGTTGTCGTTGGTTTTGCCATGTCGTTCCGATAACTATTCTTGGTGTCTTCCTTGTATGTGTTTTTACGTGATGCTCTGTAATTTTTTTTCCCTTTTTTTCGTATTTTACATTTACACTGTGCTGCGTTCGCCATGGTACTGTTCACCTAATGTAGTACCCTCCCCCAAAGCACCTTGAGGGTTTTTTGTGAAATAAATAAAAGAATAACTGAGTAATGAGTGAATAAAGACGTAAATAAATAAAAACTACATAAATATATAAATAAATAAAACAGGAACACGCGTTCTTTTCCGTGTGCGCCATTTATTCTCGTTTTTTACAGTTACTTTTTTTTCTGGTTTTCTCATTCTGTTTGACTTAAGCTTTGTATTTCCTGTATAATTCTCTTCATTCGCCCCTTTGGATAATGTTCTCTCTCTCTTTTTTCACTGCTCGTCTTACTTGAATTGTTGATGTACAGTTATATATGTTTTGTTTTTGTATAACTTCTGTTGCTATTTTGCTATAATTTTCTCTGCGAGTCCCCCTTATCAAATGCCCTGCTGGTCCTGTAAGGCACTTTGAATGAAGGAATAAATAAAAGGTTGCACTTGCTGCAGTCCTGTTTCTTACCCTTTCTACCATAAAAAAACCCAAGCGCCTCAAGCTGTCTCTAAAACTGGTTTTAAAACTGGTGCTGGCATGTTTTTGCCGTTCGCTAGGGACCATCTACTTTTCTCATAAGGTAGGGGGAAAATATGGACCCCTCCGTGTAACTACGACAATGATTGAACGCGAAGCCTTCCCGTGAGGGGATTCCTTGGTTGTCGTTTGAGTGTGGACTTTGACTCGCAGTCGGTTTGGACTTCGACTCGTTATGCTTTGACTCTGACTCGCACACAGGACTTTTGCTCGCAACGGCTCTGACTTTGACCCTGCGCCATTTGATTTTGCACGAAGTAAGCATCGCTTTCCCCCACTGTCATCTTTGGACGGAGGGGTGCAGGATTTTTCTGTCTTATTTTGAAACCTCGACACCCGTACCCATGTAGCAAATAGGAACCTCATGCCATGCCTCTTAAATAGGAACCTTGAAACCCGTTCCCACGCAGTTTCCATTTCACCAGAAACCGCAGCCGACTGGTGCCACTCTTAGGGGAACCTTTCAGGGCCTCACAAAACGCTTCGCCAACAATGCGAACCTCCCTGACGCTTGGTGCGGTGCGCGGGATCGCCGACCTTTTGCCGAATGTCCTGCCTTGTCTCTTGAAGTGGACGCGCATGACGTCTCGGGTTGTGGGAGCTGACCCCACTTAGAGGTTCCACTTTATTTTGCGGTGAGAGCTTCCAGCATGCCCTCCTAGAGAATGGGCTGTCGTAGTTTGGGCTGGAGAAATTATCGCCATTAGCTATGGGTACCGCTGGCCCCAGTAGGGCACGAATAGAACAACCCTACATTGTTAACTTTGACCACCAGTGATGTGTCCTCACCAGTACTTCGAGAAGAAGCTAGAATAGTTAACAAGACTTAGAAGTGGTTTCCCACCACAGTGCCAGCAGTTGCTGTGGACGATGTAAAATTAACGAAGGGACAAAAATGATGTGCCCATCCGTCTAACGACGACGATGGCTGAACGCGAAGTTTTCGCGTGATAAATCCTTACACTGCGAGCATGTGCTACTCTGGAGCTACGCACCGCTCCGCTATAATACGCACAGCAACTTCCGAGTGTGCACTCTGTATAGGCCTAACGTTTGGGTTCGGGGTGTACGGCGCGAATCGGTGCCTGCTGCTTGGCGTTCAGTGAGCAATGTTTTCAGCGGGTGCCGGTTTGGGGTGTTAAACCCCAATATGTGACGTTAGGCCTAATGTCCTAAACCTCAAAATGGGAAGATACGCCTATTACTTACTCTGGGAATGTGAAGTGCGACCTAACGAGGCGGCAACCAGGACAGACCTACCGCCGTGGATCCAAGAAGCAGTGCGCAGTTGTGACAAGGACACCCAACTATGAGCCGTCCAGCAGGTCCTGGCGGCCCTCGAAAAGCAGCACCGGAGCGAAGCTGAGGGGCGACGCCCTCCTTTATGGGGCAGCGGCCGTCCAACCCGTAGGGAGTAGCGAAGGGGTGGTCCGAGTAGGGGTGACGTCGGATCGACGAGTGGCTACGTCCGGGCGCAGTGTACACACTGTGTCTGTTGCAGGCATTCAACAAAGTCTTTCTTCCTTCCTTCCTTGCGGCTAACAGCCTTACGGCATGCTGAGCAACGCCATTCTTCTCGTGACGGATTCTTTGGTTGTCGTCTAACCGCTTCGACCATGTCGAAATGAAGCAATCCTATAGACGCCGGCTTCATATAAACGAGGGACCCGGGATTGATTCCCATCACGGGAAGCGTTCTTTTCTTTCACTTCACCCACGGTCAGTCATCATCATCGTCAGAGCAAGTTGGCTTTCCTGCAGGGCGTATTGGCGTACAACGGCATCAGTGAGGACACTAAAGCTTCGCTTTAATATATTCACTCTCATCTCTCCCGAGAGGGGGGGGGTGTTTGTGGCATAGCCATACGTGAGGTGTGTGTGTGGGAAGGGGGTGGGGGGAGGGGGGTAGAGTTTTGTGCGTCTGGGAAGGGGGTGCAGAAGTACGGTTGTGCTGCGCGAAAGATGTTGTGAAGGTAGGTATAATTGTAATAGGTATAGATTTCACGCAGTTAAAAAACATTTGGCGTACACCTTGCTATAAATAAATGAGGGTTCCTGAGGGAAGAGAGCGAGAGGAGGGAGGGAGGGAGGTATTTAGACTGGCGGTGCTGACCCGGCAAAGACGCCTGGCTTGCTACGCCAGATGATTTTAAAATAACGAATAATTGAATATAAGATGATGATGAGCTCCTTGACATGCTGTGAATTCAAATATTCGACTGGCTGCAGATGCTACAGCCATTGAACAGAGGCTTGGCATGACTGTGGCTGATATGGCCTTATTGCAAGCATTGCCAACAAGCAATAACTTGATTCCTTACTAATGCCACCGTACAGACAGGAAACTTTGGCGTACATTAATTTTACTACTCCTGCTGCATTCCACGTCCGCTAACATACACCAGCGTTAGCGCTGAATTTTTTTTTTGTCGCTCAAGGCTGAAACATGTTAGGCTTTTTTGCACAGCTTTGTTCTTGTGCAAAAAGCCAACCTGACAGAGCAAGCAGTGTGGTGATGCTCGGAAGTTTGCGAGTCGTGCGCCAGAGGCAACCTTCTTTTATCGTGTATTATCCTAAATATCGAATATTCGAACACTTCGAGAGGTGAAACAGCTCTGCGAATCGAATCAAATACCAAGCGGAATTCACGAGGTGTTCGGAGTTTCAAATATTTGCGCTCCTCTACGTTCTCGTGCGCGCAAAGTTATGAGCGCGGAATGCCGAGTTCGCAACTTCGCCTACGGCCACTGGCCCTAGATGGCGCTGGGGCGCTTCGCAAAGCTTTTCATACGTAACGCTGCTGAAAGAAGGGAAGCGTCCGGCAGGGAGGAAACCGAGAGAGGGAGACAGACGCTTGCACCAGGGGACGCGTTGCCTAGCAACCGCACAACAACAACTTTCGTCTGCTCCAACTTCAACGGTGGCGGCGGCGGCGGGGGAAGCCCCGAAGGAGGAGGTCGGTCAGCAGGCAGGTGCCATTCCTTTGTTGGACCAGGTAGTGCGAGGAGCCGGCAAGTAACTTTGCTGGCGCCGCTTCATCTGCTCCGGGACCGCCGCTGGCGTACGCGCGACTCCTTGCCGTGGTACGGCGGCTGCCGTTGACCGAGTTCTGCCTCGCTCCCGTCACTTCGCGCATGCCGTAGCCCCTGCTGCTCTGTTTCAGCTGTGCGGACAACGACGCGGGTTGCCCCGCCGAAAGGATGCAGTAGCGATGCTCTCCGTACCCTGCTCATCGTCGTCTACCCGAAACGGATACCACCCTCGCTTCGTCTCCGTTCTGTTCGTTCATCGGTGCGGTGACAACTAGTGAACGCTTATTCTGCCATCGCCAGTTGCACTCTCGTCGTTTGTTGACGAGTGTCGGGTTCTTGCGACCGAATCAAATCCTTTTTCCGTTGACCCGGTGATCGTTGACGTGAATAGTTCTTTGCTATAGTGTGCGTTCAAATTGTGTGTGTGTGCGTATGTGCGTGTGTGTGCTCCCCGGTTCCACATACCACTGGATTTCCTGACCGGATATACACTTCCCGCCCAGTGCGCCGAGGACAAAAACGCTCAATTCTTGGTAAGTCCAGTAAACAGATCACTTCAGTCAACGTTGTTAGTGCTTGCGGGATTGGCATATTTCCTAAGATAACAGCGCGGTGCCTTGGAAATATATGCATTTGCCAAGCAGCCCACTGGGACTTGTGGCGTCCGCGACAGGACTTTCAAACTGCTACTAAGAAACATAAAATACTTCATTTTATTTACGCACCGTTTCTGTTAAAACAAATCCTGCATTGTCCCTTTGTTTTCTTCGTAGTTTTCCAAGGCGACGAAATAACCCTTAGAGTATATTTTTCACGGTTAACAAGGACTTTTTGTACAGTTACAAACGTAACCTCTCATGCGTCTAGGGAACGAACTGTTGTATATACTTTTCTGAAGTTTCGAACACCAACTGTTTTATAAATATGGTGGGTATGGCTCGAGATCTGCATTCAACGAATAAAGCCAGTCCCGAAAGAACGCACTTGTAGCAGATTTTCTCTTGGTAAGGCCTTCTTCCAGCAGGCCTTACGAAAGGTCTGCTGGAACAGCGTACTAGGAACATACTACGAATGAAATACATACTAGAATGCAATCTGCTGGAACATATAGGAATAAAAACGCATGTATTTTACTTGGACAGATCGGTGTTTGTTTCCCGCTTTTATTTCTCCCGATAGCAAGTTGAATGTGTGAATAAGATGAGAAAAATACTGAGTATGGTGAGCAACTGTTTCTGGTAGCATTACGAATTTGAAGCACAGTCGTTATGAGTGCGTTTTGAGATAGACAGTGAGCGAACCAAAATCCAATTTGATTTAAAAACGTCACGCTTTATTCGCTCAACTTGCCTTCAAGAGTTCCTGTCGGGATTATTATAATACGCCCTCTCTGTCTTTTGTATTTTTGAAAGAGTATGTAAAGTCATTTTCGTTAAGTGACTTTTCTTTCACTCCTAATTACTGGGAGTTAAGCTGCGTAGGAGTGAAACACCCGTAGAAGTTCTTCACAAACGGACGCTGTCTAGTTTGTTTCGAAGTCGAGCTTTCACCTCGCCTGTTTAATCAAATTGACACTTAAACATGTTGAGCGGCTGAAAGGGTTTTGAAAATGGGTTTAATTCGTCAACCCCGCACCGTCACGTGGTGCGAGTTCTCCCTGTTTGTCTGAGTGCATAATCACACCCGCTTTCGGTATACTCCATATCTGCTGCGCTACCTTTTATAGTGTTGTGTAGGCTCTTTCAAACTTTGGGTGTTAACATGGAACGGGTAAGCAATTACAATCCCATTTCAAGTGTCCTGAAAAATATAATTTCTGGTCTTTTTTATATACGTGTGAAAGGATAGTTGCCAAAAGAAATTTCGTTCTGCTGCTTGTTGAGTGAGAATAAGGTGAGCCAAAGGCGAACCTGATATTGTTTCCGTTAAGAAACGGCGGCTAAATGCTGGATCAACTGAGCGAATAACGTGTTGAAATTCCGGAATGGCGAAGTTGGGGCTGAGTGGGGGACGGGTTCGGCACATTACATGTTCTTTGCTTTTCTTTCCTACTCTATATGGCTGGCGAAGAAACGGGTCACTAACCAGCGGGAAGACAAAGTGGCTTTCTTGAACACGCTCAGGGCAGTCGTGGTCTTGAAATGTTATTGAGACGAGGTAGACGCGGTTACAATTAGATGTATTTACGCTATTTACAAAAGGGGAAAATCAGAGACACAGCAGATGACCGTTTTAGCTCCTGCCGGGCGCCACACCGATCATCTTCTTTCTTGTCCTCCACTTGGCCTCACGCCTTCATAGCAGTGGCTTCACCACTTCGCCAAGGAAGGCTGCACCGTAACATCATTTTTTATTTGTGCCATGTCATAGCTGCCACTGTCGTCAGTAAACCGTATCTTGTTTGCTATTCCTTATCCGTGTCGAACAGGCCGATCGCCCCTCCCTCTCCCCAAGTTCACGCACCAGACGGCTGACATTTAAAACCTCGTTTAGGCCATCGCGTAAGATGAGAGACACGAAAGCGAAGATTACAGGTTCACAAACTAGCCATTGGCGTTATCACTTTCGCGCGAAAAATTTCCGGTACTCGGATGCAAGACAGACAATGCTTTTATTGAATCACTCTAATTACCGTGTTGAGCTCACTGAGGAAGGTTACGAAGCACACCATTCAAACTCCCGCGCCCACCTGAAAGACGCGTTCCGAATACGGGATCAGCTCTTCGGGGTCGTTGACTAGTCGAATGCTGCGTTGTTGCATCATGAAGCGGGGGCGTCGGTAGTTCGTTCCTCTGCGCATTCCGGGCGCGATCCTTCCGTCGCTCCTTGATGGCCCTCCCACGGGCGAATCTGATTCTTGCATGGCCGGCCATGGTTTGTAGCACCAACATCGTAGTCGGCGGCGCTAGTGCCGCTCTTCCATGCCATCTACACTACAGAAATGCAAACCACGTGCTGGTAGACGTCATAAAATCACTTAGACCACGGAAACAACATCAAGTCCCTCTATCTGTTAATTTTGTACGTTTCTTGTCCGGCGGCACATAATGCCGCCGGTAGGGACGCCGTTGCGGATACCAAGAAAGCAAAAGATAAGAAATTCAGTGAAGAAATGTCTAACGGCATCCAAGTACTCCGGCCCATCAAATGCATAATTTTTTCTCTTTTTCTCAATTTTGTTACTGCCTTCGTTGGCTGCAGTTTGCCGCCGCAACAAATTACGTTTCTTGATAAACGTACGAGAATCATTTTGAAACCGTTAGAAATGCTAAGCAAATAAATCTGGTAAAAAATGGAAAGCAACAGTGCGTGATATGTGGGATGCTGCGTTGCCTTTGTCTGCAAAAGCCACTGGGCATATATATTGTTGAGCCCTTTTCAGTACATTTTCATTTCTTTTTCTTTAGCAGCGTAAACGATAGTGGGTTGTTCTTCGCGTCCGTCAACAGTGACGTGTTCACTGCGTAAGATTTTGCGGTGTTGGCCACATCAACTTGATTCCGGGGTAAGGATTTGATGATGTTCACAAAGAAAAAATAAATAAAGCTTGTTGTCGACTGTTTACCACCACGCCCAATCTGTCGCCTCCGGATCGAACAACTTTGAAATTTGATTGGGTTGCCTGGAACACGATGAGGCTACGTGACATATCATCTTGTTACGAGAAAAGGGAAGAGAGGAGGTCATTCTCAGTGTTGCTCCCTGCCACGAAAACCACTTTGCATTCATCGTGCGGCCGCACGTCGTCACGAATCCGGTCTCTCTCTCTCTCTCTCTCTCCTCTCTCTCTCTCTTCTCTATCTCTCTCACTCCTCTCTCTCTCTCTCTCTCGTCTCTCCTCTCTCTCCTCTCTCCCTCTCTCTCTCTCTCTCGTCAAAGTTGCAATAAATTGGTTCCGACCGATTGGCATCCCGGACAAACTATTCATTCGCTGCTCTCTACGCCGCCAAATTTCGAGTTCTGCCTCTCGCCAGTGTCTCTTTGTCGGGTTATTTCAAGTGACTCGCCCGTCACAATGAAACGCCGACACGTTGATTGCTCCCTCGTCTTCCTACTCCACGTCGCTCGACGCCGTCCACGAGTTGCCCACGTCGCGAGAGCGAGGCAAAGCAGTTTCACTTCGCTGTCGCGCACGAATACTAAAGCCTGCACGCTAGCCGTTCGCATAGTGTTCGCGGAAAGACAGGGGTGGGCACCCGTGCCCGTTTCTTCGTTGCTGCTCCTCTAATTCGCGCCGCTAAGACCTCTCTGGGACGGTCGCTGGGTCACACGGTGTGCAACCCCCGTCGACACGCAGCAAGGTGGGCTCTGCCTCCCCCCCATCTCTCTCTCAAACATAATTGCGCACTCTAGTGAGCCAAAGTGCACACTTCTCCATGCGCGAAACAAAGGGTGGCAGGCGGTCCCCAAAAGACTAAACAATTGCCGCGCGTACCGTTCGTCATCGTCGCCGACGCAGCAGCCGCCGAGATCGTGGCGAATGAGACGGACGACACTGCAAGACTGCGTTGGCCTTGCGCTGGATGTGCATGTGCTTAAAAAGAGGGAAAAAGACGCCGCTGGCTGTCGACAATGCGGACCTACTGCAAGCAGTCGGGTTTCTCGCGTCCTTTGAACGAACGCGACCCCGTCGTACGCTATGTAAGGATACTGAGAGCGGCCCCCTGAAGGCGCAGCTGCCGCGGGTCGTCGCACTGGAGAGCCTGTTTGAACTGTTTGAACCGGCACGATGCAAGCGCGCGTGTCCGGAGGGCTTCCCCGTCGCCCTTTCCGCGGACGATAAAACTTTTTCGTTTGTTGTGTTTCTCTTTTTTTTATTGTTGTTACTCTGCCCAAGAACAATGGTTAATTCGCCACGTCCGTCACACTCGTGCCGCGCGCGCGATAAACTGAGGGTTGGAAGGGCGTTGCGCCGCCTTGGCTGTCACCGCAATATGTGCGGTCGTGTTCCTTATGCACACATGTGATGGTGTATGGCCGAGATTCCGGCAGTACATCTTTTGGCGTGTGCGTCGGTACGCATTTCTGTGTTCGTGTAGGCCGCCGTTCCGTATAGCTTGCGTAGGTCAAAGGTTGGGATGGTATTTGAACCGCCGTAACGGATACCGTAAAGCTCCGAAAGAACGCCCACCCAAAGTATAGCGACATCAAGTGGGAAATGCGGGATGGGCGATCTTTCGGGTCAGGTGAGAAAAACTAGAAAAAAAAAGTGGCCGCACCGCCAACCTAAACCTGCGGAGGTATCAAGAAAAAAATACCAGTGGTCAAACTTTCGGCTCAAGTGTGGAAAGGCCAAATGAGTGACCGCATCAGCATGTGAATAGATGATTCGCGTTTATTTTGCTCCCTCATCAGCGCTAAAGTCATCGATTTCAGGGCCGGGCGGATTTTACGGCCTTTCAGTAAATTGAATATTTCACCCCCGAAAGGGGAGGGGGGGGGGGCGTGTTTTCAAGGTGGGCGTTCGCTAGAAACTTCACCGTAGCTCTGTATTGTCGTTGCTTTAAATTTGTTCGCTCTGTCGCGCTGTTCTTACCTGCTACGGGCCCCAGGAACGCCTAATGCAGTACAGTTCCTCCCCCTTAGCCTTTTGTTCATCATCGTTATCATTATCATCATCAACAAATACAACAACCTAAGTGAGACTCTGCCATGCATCTTCTACTGCCCTGCTTGTGCACTCCTGTATATAGGGGCCTGTACACATGTACGTATATTCCCCTTTAGTGAAATAACCAGGGAAAGCTGTTTATGTGTCGGCATTTAAAAGCGCTCGATGGAGCTTGCCCTGCTTTTTTATACACGTATCACATTTCTGCCATAGCTGATCCTTCAACAGTTCAGAACTGCCTGTCAGTTCATCTCAACCGTTTCTTTCCTCTCTCTCTCTCCTCTCTCTCTCTCTCTCTCTCTCTCTTGTTCCCACGCGTATAACGAAACTTTATCAGAAGCGCTAGATTTCCATCTTCCTTATCGTCTTTTTCTTGTTTTTCCCCTCGCGCATCTGACGAAACTTCACTCAAAGCGCCAAATAATTGCCACCACGTAACGTGGCAGCCGTTCACAAACACTCGGAGCCGGCAGGAAACCGTGCCTAACACGTATCTGGCCCACTTTTGCGTTCATGTGTACCCACGCACGCACACATACGGGAACACTCGCCCGGTTTGTCAGCAGCAGAGAATGGGCGAGTGGAGCCAAGGTCGACCGGGCGGCGGCTGAGAAGAGCCAGGCATGACCGTTGGCACCGATGCCCAGTGGTTGGTGGAGCTTGATGCACTCCCGGGGTGGCCCGCTCTCGGAGCCGTGGCTGTGTGCGTGCGCTCGCGTAGTGCGCTTCGCAGCGCTTGGCGGTTCCTTAAGTTCGCTCTCTCTCCCCTGTACTCTTCGAAGGCCTGTAGGCACGCGTGCACGCAAAGAAGAAAAGAGAAGGAAGTACTACTGTTACGTGCGAGAATACATCCGTGATTTACGACGCTCCGGTTTGCTTCAAATGCTCCGTAATAGCACGGGGTACCCCTATAGGGCGACAATCACGGGCATTTTTCTCGGCCTGTTTGATGATTATACAGTATTTAGAAACATGCGATAAAATAAAAATGACCGTACGTCTAGGGTTCAGAATGCACGTGTGCTAATTGGGGTCAGACAGGGTAGGTATGTACCTGCGCTACAAGTAGGACTGCGGGTTTTTAGTAAAACAATCGAATAAAGCCATAGAGTAGCCGCAGTGATACTTCTTTCTGTCAAACCGTTCCAGAAAAAAAGGAAAAAGCTAAGATTTCCAGTGTTTCAATGCCTCCCTGCGTCCCTTTTTAACAGGCGGTATTTTGGGCGGCAACAGACGTTGCGGTTAACAGGCATTTTGGGATTCACTCACTCTTTTGGAGACTAGTAAAGAGTGCTCTTTTACTACGAAGCAGTATACCTTTACCAAATGTTCGTGTCCACGTCAGCAGAAAACTCCCGTGCTAAACAAAACAACTTGCTGGCAACAACAGGAATCGGACCTGCACCCGAAAAGGGAAACGGAGCGACAGCTAACATGAGGAGACGGGGAGACAGACGGTGTACTCAACGAGCACAGCGGCGGGTCTACCACCTGCGCTCATTCAAAACCCTCGTATGAAGGGCAAACCGCACAATGTAGGATACCGGCGTTCACATGGTTTGGATTATCGGCGAACGGAACGGCGTCTGAGGAGGAGCGGGAGGCACGGAGGGAGCTTTTTGGCGGTGGCGCATGAAACAAGAGTGAGGGGGAGGCAGTAAGACAGATGACGCTATTGCCGCGCGTGCCGCCCTCCTCCCCACCATTCAAAAGACACTCCTGTTTTCTTTCTGCCGACGCTGCTGCGTTTGGGACACCACTTGCGAAAGCCACGTAACGGCTGCAAGAGTGTCTGTCTTGACTCTTTCTGGAGCCACATCTGTGATTTCAAGGAACGTCGCATGGGCAGTCGTTGTGGGTGTCGTTTACAGCTTCGCAGTCCAACCACCTTCACAGCGCGGATTGGAGACATATGTTTTTTGTTTCTGTTTTTGGGTGCATGGCCACATTGTGCAAGTGACGTCACGCGGACACTATACCTTGTATAAGAAAAAAAAGCCTCTTGGCAAAAAAATTACGGATGCGAGTATACGAGTAGAAGGATAATCCTTCTACACTGAACCACTGCTTCTTTGCTACTATAACCCGCCGCGGTGGCTCAGTGGCTAAGGCGTTGCGATCCTGAGCACGAGGTCGTGGGTTCGATTCTCGGCCGCGGCGGCCGCTTTTCTGATGGAGGCGAAAAGTAAAAACGCCCGTGTGTACGATATTTCGGCGCACGTTAAAGATCCCCAGGTGGTCAAAATTAATCCGGAGCCCTCCACTACGGCGCGCCTCATCGCCTGCGTTGCGTCGGCGCGTTAAACCCCACAATCAATCAATCAATCAATCAATCAATCAATCAATCAATCCAATCAATCAATCAATCAATCAATCAATCAATCAATCAATCAATCTTTGCTACTATACCGTGGCTCTGTCGGTGACTATACGATCGTTTTTGAAGGGAAAACGACGGTGTGTCGAGATTTCGGTGCATATTAAAGACACCCAATTCAGAAATTATCCCGATCCCTCCACTACGGCGCTTCTCATATCCCAGATGCAGCTCGGGCGCTTTAAATGAAAATGCCAGAATTTTAAAAACACAGTCGATCGTTACGCGTCGACTGTTTTAGCCGGGGTATCTATATTATTATATATATATATCTATAGTATCTATATATATATAGATATATATAGATATATATATATAGATAATATTATATATATATATATAATATATATATATCAAGGTTGCAAGTCGTCATTGCCTAGTGCTATGTCGGCTGTTTCCGAAAATATTTAATAGGGCGAATAAACGTGTGTTCATCATGTTCTTTGATATAGTGATAAATAGGCGAAAATATAAGTCGAGGAAAAAATCCGCCGCCGGTG
This sequence comes from Haemaphysalis longicornis, assembly GCA_013339765.2. NCBI lineage: Eukaryota > Metazoa > Arthropoda > Arachnida > Ixodida > Ixodidae > Haemaphysalis > Haemaphysalis longicornis. Next base: position 132,000,258 of record CM023450.1, on the reverse strand, counting down.
CCGAAGAGCACTGGCAATGACGACTGCAACCTTGATATGTGTCCTTACAGAGTCCCTCGTCCCGTATCTTTCTGTTCTGCTATATAATATATATATATATATATATATATATATATATATATTATATATATATTGCCTACAGCTGTTTTGCTGAGGCATGAATGCGCAGTTGCGCACGTTCCCACACACGCACACGTGCAGACAAGATTAGCGCGTAACATAGAAACAAGGAGGCAAACCAAATTGCTAGTTTCTCAAATACGTCTCTATTTCTGTACGCGGCCTTTACGGACTGGGACTTCGTTCGAGTCCAGTAGCACAACCAGAAGACGTGGCACGTGTCCTGGACACCTCGCACACACTTGCGAGTGCCACTCCGTTCTTATACTGCGCGAGGACGCCACAATGAAACTAGCCGACGCGAGCAGCGCAGGATCACGCGTCACACCCGCCCCCCTGCACCCATTGCCAGTCCGTCGAATACTAACGTGGCCCAGGCCGGGAGAACAGGGCGGTGGGGGTCACCGGCTGCCCGACCCAGATACGTCTCCGCGTCACCGGTCCTCACACCCGAAAGACAGAGCGCGCAAATGTCTCCCGCTGCGTTCGCTCTTCACGAGAAGAGAAGGACAAACAAAGAAGAGTGCGGAACGGGTCTCATCAGATCAAAGCCGCGCGAACAAAGGCAAGATCGCCGGGTATACTGATGTACGAAAGGGCGGTCTTTGTTAGGGCCTCTTCCAGGAAGACATCTGGAAGTTGTACATCCTTGTCTACTGCTTTGGGATGGGGTCGTGCGTCAAGAACGACATGAACGAATTTAACACGGGGCTATGTCGCTGCACTTAGCCGGAACTCCACCTGAATCTGAAAAACAAGGACAACAAAACATCCAGCAGGGCGCGTCTCTGTCACACACCGTGCTTTTTTTTTTCCACCTCAATGTGCACTTGGAACGGTGTACGTTCCCAAGCACATACCTCCATAGCGGGTATTTTCCTCCTCTGGAGTCGAGGCTACGCGATGCGGGCTGTGTACTCACAACCTGTTCTCGGGCAGGACTGCACGTTAGAAAACGTAACGCGTGGTCTCTAATTTTCTCGGGCACGACCAGAAGCACTTCCATAGCATCCATACGCTTTGAAAGAGAAGAGAGAAGGACCCGCGTGTGTACGTTCGGCTCATGGGACACCTCTATATGTTCAAGAAAAGAAAAAAAAAGAAGAAAAGTAAGGGGTCAGTGCAATATACGTACACGTCCACAAAACACGGAACAACAATAAACCCTCCGACCCGCGAAAAACTGTCCGCGGCCACCGAGCTCGCTCGCTGGCTCGCCAAAAGCGGTCTCCCAAAACGAAGCCCGCGAAGAGTGCGGGGCTTCCTAATTGCCGCTTGTTTTCCACGAGGGCGGGGGGTTGTTCTCAAGCGCTGACCCCGACATTGACTGGCACGTGCCGACTACTGCAGAAGAGGGGCACGAAAGAAAGGGGCTGATGAGGCCTACAGAAACGCGTGTAGGTAGCGGTCACTCCAGAAAAATGCCACGAGAGCAACCACAGGGAACTGACTCGCGGATGCGCGTATACACCTCGTACAAGAGGAGTTAACCGAGAAATGTTTGACTAGTACAATAAATGCTTTGTGAGTCCCGTGGTGTGTAAACAGGAACGAGCTCGTGCCTTTGTGTGTGCACAAGCTGGCGTTCTCTTTTTCTGGCGGTCATGTTGCGCGTTCTTGTTTGTTTGGCGTTTGCCGACTCTGCTTTGTCCGCCGTTTCTATTGTTCCTCTTCTCCGTGGGCGTCCCACATTGTCGTGGTGGTGATGGTTGTCGAGGTCGTCGAACGTTACCCGATGGTTATTTATTGAGACCGTCGTCGTTGAGCTAACGTAGTTCGACGACCAGAATGCGGCTGTTTCGGCGGTCTCGTTCAAGGTCGTGCCGAGTCGGTTCTCTACGGATCTTCCTCTTCTTTTGTATCAGCAATCGCGTTCGGCTGAAGACTCGTCGTCGTTGTTGCCCCATGAGCAGCGTTGCTTTGTGCTAGGATGAACGGCCACATGATGTGGTTTCTCAGTAGGATTACTTCTGTCAAGGCAAGATATTGGAAACGGCGGTTTTTAAAACAAATATTCGAAATTTTGATTATTCGAAAGAATTATTTGTAAATTTTTCATATTTCGAACTTTCGAAAATTCATTAATTTGATAATAAAAGTTTTGATTCTTTTGAAATGCCCGAGAGAGAGACGGAAGCGGGACGCCGGTGATTTCTTTTGCTGGCGACTTTCTTCTTGCTTTCGCTAACGCTGATCAACGCGTACAGCCTCACCTCGCTCTCTGTCGAGGGCGCTGCCGGCAGCTTGGTACGCGTGGTGCATGGCCTGGTCGGAATGCGGTTCCTTGGGCAAGGGCGGCCCTCGCCGCCGCAAGGAGCAGCGAAAATCTGCTGGCGGCGAGATTTATGGGAGGGCCGTCAGCCAGCCGGCCCTGCCGCCGTCGCCGCCACCTTGCCTTCGCCGCTGGCCACCTGCCGTCCACGGCGATTTCGTGGGCCGCGCGTGCCGGCACGTACGTACACCTCCGTACGCAGCGTTGTTTCGGTCGGGGGGTCGGCGCACGTTTTGCGTCGCTGCGAGCTGTGTCGGCAACGGCGTCTGTTGTGTCAGCACTGCCGGGCCGGCAGTGTTGCTATCTCGTCGGGGGCTCATGCACTGGTCGTGGCCTTTTCACTCGCGGGCGTGCGTTAGAGGGTTGCAAGGTCAGCAGGAAAGAAAACGCCCGCCGCCGGTTACCAGGCGAACGACCCTCTGAAGCTCGTTTCTTCCGAGACGTGACCGAGTGCGCCGGAACTTTTATTTACCGTATAGTGATAGCGCGCACGCTCTGGACTCTGCGCACGCCTTGTCAAAACGAAAAAAGAAGAAAGACAACGAGAAGGACGAAAGTAAGCGGGCTAGAAATAAACACAGATACGAAAGGAAAAAATGCACGAAATAATGGTAAATTAAGCAGAAGCGAACATTGGGGCGGGTGCTGGCAACAGTCTCTCAATTTCATTAACACTAAATTAATTTATTCGAAGAACTGTTGGCGGCGCTTCTTTTGGGGCTGCTTTGCCATAGTAGTTACTGGGGTTGAGGCTCACTTCCCGTGCACCAAACAGCACCCCAGACCATTTTCCTTCTGCGTAGTTTCCGCCTCATTATTAAAATGAGTCCCCCCTCCTCCCCCCAGCAAAACACAACGCGTCCACAGCATACGCACACGCACACACACAAAACAGTCGTCGTTGGCGCCATGCACAGCTTATGAAGTTCGGAGGCGTGACCAAGGATCGCAGTTACTGTCATGCTGTTGAGCACACTTTCAGTGGGCCTTATTTTGTGCGGTGCATGGCTTATTTTGTACGGTGCTATAACAAAAAAGACGCACAAGCAATCCGTTGCTCCGTGTGGTCGTTTTTGCAGGGTAGTCACTTTGGGACTGCCTAGCCTCTCCTCTTCCTTGTCCTTCGTTTTTAATGACACAGGTTCAGTGCTTATACAGAATTCTAAGCCACCTCTGTGCCCCGGAAACAAAATCTACGAGTTTCGTCTCAACGGGAGATCCTGTGAGCCTGAGGCCGAGCCACAGAACGTCGACCACAACAGCCCGTGCATGCGCCGATTAGAGCTACGCTGCATTTAATAAGAGAATGTCCCCCGTTTCTCTGGGTTGCATCACCGGACTTGTACCTGAGCATCTTGTAACCGAGTATAGTAGAAAAGGTTTATTGTTTATACTCACTGTAATTCGGCATAATTACAAGTGACGCGATGTCGAGCTTAAAGTGTGGTGCTACGTTATTCTTGCTCACTTGAGATCTGATGCATTCCGGGTTGCCAGGTGCGATAATGTTTCCTCAAAATGATTCACATGAAAGCAGAAATGACACTTACATTAAAAAACAGTGTCCAGGCTGTTAATATCCTTGCTCTTTGCAATGTAAAGAAGCCTTGTTTCAGTTTGCTTCGGCAATAAGCCAAAATAATTAGTATTAATAACGGTGATGCGTAAGTGGCGACTTCAGTGTGAGGCAGCCATATGCCCAGACCCCAGCTTCAGCGTATATAACCAGGAATATATAAACTGGGATCCACAGCTGTTCCCATAGGTGCCTATTTGAACGGCTATCCGTCTCACCAGTTTGGCGTCCGCATCGATCAACGCCACGAGACAGCGCGAAGGGCTTACGCACGTTCTGCATTTCCTTGACAAGGGTAAAGTCAGCTCGTTTCTTCATAGGGAAATTCATTACGCCGCAATCTGCTGTGTTAATGCGGCGATATCGGCAGTGTCCTGCGGGGAAGCCAACTCATCATTCATCCGTTAAATAAAGGGTAAAGAAAACCTATGCATGTTAATTGCGCGGGAATACAAAAAAGCAAGATTACGGCTGAGCGCTCCCACCCGCCTCTTTGTTCGACTGGACCGATCCGTGACAGCAGCCCTTCGCGACTGCTCGACCGACCGTCCGGTGAGTGCACAATCGGTCTTGACGATCTGCGCTGCTCCTGCTTGCCTCACCTTGCCCCCGTTTCCTTCCGCGCGCACGAATCGATCGTTCCTTCAGAATGGAATAGGAGCGGCGGTGGAACTGCCAACAATAATTCATTCTCAATCGCGACCGCTTCTCTGCGGAGAACAAACCTACGCATGGCCAAACGCGCCCAATTTCTTCTCCCGCGTCGCCGCACTGTAAACGAAAGGGGTTAGCGCATGGCCGCTGACAGGCAGACACCGAAACAAGGCAACAAGCGGTCATTGAGCCTTCAAAAAAGGAGGGAAATTTGAAAAGGGGCTTCTCCGTACATAGGCATGAAGGAGCCCTTGGCAAGGATGGCTCGTGGGCGACCACTCGTAAGCAGTATCGAGAGGACCTAATGAGTTGGTCATGCTGGACCGTGAACAAACCCGTGCATCTGTATGCAATCGTTTACTGGCTCCGCTCATCCGTCTAAACAACAAATGGCCCGAAATTCGGGCGGGAAATGCAAAAAGCCGCGAGCGAGAAGACCCCGTGGATCGCTCCGCATTTTCCCCCTCCCTGCAGTCCGGACTGCGCGTGGCAAATCGAGTCGCAGTGAGCTAGGCGTGGTGCGCGGCTGCCTGCTCCCCGTGTATGCGTAGCCCGCGGTGTCGGAGCCTTGCCCGTTATTGCCCGAGTGAGCGCGTGTGTCCTAAGGCTGGACAGAATTATGGAGACGAAGTTCTGGAAAGCGTGTAACCAGAGCGGGTGGACTACATTTCGGCCACGAGTCCCCTACGCTCGCAGACTCGCTCTGCTGCCTGTAGATCGTACGGGCACCTGCAGTGTCGGGGAAGTGTTTGCTGCGGGTCAGCTGCATGCAAACGTGCGCGCTCTGTTTGCAATTGCGAGGCTGTGTTTGCAGCCGATCGGCGGTGGGGACAACGACGAAGGGCCTGCCGTATACTATATGTGCGCTCCAATACTCTCCCGCACGGTGACGCCTTTCGTGTTGTGCGTTTGGGTTGCTATTTTCGGTTTCGGCGTCGTAGTTTTGTGAAATTCTTTTCGCTGCGAAGAGTCGGTGTCGACCGATCGTAGGGTGCGAGAAACTGTTTTTCGCTGGGCGTGCTCTCTATTCTGCTGTATTAAATAAAACGAGCTCTGGCCTTGCTTGATGTCATTCGATCTTCGATCCAGTTTCTTCCTCGGTTGCTTGCGTCAATAGTCAATGTGCGCGGTGTGGTGCCTTGATTGCTGATGCCTTGGACATTATTCAGGGCAATAGCAACGCAAGCAACCATTATCAACAGCACCGAAACAAACCGTTCAGAAGTCCACCTTATCAGGCTCAGAAATTTTTCTCTCTATTTACATGGCAGCTGAAAAATTCTTTTGACCCAAGGTAGAGGCATTTTTTCCGGTTTTGCGACCATTGCAAATAAGTGTGCTCTTTTTTTGCCGACTTTTATGTGCTGACAAAGATGAAAAGCGCGTGCAGCCGAGCCTCCGTGGAACTGTGTGGTGCCTGTACCATCAAGCAAAGAGGCACCGCAATAAAGCAACTTCAGTGCGCACCAGTCAAAGTTCAGGTGGAAGAAGGGGGAGAACAGCTGTAAAACACCCGTCATCCCCCTCATTTTTCTTCAACGTTCCTTCCTTAAGATTGAGAAGAAGATTAAGGCCTCACATCGGCCTTCAGAATAGAAAGGCTGCCATTTTTGCTCACGTCACGCATCACGCCCGCTTGAAAGTGCACCCCTGCAAGCGCACCGATCCGGAGCCTTCTTCATTCACCCTTGAACCCATAGAAGGAAAGGCAACACACCCATGCCGGTTTTGAAAGAACAGATCTATTGCGGTCCAGCGCTCATCAGTTTGCGAGATGACGGGCGAGATGAGAGGCGCCGATAAGCCTGGTCCCAGCGTATCCGGAGCCCGAGTACAACAGGCTGCAATCGCTGTAAACAGCACGCTTTTGAAGAGGTTCCCACTGCATCCGCCCCCAACGATTCCGCCTCTTCTCTCTCTCTCTCTCTCTCTCTTGATCTCTTGATCTCTTGGAATTTGAGTACAGGTTTTTGACGTACGCCCTTCGCTTTTCCAACCACACGTCTTCTAATCTAAGGGCTATTCTCATCTAAGGGCTACCGGCTCCTTCTCAATAAAGTCATCCACTCCTTCATTCCTCCTTACTTTCCTAATTTAAAGAGTGATTATCCAGAGAAAGACCCGCGTTGTGGCTTTTATATGGTAATAATGCGCACTGCAGCCATGACTTTCTGGGCGACCGGCCAGCGATCGGCTGTGCGCATTGCCGAAGTGACGAAGAAGACATCCTCATGAGTGCATGAGGAAGACCACGAATGGTCCCATTTAGCGCTAATTGCGGCCGCCCTCCTCTGACCCTGCCTTTGACGTGACTTCGATACGTCAGCAACGTGAACGCGCGTGACGGCCAACGCGCTCCGGTAAGTGGAGCTGGTTGTCACGCCGCGCGCATCACAAGCCGTCGGGGCGTCCTTCATCGCTCATAAACGCCCCTCGGTGTACCCTCGGATCGCCCTGTACGGCGTGATCTGCAGAGTGAAATGACGAAAAGGAACTCAAAGTGCTAATCTTAGCACCAGCGACAAATTCTGGGCTCCTTAAGAAAGGGGATGATGGTCGTCGAATAAAATTAGCTGAACTAAAATCTCGTTACTTCGAATAATGCTAGGATCCAAAAAGTGCTTGATTTGGACTAAGCTCAAGCTAACGAAAGCTGAACAAAAAATGTGATGTTCAGCTTAAATAATGCTCGAAGCATTTCCAAGCGCAACCTTTTTTATTAGGAAGATGAATCTGGTATCGCCTTGTGTTCACATGATGCATGCGATTGTTTGTTCGATGCTCAACGTTGTCTGCGAAATATTTGCGAACGGTGTGCAAGTTAAATACGAATCACATTAGAAGCAAATAAACAACATTTTATAGTAATCAATGCAGCTGGCACACCAAGATATTTTCATCTTCCTTTCACGATTCCTGCAAAAAGGTCTTGATGCGTACGAATTTTTTGCCAAGTACCCAAACGTGCACAGCGGAAGTCCTTGTATCTGGGGCGGATATTGATGGAGGAATTCCTTTTCGGTTGATTTCAGGGGATCTTGGCAACAGATTTTATCCGGGTTCTCCTACAAGCAGTTGTAAATAATTAATGCAAGGGAAAAAAACATGTGTATGAGTGAGGTAAACGCAACTTGATATGACAGTTGCCGAAACTATAAGAAAACAATAATTACAAATGAAAGAATATTGGGTAATGATTCGAAAATACGGACATTTCAATTATCCCTAGCTGTCGTGTGTACAGACAAGGGACGCATTGTAGGGTGTAGGTCTTGGGCGAGTTGGTGTCCAATGCTGTACGCTCACTAGCGCAAGAAGGGAAGACTGAGGTTGAGACCACACGACAAAAAGAGCAAACTTTCAACAAAACAACTCCAAGCGCAACTTTGAAAAAATTTTGTTCAAAGTTCCGCTTTGTGTCGTGTGGTCTCTTTTCAGTCTCTTGCTTTTTGCGCTAGCTGACCTGTACAGAAGGTAACACAATGGGGTCCAACAGAAACTGATCTCATGCAGTGCGGGGCGGGTGTGCCTAAAAGCACGAGTGTATACGAGTCCGAGGAGGAGCTGATAGCCGGCAATATAATGCATGGTAGTTGTAGTTTCGAGGGCGGCTGATGAAAGGGGGTGTTGCGATCACCCCTCAGTTTCCCTCTTAGACTCAAACGCAATTTTTTTGTGACACAAAAATCAAACTCTTCGAATCGAACGTCTTGCTCATCTAGTTCGCAATTCGGCCGTACATGTGCAGCCACTGTCAACAGTCCACCACGTCGCTTAAAAATCATCCCAGCGAGCCGTACACGATTCCGTGGACGACGAACTTAATGTGTGGCAGTATATGATCCCGCAAATCGCCTTACACGACATTCCGCGGATGGCTGACAGCTTCGATCCCGGCCGCATACACATTCAGAGCCTCACTTTATGAAGGGCGCTGCTCCCTGTTTTTTTTTTTATACACATATTATTTATCCCCGACCAGAAAGCCGCATCTTGTCGAACTCGGAGTGCTACATGACAAGTGTCCCTGGCGTGTTTTCTTTGTACGCACGTTCGTGGTACACCACCCGCTGTTTTGCGCGCGGTCTACGTGGCGGGATATCTCTTGAGTTGCCGCATGTGTCGAGCGGCTTTGCGAAACCGCATACGTGCTGTCTGCAGCTTACGGGCGCGTTTTTCATATGGCCTGACCTTGAGTCACAGCAATCAAAATAGAAGAACCACTGCTTACGGTATATAGCGCACAGATTGCTTCGACGGTGTGTGTATATTTAGACGGAGTCGTGTTTGCAAACAAACCCCGCATTAGAGTGACACGCGCGTACATTTAGGACGCGCAGTGCGAGCGTATACAGGTCCGTACGCCGTAAAACGACTTACGTTCAAAAGAAACAGAAATGGTCTGCGCTTTGCCCTATCTCAGGTGTCACGGTCGCGAACGTTACTGAGCGACTGCACAAGGCGCTTGAAGCCTGTGCGTATTGAATAGAGGTGCCGCTGGACAAGCGATCTTGCGCATGTGTTTGGGTGAATGTGCCGAATCACCCTTCTTATTTGTCTCGCCCCTCCGAAGTGAGTCGACATTGTTTGTAAGGTTAAGCCAGTCTTGTCACTCGAACGATGTGGGAGCTTTTTTGTCGTGTCGAATTCATCCAAGGTAATGAACGGTGTGTTTTAAAGTTGAAGTCAAGGGATTGATTTGAGTATTGCTCGACCTGGTACTTCACACACCTGTCGAAGCTCATCGGTTTCAGTGCTCTCTTCAATTTCCAGAAGCTCTCCAAAGTGTCATAGCATGTTCTTCAGACCAGGATATTTTTGAAAGTTTTCAAATCTGGCGGTAATTTTAATTCCGCTCTTTCTAGTTAGTCTCGCGGCTGTTACTAGTAAGTATTAGGTACTGAAATGTTGTAACCCATACGAACGCGTAAAATAGCCCCAAGCCCTTCCTGTAGGAAACAAAGCACGGCTTTGGGCAGCGGCAGATAATGGAAAGACTCATTTTACAATTTACATCGTTCGTTAACATGTCCTCTTCTGGTTTCCTTGAAAGGGTGCTCCACGGCAAACGTACTCATATTGCAGTGAAGCCACACCAAAGTTACCAGTGAGGGGAACAGTAATCATCGTTCGCCGATAATTATAATTATAATTTACAATAATCATAATGACATTCCATGATAATTTATGCCAAAAGAAGCAGAAGCTGCCAGCCAAGCCATCCCCGAATGATCGCATATAATGTAATCGTCTGGGAACTACTTTGTGGTCATACACACTTCGCATTCCCCGAGTATTATATGGAGCTACTTTCCCATGCGAATTTTGTTCCCTCTCGTCTTCTAGGCGCTGTAAGCGTGTGTGACTGCAGTTTTCCATTCGATACAAACAAAAATGACATACAGAATGGTTACGAGTTTGCACGGCGATGTCGACGAATCCGATTTTTCCGTGCACCATGAGCAGCATTACCATCATAATACTGATACATCATAGTATTGACCGTTTAATAGTGACACATCCTAGGGGAAAATATGTCGCTGCGGTTGTATGCCGTTATGGCAGACTGCCATAACAGTTGACAGGGTTTCACTTTTACTTGGCCTGTTTGTAACATGCCTCCTTGAGGCACCTGACGGCAGAGGTAACAACAGGGGAAATATTTTTATTGCTCGTGTTCATGAAGCTTTCAAAGAAAGCCACACAAAAAAAAAGTCTTTTAAAAACATTATTTCGTAATTGCAGGCTAACTTATAAAAATGTGAACAGTAACTGTGTGGTTTTTTGCACCCGGAGGCAACTTTCCAGCTTGTTCTCGAGAAAAATGTTACGCTTCTGCGCGGCACACCGCGGCACGCTCGTTTAAGCGCGGCTGGTCAGATTTCCCTTCGGTATATATTCGCGTGAAACTCTGAGCCCAGAGTGCTTGGGTAGAGCCGTATGAACGCGGAAGAGCCCATCTCCTCCATCATGTAGAGAAAAACACGTTCTTAGCCACGGGGGATGCCACGGGGAATTAGTATAGACGGTAGAGTTCCCAGAGAGAGGAGGTGTTGCTCGGGGTGCGGTAGCGCACTCCAGCGGTGCATATCCGTATTCAGCATTCCATCGAAGGAGCACCTTATTGGGCGCGCGTTGAAAAAAGGCCGGTCGGCATCCCGACTAAACTGTATACGGCTTGCAGCAGGAAGCTCTGTATACAGATGGGCAGAATGGCAAGAGGGGGTGTAGGCCAATTACGCGCTATGAGCGGCGCCCAACGCTGCCGGCGGCGGTGACCACTACCTGCGGCCACCGCCGCCGTGAAAGGTGAGCGCACGATCATGCTAGCCCGCGTCTTCGCCGTCGCTGCTTTATGGGTGCGCTGCTCCGTGCGAGAGCGCGTGTGTATTGATAGCTGCTGGAGTGTAATGGAAACCTACGAGTAAGGCCCGCATGTGTGTACGAGTATTACAGGGCGCAGCGTGCAGAACGTACGGCACTCAAGGGGGCTCGAGGGCGTATACATCGCCGCCACTGACTGAAACAAGGCTTGAAGATCCCACCATGAAAGGAAAGGCATCGATCTACCGGAAAAAAGATTCAGAGCGTAAAAGGAAAGCAAGCCAGATTTCGGGACGCATACATTCGAGAAAGGGAATCTGGAGACCTTGATTTGTGGGCACTTACCCGTGGACGCTAACACCTTCTATGCCCACCCCCGTTTCTGATCGGGGAAAAAGTGCCCGTTACGGCCCCTGTGGCGTGGGCTATGTATGCTTACGGGCACACCGTCGTCAACCCCGCGCCGCAGCGCCATTGCGCACGCAGTCATTTAAAGTTGTTTGCCTCGAGGGCCCAGATATCTGTCGGCCAGCGGAGATTATAGGCCGAATTCTGGATCAACGTTCTTGTTTTTAGTAATTGGCGCAGTGCGCCACACCTTCGTCTGTGAACGTCAACAGCTATGCGAATTACCCTAGAGATCCTGGTTGCGAATCAAAATTTCGCTCAGTCTGTTCGTCCCCGGCTTGCGGGTCAGCGTCCTGAATACCGGGAAAAGGCTGGATGTTATCAAGTGACCGAGAGGAGACACGGATGATTGCGTTCCTCTGTACGCACCATGAGTGTTGACCGACACGGAACGGGGGAGGCGACTTTGGGTGCTAATCGTTAAAAAAATTGCGTTGGTTGAACGCGGGTAAACCAATTTTGTCGAGCGATAGCTCGGTTATCGCGCCGAGAGTGCGCAGTGAACGCGCGTGCACGCAATTTCACCGCAAGACAGAACGCAGGCGGTGTAGGCGCGAATGCGCAGCGAACTTGAATGCAGCCTGAGCATTTTTGTGTGATTCTCTGATGACATCAGGCTTTACTCTTTCCACATATACCCTTTTCCGAACCCCCAACCTCGCCTTAGATAAAACGAACAATTAGACGCTTTCACACCGCAACCGCACGTGGTGCTGGCTTGACCTTGGCTGAGCTTGGCTAACAGTATGAGGAGCGAGTCTTTTCCTGAGTTTTCACCTGGACTAATAGAGCGTTTGCTCTAAGAATTTAGGGTCCCCCCAGTGAAAACAAGCAGTCCTACCTGGTCGCACTCTAACCTGTGCTTGACAAAAGTGAGTTTGCTTCGTGCGTATATACAAGCATAACGGTTAGCGGCCCCGTGTGATCATCCCATGTGCCCAATTAGGCGGTTTCTGGCTTCACCGTTCCGAAGCGATAGCGTCGTTCATGGAGCGTGACCTGCAGCAGGCCGCGCTGTGTGGTGGAGAAAGCGGGGATAGGGAAAATTGCCGGACGCGTTCGACAGCGCGCCCGAAAATACTTCTACACCCTCGTAAACGCAGTTAGCGAGGCCGAAAAAGCGTGATTCGAAGTCAGCTGCGCCTGCTGGTCGCCTAACGAGCGCTCGACATCTGGAGAGCGACGGCTGCGCGGCCAGGGAGAGGTGACGGCTGGCAGAGACGGGACTGGAAAGTCAAAACGACAAGCTGACCGGAGAAAAATGGACACACTGTTTCCCTTTTCCCATATGTATGTTTTGAGCATCAGAGAAGATTGATCATTTTGCTTTAAGTGCTCCATCGTGCAACCAAGACTCCTTCAGACCTTAGGGACGAGCGTTATGTACGAAATACGAGTTGACATGCAGAAAGCTTGCAGGCGCTTGGGGTGGTACTTTCCGTGGACACCCCCTCCCTCTAATCACCACAGGAATTTTGCGCACACGCATACACGTTGAATATGGCGCAATTCCGGTTAGCTTAAACTACTTGCAAGTTAAATTATTAAGGCATTTGTTCTTAAAGAGCACGCAGGAAGTAACTGCGATTGCAGGGACGTACGGGCCATTCTGCTGCGCAGGCCTAAGCATGTGGGATGAGGTGTGTATTTGTGTACCTATTTTCGTGCTCTTCAAATAGTACTTACACGAAATTTTCGTGTTACGTTATTTTCACTGCTGCGTGGGGAATATTCATACGAAGACTAGTAGCACTCACAGTACATAATTTTCATTGTAAGTACACCTAGTTCGCATTCCAGTGAATAAACGCATGGTCGGTGGGGTTGGAGCAAAATATCTATCAGCGCACATCTAGCAATATTTCACTGCTATATTCCGCATCACCGCGATGCTCACATTTGCAAGCGTTCAAAGAACGTCACTACAACGAGAAGGAAGTTGCAAGTGACTAAGAGGCGGGATATTTCGGTAGACATTTCCCCAGTAGACGTAATTGCGCCTTATATAATCGGGTGCGTTAGAATCGTGCAAATACGGTACTCGACAAGCTTCTGCAATTAAGCGACGCTTTCACCAGCACCGAATGCCACTGCGAAGAACGCAACACGGAGAAAGTATGCGCGGAAAGCTGTAGCTGCAGCGCAGAGGTGAAGCACCTCTACAGCATATCGAAACACAAAACTCTCTTTGCGGTGGTCGGCTATAACGAAACAGCGGCGTGGTACAGCGGACGGAAGCTTGAGAGGCCCCATCAAGAACCATACCGAAGAAAGGAAGTTGCATTAAAGTGAAAACAAATGTGCGGTCCCGCTTTGGAAAGCTCGCAGGTGCTAGAGTACACCTTCGCCCTCCCTTTATTCTCCCCCCTCTCTATCCGCGACCCTTACGCTGCCGCAGCCGCCGATTCGGTTTGTTGGGTTCGGAGCCCGCCGGGGGGGAGTGCGGGGCCTTGAGACAAGGCGACGCTTCGGTGGGAACGGAAGGAACCCGGTGTACCGCGTTATCTCGTGTAGACGGGACGAATGCCCGACGCTATTAAGTGCAGAGCACGCTAAGGGAAAGCTCCTTTTCGACTTGACCATATTTTAACGGGCGCTGCGAGTACCGTACTCTTCGCATGATTCGTGTTTTCGCACAGCCCGAGGTATCGCTCGCCTTCGTATGCAGCGTCACATGACGATAGCCTGAAGTACATTTAGTAGTTTGTTTGATAGCCTCAACCGTGAACACTGCAAATCTTCGTTAAAACCACGTCTTGAGGCTAGAAAACTGACTTCGGTATAAGCAATACTTCGTTAGAAGCGGACACACGTGCTCCTAATGCACTCAGCTCAGACCATGAAATATTTTCGAATAAATCGATTTTGTTATAACGGGAGCTTGCTCCGGTGAAATAACACTTTTTAGTAATGTTCATTACATTAAAAAGGAATAAAGGAACGTACGCACAACTTTTGCGGTTGTATAAAGGCAGTTCCTGTAAGAAAGCAGACCAAGAAAGCTATAATAAAGGCTCGAAGAAGCCATGGCCCTGCTGCACGAGGCATGCTACTCATGATGGCGCGAAATAGCCAGGTGATATAGAGCAACTGAGAAGACAAAAACGAGCGTGCGGTTACTCGCAGCTTGGCGATGCTAAACGTGGTACTACATTACAATTTACCCCAGTGATGCCTGTTTTCTTGCCGAAACCAGTTGTTGCGGAGTCGGTAATTTTAGCGCAATTGAACCAATTAGAGAGTTTTAACATAGCAGCTAGCGTCCGCTAACGCTACGGAGGAGGGTACCGCGATCTTACCCATCCGCCTAATGTATTATCGAGACAGATGCCTTTGAGAAAGAAAATATGGTGGCGATCGCGCGCGATCAACTGGGCACTTGCGGACTCGTTCCGGTAGGGTGGATTAGTTCCGCGATCCTCGCCATGCCCGCGCATTTGTTCCGCTGAGGGGTGACTTCCTCGATTTCCCCGCGCGCACATGCACGGTAGGGTCCCGGCAACCCGCCGCCGTAGCGTGAGCCTCTGCTAACCACTATGCTAAAACTCTCTAATAGTCGAGCAATCCCAGAGGGAAAATATTGCGTTGCTGGGGAGCTTCTGAATGTTGGAGCATGTCCAAAACCAGGATGCCCTAAAACCGTTCGCTCGCTGTTCCTATATTGAAAAGTGGAGCACCACTGTGTTAGTGCCGCACTGTTAAATGAGCGCATGAACAGTTCCGTGAAGCTCCATCCTTCTAATACATCAAGCGACACGGCTCACTAAGCATGCAATACCATATGCAGTATCAGCCAACGTCTTCACCTAAGTTGGTAACAGCAACTGATTTTCTGTTTTTGGTTCCAGAAACGCGGGAAAGTAAGGGGGATGGAGTGGTGGGGTTCTTATTTCGGTACTTATCGCGGTACTTATTTCGGGAGTTGTGGGGCAGAAATTCATGCAGCACATTTGATAATCACCGTTGAGACATAGTTCGTCTCGGCTTTTTCCAAGAATTCCGTGTGTCTTCCGGTAGTGGCCTTCTTCTTCATGCATGGAGACCTCGCTGCCGCGATTAAACGAAGCCGTTTCTTTAGTTCCCCGAATAGAGAGCCGCCAAACGCTGACATAAAATGTATGCAAACAAAATTTTCTGAAATCAATTCCTTCCCTCCTTCTAACATCCAACGTCTTACAGCCGCGTATGAAGTAGTAAATTATTTCAAATGGGAGTTTAACAAACCAGGCCGACCAGGCAGGCCGTCTGGAATATTTATATCTACTGGCGTTCTCTAACCAGCTCAAATTTATTAGAAACAGTGGTCTATCGCTTTGCTTCAGGGGCAAACGCGCCCGCAGGAGCCTAGAATGGAGCTAATGACATAAAGATCAACAGCAACGAGCACATCGGACACTAGCCCATATATCCAACGACCAGTGATCCGGCAGTCTTACCTCCCAGCAGGCTGGCCCAACCAGGCCGTCGTCCTGCACCGAGAGCAAGAAGAAGCGAATCGCCTTGTCGATGCGACTCTCGGCAATGCAAAAATTCAATACTCAATCTTACGCGTTATAAGCGAGCAATTACGGCAGCCTTATAGAGGTGGAGGGCAAGAAACGGGAAGGTGGCTTGAGGCTAGGCACCCTCTGTCGGCCCTTGCCATTCATCTATGCGTGAGAAGAAAATTTATAAAAGAGGCCCGCCCTTGTCACGGTGGGTGAAAGCGTCATTGTTCGGCTCCGCAAAAGACATCCGGTCGACCCCTCGAGAGGCTGAGCGGAGATTTCGGAAGAGGAACGGAGAAACCTCTTCCAACAGAGGGGGAGGACTTTGCTTTACCTCGCTGCACTTACCGCCGTTTACGGGCCCTGCTCGGTTGTCCGCGGTGGCCGCCCTTTTAAGCTTCGAGAATTCCCGTGTGAACAGCTGCAGCCCTTGCCGATCGGGCAGCTGTTCGACAGCAGGTGGTACAGAAATATACTGGGCTGGTGCTGATTTTCTCGGTTTTGTAAAGATTTGTACTTGAGACGATGCGTGGGTCGCGACCCGCTCGGGCCAAGTTCAGATCATGGCTTTTTATTTCCAGTCGGTCTCAGATTCTGCGTAAATAATAAAAAAGAGAGATGGCGAAGGCAAGAGGAGCTTGTTCACATACTTCATACTTATGTGGAGCTGAGAAAAAGGTTGACATTTACCTTACGTATTCCTGCGAGAAATCTCCGCATAGCCATGCAAGGGGCGTTCATTGGGGCGATGCCTCAGTGGAGAAGACGTTGTGCCGCTGAGCCCAAGGACGCGGGTTCGATTCCTCGCAGCGGCAGCTTTTCAGATGGAGGCGAAAAGCAAGAAAGCCCGCGTGTTGAGATTTTGGCGCAGGTTAAAGATCCCCTAGCTGTATAGTCAATGAGAGCTCGCTTCTGGGCTAGTTGGTACATTATTTCTTGCAAAAACACTGCGCTAAATTGAAATTACAAAGACGAAGGACGGCGGAACACACGATGCACACTTACGAAAGTGCGCTTTCGTAAGCGTGCATCGTGTGTTCCGCCGTCCTTCGTCTTCGTAATTTCAATTTAGCGCAGTGTTTTTTGCATCCCCTAGCTGGCCTGTTCTGCGGTTTCCGACAGCTCGAACGAAGTATTACATCTGCAAAATTATACTTTCGCGGTTTGAGGAACTTTGGGTGACCGACTTTTTAACAAAGTCCGCACACTGGACGCCCGCGCGCTTCCACAGCAGTGCAGTGGCGGGCTGCTTTCGCTTTCGGCTATACGAGCACCACGCGAGCCCTCGCTAGCGGGACAGTTTGCTTCCGCGGCGCCGTTTCCGTTTCCCCTTCGTTTCCGTCTCACACTCGCTCGTTACGCCTGACGACTCTTTTGATGTCGTGCAGCGGGCAGCAGTGAGCCCAGTCGCAAATTGCTCGTGCCTGTCCTCCGCCCCCCTTATGAACCTGCAGCCGCACGCCGTTAACCCGATTCCCACCGCATATCCGCACACTGCGACCGTTTATACGAGCCTAGCGCGGAAACGCGGAGTGTCCGAAACGTCGCCGCCAGCGAAGGTGCGCGAATTCTCCGGCGTTCATGAACTGCCGAAACGTACACCAGCGGGCAGCGCGATAACATATTAGGATAGCAAATAAACTAAAGTACAAATGAAAACTGCCGCCTTCTCGGCGTTGCGGCGTGCGTGAAAGCGGAAGTACCTTCGGGGCGAACGTGTGTGCGGCCGAACTTACGTTAGGAAAACGCATTTTGGGCGACACGCTTCGTCAAGCGCCAATTCGATTGGGATAATGGCCGCGTGGCTTTAACGACACGTGTTTTGCGCTTACGCGATACCTTCGCCGCTGTACTTCCTTTCCGCGGCGACTCGGGAAGTGCCGAAGCTTTTGCGATGCAGTCGTGAGGTTTGACGCACTACACGACCTGCGAGCGGAAAACAACTTTCCAGCTTTAGAATTGCAGTGTGTCACCGTAGCAGCCACGCAAATCTCGTAACACATGCGATACTTATGTCACGAGAAGTTTGGCTGAGACGTAACCGCGTTTTTACCTGCGCAGCAATAGTTCGCAGGTATAGAAAGCATTAGAAATAAAGAAAGGTATTTACATTATTGTGCAGGCTGTTTATGATTGGAAAGCACCTATAATTGAAGAATTTGGGGGAAGCAGTCTCGAGCACGACTTTACGGTATAAATGTCAAAGACGCTGTATATAAAGGCGTAATAATATCATTTGGTACTTGCGATGTATTGGTCATTAAAGCGAAATAATCAAATCCCGACGCCTTACCCCCCCGCCCCCTTTCTCTCTCTCTCTCTGTGCACGTCGTAATGATTTACAAATCTCTCGCGCAATTACAGAAACGTTATTAACAGCGCAGCTGTTTAGCAAATCGTAATTTGTCGTGTCCGCAGTTAAAAATACCAAAAAATTGCCGACAGCGAAGCTTACACCTATAGCAACAAAGATGGAGGAAAGGTCGTTGCGGCAGCGAAGGATAAACAAATCGGCTGCAATCTTGGACTTAAACCTTTCTGATGGTCGTGAACTTGCGTGCAGCTTCGCTACCTTCAAGTCTTACGTGTTTCTGTGAGCTTGGTTCATTTTGTTCGACATGGCGATGGGGTGTACGTGTCTGGGTAGAAAAACCAATTGCATACGGTATTGAGTATAATACAACAAACCTAAAATCGTAATATCAAAGGCAATTGGTTACAATGCCAACACTCGTAGCTGCGTCTGAAAGCCAAAGGTAGCTGTTCTAAATATGAAGGTATTGCCTCGAAAAACTAATCGTCAGAACCCCGTAATCATTTTATTATACGTAAAAAGGAAGCGTGAGGGACGACTTGTTGCCAATGTAGCTGGTTGCATCTTGACGTCTTGTTTTAGCGTTAAAAATACGAACTCGAGACGAGGAGCTCTTGTCCTGACACCTGTCCTGCGATCGCCATCTTAGGGCTAAAATAATGTCGCCAAGTCATGGGCAGTGTTTAGTACACACCGACTATTTTCATGTCTTGCGACATATGGTCGAATGCAAACACACAATAAGACGATTTCCTTAACTTATCCGTAGAAAAGAGAACTTCAGCCGTTCTTCAAAATTCAAAATGAAAGGGCAAGAAAAGCAGCCAATGGGACAATCCACGTGCACTTGAAAGTGAATAAAGTTCACTTATGGTTCCTACACCTGAAAATAAAGCTCAGAATGGGTATACTACTTTTTATTGTAATATTATTAGTCACTATGTTAATGTTTTTTTTGTTGTTGTTTTCCCAATTGCACATTAAGTTTATTTTTTGTGCTCACACCTACACTCAGTTCTAAGGCATAATGTCACCGAAAGGATCCTCTTGAACACCAGAATAAAGTGGAATGCCCAGGAAAGCAGAAAAATAAAGCAAAAAAATACGACTTGACATTTTTTTTATTTCTCTTCTTTCTTCCTCATTTGTAATATCTCAAATCACGCTTACGATCATGAAGAACACCTCAGAAGATCGACCAGTATACTGAGTTGCATTAACGCCGCGATAACGAGTGACAATAAATTGTACGATTTAGAAAGACAAGAACAACGCGATTACGTCTTTATCGTAGTTCCTATTTTTGCAATGTATTATAGCTCACGGAAGAAAAGAAAGACAGTGGCGCATTCTTCTTGGCATCCACGTTTCACGGCCTTCCACGTTGTCGGCGTGACGTAAGATGTCTGCGTTGGGAAGTCTATTATACGAACGTGCCCAGATAAAGAAAACCCCTTCCAAAACATGCAGCCTACGAACTACGGTGCGAACAAAAAGCAATAAATAAACAAATGTAATACAATGAGGTCTGGGCGCACATTCAGGCATAAGTAAGTAATGGTGTACAGATTCGCTTAGCATCCGAAGAGGCGGTGGCGGGTGGACGGCGTGAAGCGAAGGGGGAAGTCCTATAAGGCTATACTGTTCTGCCTCTGTCTTTCTCGGCTGAAGCTGAGAGAAGCGACGAACCTCAATATTTCACGGCCGGCGACCGAGATGGCTCACCATGATCTGGCGGTTCATTTGCGGCTGTCTCCCGCGGGGAGGTAGCCGAACCATTAGGTGCGAGCGAGACTGGCGCAGTAGTATGCGACACCGAAAGTGCACTGACTCAGCCGTGATAATCTAGCGAAGACAAACTCGCAGGTTCGTGAAACGAAGACGGCTAATGGATTCCAAAGCGTCCTACAGATAGCGCTACGCACCGTATAAAAAACAAGCTCAAACGTGGCACTAACTCCAGGAATGACGTCACAACAAAAATATAAGTACGCAGTGCGTCTCTCCGCGTTCCGCACGAGTCGACGGTTCTCCTCGAGTCATGCACCCGCCCACCTGGTGTAACGGTTATTTCTTCTTTTTTACGCTGGCTGGTCCACCTGCAGCCGAAATCCCGTTGCGAGCACAATAGAGCACGAGCGCTGGAGAGAGCGCCTTTCTTCTCCCCTGGGAGATTGTCTTGATCAAGGTCAGTTCAGCCGCGGTGGTTCAGCAAACGACGGGCTCTCTGCGTACTCCCGCGGCCCTTCCAGTGGCTTCTTTCGATATGCCAAGTGATAACGCAAGAAAAAATAAAATTCACTTGCGACTGTGTCGAATGCAGGCGTGTCTTTAACGGGAGGTGACTCAAAAGAGCGTCATTCTAGCTGTCTTCTCCTTGGCGCCTTACCACCCACTTTTTTACTCAGCTCTCTTTCACTTGGCGTTGACTGTTATACCTTTCGCAGTTAAACACTCACCTTACCCAAAACTTATGTGGAATGAAAAGCTATACCCCGGGCAGGTAACGAAAGCGTTGTCCTAGATACAAGTGAATGCCGTCTCCTTAGTATGCATACAGATACGCGCCACAGGAGTCAAGGACGCCTCGTATGCTCCGAATTGTGCCCTGCTGTAGCCTGTATATCTCTTAGCACCGGTTGTCTTCGGTGTATATAGCAGTCAAGGCGGTGTCGACGTGACCTATTTCTTCTGCTTCACGCACGTTGGCGGGCGTCAAACGTCGCTTAGACGGTCTGCATCTCTCTCGTGCAGTGCATCGTCCACATTGATGTGCGTTGAGGGGGCGGGTGTGAAACTAGGGAATCAAAACTTCGCGGCCCCTGCGCCATTCTAGGACATCTCATTCAACGATGCTGGAAACCTTTTGTTTACTAGCTCCGCAATTGACTGTGTGCTATTTCCCGGCCCGTGCATACGCACTGTGGTGCGCTAAAGCCGCGCTCCGCGTGAACGTCCTTTGCTGATCTGTAGAAGAGGATGATGATTATAAGGATGCGGAAGATGCAGGAAAAAATCGGTATATGTAAAGAAAGAGGATCGTTCACCGGAGAAAAAAAAAGTGTGTATGAGGAATCGGTACGGCGTAAAGAAAAATGTCGTTAATAATCATAAAAAGAGTCGGGACAGGAGATGCAAGCGAAGCGACTAATCACCGGGTTAGAAACAAGCAGTAATCAGTCTATGCCGCAGCATCGTGTTGAATTATTGTTCTAAACAACTCAATTCGTCGTCCCCGAGCCTGCCATTGCGCGATTAAATAATTCCTAGAAGCCGACGCTGCCTCCTCCAAGTTTTCGTCCGTTAAGCATCTTACCTTTCATACTGTCGTAGCGAACAGGAGGGTTCTCCCGACGTCGCTGCACCCACAGTAGCACGCAAGCACTTATGTTTATCTTTGCTGCTCCGTCCTCCCGGCGCCAAATAGTAGGTGCGTATACTGGCGTAACAGTAAACGCCCCTGGAACCTACAATCACGACAGGAAGAGCGGAGAATGTCGCCGCGCCTGGCACGACCGTCCCTGTTGTCCGCGCCAACACGACTCCCAGCCTAAGCCAGCCGAGTGACAACGGCGGCTGCCGACCGGTAAAGAAAGGCGGGCATCAATACTGGCGCTCTTCACCTACTTTGGGTCGACACGCCGCGGACAATGCGATGCTGCCACGCGTCAGCGCAGATGCGCGAGCGTGAATGCTAGGTAGTGCAACACGCGCGGGCCCACGGAACCGCCCTAAGAACGGGAATCCTCTGCAGTGACCTCTGCCGGTGAACTTGACATCTTATCGGAGCCGGCTGTGCAGGCGTAGTACCGTGGGCCGGTGCACGACCTCGCTGCCTACGCAAAGCTGCGATCCTCTTTCCTCGCCTTGGCCCTCTCGCTAAACTTCCGCGTTGACCCCTAATTGGACGCTGCGCTCCCCGCTGAAAGAAGTGCAGAGGCAAGGCCTGAAGGGACATCTGGTTCGGAGAACATCGACGCGTGGGTTTCCTCTTGCGAAGACTGTAGCAGATTGGGTGCTATACTTGCTGACACCACGCCCGCCCGAAGGTTAAAGATCGCGCCGCCTCGCTGTGCGATATATAGCAGCCTCGACACTTTCATCGCTCTTTCTGACGCCGCGTAGAGAGATAGCCGGCCTCTCTCTGTACCCCTGTGGGGCGGGCCTCGCGAGTCAATTTGTCTTGGTGTCACCCTCCCCCGCTTGTTTCGGCACGCATGCGGAGTGCGAGCAAGTTGGTTATCCCGCTGTGCGCTCGCTTGGCCCGCCGATCTTAACCTTGGACCGAAGGGTCAACCTAACTTCGGCAATCAAGTATGGCTTCACAGGGGGAGGAAGGTGCCGAAATGATCGCATGCACGCAAGGTTCTGGGCAGTGCTTGCCGTGTGCACATACCCGAACTCGTCGTTGACTTTACCCGTTTGTTAGTTCCGTCATTGCGGAAAGTCCCACTTCGCGAGTAGATGCCCGCGCGGAATTGAACCACAGCTTTTGGATCCTCGGGACGATCTTGTAGTTACAATAAACCAAAAATCCCGAGGCTAGTTGGGCATGCAGGCTTTGATCACACACCGAACCAATTCTTAGTCGGGGTAGGTGGATACCCTCTTACTCGTTCGTGGTGCGGCAATAAAGTTCGGCTCAGAGTTGCGTGAACTTGATTTCCATACGGAGATCGAGTCCCAAAATATATCTGCGGTGTGCAGTACTGGTGCGCATGTTTAGTATGTATACTGATTCGTATACCTGGACGAGCTGCTCACGGTGTGAGGAAGAAAGTTATTTTAGCGTCCCATTCGCCCGCATACGCAGTTTACGGCGGCCCACACACAATGGGTTCTTCAGATGAGCGGCCTGTGACCTTGATACGCGTTATAGCACCGCCTTCATCTCCCTTTCTTTTCTTTTTTTCTCTGGCGCTCAATTGCGGAGCAGGGGGGTATCTCGCAGGTGAGCGTCGCCCTGATTGGGTCCACTGGGTCGCTCGGTCGACTGGCCGAACGAAATCGAATCAGTGCAGCTAGACATCCATACGTATTGTATTGTGTCGACTGCGCGAGCACGCGCGCACGACTCCTCCGCGAAGGAAACTCTCCTATTGCCGAGCAATGAAATCAAGAACCTGGTATACATAGATACACGTGTATGGCTCTCGTTTTCTTCTTTTCTTGCATCATGCATTGCATGGAGCTCAATTTGGGTTGGTTTATGAAAGTCACCCCGCGTACCGATAATATTCGACCAGTCTATATAGCCAACGGTTTTGCGGAAGCGCTAACGAGAACTAGGATAGTCGTCAGACCGTGAGTTCGTGCTTGCCTGCTGTGCGCACCTGTTACAGCGTCAGCGTTTCAATCGGGTCCATGTTCGCGTGCACGCGGGAGCTGAATTCTTCGCTGCTAGCGTTAGAGTTATGAAGTAAAGACGACTTCGGGAGGGAGGACATGATGGGGCCGAAGGAAATACCAAATGGAACTTTATAGTCAGCAGTAAAAAAAGATAAATAAATTATTCATCAGCTCAGCAACAGCAACAAACACAAATATGTTGAGTGGCTCCGTTGTGGTGTCAGGTTTATACATCTCTTGGCATACGCAGCGCCATTATTTGCCCATAAAATCGTCCAAGAGCGTCTTGATATAAGCATTCTTCGTGGAAGAATTCACAGTCCTGAGGCTTTTCGATTAATTATATATCTGTTTCCACGGTGCAGCTGGTTCAATTAACCTGCTTGGCTCAACTTCCACGGGACTGCGCCGACGGACCTGTACGAAAGAGTCATGGTGCTTTGACCCTATATTACATCAAGGACGCATACCAGCGCGAAAGGCAAAATTCGTATAGATATCAGGTGCAACGAGTGGGTCAGATATGTTAAATTTTGCAAGGGAGATTTATTTCCGACTAGTGTTCTGGAGTGAGACTTCACTGTATACATATTTGCACACGCAAGAGTCGAATACGGTGGCCTGTATTGACACATGTGTGCGAGTATGTGCAACGGCGAGACAGTCCACCGACGAGCAGTCTGCCCATTTCTGGATAGAAATTGGCGGCCCCTGTGCGTCTATCACAAATCCGTGAAATGTGCAATCAAATATTGAAGGTACTGCCGGAAAACCGGGAGGAGGTGGGGGCTGGTTTGAAATGGGAGAAGTTGGGTTAAGCGCAGCAGGAGGAAAATGAGATAATAAAAAAAAGCACATTTCGACAGAATCAGGTGTGAGGAGGGGACGTCATGTTTTTCTATCTTAGTTAATTTACGTGTGCAGGGGGTGGGAGGAAATTTTTGGCAGCAACCGAGCACGGTCGAAACGGGACAGATAAAATTCTGGGAAGTTGGTGCGGTGCTCGATATTCTGCTGAGCCACCGGGTCCCTATCATCAGTGTTTCGAAGAATACGCCGGTTCACATAGGAATGGGGACAAAAGAAAAAAAAATGCGTTTGAAAGTTCACGTCACGTCGGTATGCAAGGGAGCAAAAACTTTGAGGACGTAAGCCTTAACGACGTCTACCGCTGGACAATGGTCTTTTGACGCCCATAAGTATGTATAAATCTGTTTGGCGTAAATTCAGTGTCACGCTTGTAGCTAAAGTGGGCTGTAAAAATGTGGTTCGAATGGTTTTCTTTTTTTATTGATGTTTTACGAATACTAGCTACCTGTCTCATGCATACAGACCTCAATGGCGTTTCCTAGTCTGCAACGGATCGCTGTAGTTAGCATTGAGCATGTGGCAATTCTTCCCGATGGTGACTGGTCATTGTGCCCCTGTAATGTGACTAGTAATCGAGCGCTGCCGCTTGTCGATGCATTGTCGTCTTCCCTCGTCCCTCGAAGCTGTTCGTACGAGTCAACTGAAACGTTCCATCGAAAGGGGCATGCCGGAGCCAACGCGTCACTCGCAGCGTGACAGCCCATTCTTTGCAGCCTCCTCTAACCACAATACCAGATGGCATGCCGTGAAGTGGGTCACAGTGGCGGAACGCTAGCTCATGTCTGGTCGATCAATACTAGCTATCTGGATATCAGAAACTCGGCAGCAGATGGGCGGATCCGAAAGGATATGTGCGCGTCGTCCAGTTCACTGGCCGTGCTCTGGTCGAGCGTGCCGGCGAGGACGTGACCCCCGTCGTCACACGTACGCCGGCTGCCGAGCGACAAGGGCGGTGTCGGCGCCATCACCGCAACCGCCACGGTCCACGCTTCGCTGGCGCTGTCTCATCTTCGGGGACGGCGTCTTGCTCGTCGCTTTCAGGGTCCGCAGCAGGAACGGCTGTCGTGGTGCCGTGGCGGGTTGGGTTTGCACTGTTTAGGCCTAGGGAGGAATGTGTCCAACTACCTCAGAACCGCATTCTGAGGTGTCGTCTGGGTGCTCATAGGTGTAGTGAAAGGATAATTACTTTTTAAGCGCAATAGACAGTCTTAGCCAGCTTTTCTTTTCAGTTAGCTTTTTCTATATATGTGAGTCGATAAATTGCTGTATAGCAAGAGGAACGCAGTCGATTTATGTTTTGCTTCGCTGCAAAGATGAAACACATTTCTGTTTGTAGACCATATCACGCATGTTTGTTTTTGTCCTTAAATATTACAAGCCAACGATATTTTATACTACCACATTATGGCAAGCGTTTTTTTTTTTTGTAACATTGTCAAACCCATAGTTCTTGTGCTGATTTCCGGCGCCTGACGTGAATCGGGGAAGCCAAAGCCGGCCGAATTCTACTGCGGCTCGTGCACTGCAGTATACGCTATAAAGCACTTCTCTCCTCGTTCAAGCAAATATATTAGCGACCTTATGGAGCCATAATAAAGTAGTTGTCACCACAGCATAACTTGCCCAGAAAGATTGAATGAAACAATCTCGCACGGTGAAATGCTTCTAAGTGTCTGACAAGAGGAATTCCACAATTTCGCCGCCGTTTAATTGCGTACGCTGAAACAGTAAAGCTGCAACTGTGCGGTATGTCAGGGAGGCATATGCCGCTCACATTCCAGCGAACACGGTATACGAAAGCGAGAAATATGAAGCAGCTCATTTCAAGCACGACGTATACAAGGCAGACGCGTGAGTGACCCTACTCACGCGTGAGTAGCGTGAGTGGTCGCTACTAGACTGCAGTCTCAGTGAGGCACGTTTTGCAGATATCCTAGTTTAGGTCGGGGAAAGAACGAGTTGTCTTTCGTTCTCTTGTTCATTTGTTCTGGTTTCTTGTTTGTTTATTTTTAAACGAACGCAGCAATGAGTTCGTTCTACTGAGGCAACGAATAACCCAGGAAAGCAGGAAAAGCCGCATTCGCACCTCTCACTTGAACGGGAATTTCCGCGAAAGTCCTTCCCGCCTGCGACCGCATACAAACGGGCGATTAAAAAAACAAGAGGAGAGAAAAGCGCGGGAGGCAGCTGGAATGGGCCTTAACAGCAAAACGCGAGAGGACAAACCGACGCCACTTGTAGATCTGACCATGTATTTTTTTGTTATATATATTTAACGCCTTCCGATTTTCCTTTTGAGCGGTTAACTGCAAGGGAAGGCAAGAAGGAAGCTGCGAAGCGAAAATAGTGCACTTCCGTTCGACGATACATCGCTTTTATTCTACTGCGTATAGCGTACGTGTGTCCTGCTGGTTTTTAATTTTGTAGTATCTCGACGCCCTATCTTAATGGGCTGTAGAGCTGCCTCGCGGCCACCAGATGCGTACAACTCCTAGACCGCTTACCTCCTGCAAACTTGCTTGCGTACACGCCCCCTCCTCCCCTCCTCCCCACCCACTTGCCCACCCACCCTCCTCTCTCTTTCTCTCTCTTTCCGCCTTTCGCGACTATTTATCGGCCGTCTACAACAAGACTGCCTCAGGCGGCTAGACAGCCTACATTCTTCTCCCCCCTCGCCTGTGTCGAATCTGGTTAATGGGCCGTGTAGATATAGCCCGAGGTGAACCGCGTAGTTGGAAAGATGCGCCCACATCCTATCTAACCAGAACGACACGCAGACATCCGAAAGCACCTGTTGAGTCAGCCTCCTCCTTATCTTACAAGCGGTGGCAAATCAAATAAAGATGATTGCAAAAAAGCCAAGGTGAGTTAGTTTAGCAAGCGTATATACGAGCTGAGAAAGCATATTTACTTGGAGTATACAAGCATGCATGCGCAGAAAGACTCTGAACGAAAAAACGCGCTATTAATTTTTAATTGTTGCCCCCTCTTCCGCAGCTGGAACATTTCATTCGGCACTCCGTCCGGATGCATGAAGTCACTTTCAAATTAAGGCTTTAACCACTCGTAGCTATTCAAATGGTAGTCCTTAGCTCCGTCACACTTTCGTCCCTGAGACCTTTCGTAGGATACCTCCTGAGGCTGGTACGAGCGTTTATTAAGGGGAAAGACTTATATGTCTTATTGGAAGTTGACTTGAATGACCTTGGCGTTGACACGAGGGGTACAAAATCTGGTAAAAAAGATATCACGTGGCCCAAGGAAGGTCAGGGTGAAACAAAGCGTGGTAGCCGTGTATATGACATGAATAATGATTACCCAAGTTAATGAATTATTGAATGGTGATTGATAGCAATGATAGGTAAGGCAGATTAAAGTGGAGTTAAGGTAGATGGAGATGAATTAACGATTAAAGGGATTAATATGAATTAAGATGTATAAATAAAGAGACAAATGTGGGTTACGATGTAATTAACGTGGATTAAGATAGATTAAAGACGGCAAAAAAAAAAACGTGGCTGCAGTGTCGACGGGCGGACGGGAATATAAAAGGCACTTGTCTCACTATAGTGCTCCACGATTTCGCCTTCCAAGCACGTAAGCAGCCTCAAGCGTACCCGAAAAGTTTTTTTTTTTATGTTCTCACACTTCGGTTGAAAACAGTATCTTAAGCAGCGTTTATCGTCGCTGTAATGGAAGCTTCAAGACGGTGCTTGTCAAACGCGCGCACGCAAAGGCTTCAAGAACACGGGTTTGAGTTCAGATTTGCCTTAAAGGAGCGCGCTAGGAGGCGTTAACAGGCTCGAAGCGTGCCGGACTGGCCCGAATTCGCGGCTGTCAGCAGCAAGAGGAGATTGATAGGTCATGTGCCGGTGGGTCAAGCGACGTCTCGCTTTTTCACGCTCCTTGCTCACTTCCATTTTTATGGCTCGTTGTATACGGGCGCAAGGTCAGTGTTGTTGCATGGCTTTTTTTTCACGCCTTGTGAGTGGCTGGCGCGGTTCTATATAGGACTACCGCTTCTGCCGATGGGTGTACCGTCAAGACGAATGAAGGGTTGGAGGCACAGGCGAAGCCAGATGAATGCAATCACGCTAGAAACTCCCCTCCTCCTTTAAAAGCTACAGCTGACCCTCACGGAAGAAGATTTGGTCTTCTTTTTTGTAGTATCTGGCTGAAACCTCCCGTTGCAGGACAGGCCTTCGTCCTACACTGGACCTAAGAAGTCAGATGAATGAATGAACGCATAATGTGGGGCAAAATTATCAAATGTACCTACTGGCTTGTAAGTTGCTAAGGCAAGGAAAATCGTGTTGATGGCAGCTGTACAATTAAAACCAAAGGGCACAGTGTTACTACTGCTTTTTGCGAAGGCCTGTGTATACTTTCGAACAGCAGAAATAACAGGTGCATCTTTTTTTTTGGAAAGCTGTAAATTCTTGCTGCCAAGCTCTAGAAACTACGCGAAGCTTTCAGGGCTGGAAAAGACGCATACAAGCTTACTTCCGAGTCAATTAGTTGGTTTCGTCAATTGACCTTACATGGGAACATCTATATGTGTTGACGCTTCTTTGTGATTTGGTGAACTCTCATTTCTCCTTAGTCTTAACTTCAATTCTAGTTTCCCTTTTCCTCATCATTTATTTTTTGCACCAGGGAAACTAATTACTTCTATCAATATATCCCGATACACTTAGCCAGTGAGTGGAAGGGAAAAAAAATTATGTCAACACGACTGTTATGATGTGAAGAATATTTATTAAGTTCGCATCCAGTGTGAAGGCGCCGTTACCCCATTTATTGTTTCCGGCAACACGTATTCATCACAGTGACGCATCCGGTGGAGCGGCATATTTACACGGCGGCCGTCGTTGTAAAGCGGGAACAACAATCGGTCGATTCGTACATGCCGTTAAACGACCACGAGGTCGTTCACGTCTCGCCTCTTCGCCCGATCGCTTCACACGCTACGAGTACAGAAGCCAAGGAGGCGACTTCACGGTCGACTTGCGGTCGCTCTCGACAGCCAACCCATCTCCGGCCGTAGACGAGCTGTAACCGGTCGATTGGGAAGTGGCTTTCACCCGGCAGCCTTCTTACATTTATAGGCATAGGAAGACGCTCCGCACGTGAACGGCCGGATTCATTTGTCATTGCTTGACGGCGTATACTTCGTGCTTGTCGTGAGGATGTGTACAGGAACATCGATGGGGCTTCTACAGACGCCACGCCGGTGCGCATCCGGTCGTTTCGATTGATTGATTGATGTACGCACCTTTCGGGCCTTCTGGTCGTGAACGTAGCGACGATTCAGTTATTCCGTGGCCTCCCGGACCCCTGTTACGCGGTAACGCCTTCTTTCGTGCCTTGTGTGCGCGCGTGTGTTAGCGCGTGTACCAAACCGACCGAGGCTCACATGAGTGTTAAGAAACATGGGAGGAAGGATGAAGGGAAGAGGCGAAAGCGTGCAATACATTCAAAAACCTAGAAAAGAGATTTTGCCATTATTTCTCATGGACGCCGTCACCCTTTAACGGCCTACTGATGGCGCCAACTTCACGAAGTGTGAACTCTTGCTATTTCCCTTGCCTTGAAATCCCGCCATTTTCACTTGCCGTCGCCCGTTCCGCGCTTTGCGCGCAATGCACGTTACCTCGTATTTTTACAAATCGCGTCAGGTCGAACACAATAGAACAACGCCAGGTTGGGCCTTTAAGGCTTTTTTTTCCCCTCTGCACAACGCGCCACACCGTGCAATCGCTTCTGATGCAAGGCGTTTATTCCGCAGTCCTTCGCCGTAATCGAAAGTGAATGCGGTAGGAAGAATGACCGCGTGCGGCAATGCGTCCTAAAGAAAATGTGCTGAAAGTGAAGGGTGCTGCGGATAGTTATGAGCTGTTGGATACTTATCAATTGTTCTACGCGGTAAACGATCATTGCCTACCCTTGTAGAATGCTATGCCGCCGGTTTTTGCGCCATAACCGCACGGCAACCGTTTCAGCGAAGCGGTTACGTGGGAAGAAAAACATTCCGCTCGTAACTTCGGAAGAGACGAATACGTTACAGACTGTGGAGGCAAAGCAGTTCATAGACCCAGCTGTAATAAGCAAATGTAGCGGGTATAGCCTTACCTTCGTGTTGCCTACGCCACCAACCCGCGCATATGAGGCGGCACGTGGCAGAAGTTACGGCGTAATGCTTTTGCGAAAAAATAATAGCGTCGCTGAGGCTGTTCATATGAAATCAAGTATACTCTCTTATGCGACAGCTTTGCAAGTTACCCAGTTGAAGGAACACTGAAGAGAGATGTGAATAACTTTACCATTAAAAATTATAATAAGAAGCCCCAGTGCCCAGTCTTATTGGCCGATCTGTGGACTTAAAGGAATTCTTTTTTTTTTTAATCAGGGAAATGTATTTGGAGTTCTTCCCCAAGCTTTAAGTTCCTCGCCTGGGTAGGGATCAAAACGAAGGATTGCGTGAGTGGTTTTACACATCCCAGCCGCAAACAGAACTGCTATCGATGGAATCCTGTGTTTGATTAGATAATTTTTAAACGTCTGTTTTGGTTCTGCTGTGCATATTTGATGTAAATGTTTTCCAGAAAGTATGAAAACAATGGTGAATGTTCACGCATCCAGAATGGAAGGGCAAAAGGTATGCCAGGACTTTTGTCGAGACACATTACGTATTCACACAAAATACATTCATGCTAACTACGAATTTATTTGCCCTTCCACTCCGGATGCGTGAACATTCAACATTGTTTTAATACTGTCTGGAAACGCATTTCTGGATATGCCGTGCAGAACCGAAACAGGCGTTTAGAAATTACCTAATGCGACACAGGACTCCATTGACAGCAGTTCCGTTTGCGGCTGGGATGATGTAAAAGCCACTCCTTCGCATGTTACCAGGCAGAAAGAAGCGTTTGCTGAAGGTTTCCGAACGGTTGTCAACGAAATGCCATCTGAGTGAAAAATCAACCTAGTGCAATGTAACAACACAGTGTCATATGCATTTGGTTAGTTTTTTGTTTCTTGCACGCTAAAACTAGAGTAATTTTTTAGTAGTTAAGAAACTACATTTCAGTAGCTTCTATAAGAATCCGACTCCTGTTCGGCACAATAAGAAAAGCATTTGTTCTTCCAACCCGTGCGATGTAGTATACAGATTGTCCGGGCCGATGTGCAGCCTAGGACCGCTTCTTTACACGAAAGCACTACGTCGGAATCAGCGGAACTATCAAAACACACGAATTCTGGGAGTCAAAATTTCCCAACACGACTTGAGTTCTTGAAACCTATATGAGATCCATGCTCTAACCAAGGGCTTTAGTCGAAGCATTCCCTCACACCTGCATTGCTTGCCGATCATGGCCGCTTAAAACAACATTTAACCAGTTGTACTGAGTGCCAAACCCCTCAGACGCAGGGGCTCCCTAACATTCCAAATTTAGTTCATGCTCAAATTCCAGATTTAGTTTGCTCATGCACGCGTGCATGCGCGCGCATGAGCAAACACATACAAACGCGCAAAAGACACACACAAGAGGACAAACGGACCATTCGAGTAACGATTTGTCTAATGATGCGACTCGCGAGGAATGCTTTACGTTGCAAGTGTGCTCGGGGAAGAAAGCAGTTAGCATAGAGCGCGCACACACGCACACGTAAACTACAACCGGGGCAGAAAAGCATCAGCTCTTGCACCCCGCATTCACTCGCAAAAGAAGCGCGCGTGTGCAGCTAAAGGGAGAAACACCTGAGAAGAGAAGGGCGAAGAAAAGGCGAGGCAGAGCGCGTCCGCGACGCGACTTGGTCCGCCCTGCTCTGTCGTGCGGAGATGTAGTACGAAGTCGCGAGTTCGACATGTGTGTTTTTGATATTTTTAGGTACTTTAGCTGCTGGGGTTGCTGGATTTAAATAAAACCACGGGGTTCGTGCTTAGTCAGATTGGCGTAGCAAGGGAAAATATATGAGTAGGAAAAGCCCGTACAGAGTCCATTAGTGCGCGTTGTTCGCTGATAGCTAAATATAATAAGGAGGTCCACTGAGCAGTATATAAGAGAGTCTTCATTGCCAAAATTTGTTTTGTTTTCCTTCGGTTAATTTGTAACCTAAAAAAATTCTGTATATCTTGGTCAAATGATTTGTGTTCACGTTCACTGCTGATTAAATATATTGCTTGAGCTCCTTATTTTGGGGGCTGCTGACAAAATAAAACCTTGTTATTTTTTTGTTCATTGATAGCCCTATCAAAGCGACACGGCCCTCAAGAATCTCGCGGATAACTTTCGTCGGAAATTGTTTTGAAACTCAAGGTGATCTTTTTTTTCTTCTTTTTTTCGTTGGGAGAGTCGCGAGGCGTAGCGAGCCTATCCTAAAATGCAATGTACGGGCGTCGTAAGCCTTTCCGCACCCAGCAGCCTGGTCAGGATAGAGTAACAACGGAATATATGCAGGAGTGCGCACGGCGGGAGTCAAAATAAAAAGCATTGCCATTTCGAACACTGGCGGAGCAGCTCTTGGGGGGGATTTCCTGAGGTGCCTACATGGTCTGCCGCTGTGCTTTTTAAAGGCCAAAGGAGACACTAAGTAGACGCCGTAGCTTTTCCCTATTGCATATCAGTAAAGCGCGTCGTGGGATTAGAATAAGGACAAGGACATCACTTGACCTCTGTGACTAAACCAGCGGGTGCTTGAAAGCTGTAAAAATCCTTAATCTTCGTATAAATACAGGGACCTCACTTGAAACAGTTCAATCTGCGACTAAACCAGGATAGAGGTCTTAAGCGTAGTCTTTCTTAACGGGTGTGGCTCCTCCTTTAGGCACGGGAAACAGCAATCATGAAGTTGTTCTTACGTGGTGGCAGTGCTAGTGACCGACTTTACGCAAGCACGCCAGCATGCCTCTTTGAAATCGCTTTGTGAACGTCAACCAATTCGATACTTAGAGCTAGGCGACCATCTTCGAAATACCGACCCTACGATCCGCCGTGTCTTCTAGGGGCAACACTGCCCCCCGTCGTCACACTGCCAAAGCCCGCGCACGCAAGCATCACCACGCACGCACGGGACACGCAAAGGGAGACGGCGACAGCACGAAATGGGCTCAGACACGGAGTTCACGCATCACCTTCAAAGCGTGCGATCGACTCCTTTCAGCTCGCGGGACCCGAGACGGCGACGCGGTCGAAGCGGCGCGCAGAAACAGCGCCAGGACAGCACTGTCGCCGCTGTCACTGAGGACAAGCTGTCACAAACACAAAGGACAAGACCTCGCCGTCACGGTCCCAGAACCAGCGCTACGCTCCGGAACAGGCCGCCGTTTGGGCGCTCGCCGCCAGCCACCCGCATAGCGGACAAAGGAGAGCACTGACTCAAGAAACTGGAAGCTCAAGCGGTCTGTGTACCGAAATCCCAAGAACCTGTCGGAAAGGCCGCGGAGTAAAAACCACGGCGGTGGTGCTGCAACGCGTGCGGAAAGGATTCAGGCTCTAACAGGATAACGGGGAGGCTGAAAAGAAAGACCTCATTTTCCAAGAAATATCTCGTTAGGAAGATAAAAAGACCGTGCTCTCGATTACATAAAGAGCTCCTTAACGAACCACGACACGCGCACCAGCAGCCCACGCTCCGCACGCTGGCCGCCTTAAACGCGGTACATGCATGTGCGACGGACTTGACAGCTTGGGAAAAGGAGACCGGCGGCCGACGAAGATCAAAGAAAGAAAATTCGACGTTGATGCTGGATTGCCCGAGGGGAACAGCTGGGATTATGCACGATCACAGCTGGAGTGTCCAGGTTAAACGTGCCGTATACAGAGCGTATGTATGCATATAGGCGCTGAGGATACCGTGGAACTGAGTCGACGTTCTGTGAGTGCCGGTAAAGCGTGCACGTGCGCGCGCGTAACGGTTCTCCCTCCGTGTTTGTCGGCGGTGTTTCATATCGCGTGTGAGCCAGAACACCGAAGTGGCAAGGCGTGCACTACGTTTGCATGGAGAGTTGTGAGTGGCTGCTAGAGACAACTGTGGCTAACCGACCGTATAGCAGCCCGAGTGTCGTGCGACGTGTCCGAGAACTACAGCGGTTTCTGGGAGGTTGTTTTATTCGAACAGCTGGGAACGAACTAGAGCTCAGGCGGGCACTTTTCGCAGGGCGTAATCGATCGCCAACCGCCGGTCCTCGCGTGTGACAGCGGCTTGCTAAACAATCAAGTAACGACCTTATTCACGGAAAGGGTCCGTGTACACTCCACGGATAACATAAACTCTTCACCTAGAACGTGGACAGAAAAAAAAAGAGGCTTACGACGTAATGTAGAACTCTTCTGCCTGCTTTGCTGAGAGTGGAAAAAGCGTAACTCAGATGTAAATAAAAAGAAAGAGGACGTAGTTAGGTCAAAATGAGAACCATTACATTCGTCGAAAATCGTTCTTGGCGTCTTTTATGTATGTGCATCTCTGTATCTTTTGTATGTGTATGTTTCTTTTATGTATGTGTACCTGTTATGTATCTATGCCCCTCCCTCTCTATTTTTCTGTGCGTGCGTGCGGTGCTCGGCGCGTGTGTGTGGTGTGTGCGTGTGTTGTGTAATACAACAGCATATATTTTGATGCTTTTTTTCGTGAGATATTGAGCCACATTCTCAACAAGTTCTTCTTGCAAGCCGTTATATCAGTGCTGTGGGCGGGAGACGCTCGATAATAATCACAAATCAAGCATGCCGCATTATTCCCAACAAAATCG
Organism: Haemaphysalis longicornis; assembly: GCA_013339765.2. Taxonomy (NCBI): domain Eukaryota; kingdom Metazoa; phylum Arthropoda; class Arachnida; order Ixodida; family Ixodidae; genus Haemaphysalis; species Haemaphysalis longicornis. Next base: position 131,965,128 of record CM023450.1, on the reverse strand, counting down.
TCATAGTAGACAAAAAAGAAATACGTACACAAATACCGACAGATGAAGGTACATGAGGGCCACAGATCCTACACGAAATGTGCGCAGATTAACGAGCACAAATCACGACCAATCACGACGGCCATTCAGTCGTTCCCGGGCAGAGCCCGAACTGAAGAAGCTGGCGCAGGGGAGCTGAGGTATCGAAGGAGAGGCGCCCACAACAATCGCTTCCGCACCCGTCGTTATTCACTGTTACACGCTCGTCGGAAGCACGATCGCAACGAGCGTAGTACGTAGGCGCGCTCCAGCGTATCCAGTTCAGCTGCTGACGAGCCGGACCGCGTTCACACGATGCCACACCCAACAGTCGGATGCGTTGAGGCCCCGTTCCCGGAAATGCATACGCCTCCGCACCACAGAGACGAGCTCGACGCCGCCCAGATAAGAAAGCCGCAGTGCCCTCATCTTTCACCCACGTCTCTCAAGAAACGATCGGCCCACTTCAGAAAGCAGTTACCCTCTTCTCCGATCGTCGTTTCCTCGCAGTGGTGTGAGCGGCGGGCGCCATCGATGCGTTATGACGACGCTCGGAGGCATTGTACACTGGGCGGCGTTCAGCGATCGCGCTGGCCGAGATTGTTATCGAAGGCACGACTGGCTTACGAAATGAACGCGGGGGTTAGTCGAGGGGAAAAGAACAGGGAGCTTAAATGGTCACCACAAGTGGGCTTCGCCTTCCTCGGAACGCAACGGTGGGCTTTCGCGTGAGCAATTCATTGGCCGGCGGAAGTGTACTTCCGGGTCCAGGTAGCAGATGGAGAGCCACCGCTGCCGCTGACGCGGCTTTCGTGGGGCCCGCCAAGGAATTGCGTATCGTATTGAAAGGATTTAAATAAATAGCCCTCGGTTCACATCCGTAGGTAACATAGCATTTGCTGTGCTTTGTTTAACATTTACTTTGGGGATAGCAATGGTCATAACAAATTTCAATGTCTGAGTGTATGCTCCACTACAGAAATGCCTAATGATCACTTATGGTGAAGTAAGGTTTGGTGGTCACTGACTTGCGACTCTCAGTGCCCAGGGCCATGCAACAAACCATGTGCCGTCAGTTCGATTCCAGGTACAGTACATCCGTCACACAGCGGCACTTAACTAACGCTGTATCAAAAGGCCTGTATTTTCGAAACGGCACGAAAATAAGCAGCTAAGTTTTATGTTGAAATGTGCATGGCAGATTTTTTCCTCCGATATTCTGTCGACAGCGCGAACCTTCAACTTGTACACGATTTCGATTGATTGTAGGGTTTAACATGCCGAAGCTACTCCAGGGCTATAATGCGCGCCGTAGTGGAGGGTTCTGGATTAGTTTACGCCACCTGTGGATCCTTACCTTGCTCGAAACCTCGACACACGGGCGTTTTCGCTTTTCGCCTCCATCAGAAAAGCAGACACCGCGGCCGGTATCGAACCCGCGCCCCTGGGCTCAGCAGTACAACTGCCTTAGCCATTGAACCACCGCGTCGGGTCTTGTATACCATTTCAAGCGCTTCCCATGAGTTCAGTCATTTTATCACTGAGCTGTTCTATAGACTCATTTTAACGAGTGCACTCTACACCCCGAGCTCACTTAAGCGTTCGAAACAAAAATTTGTTGCTTTACGCCCCTAGGGAACGGCTGTCATCAAACGTCCGCGCACTACAGATATCGTGCGCCAAGTGTGCGGTATTAAATGCAGTCCACGAGGTTGTTCTTGCATTTCGTCCACACCACAAAATACCTCCGCGAGGTGCGTACCCAAGGACGACCTCTGAGTCGGGTCTCATCCCCGGAACCACCCGGACAGTGATCCGCGGTCGTCCAGATGCACTTTCGGCATGCGTCGGGCGGTCGGAAGTTGCATTTTGTCTTTTGTTGTCAAGGGCATCCACGCTATAAATGGCCACACAGCTCTCACTCCGCGTAACGGGATCTTCTTTTCGCGAGCGAGACCATAAAAAGCGAGAGCAACGGCAAAGCACTGCGATGACGGGCGAAGCTCGTTTGTCGCAGGACATCGACTACGCTTCTCACTGACCGCTATGTGCGCGCAGACAGCGAGAATGATGACGTTCCCCTTTGTCTCTCGATCCGTTTTTTTTTTTTTTTTCACTTGCGGGCGTAGCCACAAAAAGAAGGGCCATGCCAGCAGGCAGAGGACGAGCCAAGAATGGAGCAGCGCAAAAGAGAGACAGACAGCGGCGGCGATGATGGCGACGACTTGCGAGTTCCTCATTGTGTCCGCCATGTATAGTGAGGCGGGAAGGTGCGCAAAACAAAAGACTGCGCCACGTTGCGGAAGCTGGCTGCGTCCGGCTCTGTTCTTTGGTAGCGCCAGAAGCGGCGGCGTTCTGTGGCATCCCCGTGCACGCTGCGGCCTGCCTGCACCGGTTTCTTTCTTTTAGCCCTTTACCTTTCCTGCTGTCGTATGGAGGGCATTGTGGGGCTCCTCTTTCCGGCCTGCTTGTCTTAGAGGGGCGGCGATTATGCCGGTCTCGGTGCGCCCGCATATCTTCAACGGTAGTTGGAAGGCCGACCGGACGTGCCCAGGATGTATGCATCGCCCGTGTATACGCTCGTGCAGCGAGCAGTTCTTGCTCCCTAAATGGCTTGAGCTATTGCCCTGTTGCTTAGTGGAGAGCCACATTGCTACCGGTACGTGCGGCTTTGGCAAACTATTATGAGCCCATGGATTAATATGACATCGATTCCCAATGCTTCCCGGTTGTTTGTGACCTCACAACCACAGCGATGAACAGTGCAGCGCCTGGACTGTCCACAATCGCATTGGTTAACCATACGGTGTGAACTTCATTACGACATTTGTTTTATCTATTTTATGTATTTAGACAACAAGAACTCGGGTGAGCAGGCCAAAGACAGATTATGTCTGCCCGACTAAGGCCGACCTTTGATATACCGATCGCCTCAGCACGTTAGCATTTATTAGCGCACGTCATCTCAAACGTCGGGTGCGATGACATCGAGTTTATGAAACACTTGGTGCAGGGGGGCTCCGCTGGACTTGCTTCTTGCGGTATACCCGCAGTTTTCGGATGGGACTACGTATACTGTTGCATTGCAGGGCGTCCCGGCTAAATCCAACTGCTGCAGTTTAAGGTGTTCGAAACTGGCACAGCTAGTTTAGAGCAACGAATAATAACACGTGAGGCCTCTTACGCGTTCAAACAAGCTTCACCCAGGGCCGAATTCCAAGCGTGTGCCACGTAAATTCAGCATGATTCCTGTTTAGTTTCAGACAGCGGACTCCTGGTTGTTTATTTCCGTGAAAATTCCGAAGAACTTGTCCAGGTGGGTGGTAGTTAAGCGGAAAGCGAGTTAAACCTCATACACCACGACCGGCAGCCTGTGGCAGCCATTGTGTCTTCAGGTGTGGTCTTATTTTCATCAAATGTAAGCGTGGGAACTGTAGACTGAGAAGGAACAGTGCTCTAAAAGAGCTTAATTGCGTCTGCAGATTGAACTATACGGAAAAGCAATGTGCATTTCGGGCATTGTCAATGCACGGCGAGCAACAATTAGGGTGTACCTATGTAGGCAGTGATTCCAAGATTCTCTTCTTCAGTTAAGTACTCGAGTCGCATCACTTACTCCACTTACTTTCTTGATCGGGGCAGGCGTGCAGAAATTCTCCTTAACTAGCCCCGCGTGATCCCTCCGGTTGGCTGTAATGTGTCCTAGCACGCGAAAAGTTCATCTCCGGGTAGAGAATGCAAGTACGCTGCGGAAGGACGACAACTTCACGAGCACCGATCAAGTATTTGGCAGGAACTGACCTTACGGCCACACATCGCGCTAGGAGTAGGTGCTCATTCGCTCACCCCCATCCCAGAAGTTGCGCGTTGTGAGTGTAGCATATATCCTGCGGGTTTCTAACCAGTTTCTGGCCTGGAACCGTACGGAACTTTCACGCAAATCTATGTTGCTCCTGTCACGGCGTAGAAGCTCGAGTCACAGCTGTTCGGGGCAAACAAAAAGAGGGTCCCCTTCACTCCAAAGTTGTTGTAACGGCATTGACTAGAACCTCCGAAACTCAGGATACATTTGCGCGCCCAGAAATACCCCCCCCCCCCCCCCCCCTACTTGAAAAATGGCGGGGTATGGCATGGGACGTATTATCCAAAAACTGTGGGTCATAATTCTACTAGAATATATTTTCCTCCATTTTATTTTTGTCCTACTCCTTAAAAAGTCCCATTCTCACAGCAAAAAAAAAAAAAACAAAAAAACGGCGCAGCTTGCACTAGGGGTTCAAGGCTGGAGAAACAGCAGAGCTGGGGTCTACCTATAGCTTCTCACCGACACCAACAGCGGATCTCTGAAGAGAGGGAGCAGCCGGACACCAGCAGTGCAAAACCGTTTTGGACGGCACTGTAAACAGACCATTAAAGTATGTACAGTGTTTTATTCGGTAGCAATCGTCGTCATCCCGTTCGCCATCGTCTACCGACGGCACAGCCGCTTAGAGCAAATTCTCTCGTAGCATGGCCCTACCGGTAGACCTCCACATCTTCGTCAGCTGGTCCGGTGGTCGTCTCCACGTGTGTATTGTGGAGGGATGGCTTGACAGGTTCGTCGTCATCGTCTTCGGCGCGGCGGACCCGTGGCGCGCCGGTGGGTATACACGACGAGTATACGCGCAAGCCTATACGACGCATGGCGGTCGCCGCGAGGCACGCGCTCACGTCCGCTCTGGGTTTTCTGTCTGCACCAGATGAATTTGTGTCGGCCTAAACTGATCTGCTGTTAAAGGCACTGTACAATGCCTGCCTTGCATGTCTTTCTACACGGTTGACTAACCTTTCCTTGTTCATGCAATGAACCTTTTGTCAAAATTTATATATGTATATAAATGCGTTCAACTTTGGCATCCCGTTCGGTACGTTTGGTTTTGGACTGAGAAAGGTTCTCGGAACAAAAGAACGCAGTCATGTATTCAGTGTATAAGATGCACTGGCCGGCTGATGCCCTGTTTCTTATATCTATACTACTAAGGACAAGCTAGCCTGAGAAGTTAAAATTGTTGGAATGCCTAGTCAGGCGGACGTGTCTCCAAATAAACAACAAAAACAAAAAAAAATATTGTTGAACTCGTTATACGATTCTGCACGTCGCGTAGCAAAGCAGGAAGAGCGCAAACTCTGAGACCGAATCGCAGTCCCGTTTGTTCAGGTTAATTAACGGCAGCTTAAACTTCTTCGTGTTCTCAATTTTGGACACTTTGTTTCACGTAAGGCCAATCGTAGCCATTAACCTACCGTGCGAAACGCCGACCCTCACAGCCGTCAACCGTGTTCGCCTTCCGAATCGACAACGCCGTCGTGGGAAGACACGCTCGGGAGTTACTTGTGTACTCAACTACAAAGCATGACCTGGAAACTCCCATTCGTTCACCTTCATTGCCTTCTTTTTTTTTCTTGCTCCCACCGCATTGACTGTCGCGAGTAAAGCTGGAGAATGCAGCGGTGGCCTGGGACAAAACTCTCATGCGTATTCGGAAAGGTTGCCACGCATGTTAGTCGGCTAAAGACCATCCGTCGAAAGGCGTTCGCCAAACGAAGTAAAAAATAAAAAAAGAATCGGAACCTATAACAAACTCCCTGCGCACAAAGCTATCTGTCCCAAATGCGCAACGAAGTGCGCCCCGCTGCTCTCACGGTAAGTATATATGCCGGCTGTAAGAAAAATCCCTTCTTTCGTTAAGGGTTCCTAAGGGGCTCTCTGCTTTATCAGGTCAACAAGGGGCTTATAGCTAAATAAAAGCCAAAGCGAAGGATGTAAACAGTGCTACCTGGAGAGCTAAGTATAGGCCTGAATGTCTGGATGATTAGGCCGATTGTGTTCTTGTGGGAAAATGGTTCGTCTCTGTTTAAAATGCGTGGCATTGCTTCGTGCTTCCCGTTCGCAGGCAAAATAGCCCTCTGATATGTGCACAGCGGGGAAAAGGGAGATAACGGAATTTTAGGTCTTTTCACCGTGCTGTAAGTTCCTGGTTGCACCTAGGTCGGTCAGTCTTTATCTGTCCCTAAGCGCGTTACAGAAGGAAAGCACGCGTATTATGCATGCAAACTACTTAATGCATAGACGGGCTGTAGGCTATATTCCTCGGCTCTTCACATTTACGACAGCAAACAGGAGGAAAAAAATTAATCAAGATCGAAGCCCCTTAGGCGCTCGAGCTGTCGGTGTCTCCTGTCCTCGTCATCATCGTCGTTTCATGTAGTCACGGTACTAAAACACCGGCACACTCGTTTTACAACGGCTCGCGCTAGAACGCTTCGTGCTTCAAAGACACGATACTTTTACAGCAAAGGCACACACCTGTATCCCCCAACGGTTTCATCTCCGCGGGCACAAACGCCAAGGCGTCAAAATGCACTTTTACACTGAATTCTTCGCCCCTCCACAAGGTTCATGTCAGTGGAGATGGCCCGGGATTTTTTCTGTATGAACTTCTCGTTCGAAATATCTTATAACCTTTTATTGAGCATAAAAGTGGGTGGCTCTCTCAGTCAGAAAGCCGCGTTTGCCAGTAAAGAGTCAATAAATAATCAAACTAACCCCAAATCTACAGTATTTTTAACACAAAGACAGATGAATATTTACAAACCACTTCGTTCACTTTTTTGGAAAAGCTACTCGTTGGTGGCGTATACACACAAACCTATATCAAAGCGTGTCTCCGTGCATCCAGCCTTGGTTGTTTTTTTTATTAGGGCCTCGGTGTTCGTTCTATACATGATGAAACAAGCTTCCATCCGCACAAATTTTTCTGCAGAGCAAGTAGTTTGCTCTCTCACTCTCTTTCTCACTCTCTAGTTTCCCAGACCCGTTTTTTTTTCTTTTGGTTTTTACATAGACCATGGCTTTGCGAATATCGACAACGGCAGTACTCCTTCTTAAATACAAAGATATGCATTGTTCGTTTGTTCCCTATTCCGTTCTCCTAATTCCTTTTTCGAAGGGGTATCTATCCTAAAGTGAGCACATTCATGAACCTTGTTCAAAGTTTGGGACGTCGCGAGCCTTCAAACGTACAATATGAGCAATGGATCTGGCACGTGTATTCAATTTTTCACATTAGGTTTTATAATTCTGTTTAAAAACCACTCGCCTTATGTTCAAGTACAGCAAACTGTAGACTCCTTGTTGTAGCCACGCACATCCATTTGTTTCTCGCACTTAGTGGCCCTTTAGTTTACTTCGCCTTCTCCTTCTGGCCATGTCTGTCATGTGTAAATCGAACGCACTTTCCTCTTGGCAATAAGCAGAATTTTTTTCATTGCGGGTACATAGAAATCCAATCTTATATTGTTTTTAAGCAATAGCTTGAAAACCAGCTTTCTGCTATGGAGGCAAGGCTTGTCGGACCAACTTTTCTTTTCTCTAGACGAAGCAAAGTTTTTATGTAGCCCAATATTCTGTAGCCCCAAAGAACTATATTATGCATTTAACGTCACACGCTTGAAGAATAAAAATCATGAGTTCAAATAATGCTCTCTTATTTACCATTTGACACAACTTGAGTGCGAATGACCGACGCGTCAGGGCACTGAGAACAATGCGTTCGCGGAAATTCGGGCGTGAGCGTATACGACTTCCAAACCCGCGGAGAGCAATAGCGCACGAGGCGCGAAGGCCAGGCGCCTTGGCGGCAGGTGAATGCACAGATCTCGACAACTCGTCAAAGCGCGGATACAACACGCCCGCACTTTTTCCTTCGGCAACGTGTAATACGACGTAATCCTAACACGAACAACACGTCAAAATGCTGTCGGGCGGAGGCATCTCAAAGACAGCTTTGTTCACGCCTCTCCGACAATTCCTCTACGCATCGACGTGCAGGCTCCAAGACATTCATTCGCGCGCAGCATTCGCGTCGGTTGCGTATACAAAGGCCCAGCCGGCGGAAAGGCGTGGTCGAAAAACCCGCGTTCAGTTTACATGGTCACAGCCGAAGAACACCTCTTCTTGCGTGGAGGTGCGACAGCGCGGTAGAATGGATGGTTGGAAGCGAACCTGCAGCACTTGATTTTATCACTATTGCGTCAGTGTTTAAAAAAATATTAAACTGACGCTCAAAGGATACGGCTTGACTGCACCGGAGAACGAGCAAGAGAATGTTAATTAGGTTTAATGCATCGTTCATATTCTTTATAAACGGTTTATTTACGTTTTTCTGAACACTTCAGTGCATTCTTCATTGCATGCGGATCGCCAACGAATGCAGCACTACTGCATCAGTGGTGGAGTGCGTGCAGAAGAAATTGCTAGAAAATTATTTAATGGATGCCTTTTTGTATTATTTAACGAACGGTTTAATTAATGTTTTTCTGCGCACTTCAATTCGTGCTTCGTTGTATGCCGAGCACCAATGAATTCGGCACTGCTGCATCGGAGAGGGGGTACGCGAAGAGAAATAGCTAGAGAATGCTTTAATGCAATGCATACTTTTGTACCTTCTTCAACGAACGTCTTAATGCGTTTTTTTTTTTCTGCACGCTGTGAGGCTTCGACCCACATGCACTCTTTTTGGTGCAATTTAATGCTGATAACAAGAATAAATGAATAACTGTATGCGTCTCAGTTGCGTTGACGGCTGAAACAATTAAGTGGTATACCTGTTGCACATGCTTTAGGTATACATCTGCCCTGGTGGTATCGTGAACAATCGATCTGCTACAACCCGTAATCCCGAAGGTTATAAATGAGGCCACGTCAACGTACATAAGAGGTTCGCAACGAAAACCATTATTAACATTGCATGTGACACTTGATGCCCACCGGCGTGTCTTGTGCCCCTCGTGCAGCATGGCAGCCCTAAAGTATGATTTCAACATTTTTTTATAACGAACGGCAGTTGGCTCTAGGTAATTAAACTTAGTGTCATTTTTTTCCTGTAGCAATGATATTCAGTGTATATCTATGCACCATCACTGCTTCTTTGTTGACGTACCCTTTGGTTGCCCGTTTAGTTCCGTAATTGAACCACCCTCCGCTTTGTCACGCACCTGGCCAGAGTAAAACAGGATCGGAGAATGAGAGCAGATTCTCAATTCCACTTTATATCCCCGTTTTCTCCTTAACGAATCCGAATAAATGTTCACAGCCATTTCGCAGAACTTTTCCGACGGCCACACGCTAAACGCGCAAAACGCCGTCAAAGGCGCGCACATAAAACTTCTAGCAAGCCGTATCGCGTGCCCTGATCGATGGCTACACAATGCTGAACACACACAAAGGACGCATTGCCGAGAGATTCGCGCTCGCAGCCACCCCCGCCCCGTCGTCGGCGAAAAATCAGCTCCCTCCATCGAACCGTGTGGCGCGGCTGAACGCACGCCTACGAACGACTTCGGCGGGAACGAAGGGACGCGTAGCGGCATTTGTGAATGCGCGATCAAACAGCGGCCCGTTTTTAAGCGGCCTTCGCCGCATCGAGTCCATCTGAAACTCATCGAGAAGAGGCGCGGGGCCGTCGCAGGTGGGGCTCGGATTATAAGCCGTAAAAATCTCCGAGGTCACCCTGCATGCGGTGGCGTGGTTTGGGTGCGTGTGTAAGAACACCGGCGACTCTGCGGAGATATAGAGGGAGAGTGTGTGAAGAAGGGCGGTGTTTCGTTTGTTGGCACCAACAGGTCCGGGTTGAGGTATTGTAGATCCAGACATGCGGAAGATGGATGGTGCGATGAAGGGAATGTTACCTATATAGGCGCGGTGCAAGCCTAAGTGGTGCTCTGGTTGACAAATAAAAGAAAATCACATACACACGCCAAAACACTTTGCATCGCTCGTATAATATAGGAAGTTGTAGACGCTGTTTTGCATATACTCCTTCACTGTTGACCAAAATAGCAGGTGTTGTTGCGGAGGCTATGGGCAGGGCTGGCTACGTCAGAAATACAGAAAACCTCCAATATAATTTTTTTTATTCGAAATATCGCTTTTTTATGTGTGTCGTGGTCTTTACTGCAGTCAAGACAGAAGAGAGAATACCAGCTTTAAACTTATGAGAACCTCGTTAAAAATAATTCGGTAAATCCGAACTCTCCGAAAAAGCGAACAAAATTTTTGTTGCTTTAAGACAAGCCAAGTGCAAAAGAAAACTTATTCACTTCAGGTGAACTTCGGATGTTCCGAAAAGGTTTTTCTGGCCTCTTCGAGTTCATCCTCACGGAAAATTTCTACCTTTCGAAATTTAGGGAAAGCACCACTCCCACGGTAACACGATTTTCACGTGCACTGGTCTTGCGAGCTAATACTTTTAGGTAGTTTTTCCGCTACATTGCATTCGTCTTGATCGGTTCCTTTCTCTTGCTGGGCTCATGGGGTGTATTTGACGTTGTTCTCTTCTTTCATGTCTTATTACGACCGACGTCTCTTAGACCTTATCATTCTCATTCACCTATACATCGTGGCTTTTATAGCTTTATTCCTTGCTGCCTCAGTAAAAGCTTCGTAAGATCCTCAGGGCAGCGTTTCTTATTCGCAAATATTTGAACGCGAAGCCATGACCTGAATACTGTCTTGCCACGCACATGGCCTCCGTTCGAACGTCAATAAAGGATGGGCTTCTCCGCTGCGTTGAATTCATATTTCATTCGTCTACTGCCATAGCATTCCCCACACTTGGTCGCTCGCTTACTTTGCGTTGACGAAGCGAGCTTACGTAGGTGCAACATTAAACTTCAAAGCACGGTGGTTTCGATCTTTCAGTTTGACGTGTGCGGATGACGGATACTCAAAAGATTGGAACCCACTCGCTGTCGAGTCGTCATTGTGCACAGTGAGTACCTTGTACGTGGTGCACAGAGTTCTGCTGAGACAACATACGAATAGTATGCAAATTGGGCCGGATGGAAGCGCTTTTATATTTGCTAGGTGGCATCTTCAGAGCAACCGCGATGTGACAGCCTGTCTGATATGATAAGAGCCCACTCGTGGTTATTTGGACGACTTTTATCTTTCATTTTTCTCTTTTCAAGTAGCGCTGTCACGCAGAAAGGAAGACAATACGCCCCACCTGTGGCCCACTGCCTGAATATCAAAGCAGTGGCGAGGCACAAATCATGTCGACCTTTCCAGACGGGCATCGCGAAGATTCCGATCGGGACGCCAGCAGTTCCGGGTAGCAAGGTGCCACCCAAGCAGCATCCATACACACATGCGTGAGCAGGTCTCTCCCACGGAAGAAAGCTTCCGCTTTCACACGCTCTTATACTGTCACTGTAGGCCTCGCAAGTGGGCGCTGCAATAGTGGGCAGCGGGTAATCTTTTGGGCGGGGTCTCTTTATATCCTCTTTCTTTTTGTCGCATGCTGTCGCGAACAACCTGGAAGAGGACGTATCTTGCACACCTGTGCGTGTTTACGTGTGTGAATGCATCGTAGAAAGACGGGATCTCCTCCTACGCGTTGGTTTATAAGTTGAGCTCGCATATCTTGAATAAGCTGCCGATAGGCACGACTTACAAGAGCGTAGGCACGGTACATCTTAGGTGGCCTATCTATGCAGGACGATTTTTCTTACCAGTGACTAATTTCGCATTCGTGTAATTATCGTGCTCTTTCGCCTCCGGTTGTCTCTTAAAGCTTGACTTCGTTAAGCCGCCATACCTCTTAATCATTTGCCTGGTTCTTGCGCTAGCTGGTCTCGTGCGGCGGTGAGTTCCAATTATTTATGGCGTTCGCTGGGCAAAGAAAAAGAAAAAAATGGGAGGGAACACGATGATGATGATGTTGAAGATGACCTAGGAAAAAAAGGCCTCCCGTGGTCAGAATGAAACCTGGGTCCCTCTCGTTACGAAGCCGACTTCTATCCAAATGGGCTGTCCGACACGGTGGACGATGGGTGGTCAGGGGGAAGGGGGCGCTCAGCTTTTTCGAGAGGGATTAGTTTGCTGTAGACCGAGTTTGGTGTTTGACTCGCAGGCAGTTCGCATTTTGATCGTCGACGCATGGGCTTTGACTCTAAGACGGTTTGCACTTTGATCATTGACGCTGGAAATGTGATTGCAGCGACTTTGACTTTGGAATGTGCGTCATTTGATTTACGCACGCAAGAAAGCTTCGTGTTTCAACCATCATCGTCGTTAGACGGAGGGCGTTTGATTTGTTTTTATCTCTACCTTTCGGTTCAAATCACACCGCTGTGTACACAAAATATGCACTAGTGGTATACAAATTCGAATGTGTATAAATTAGTAGGTATTGTGTGTAGGCCTCCACGGGCATGTTCAGGAATAAAAGAACCAGAAGCCAGAGACGCGTCATAAAGACAGGGCATAAAAACATAAAAACACGCCGTGCATTCGTTGTACACAGATATTGCTACACGTGGCGCATGGGAAGGGCCGGAAGCAGGGAATCCGTCCGTGGGACAATTAGCCAAACCGCAGGCAGTGATCGGTGGCGGCAGCTATCCAAGTGTGTGACCCGCTTGTTCGCCGAACTGTGTTTGCCTTCAGGCCTTCCACGACTATGGCCTGTTTGTTCCGCGTTTCTCGCATCGTCGTTGTTGCGGCAGCGCCTTGCGGTCGTTATTGCAACGAGCACGAACTAAAACCAGAAAGAAGCCGCTCTAACAAGCGCCTCTCACCACCTACAAACCACGGATCAAGTAAGATACAGAAGAAAGAGGAAACGTGCCTCCTTTCCGGATTCCGATGCCCTTTTCCGCCGCCACGGAGATTGATCTCGCGTGTTGAAGCCGCCGGACTTCCTTCCTCGTCGTCACTGCTGCTGCTACAACCTCAGCGTCGTCTTCTCCTCCCTTCGTTCCGCTGACCCGGGGGTGTACGCACACCTTCCGGTCTTCCGCACCAGTTTAATCGGCGGCCCGCATGAGGTGCGTCCCGTATAATTGCGCGCAACCCCGGGTGACTCGCTGCGTGCGAGAAGTGCTCGGCTCTCTAAGGGCTGCTTCACGCAGTGGGGCCTGGTCTAACTAGCCACGGCTTCCGAAGACGACAACAAAGCAGACGAAGAAGACCTTCCGCGCGGCCGACCGGACGTGCGACAAAGTGTGTCAGTCGTGACGGGTAGGCGTGTTTGTTGCGGGTGTAGGATCAGCAGCAGCGGTGGCGGTTGTGTGCGCTGCTGTTCTCGCGGCTTTCGCGAGTCATAGCTGCTCCCGGTGGCGTCAAAGGTACCGTGTGTAAGAGATAAGCGAGGGACGGAACGCTGCCTCCGCAGATGCGTTGTTGGAAATTGCGTGTAAGCATGAAATTTCTAGGGGCTGCCCGCTCTTCACGTCACTTAGGAGTATGAGCGGTGGCATCGTCGGCGCCTGTTGACAGCGGCGTGATTAGTCCGGTATCTGCTGGGCGCACTTTTCTCCGGCGGTCCGAAGGCATCGCCTGGAGCTACAGGGGTGCGCGTGCCGCTATTATGAACCCCGGAAGAGAATGCGGAGAGAAAGGGGGGATAGAACGTGCTGTCAGCTTCGGTCAGGCATGATACGGTTCTCTCTTCGTCATTCGCATCCGCTGCTCCTCTCAAGATCTTTTGTCTTCGCTGTCTGTTGGCTCCTATACCTGCGAAGGCTTTTTTGAAACCGTCATTCCAAAAACACGTATTACTGGCTGATTGGTTTACTTTCTCGGCGTTCATTCGCTCGTCCATTCAATTGTTTGTTCCCTCCCTCCCACCCACTCACTCACTCACTCACTCACTCACTCACTCACTCACTCACTCACTCACTCACTCACTCACTCACTCACTCACTCACTCACTCACTCACTCACTCACTCACTCACTCACTCACTCACTCACTCACTCACTCACTCACTCACTCACTCATCCGCAATTGTTTAGGTATAGACGAAGTCTTCTACGGCCGACAATGACGATGATGGCTTTCGCTTTAGCGCGCAATTTTATCCAAGGATTTATCCAGCGTCTTTGGTGGCGAAGCAATATGAGGCTTAACTAAGCACGTTTCCAAAGATTCCAACCGCTATGTAATGTAACCAGCCCAACGTTGTGCAGGGCCGATCTCTCCAGCTTGTCTTAAGGGTACTATCTCTCTTTCTCCCGTTGAAGAACCTCAGGTTGCATTAATTCAATCCAGAGTCCCGCCCCACAAAGAGCGCGCCTGAAAGACCATCCCTTGCTTAGTCAATAAAGCAAAATTTACTTTTAAGCCGCTCTCCTACTCACGCATAACTCAACCAACGAGCACACCACGATAACTTCGAACAATTTTGGAACTTCCTAGGTCACCAGAAAAAACGCCAAAACGTAACTTTATCCGCCAAGTTGTACAGAAGGCAACCGAGAGTGTTTACAAGTTGTCCTGCACATCCAGTCTACTGCCCAGGAGCAAGAATAAGAAAGCGAAAAAGCGAACACTAGCGCCAGGAATCTGCGGTTCACTGTCCTCCCGGCAGCGCGCCTATGTTGCCCGCACGTACGTGTACGCTGTGCCCAACGCGTTAAGGCACCAAGAAAACAAAATAGAGAGCAGAGCGAAGGAGAATGAGGAGGTCCCGCTCTTCCAGTCAGTCGCCAGGTATTCGGGGAAGTAGGGTCTTCAGCCTTTCTATCCGTCTCCCTCTCTCGCTCTCTACCAAACGTGTACGAAGTTATAAGGCGCTTGAAAGGCATGCTTACGGCCGCTTTGTACGAATGCAATCCCCCCCCCCCCTCCCCCCTTTCAAGACCACCTATCCCGCCCCTGTAGCTCTTCGCCGCACATCTCCTGCGTGCCGAGTTTTGCCGTCCTCTGCTGCGGCTGTGGAGAGGAGCTGGCGTAATTTGGGGTTAAAGTTGGCGGCGTTCACGGGTTTTGGCGGCCCTTCGTGCGTCCGTATCTGCCCGGCGCCGCAGTCCTTAGCCCCCATGAAGTCCCCCTCGGAGAGACCTCAAGAATGTTGTCCAGCGCAGGAAGCAAAGGCGTGGTGGTGGAGCCCAGAGTGCGCTATGGGGCTTTTGGGTGTAAATGCGCGCCACTGTGAGAAGGCCAAGCAAACAAATAGAGCCATCCTTCGAATTCTATTGAAAAATCATAACAATAGCAACAGCAGCAGCAGCAGCAGTAGCAACAACAACTACTATTACTACTACTACTACTACTACGACTACTACTACTACTACTACTACTACTACTACTACTACTACTACTACTACTACTACTACTACCACTACTACTACTACTACAACTACTACTGCTACTACTACTACTACTACTAATCATCATCATCATCCCGACCACAACCAACAACAATAACAACAACAAACCACAGCAAAAGCATGCGGTACGCTTTTCGCATAGCTCCAGGTGTGAGATGAGTATTACCTCTGCGTGAAGTGCACCAAACAGAGTTTGTTTTTATACATACTGTATTTTGACAACCATTTGAAGTGGTTCTGCGAGGCGTCTTGCATAGAATAGGAATTAACGCCGGCTAGCACATGCTGACGTTTGGTTTTGACTTGTCCAGGGACATCGGGTCAATCAGTAAATGCTAAGTCTTTCAAATGTCAAATGGTTAGAAACTCCGGACACTATAAATATTTAATCTCGTCGGCTGCACAACAGAAGTTATACTCGGTTCCAATTTCCTCGTCGACAGGGGATGTTTTCCTCAACTCACTTCGTTTGAACAAGCAGTGCACGACTTTCACTCCCCTGACCTTCATTCGACGATTCCTGCTGTGTCGGGCACCTCGTATGATCCTTCATCGCCGATGTTCTCAGCCCCCTGCACTGACCCCGTACGCAGTCTCACGCTGTCTACAGCATGCCCAAGTCACCGGGCGCTGTCATTTGGGCTACAAACGCCTGACAGGGAAGAAGTTCAGTTTCTACGTTTGACTTTCGTTTTGCCAGCGCTGCCTTCGGGGCTGGCGACAATCATTCTCTCAACGAACCGCTTTGTCTTAGCCTCCGCGTTTTCTTTCGTTGCCGATAAACAAAAACAACAGACCAAAAATGTGCTACGGTAATACTCGGAGCGAGCGCGTTGGGAGTTTGAAGACATACACGGACGTGTTCAGCGCTCGTTGTGAACTCCAGTACAGCGAAGCCTCAGCCGTAATCATTCCTCGTATTTCGAAAGACAGGCATGGTGGATATGCCGATCCCGCAGCGCTAACGTCGCCTCAAAGAGGCCGCGCCCCATCTCGTGTCCTTTCACCTGCGCCGGTATTCATCGAGTATGCTTTGCGGGCGACACATCCCATTATAATTCTTTCCTAGGCTGCTCCTTACGTCTCCTGATGTCATCCATCGCTCCTGGCAGGCGAATATGTATGAATAAACGCAAAGGAGTCTGACAATGACTGCGGTCCATCACTTTCATGAAAGGGCAGTTGTTGCTCCTCCGATGACATCTCGTGGGAAGGCATGTCATACCCGTGTCAGGCGCGGGGCATGACAGAAGCGACAGGGCAAAAAGACAAAGTTTTTTCTCTCTCTGTTCATTGTTATTTTGATGTTTTCATCTTCGGAATGCGGGTTTTCACTGCGGGTGCACACGAACCACGGTACACGGTTGCGCATGGGACTGTTTATCTATACTGGCTTATGGAGCTGCCATAGTTGGTGATAGATGAGTCTTTCTTACGAGTGCTCTTGCGCGACTGTCCTAGCTGAGCCTTGAACGGCACTGTGTTATGCACCTACCACACGTACCATGGGATATGTACCACTGTGGTATGTACCACTGTGGCCTGCATGGAGCACTGTAGTATGCACGTATGGTTGTGAGCTTCAAATGCTACGTTGTTTGTGCCCGGTACATTCGCTTCCGAAGAGATTTGTACACATCTAGTTTTCCGTTTCAGATTCTTGGATCGGGATTTTAGATGGTGGCTACGATTACGGCACGGTCGTGCGTACAAAAACATGCGCCCGCTAATCCTCGGCTGTGCAGAAGAGTCTACCTCGAAGTTTAATCCACTTTCGGTCACAGGCAAATCATACATCTCACTAGAAGTAGAGTCGGAAGACTGTAATCGCTGCAGCTTGGTTTGTTATCATTCCTCCTATAACGCGACGTCAGGACTCAAAGGCGTGCCAGCTGCGCCTGGAGACCTAATTTGGCCAAGCGTGTAGGCAGATTCTCGTTTGTCCTTTCAGCGGTGACGTCACACAGGCCTGTGCCGTAGTCCTCGATTGCCCGCGCTTTCCAAAAAACTTCCATGCAAGAGCTTGGAAGGATAATTGATTACATGTTGCACGCAAGCGTGTCCTGCGACACTGTTCTAGACTGGATACACGCACGCCCCATCAACAGAAACAAACGTCTTCATTCTCCCAGGCCATCCCCGTAATTACGCAACGTATGTTGTTCAGAGTCCCCCCCTCTCTGTTATTCGTAGAAGAGATCACGCCAGTCGCGGGAATATTTTTGTACACGGGGCCATCGGAGTTAAACCCGTCGACACGAGTTGTGTTTCCGTCTTTACTTTTGTAAAAAAAAAAAAAAAAAAAGAAAGTGCCGACGGCGACTTACTCCCCTTTTAAACCAAGGACACAGTTTGGGGCCCCACACACAGCATGATTAACTGGTCACAACCGAGTGGTCATCAAAGCATTCTGACGGGCTAGTTGGTCTGACATGATGGAAATAAAATTGCGCTACAAGGACGGGACGACAGAAGAAGACACACCTTTTGACTTTGAACGAAGAGCGCTTTGCTGGGTCGATGGATATAAGTTTAACGCGTGCGCTATGAGTTTAATTTGACCTTCTCACGTAGACAAGTAGCGCTTTTTGTAAGGGCAGTTAGGTTGTTGGACGTTTTCTCCCTCCAACGAGTGAGAGATGAACGTTCTCAACGCCACTGGTCATTTCATTGTTGCCTTCTGTTGGCCGCGGTTCTCTCGCAAATGAGGAAGGTTTTGTTGTGTTCTCGGTTGACATGACGTTCTCCCCCTCCTCTCCTAATTCTTTCCTCACTTGTATGACGACCTTCGCCAGGAGATGTCCACGGTGACCCCTAGCTCGCCAGGACAATGGCGCAGGCCCTGCTCGCAGCAACCTATGCTGACCTAGATCGCGTGCGCAAGTTCGTTAACTTTTTTTGTGTGTGTGCTAGCGTGCGAGTTGGAGGGGTACAGGGGATTGGAAGGCTTGGGGAACAACTGCAGCTCAAAAACTGAAGATAGGCTTTAGACTATAGCTCCTTTTTTAAGAGGGGGGGAATTGTCTTTGCTTAGAGTGGACGCCTGTCAGGCGGCCTAAATTTCAATACTGTTCAGAATTAAATTACAAAACGTTGTTTCAAACTGGTGGATTGCTGGTAGGAACACGCACGCATGCACGCACGTGTGTCTGTGGGTGCGTGCGCTTGTGCGCGCGCGCGCGCGCCGGGCGCAGATGAGTATAGTGGTTCAACGCTATCGCATCAAATTGGTCATACCCACGGTGAATATGCAATACTTCCTCTGAAACTAACGTCAAATAATTGCGCAAAAAAGGGGGCACACGGACCAAGCGAGCACGGGCATGCACAGCGCACATACAGACGGTAAAACAGTGGGTGTCCGTCCTCCCTTTGTCTGCGTCCCCCCTTTTTTGCGCAATTATTTGGTGTTATTATGAAGCACCAACGTGCCCAGAATGCTACCCTTATCGAAAACTTACGTCGCCAAATTTCCCTGTAGACTCAACGTTCTCTCATGCGGTACGGTGAATCTATTTCCACGTGGAGCCCGCAGCGCACGTCACTGTTACGCCGCTGTCCGCTAAGCGAGGTACAAAATTATCGGCGTCTCCCTTTCTTCTCAAGGCTGCGTTACTCGGCTCGTTCGGCCAGCTTTCACTGTGTAGCGAGGCAAACAAAAACAACGAAAAACGGCGAAGAGCGTGCAATCGATCCATTGGACATCCTCGTATTTCACGCCCGCATCACTTACAAAGACGGGTTCGTTCAAACGCGTGCAAATGCGTTTGCTACATCCGAGCGCGAATCTAGGACAGCCGAGATTTTTCGTCCGCCTACCGAGGACGCTGCGCGGCGGCTACTCCACCAGACTAGCGATAGTGCACTGAACGTCTATCGATGCAAACTGGGGGCGCACTGAGGAAGTTTGTATACAGTAAAGAAAAATCAGAGTTTGATAAAGCGGATGACGAGAGAAGCTGAGGTGAGGGGACGCAGAACTTTGAACAAAGGTCAAATTCATCTATTGTCTTGACCGGTGGTAATTATTTGCCTTCATGAACGGGTCATTACTTTTTGGTCGGGAGGTGGGGGCGATTGCCTTGTGGTCGCTACGATACCCACTGATCGGTTCGGCCACAACCATGGACACGTTCTTAGCCAGAATTAAATCAATGACCAGTGACCAGTGGCGGTAGCAGAATTTGTGTGGCACTTGAAAGCTGAAGCACTCAAACATAAATCGGGTCTGGGGATGTCGGTGTTTAAATCATCGACCACGAGGAGAGACCCAATCGAAATGCGTTGACATGAGAATCGCGACATGGCTCTTGAGTGTACCCGACGATACGTCCTGTTGCAAGAATGAAGGCGCATGACTACGACTCGTCCCGTCATGGTAGCGTGATTGGCGAGTACCTTGCAGAAGAGTTGCCTCTGTTGCGACAACGCAGACTCAAATGCCAAACATAACTGGTTTAATAGACGACGTGTAAAGTAAAGCGATGGTACAGGGAGCAACAAACGGGCGTGTTTGAAACAAGACAACTAGGACTGGCAGTTTTTTGCGGAGGCCGAAGACAAATTACTCTCTTGTCAGTAAGACAGCCTATTTACAGCCTCCAATTCCAACGGTGAAAACAAGCCCCGACGCGTTCGGCAGAGTTAAACACAGACAAGCATATGCCCTCTCGCTGAGTCTGACACGCGATGAGTCAGACATTGCGGACAGCCACCAAGGCTAGCCCGGGCATACGCAAAGGGTTCTGTCCGCGCCGCATTCTCGAAGTCGCATTAGCGGCGCGAGGTGTGTATCAACTTGCACGGCTGTGTTTTGGAAGTGGTCTTCGCCGCGTCTCACTGTTGCAATGCGGAAAAGTACTACGGCGCGTCGTTGCGTTGTGCGCCGTTGATGCCTTTGTGCCCCACCAACACACAAACACGCCAAAGTCTGGATGGTACGCAGTGCATACCGGTATTCCGTCCGTTGTTCGATTGAGGCAGACATCGCACAGTCGGTGACACTCTAATCGGGCGAGGCAGGCAGGAAGTGTGGAGGCAAATAAAAGCAAGCAAGTTGCAAGCAAGCAAGCATGCACGCACACAGAACAAACAAACAAACAAACAAACAAACAAACAAACAAACAAACTGTCACGTACGAACGTCTCACGCTACTGAACTCCTCGCACTTCAAAGACACGTGAGGCCTCGAGAGTTTTTATTCACGCACACGAAAAATCCATAGAATCCTAGCCATAAACAGCTTCGCTGTTAAACTGTAACCGCAGCAACAATCGCACGGCACACAAAGGACGCCGACTGTATCACCCAGCAAAGCAACACTCTCCAACAGTCCGCAAATCAATATCTCCATCTTTCGCACACATCGCAGCACCGGCCAACGGAACCGTCGTCTTCCTTTATATCAATTCTCAAGCCGCTCGGCGATCCGAGAGCAAATTCCCGTTTCGAGTCGTTGAAGGCTCGTGCAGTTAAAAGGCGGTGGCGTCCACACGCTATGGGGCTTCCACCGACACACAGCAGGCCCTGAAAAACAAGGCGGACAAAAGGCACCGACGATGACTGCAGGTCAGGCGGTCGTTTTTGTGCCGACGACGATGACGATATGCGGCCCGGCGCAGTCTGCCAACTATGGGTCAGCGGCCCTGTGGCCGGCCCCCACGCAATCTCGGCCGGAATCACTTCGCCGCCTCTGGACCGCAACAGAAGCGCGCCTTGTCTGTACACAAGTGGTGTATATACGGTGCGAGCACTTTTGTTCCTCAAAGTTTTGCTACCTAACGAAGCCCCGGCTGCGACCGTCACTAATGCGCATGCGCGCACTGCGTCGAACGGCAGTAATGAGCCCGCCTTGTGCGCGGCTGGCCTGATCGGCTCTCTGGGGCATGCACCGAGTGCGAAACGCGGGTGGTTTTTCAACGAACAACAATAAGGCGAGGCACGTATGCACGCTTGCTTGCGTCCGTATATCGAATCGGGCGTATATCGGCATCGGTGATTATTCCCGCTTCGAACTAAGAGGCGTCTACAATAGAGACGCAGTCTTTAAGATTCTGTCCACTTGCTCACCAGCGCCTCAATGTGGGCGTGTACGCATGCGCCGACGGCGAGCCAGCGCGTCCTACAACCTCCCGAGATAAGGCGAACCATGCGTAAGCTTGCAACAAATGAGCATTCGCGTAAAGTACGGGGCGCGTAAATCTACATCCTACTCGCACGACCGCAGTGAATAAAGCCTGATTGGGTGCACACAACTTGTTGGCGTGTGGACCGGCAAGGTAGCTGAGCCTGTGCGATAAACGAACAATTAGTGATAAACAACCCGATAAATTCTTAGGGCCGGCACATATATCGAGTGGCTCAGACGTATCTGCGAGTACGCGAGTCAGATACTGTCCTCACATGCATCGATATGCTTTAATATCTCTTATCTTCTGTCCGGTGGGCTCCTCTGTTGCTAAAAGCTTGCTGCGACGATTTTCTTAAAACAAATATCTGACAGTGCGGTGTCCGACAAAAAACAGGGCCAACGACAGAGGTGGACGGCAGTCAGAAGGGAGAATTCACATGAAGCGTCTCTTTCTACAAGCAAGACACTCCCTCCACTGGAGGAACGTTATCGAGGTGTGTCCAAGTTTCACGTCGCCTTTTACGTACGCCAGACCCGCCCTAAAGCCGATTGACGATGGTGCGTTCAAAAACCTCGTTCAACAACTGCTGATAAGTATCAAGGGCGAAACAAGCTTGCGTCTGAAGACCCAAACAATACATGCATATAGTTGGCAATCTTCAAAAATAGCGCTACGGGCTTTTAAAAACCTCCGTGCTCCCGCCAATCGGGGCGCTCCGTTTCCAATACATTGTTAGAGAGACTTAAATTGTTGCACCCTGTACTTCCGTAGGTAGAACAATAGAACGCGTGCCAGCGCTAGAGGTTTGGCTGAACGAACCTGTTTGGTCCCCTTACAGCACAGGCTATATACGGTATGGGAGTGACGCGGGAACGACGCCTTGGACCGGAGCGTTCGCTGCTTCCGGGAACGGGGGCTGCTGTTTGAGAAGCCCGGTGTTCTCTTCAATGCTCAAATACACTGTTGTATGATGAACTGTTAATCACAATCGCGTGTGCTTTCTTTATTTGTCGAGGGCCTAAAACTTCAAGATAGAGTGATATCACGATATCAGGCAGTATTTTTTGTTCTCCCTGCTGTCTCAATGAGAATTAATATAGCCGTATGTCAAACCAGCCGATAGAGGCCTACGACAAACCGAACGCCAAAATTTATTTTCCGCCTCTTTAAGAAATGTTCAGGACTAATGGCCCTACACAGAAAATAATATTGTCAGGACAGCAGTTGTGTTTTTACAATCACTGTGTAGTCAAACAATTTCTGGCGAAAGAAAAACATTTCTCGGTTTTGTGATACACTGCAGCCTTACCGGTATTACCAGGCGGTGTCACTGCTTCTAGAAGTTCACTCGGTTCGATCATTGGCTACTTTGCCGTCAGAAATTTGGCTCTGGAGTCATTCTAAATAGAATCCCACAATCCGTACCCCGGGAAGTTCCAGTCCCAACACCTTTTTGATGGAGGCGTTGTCACATACCTCTTCATTATGAGGCGGGTCATCGCAGTGTTTCTTCATAAAGCACTTGCTCCTCAATGCCTTTGTGGGACCCGTACCGTCCCTCGGATACCAGTCATTTCAAAGTAGATCTTTCCTTGTACAGCGAGTTCTTTGGTCGTGGTAATTCTTGAGGGTGCGCCCAAGACAAACGGATGTCGGATTGCGTTGTACGGATAGACCGCGGTTCGTCCGGAGCTGCAAAGTAAACAGGCCCATAGATATATCGACCGAGTCGTTGTTGACACCAGAAAGCGGCTCTTTCAGTTAATATGCACGACTTAGGGGCCTGCCGCGTAAGCGTTTTTGCACGTACGCCTCAAGTCTTGCGTTCGAATCCCACTCACGGCATCAATGCAAACGATGTTCACTGTCCGTTTGGCAACCTCAGTGGGTATAGCTTTGCCACTGGAGCTATGGGATTTCGAAACTTGCGAAGACAGTTTCGGGACACTATATTACGGAGGCCGGTCGCATTAAGGTTATGAATTGCCAAGCTCCCCTTTCTCTTCTGGTTTTCCATTTGGCAAAAGGTTCTACGTTTCTATTGTAATTCAAGAACGCAGTGATGCCTTCTTTACAATCAAGACGTTCACGTGAAAGTTCCTTATGGGCCCACTTTCAAAGACACGAGAAATAAGGAACAGCTGCATTCATGGTCAAGAGGCCTCCTCCGCATTCACGCCACACGAGGCGACGGCATCCTTTCCCTGACTTGTGAAATATTTTATGCCACGGCTGCAGAAGCCGCTGTTATTTGAAATCAGCATTTAGCGGACATACAAGGACTTTGGAAATATTCGTGCGTAATTGGTGCCAATTCACGAGACGAGCTAATGAACCTGAAAAGTTTTTTTTTTAAGACGGACGGGGTCAATATTTTATGGGACGGTTGGCAATTAGCGCAGCTGTGCAGAAAGCCTTCTCTTAGCTGTTGCAGTTTCCCTTCATGTGCGGTGTCAATTTACTTGACCAACGCACGAACTGTTCGAACTGCTTCTCACGCTTTTTCCGCCGAGGTTGTGTCCCCCCCCACCACACCAAAACGCAGACACAAAATGAGACATGAAAATAGCATAGACGTTATGATGCGGCACACGCTAGTCAACCTGCCGGCACAGTCACGTGATCTTGTGTCTGTTGCCGTCGTGTTCAGCGTTGCCGGCTTCACGAAGTCACGTTGCTCCTGCACTGCGTGTGGCGTTTCGTCTGCTCGAATCTGAGTAATTAACTCCGCAGATGATCGAATATACAAACAAAAAAACAGAAACCAGAAATCGGCCGGGGTTGTTGCCTCGGGGATACATCGCTCTTTTCATAGGAGCGGGATCGGGGCGAATTCTCGTTTCTGCCCAAGTCGAGCGAAAAAACTGCCCCGAATAGACAGCAACTCAGCTGCGTGCCTGTGGCTATCTCCGAAGCAATCTTTCCGAAGAAATCGCTCTCACGGGCTCTGCTTCCCCAGTCTTCCTCATTACAATCACGAAGCCGTTTACAGCCTTGTGTTCCTTCACCGCCTCCAGCCTGGCTGCAACAATTCATCGTCTCTGGGCGGTGGGTCGTTCGTGACAAAAATCTATAGAACTCTACGACCGGGCTTAAAAACACAGGCCACGCCCGCCGATTGTTGCTGTTTCTTTTTATATTTATCAATACGCATTAACTTAACTTTGTGCGAGCAGCTATATAGAGCGGTACGTGGCAGCGGAGCCCTAAAAAATATATCAGCCGTGTTATCGTACGGAACACACAGGTGAAGCGGCGGCACTCGACTACAATAGCACGGAGTTACCAAAGTGTGCGTTTATACGCCACTTTATCGAAACCGTTGCTGAGTACGTGCGGTCACGACTGCTACCGTAAAAGAGTGGACGACTAAACATCTCGGCCGATGCGGAGCTGAGGCGTGAAATGTGGGAGCCTTGTTCCAATTACGCTTCGTCTGCCGCCGACTTGCGAACACTTCGGAGCAACCGTGATTGAGCCCTAATATCACGCTACTCCGTTCCCGCACACGTCTATTCGCGAAGCCGTCGTCGTAAACAAGCGTTTGTCCTTTACGGCGGATTGGGACTCGTAAATCAGCTCCCGTTTCGTTGTTTCTAATTGGTTGGTTTTAATATACGTGCTGTAGAGCCAAACACCGAAGTCGGTCTGTTTTTTCAAGGCTGAGGGCGGGTTACGAATGCTTCAGTGGGCCGGGATCACGCAGGCATTGTGGGGAGTGGTCCTTGCGAGTGCGTGCGCCGACGAGGGCAGCGAAGAATCGGGTGCCGTTCACGCGTCTCCATTGTTCGCTTCTGCTTCTTGTTGCTTGGTTCGTTTTCTTTTTTCAGTTCACACGCAATGCGGGTGTGTCTAACCTAGTTTCACCTGAGGCGAATGTTCCCCAGACGATTTTTGCGAGCTGCTTGCCCAACGAAAAAAAAATGGCGCCGCTTGCACTAGTGTTGTTTGTTTGTTTGTTTGTTTTTGTAAGTTTTTGTTTGTTTGTTTTTGCTAACACTACCAGACAAAACTCAAGCTTAAATATCTCCGCTGTTAAATAACTACGTGGGCCCCCAAGTGTTCTCTTATACGATGTGAAAATGCGTCAGCGTGACACCTCGCAGAGTTACGTCGTCAGCAGTTATGCCGCTAAGTTTAATGCTATCCGTGTTACTCGCAGCCACTGAGGATTTCGACGACAGGTTTCTGGCTTGAGTGATTCCGCTAATTGAATCAAGTAATGCTCATGCATTAAAAGCAGGGTGGTCCCTGCAGCAAGAGATATGCCATTTTAAGGCGAAGTCTTAATCGCCCGATTCGGCGAAAAAGCAGCGTTGTTTTTGTTGCGCGTTGAAGAAAATGGCCGCCGCAGTAAAGAGTAAACAAAACACACACACGCGTGTGATCCGATGGGATTTGAATCCCCGTCTGCATAGTGCCATCCCCATGCTCTGCCAACTGTGCTATCTCTGCACGTTTCTGCGTAGACCAAAACTTGTTGCCGTTGTTGTTCCTTCCTTCGTGGCACGCATGAGACTGACCAGGAATCGGGAGCTTTGAGGGCCAATTCGCCCGCTTCACAAAGTTCCCAAAACTATGAATTTGGAACGGAAAACCTGTAGAATGGTGAGTGCCGCGCGACACATGATCATGATGGCACGTAAATAAAACAGGTACAGGCTTTCTCCTCCATCATTTTCCGGCTATTTTGACCACAATGTGTTTTAACCCTAAACGGCACTGTTTGCAAATTACCCGCCATTAACGGTCATTATTTTGAATTGTTTATCAATGAATACGAGGAGGGATCAATGTCCGCTTGGTGTGTACGAAAGGAGCGCAGTGCGCGTGCTGTGGGGAGCAGTTTGCAAATGGCACGATTTTGCCGCCTGACTAAGCATTGCCTCGCACCTATATATAAATATGTATTGCGTATACGCGCGTGTAGCATTGTGGTGTTTGTCCTGTTATACTCGGGCTCGGGCTTCGCCGTATAAAGGGAATGATTTAGTGTTTCGTTATCAACGACCTTCTACACCATGATTTAGGCTGTATTAACATTGCCTGACGCGTCGCGCGCTTTTCAATGGGAAGGGTAGGGACGCTTAGTTCAGGCACTGATCCGCTATGTGGCGCGTGCCGGCGGACATCTCGCCTTACGTCACTGCTCGCGAGTCGCGAACGCTGCACCCACTTCTACGACGTGTGTCTGTCAGCTTGCCTGTTGGGCTTCAAGGGCCGTTTCCCTTACATCTTAGCCGTGACGGGGCGCTAGTTCTGTGGCGCACTGGGGGATCTCGTTCAACGTGTCGCTCGCTTCATACTTGCTGCATTTTTCCAAAGATAAAGACGGAGGCGGACTGAAATAGTCTAAAGAACATACTGATTGTCGGGTAGACATATAGCTAATAGAAAACGATATTTCCGGATGGGGGCAGCCATTATTTTACTGATATTTTTCTTTCTGGAGTATTTAGAGAAGAAAAAATTGCGTGCACGTTTTTTGTTCAGGCACTTACTTCTACGATACTTTCCAATAATATCACGTGCTTGTAAACTTCAGAAAATTATAGGAAACAAAAGGATAAGCAGCTGCGATCCCGCCACGTTGTCCGGGCGCTTCTACAGTATAGTCCTCAATTTCAGAAGTGCGTACCGATGCGGAGTGCGAACAGGGGGGTCAAAACAATATCTAAATGCGGAGGGGATAGAGGGGGGATGCCCCACTCAGAAAATTTCAGGGCCTGTGATCCGAGTAGATAAGCGCGCAAAGCCGGCATCAGCCTGCGGCAGCGCAAGGGATTTTGCTTCGTGTGACAAATGAAGTTTTATCAGTGACAGACCAAAGACAGACAGGCATGGTGAAAAACAAGAAGGCGTAGGAGCGCCGCCTCGGGAAACGCTAAACAAACTTTCCACTATTTTTGCATAGTTTCCGAGAAGCGGCGCTGGCTGGCGGACACGAAAGCACGCTGGAAGGCTACGGAGCGGGGAAGGGTAGGAGAGAGCAACAGGAGAGTGGCTGTTTGGCAATTTTTCGCTCACGCGTTAGGCACTGTTTATACAGGCGGCGTTGTTTAGGCCCTCCAAGACTCGCCTCGGCACGCGCCATGATGAGGCGCAGGCGCAGTTAGTGCATGCTCACGAATATGCCTAAGAAATGACTCTGCCTTTCCTAAGCTGTACAGAGA
The DNA here is from genome assembly GCA_013339765.2 of Haemaphysalis longicornis. Taxonomy (NCBI): domain Eukaryota; kingdom Metazoa; phylum Arthropoda; class Arachnida; order Ixodida; family Ixodidae; genus Haemaphysalis; species Haemaphysalis longicornis. Next base: position 131,937,650 of record CM023450.1, on the reverse strand, counting down.
TTGATGAGCAAAGCCTTGATAATGACTATGGACGATTTGTACTTAGGGCAATGGACCCCGTAAAGCCTTTCTAGTGGATTTTTGTCTGCGGTATCGAACTCTCATGTTGTCGAAATAAAAATATTGTTTGGTTGGTTGGCTGGTTAATTGACTCGGCGCATAATAATAAGTTTCAATAAACAAAGACTATTTGCGTTTATTTATTTTTTTTTTCGATGTGGCCACAGTAGCAACTTGTGCAAAGATTTCGACCTCACGGGAACTGACTAGGAGTTATGGATTTCTGCCCACAGTAAATAACTATGCATGTGCAATAATAGCTAAACGCGGATCGGTCAGAATTTTTTTTTTGTGAGCCTGGAGTCGTGGCAGCCCATCTCTCCTTGGAACAACGCGGTTATTAAGGAGGCGAATTCATTGGCGAATACAAGTTTCACATGAGACGAAGCAACGTCGATTGCGATTGTTTAACCACACCGAAATTGCGCGTTTACTGCGGTTGGTCATGCGTGATCGCTCTTTTTTGTTTGTTTGTTTTTGCAGCGCAAGAACTACCCATGTATTTTTCAAGGTTCTTGAAGTCTGTGTCCAAATCCGTACTGAGGTGTTAGACCAAGATCCCCTCCCCACATGGGGCAGGGGTGTCATCTAATCCCTCGCCGCACTGCTAGCAGGATTAGGAACGAAACATCACTTCCATGCACTCTTTCACCGCCATTCCGACCTCACCACACACTTGCCTAATGCTTCCATTATTGCCCCGCCATATTGCCGGGAGAGTATAAAAGGATGCCAGCTTTCACCTCAACTCGTCGCAGGTATCCTCTATACGATACGATACGCACAGCGGGAAACTTGAAAACAGCTCGTGACCGGCCTTACTCTCCATTCCATCACTCGACGTATACCACTTTCGCCGATTACTTTGGGCCCAACTCGGGCACACTTCGTTTATGGGCGGCCCGACAGAAAGCAACAGCGATCAGGGGAGCAGTACATGGGTAAGAGCAACAGAAAGGCCGCCTCTGCAGCTGAGCGAGAAGGTACAATCAGGGCAGCAGCGTTCTTTAGAAGCCCCGTGCGAATGACCGACGTCGTTGGCGCGATGCCGAGCTCGGGAGAGTTTCGCGGGAAGACAATAAGAACGTAGTTGCGGCGTCGTAATGGGATAAATGTGTGCCGCGTGCATCATCGTCTCACACTTCTTCCCCTTTTTTCCCAGGTGCGTGGAAGTGGAGCGGCGGCGCCAATGGGGGCGGCGGCGGCAACGACTTCCGGCCTGCGCACAAAATGGCGGAAACTGGACGCCGCTTCGCACGTGGAGTCGGATGGCTTGCCGCGCAAGCCCTCCTGCTCGCCGCCGGTGCCCTCGCCCAGACGACCGCTTCAACTCAAGGTGAGCTTTAGACGGTTGAATTCTTTATGTCCTCTCCTGAACATAGATCTTCAAAGTGAGTCGATGACGCCAGAACTCCTGAACTATCTTCATCGCCGGAACTTCCCCGACTCTGGCCGTGCAGGAACTATTTTAACTGGGCGGGAAAGAATGATGTGTTACTACTGGGTGCCACAAACTCTCAGTTTGGCGTGGAGATACCCAGTTTTATGCACCCACCTCACGTTTTGTGGGGTGGGTCGGGGGTGAACAGTGGACATTCTCCGGTGGTACGCCTACAGTTGTGGAAACACCCCAATTTCAGCTGCTGTCTGCTATCGCGTGGAGCACATGGTCATCTTTGCCCAACCTTCTTTTGTAGCGGGTTATTTTTGTGGTGTTCCATTTTTTTACACGCGTTGTTGCCATTTTAAGTGCATTCGTTGCAGACGAAGGGCCACTGCAGTTTTGTGACTGCCGCGCAGTGAGGTAGGTTTCTACAGTTTCTAGGAGTTGCTTGGCGTGCCAAAAAGTTGGAGCTCGAAAAGCAGTTTCTAAGCGCGAGGTGATTAGGGAGAGTAGAGAGAGCATACATCCTAGTCGCCTAGACTTATTATAAGGGCGTTCTTGCCTTCCACCTGAAGGCACCTTATTCCAGACCTTGCGCTGGCCCCGTGCCCGTTACCTTCGGCGCTGTCCCAGGCTGCTGAAACCCACATCTCTAGTAGGATTGGTATTTGGAGTTAGAGTGGGGGTCCTTCCCCTCCCATACCCGTGGTATAGGTGCCAGAACAGGGAAGTTACAGGTGCGGTATTGGGTGGGGTACCCGAGGTGTTTGGGGATATATTGGTTTGAGGGCCGAAAGTGGTTTCTTCGTCGCGTGAATTGTGACATGAGGTGGCGGAAAGGGGGTCGTTTTTGATGGGTAAGATTTCGGTGTATGCATGGATTGGTGCTGGCTTTGAGGCGCTTCGGTGTTGTTTTCCTCGGGACCCGGTGGTTGTTTAGGCCCTCCAAGACTCGCCTCGGCACGCGCCATGATGAGGCGCAGGCGCAGTTAGTGCATGCTCACGAAGATGCCTAAGAAATGACTCTGCCTTTCCTAAGCTGTACAGAGATTGATGAGCAAAGCCTTGATAATGACTATGGACGATTTGTACTTAGGGCAATGGACCCCGTAAAGCCTTTCTAGTGGATTTTTGTCTGCGGTATCGAACTCTCATGTTGTCGAAATAAAAATATTGTTTGGTTGGTTGGCTGGTTAATTGACTCGGCGCATAATAATAAGTTTCAATAAACAAAGACTATTGCGTTTATTTATTTTTTTTTCGATGTGGCCACAGTAGCAACTTGTGCAAAGATTTCGACCTCACGGGAACTGACTAGGAGTTATGGATTTCTGCCCACAGTAAATAACTATGCATGTGCAATAATAGCTAAACGCGGATCGGTCAGAATTTTTTTTTTTGTGAGCCTGGTGTCGTGGCAGCCCATCTCTCCTTGGAACAACGCGGTTATTAAGGAGGCGAATTCATTGGCGAATACAAGTTTCACATGAACGAAGCAACGTCGATTGCGATTGTTTAACCACACCGAAATTGCGCGTTTACTGCGGTTGGTCATGCGTGATCGCTCTTTTTTGTTTTTGTTTTTGCAGCGCAAGAACTACCCATGTATTGTTCTTGAAGTCTGTGTCCAAATTCGTACCGAGGTGTTAGACCAAGATTCCCTCCCCACCTGGGGCAGTGGTGTCATCTAATCCCTCGCCGCACTGCTAGCAGAATTAGGAACGAAACATCACTTCCGTGCACTCTTTCGCCGCCATTCCGACCTCACCACACACTTGCCTAACGCTTCCATTATTGCCCCGCCATATTGCCGGCTGAGATTAAAATTGCTGCCAGCTTTTACCTCAACTCATCCCTGGCATCCTCCATTCGATACTCACGGCGGGAAATTTGAAAACAGCTCGTGACCGGCCTTCCTCTCCATTCCATCACGCGATGTACACTTTCGCCGATTCCTTTCGGCCTAACTCGGGCGCACATCGTTTGTGGGCGGCCCGACAGAAAGCAACAGCGATTAGGGGAGCAGTACATGGGTAGAGCAGCAGAAAGGGCCGCCTCTGTGCCGAGCGAGAGGAACATCAAGGGCAGCAGCGTTCATTTAGAAGCCCCGTGCGAATGACCGACGTCGTTGGCGCGATGCCGAGCTCGGAGAGAGTTGCGCGGGAACACAATGATAACGTGGTTGCGGCGTCGTAATGGAATAAATGTGTGCCGCGTGCATCATCGTCTCACAACTTTCTTCCCCTTTTTTTCCCAGGTGCGTGGAAGTGGAGCGGCGGCGCCATGGCGGCGGCGGCAACGACTTCCGGCCTGCGTACAAAATGGCGGAAACTGGACTTCCGCTTCGTCCGTGGAGTCGCATGGCTCGCCGCGCAAGCCCTCCTGCTCGCCGCTGGTGCCCTCGCCCAGACGACCACTTCCACTCAAGGTGAGCTTTAGACGGTTAGATTTCTTTAGGTCCTCTACTGAACACGAGTGTTCAAAACTGAGTCGACGACGCCAGAACTCCTGAACTATCTTCATCGCCGGAACTTCCCCGACTCTGGCCATGCAGGAACTATTTTAACTGGGCGGGAAAATAATGATTGTGTTACTACTGGGTGCCCACAATACTCTCAGTTTGCGTGGAGATACCACAGTTTTATGCACCCACCTCACGTTTTGTGGGGTGGTCGGGATGGAAACAGTGGACATTCTCCGGTGGTACGCCTACAGTTGTGGAAACATCCCCAATTTCAAGCTGTTGTCTGCTATCACGTGGAGCACATGGTCATCTTTGCCCAACCTTATTTTCTAACGGGTTATTTTTTGTGGTGTTCCATTTTTTTTTTTACACCCGTTGTTGCCATTTCAAAGCATTCGTTGCAGACGAAGGGCCACTGCAGTTTTGTGACTGCCGCGCAGTGAGGTAGGTTTCTACAGTTTCTAGGAGTTGCTTGGCGTGCCAAAAAATTGGAGCTCGAAAAGCAGCTTCTAAGCGCGAGGTGATTATGGAGCAGTCACAAAAGCGTATACAGTCTATAAATGTGCGCAAGCACCCCTCGTTGTTTCGTTACGGTGTTTTATTTTTCAGGCAGTTGCATGCTTGCCGCAAAGGTATACAAGTTGACAAAGGTACCAGGTCTACGCCGTCACCGAGTGTTGTTCACGTGTCACGTGAACGCTTGTACACAAGGGAACGCAATTATCGCAACGAGAAGGGATAGTGTACGGTTACATTTGCTAACAGGAAAAGATGCCCAGCTAAGCATAGCGGTGAGGTAAATTCGAAGCTTATGTCTCCATAAAAAAAGAAAAGAAAATCTTCACAGGGTGTAAACGCATAAACAAGGCAGTCGAGGGAGCAGAACATGCAAGCGAGTCCTCATCACATTCGCGCATTCGCAATACCAAAAATACCCGCGAGCCGAAGTTGCCTAAAGAAATCACTGATAAGTGTGTATGCAACAATGGCAAACCCTTTTTTTTATTCTGCGATCGGTATCTTTTTACTCCCATCAGGCTGAAACACGTGGCGCGGGAAACACAGCCGGGCAGCGTGGGAGCATCTCTCCATCTTGTTCCATTCAAAGACAATTATCACCACAGCGGCCGTCTAAGGTGGGATGCGAGGAGGTGAAATAAGAGAGGGCCGTGTACCCCAGCACAATGGAAGAAGGCACGCGTGGTTGTGTACAAGCGTTGCAACATGTACTATACGCTGACCCGCTAACTCCCTTCCTGCGTGATTGTCGTAGTCTAGTGGTTGGGAATGCAACTGACTTCCTTCCTTCCTTCCTTCCTTCCGGCTGCCGGAAGAAGGTCCGGAGATCACGCAAGCGGGGCTGATTACCACTGGTTCCGTAAGGTCAGCTGCCCCCTCGTTGGTTATCGAATTCGTTCGTTTTCGACCGTAGTGGACGCGCCTAGTCAGCCGGAGAACCAATTTGATTTATAATCCAAAGCGTGTAGAATTTAACGTGCCCTCGTTGCAAGGAAGTTTCCAGGGCAGGAAACTGGCATTGCTAAAAGTGGTACATTGTTAGAAGTGGTGACCATTTTCTGTCCTTGTTTATTGCAGCTTGAATCATAAAAAGCTTCTAATAAGGCTAAAATTCAAATAAAGTGAGTTCTTCGTAGCAGGGTTTTCTGTATAACTAAAAATATGGTGATACGAATTTTCCAAGGACCTACCTACACTCTTCGTAGTATAGCGGTCTAGCGTCACCATCCACGCGTTCTTATGCGAGGTCGCCGGTTAAGAAACAATACCGCGGGCCTCCCGTGCAGGTGTCGAAATGAACCGAAAATGCACGTCGTATCGATTTCTATCACTTCCCCGACGCAAAAAAAAAAAAAGGAAAGGAAAAAGTCGATTCGCGGCTTGTCATTGAGTAGTACAACAGCAACGGTAGGCTTTGTCTTCAATGGCATCAAAATACAAAAGATGCTAGTGAGGCGACAGGCGCAACCCATATTTCTTAACTCCCGCCTTTGGCGGACGGAGCGGCCGCACCTTACGAGGACCGCTTCCGCCGGTTGAAAGCGAATGCGCGAAGAATGGAACGACCCGTGTCCGTCGGTCTCTCGTGCCGGCTCTCGCGCACACCGCACGCGGCGGCCAATCTGCAATCTGGATCTGGCACTTCTGAACAACACCTGCCGTGGTTCTCTATAGCGACCGCACGCCCCGTTAGCCGGCCGGGTCGCCTTCCGCTCCAGCACCGGAACACGTCCGGCGGAGTGAGTGTCGACCTCAAGCCTAATTCACGCCTCAGCATCCCGGGCGATCCGAGAGGGTCCGCATTGCAGGCTAGTGGGTCTGGCTGCAAGCGCTGGCAAGACTGCTATGCGTCACCGGCACAGCACTGTCACAACGCGCTCACTCGGTTTCGACAAATTGTACCCTAAGCCTTCGTTCACAGCACAAGAAACGGGGACGAGAAATCGCGAATTCGTTGCAGGCGTGGTAGATAGGCGGCTGGTCCGCAGGGCACCCGGCTTGTGGCAGGATACGGCCCTTATCGGTTCGCATCGTTCAAAAATCTGAATGACCATAGTAGGTCAATTGTTGAACGTCTTGACTGCTGGTTACTCGCTACTGTTGTCTACTTTCCCCGAGGGTGACCGCAGTTTCGAAACGAAAAGACCGTGCCCGGGTTCGTGACAAAAGAATGCGGAGCGTGTTCTAACCGAGCCGCGTTCTTTCGCTCAGCTCCGATTCATTCGTTCGTCGTTGCTAGTGGCACTTTTGCTTTGTTTCAATTGTAGCTGCAATCTTGGCTGCAACTTGTAGGCTGGAAAGGGTTGTTGACCGCCAGGCTTAAAGAAAATTCGCAATTCGCGGGAAAAGTGCGCGATGAAAGGAACGAAATTCGCTGGGCTTGAAACGCGTCTACATCTTGCGGTGGTAGTCATCGTATCCTTCACAGTAACCATAATTTACGGGGGTTTCTCACTTTGGTCCCACGAGCCGCGTTAGTTCGGCACGTTGGAATCAATCTCTAGACCTTCAAGAGGTCAGTGCCCTCTATTTTATTGTATTTTTTTCTGTTCTTTGCAATAACGCTGTTTAGACTAAAAGCAATTGCGCCACTTAAAAATAAAATTTCAGACTCTTTCAGCGTGGCAATTCACACAGAAAGTTTCGATACTGTGGTTATCATTTTCCTAAGGCTACAACAACAACAACAATCACAAAAACAAAAACAACAAAAACAAAAACAACGACGAGGAAAACAAGAACAACAAGTACCACCGACAACAACAACAACGATGGTGTAAACAACAGCAACGACGGACAATAAAATATGTCCGGACCACAATATTAACGTCAGAGGCCCGTTACAAGTGGGTACGCGAAATTAATGCATGCTTTAAGAGGGCGTTAACTGATGCTAATCGTGCTGATTTCCCAGTTAACAAAACATCGTGACTACAAACTACGCGTTTAAAAGTAGTTATATCCAGGCCCCGTTTCAATGCACATGGCTAGCCTCGTGCGAATCTGGCTGGAAGGCAGGTCGCAGTGCCCCAGAGTGCCACGGAAGCGTTGCCGAAACTTAAGTTATGAGGCGAAATAAATAACGGCAATTTCAATATCGCCAAGGAATTACCGCCCACTTGGTTTCCTTGAGAAAACAATAATCGAACGGACCGCAACCCTGCTTTTCCGACAACGAACAAGCGCCGATAGTTCCTCTGAGGCCCGTAAGGTGGACATAATTAAGCGATTTAGTAACTAGCCGGTCATTATGTATTAGCGGGTAAGCCTGTATGCACCGTTCGCCGAGGCTTGACCGGCAAAGTTCAGTGTGTCGTCATGCGCTCAGCATACTCTGACTTCCCATGGGCTACCAGATCCCCCCAGTGTAATTAATCGACCTCGCGATTTATTCAACTGTATGCAGTAGTACCAACCAGCTACCTGCACAGAGGAAAACGAGGGCGTTGAACTGGCTACGTAAAACTATAACTCATTCCTCCACCATAGAAATAGAACAAAACGCTATGCCCTGTGCGCGCTTTCACTGGAATGTGAACCGTAAAAGTTACCAGTCATTTCTTAACGCGTATCTTTATTTCGTAAGCCCTTCGCAAACTACTCCCCTGCTCGACAACCACGTTGGATCTGCGCATGCTAGCAAAAAACAAAAAGCACCCTTCCGGGTGTTTTTACGTTTATAACACCCTTACACCCAAGCAAAAACACCAGAATGCAGCCTATTAAAGGGGGGTATCGTTAATTACACCCTTACAAAGGGTGTCTTTCTTTGCTTTTTTTGAAAGGGTGTAAGTGTTTTAGTTATACACAAACAGAGTGCAACTTAATTCACAGCGCATGCGCAACAAGAGCCGCCTTATGCGCCGACCCGTTTCCTGAAACAGGCCATCACAATACGTTCGGAGCCATGCGCTCCGTGTGAGCGCACTCGCTTGTGCAACCACTGACTTTATAAAAGTCAGGGCGAAGTGAGTGTCCGTGCACTGTAAATTGATTTACGCCTTTTTGTCTTTAACTAACATCCATACACCCCACCAAAAAACAAAAAAGAACACCCTTTCAAACAGTGTAATTTGCGATACGCCCTTTAAGAGGTTATATATATGCCAAGTAACATGATTGATTGGCCTTGTTGGGAATCCATAGTTCATACAGTTGAGCACAAAAATAGACAGGGACTGTGAAAGGGACACGACCCAAGTGGGCTTGCTTGGGTGTAAGCAGTGTGCGCTTTTTCTAGGGTGTAAGGGTGCCATAAACGACAAAACACCGTTAAGCGTGTTTTCCTATGTTTTTTTGATAGGGTGTAAGGGTGTTACACTTATTTACTCAATTACGGGTCTAAATTAATTTATAGTGTATTACGGGTTTCCTCGAAAAGACGTTCTTGAGCGCATTCTTTTATTGACCTGCAGTGTGTCACTGGGGCAAGGTTACAAATCACAGCTTGTCGTATCCACCAATGCTCAAAAACTTGCCGCACCTAACCCGTTGAATAACGCAGTGGTTTTTTTCTCTACCATCCGCTTTGAAAGTAACGCATGCATAATGACCGTGCTAACATAAGACCACGAGGGGATAAAGCTGCCGTGCCCGACGACGGGATCAAGGTTAGGGTTAAATGGCAAATGTTGAATAAGACTGCGTAGCTCCATGAGTACGTGGACCATTTAATTGCGAAACTATTCTATAATACCTCAACTAAGCTTTAAACCGTTTTCGCTTTAAATATATGCTACGATAACCAAAAGGGCAATAATCTTAAATCATTCCGTGTGGGGGAGACACGGACATACGCGGGACATGTTTAGCAGGGCACTTATGCACATATGTTTTAACTGCGGCAGTGAAACATTTTGTTCCGGTAAAAGCGCGCAGTTAGGGGGCTTTCCACAATGTGCAAAAATTATACGGAATTCTTAAAGCCGTGAAACATTAGGCCGCCACCATCGATGGCTTGCAGGTTTGAAGCCTCAGGTCCAACGCGCAATTTTATTTCCTTCTGCATGCCGGTTGAAAATCTCGACTAATCCCGTCATGTGTGAATCACGACTCCCGCTCAAGCGTGTGTGAAATAGGTACAGAAGTATCCACGCCCGAACGAGCGCCCCACGAATTCACACTGGTTCCTCATCTTGCCTACAAATCATTGTGCCTCCACTTCATCGAAGTAGTAAGAGAACAGCAAGAAGAAAGAAAAAAGGAGGGAACCGAGCAACGTTTCGTCCAATATGAGTCACTTATCAAACCCGCTCAACCGTTTAGCACACGCCTCAGCGTCTTTAGGTTTACAGCCACGGCTACGCTCTTTCTCAATTCTTGCCCCGGTCTTTAAGCCTACCGACCACTGTTGCGGGCACGAAACAACGTCGTTCCCGGCGGTATAATAGTGCTGGCATCAGCTTTCCTTGGCGATGTGGAGCTCGAAGTCTACGTGCCGCCGAGTCTGGGAGCGATCTCTTCGCCCGATCGCGTGTGTACAGAAGTGATGGAGCGTTGATTGTCCGCGCTCTTCTACTGGCTCTGCCCATGCGGGAGCGCGGACCATGACTCGCCTATCCAGCGCCGCTGGCAGCATACGGAAGTCGTACCCGAAGTCGACAACCACGTAGGCAGGCCCCCCTTTAAATGCGAGCACGCGAGATTGTCGTGACGGGACGAGAAGATAGGCGACGCGCTTCGGGCCGACGGAGATAAATCGAATTAGGAGCGCCGTAGGATGCGCGTTGATCCTCTGCCGTAAGTGCGCGCTTAGGTGTAGGGATTTCGTGCCTTGAGTTGGCAGCGCATTGCTCTTTGGCGGAATCGAGTTGGCTGCTCAACAACCCTGGGTGGGCTTGTGACGTCGTTAGACTATAGTGCCTAAGTATATTCTAGGCACTATAGTTAGACCGCATACGATTGTTGCACACAATCGTCCTGTAGGTGGAGAGGTCGTAAGGGTGATGTGCTTACGGCAGCAGGCTTACAGAGAATGAAACTGTTATGGTTAAGTTACAAGAAGAAAATGCAGCAATTTCTAAGCCCTGATGTACATCACACACCCGCAAACTGGGCTCCACAGGTGCTCGAGTGGCCTTAAGTTGCATTATACAAGTCCTTAAAGATCAGCTTCGTTACTATACCCGAATGAACTGCTAGGAATACATTTTTCCCATAGCAATAAAAGCACTGTGACATCAAGGCATGAGGGCCGTAGGGCCGTGTATTAAATACTTCATTAAGACCCCATATTTTCTTACAAAGCTCTATACGCCGAGCCCCTCTATAGTGTCGGCTATACACAAATGCATTGCTGGAAATACAATTGTTTATCTGCAATACATTATCCGAGTCCCTCAAAGGACTCTGATATTACATAAGCGGTCGTATAAGAACACATTAATGTCCTTAGGGCCTTTTATTAAGGGCATTTTCTTAAGTTGGGGAAGTGGGGCCTAAACATGCGATACAGTTGGACAGACGGTTTTTTTGTTGAGTCCACTTAGAAATGTTTAGGGATTTAAAAGAATTGCAGCAGGCAGTCACTCTCTATAGCGGTGATCAAAGCCGCGCGGTGTCAGAGATGTACGTGGGGATAGCTACGAAATAAACAATAAAAAGTATGAAAATTGTTTAAAGCGAGCTTTAAACTGCAAATTCTTGTCATTTGTGTGAACTGAGGTTCGCGACGCAGCGACAGAAGTGCTCCTTGGTGGTCCATTATTTGGTGGTGTAAATATTCGCTCTAGCATCAGCTGCTAAACCTTTAGTCGGGTGTTGTCCCACCGCCGTAAATGGGACGCGCGCAAATGGACATAATTTAGAAGTTGGTTTGGTACACGTTTCAGCAAGTGCGTTTCTAAATATGAGCTATACAGCTCAGTGCACTGGTGTGAAACGCTTCGAGGCGGTGTTGCCGACATGAGCGGGCTCTTTAGGCATAGATTTCCATACTAATGTGTACTGGAAGGAAATCTGGCGCTAATCTCTAGACGACCCGCGATTCAGCGAGCGTGCCGTAATGTACCGCGGAGAACCGTTCCATCGTTACTTGCCATGGCTCGCCAACAAGATCAAAATTTGTCTGTGGCGGTAAGAAAACAACAATATTATTGTAAAAGATAATTTGAAGTTTTTTTTATCAATATAAAAGTGCAGCTACAAAATATTTATTTGTCAGGAAATATTTTGTAACCTTCATGTAAGAGTAACAATAAAAAAATCACCTTGCTTTGTTGATTTTGACTTCAGGAGGAAAAAGAAGCCATGTTGCAAGGCAAGCCAAGTAAAAGAGGAACGCTGCTAGCTGCTATGGCGGCGCCCTCGACGGCACGCGACCGCAGTGAGATTTCCAGTATACATTAGTACGGGGAGTGTTAGACCCGGGAACAGGCCTACGTCGGGCCATATTTAAAGCGCGCTGTACAAGCCATATCTGTTACTGCATTGCAAAACGCGAGTCGTTGTCAAGTCACTTCCGTGCTCGTCTAGACGCACCTTGCGGCGCATCTTGCAAATAGATGGCCTAATATTGTCGTTCCTAGAGGCAGGCTCTTATCAACTGTTTTGAAGCACTGCTCTAGTTAATTAAGGTGGGCTGAAGGAGGCGGAGATGGAGAACGTGTGTGTGCATTGTGTCTGGAATACAAGACGTGCCGTTTGCTGGGCTGCTGGTGCAGTCGATGCGCGACGCGTCCGAAATATATTTCGGTCGACGAAGTATATACTGCAGCAGCGGTTACGGGGAGAACAAGAAACAAGAACGTGACCAGTTTTTGTGTACACGTGTGCGAGGTGAGGGCACACGACGCAGCTCGCTAACAGCCTTTTCCACGCGCACGGTGAAAATGCCCGTCGGGGGTTTTGTCTCCGACTCAGCGACGACCGCCAAATGCGTCCGTTCGCCACGAAGGTCCCCGTTGGACTTCCTCGAAGAGAGTCGCCGCCTTGTAGAAATTTCTGTTTGTTTCTTCGTTTATTTGTGTGGGCTATTCTGTTGTCGTTCTGTTCTCTTATCGGTCCGCGGCAGCGTAAATTGATTGTCACCGTGTAGCGGGCGCCTGATTCAGCTTTCCTCGAGACACCTCGTGTGTACGCTCCGGGCATTCGTTTCGGGGAAGACTGCAGAGAGGGAAAGTAAAGTTGCCTGTTCCCTGTGCGCTGGTTGCTTGCTTTATTCGTGTCAGCCTTGCTTTGCTTCAGGTACAGCTGGAACGAAAATAACACAAGAGAACGAAACGAAAGCAAACAAAACAAAGCGAAACAATGCGAAACAAAACGAAACTGCGTCGCTGTACGCATCGCAGCCGCTGCGCGCGTTTGACCGACACATCTGGAAGTCCTCTTGTGAGTCCGAGATGTGCCTGGTGGCTCACGAAGTACATGAAAGAGCCAAGCAAGGAAGAGAGAACAGAAGGATGTTCTGAGGAGAACGCGAAAGGAAGGATGTGTCTCCGAGGAAACAATGCAACGCTCAAAGCGAGCGTATCTTCTTCCCTGCCGTACACGAGTGCGCGCATACCAGGTAACAGCGCTTCACGACACGGTGATATTCGCGTCCGAAACGGAATGCCTGCGGACTTACGCCGCGCAGAAACGGGTAGTGGAGAAGGATGCGCTTAAGCCTGCGCATTCGCTGGTAATTGTGTCCAGCCATGCCTTTGGGCTGCGTGCTGCTCAAGGTTGATGAACTCTCGGAATGACTTGGCGGACCGACTTCAAATGGAAATGGAAAACGAACCTGGAGCAAGAAGCGAAAAGAAGCCGCGAATACACGCGCCTGCGGTCTCGATGTTATCCGTGCACCCTCTTCATTAGTCGAGGTCACTTTATCCTTTTTTGAAAGGCCGAGATTATTGCTTTGAAATTGCTTTTTGGGGGCAAATAGTAACGCAAACGACATCGAAGGAATTACAACGGAGAAAGAAAGCCCGATGGAAGGACGACCGCAGCTCTTTTTGTGGCCAGGTGCTGAGTAGTCTTTTCCAGTCCCTTTTTCCCCTTGTTTCTTACACGAGGCTAAAACGAAGCAGCCGAGACGGAGGTGACTCAACGAGTTTCCACAAACTTAAAACAATTTCCGCGATTGGTGTCACTGAACTCCTCACATGGCTGCAGACGAAACGTACCAACATTGTAGCGGGCCGCTGGAAGGATTAGTGGCATATGTATATAGAAGATCAGTCATAATAAACATGTCAACTAAACGATGCCCCATTTTTCTTCGTGACCTTGTGAACAATTGCGGTGGCACGGGTGTGCCGCACAGTAATAAAACGCAATCTGTTCTCAAACTGACAAATTTTTAAGGGTTTTTTGTGTGCGTGGGCGGGCATGACGAGCAACCTCAGTCAGCACAAGTTTCAAAAAGGCCGCTAATGTGGCATGCCACTTATCCGCTCTTTATCAGTGACATCAGCTGAAGTATTGATATTTACCATTTTCTTAGGCTTCGAAGAAGCTTTTGACAAGGTATCCCGTCCACGCCTTTTGTAAACCCTTCGCGCTTAATCCTTGACCCTGCCATTTGTTTATGCTAACCAGAACAGCGTAATCCCGACGTCATCTCTACTTTGGTGTACCTCAGGGTACGGTTTTGAGTTCCCCTCCCCCTTTAATAAAGCTATGTTAACGACCGGCGTACTAACATATCAAGTACCTGGTTACACGCACATGACTGCATCATTATTGGCCCAATTAACCATACCAGTGACTCCCACATCATCCAAAATGGTGTACTCACAATTGAAGCAATGTGAGAAACTTGGATAATGACTCCGTGCATTAACAAAACAGCTGCCGTTCCTTTTCATTACAGGCAATTCTTTTCTACTTTATTTACGGCTCCTAATAGCTCCCGTGGATTGCTATAGGTATTTGAACATAACCGTAACAACCGATCTTACTTATTCATTCCACTTAACAAATATCTTTGGCGGAGCAAATAAGGTTTTTGGGAATCTCCGGTAAACTTATGACTTGCTCCTCTTTCTGTAAAACACTTAGAAACTTAAAGGAGCCATGAAGACAAAATACAAGTTTTGGTTCATTAGAAAGGCTGCTTTGTCCTGATAAAAATGATACCGATTTCATCGCAAACTTACAAAAAATAACGGAGATGTTAAAGAAAACGTTTCGAGCTGTGGCGACTCGCTAGCCGGTTTCCAGCAACTTGTCTATGACGTCACAGGATATTGTTTGGGCGATTGACGGTGGCCGAACTAATCAATCGCCAGGCAGATGACTGACGATTGTATTGGGGCCGCTAGTTCCGTTGATCGAATCACTTGAACCTAACGTGCACCTAACCCACTGAAAATTATTTTTTTAGTGCTGTCCATATGACGTCCCTCGCGGCGATAACACGTCACTGAAGCGCGAATTTGAAAGTTCTTAAACCATTTCTTGCGTTTTTTTTTATCGGTTAAAAAACGTCTTTCGTGGCCGGAATGGAGCTGAGTGAGGTACTGAAAGTTAAACAAAGTTGTATTTTCTCTGCCGTGACCCCTTTAACATTGCTTCGTCGTAAACTTGAACACTCTTGCACCATCCGGGACCCACGTCAATTTAGTTTATCTAAAATGTTAGAATCCGTTCATAAAAGGGCGAGGTTTATTTACATAGGCTTCACTCAGATCGCTGGACGAGCCTTGCTTCGAAAATTCTTCCCTTGATTCCTTTACTCATCTTTTATCGTGCCCGCACATCTTATTTCTTCGCATCCCCGCAGAACTGCACAGTGCACACATTCAATCTTTTTTGTTAAAACAGCACAGGACTGGCATGACTTTCCGGCCGACATCGTGCTTCACTCCAGCTCAATACCGTTCACAAATGCACATAAAGCAAACTCTGTTCAAAGCCCACTTCTCATGCAACACCCAGCATCAAGGTATTGGTGGTACAATAAATCAGCTAATACATAAATTTACTACAGTGCTACACGCCTTATGTTCACTAGGAGCCACGACTGCAGTGCCGAGCTATTTTTGTTTTTAAGTGGAAACGCACAGAACGTGCATATTTCATGTGACAAATGAGTTATTTCCAGAGCGAAGTTTTCCAGAAGTTGTTTGAACAGCACAAAGCAGTTTCGAAACCATGCCTACCGCATATGCGGTGCGTGTGGTGCTTACTAACATGAGCCTCATCCAAACAATTAACCTATCACCTTACGTTTTTTTGTATGTGGTTTCTTGACATTTTTTCAGCTTTTATGGGCCCCTCCGTTCTATGTATACTGATGTGCGTCAACTGAAAAATAGTCTCGGTGACGATGACCTTTTCCGTCTTGAATCATGCCTTTTACTATGTTCTTTATGTAGGCCATGTTACTTTTTACAGTTCGCATGACGACGGCAAATGACGGCAAGTTTTCGAGTGATGGGACTCGCTTTTTAGAACATCTTGCGCCACTCGTAATCGCAACTCCTCATGCGCCATACCCTTACCAATGGCGTGCTCATATATCATCACACACCGCGTTAACCTAAAGGCACAATTCAGCCTCCAATCGACATAACAAGATGTCAGCAACGAGTTTGGAAGAGACTGGGTGGCCATGCGGTGGCTAAGAATAAACACGTTAACCGTGGTCACGCCCGGAATTTTCAAGGATAGTCTCCTTACGCACCTGGCGCATACCTCGCATTCCACGTCGTGCACGGCGCACACAGCTTACTCGTGTACGCTGGTAACGACTACCCTCTTTCTGTTGCCTGTCACTGTGTTAGTGGTTTTCTGATTATTTTCAAGCCGTCCCCTCGACGTGTGAGTCCATACGTCTCAACTAGTAGTGCGCGCGCGCTCTTCCCGCATGTCCGTCTGTGTGTCCGGACCACCCGCGAGGCCTAGGCGTACGCTTCGTCCCTCCACGCATCGGCTCCCCTCGGAGAAAGTGGAGCCGAAGAAAGAAAATCAAGTTAACAGCCTTGAGGGGAGGGGGCAAAGACCACCTTGAACACTGGGGCAGGCCCGGGAAAAAGCCGAATCCTAGCAGCGAAGCAGCAGTTGGGGCATTATGTCCGCCCCACGTTGGGCGCCAATTACACACGGATGCACGGGTCGCCGAGTCAGCGCCGGTCAGTCGGGCCGTTCGTCTTCACCCACATGCTTCTCTGCGGTGAAACGCTGAACCGGAGCGGAAGAACCTTTGTTCGTCGGTAACGGCCCTCGCCATCTGTATCCGAAGGTGGGAAAGTTGCTTTTAGCATTGTTTCTGTTTTACAGTAGAAGCTTAATTTTGTAACTAAAACGCGAATTAAAGAAGAGACAGATTCTGACGCTAAAACACGAATAAGACGACCTGTACATTAGGTCACATCATTTTCCAAGGGGCGCAGTTCAACATTGTCACTGTCTATTTCAGTAACCACGATAGTTTCGTATACTAGTCGGTGCATTGCTCAGTATTGAGGGAAGAAATAGGAGGTTTTCTTGAGCACATGGCGGTCTGTACGTATGGAATGCCTACTGCATAAGAGTGTTTGCCGCGTGATGAACTCGGACTGCGGCAAGGAATCGCGTTATACATTGCCCTTCCCCACCCTTTTCTATCTCTAGCTGTTCTTTTGTAATGTTATACACGCTCGGTTTTGTTTGTCCGTACCAGTTGCATTACCTCGGCATTAAGTTATCTGTCGAAGGCACAGCCCAGCAGCTATTTGTCGCTTGCAGTGGTTCTGGGACAAAAATCCACGGGCGTTCGCACCAGGCGGGCAGTGCGTCCCTCCCGGAACCGCGGCCAAGTACAGCGCCCTTCGGCGGCGCCGGCATCTTGCAGTCGACGGGAATGAAGCCTCGCGCAGGGGGGCGGGAGAACGTTGTGTGGGGCTATGACCTTCACCACCCGAGCCGACGTTGATTGTTTCGCGGCTAAGTAACCCTCCGCCCTCGCACCAACCCCCTTCCACCATCCCCACATGTCTTGTGCACACCTGACTTCCCACCATTTCCGTGAACCCGCCTCATCCGGCTTCGTACCTCCCCTCCTCTCGAACAAGAGGAAAACGCACCGGCCTGAGAGAGACGTCAGAAAATGGCCGGATTTGGCGGTGTCGGGGGCGCAGCAGACTTCATTGACTTAGCGTGTGGGATATCTCTCTACGCGGTCACCCTGCTTTCGGCCGTCGGTCTTTCGGTTTTGCGTAAATCCTGGGTGAGCAGGAATCATGCGATTATACGAACTTGGTTCGGCTCTTACTTTTACCGGCCTCCTCGCGTCAGTGCTGCAGTCACGTAAGGTGCTCGTCGTATTTTGCGTCAGGTTTCTTTGGAGCAGATGCTCAAAATGGCTGTCACAGGTACGAACTTTTCGGGTTTTTGTTTTCTTTGCGTTCGTCTTTCTTCTTTCTCATAGAAGTTAAGAGGGAGGAGGGTGTAAAATTCGTATAGTGTCTCCGCCACCAAAAAATCATTCGCTTAATTAAAAAAAAATTCCTGTCGCGCTGGGCTGACAAGAATTTGACGATTTATTTATTATTTTAGATCGATACACAACGAAGAAAAACTTTGAAAATTGGCTTTTTATTCAAGCGGTATGTTTCTTCGTGTTATATATTTTTTCCTTGTTGCGTTTGGCGGTTTTGGTTGAGTCAGAAACCATGCACCCAGTTACAAGTATTCTGAAAGGAACATCTCCTATGTAAAAACCTGCATTGGTGTGGTTAAATACAATTTAATTGATCTGTATCCGTACTCGAATACTGGCGGTTAAAATATTCAACAATTAAATATTGTGGGCAGCAAATCGATTTAATTGCATGCATGCTTACAATCTATTAAATTCTACCATGTGTGACTTAACCAGTGGGCACTGTAACAGCCAACGGTCACCCAATAGTTCGTGAAGGAGATAAACAAACTGCCGGTTTGAAACGTTTCGTTAGTACCATTCGAAAAGAAAAGTGTCGAATAAGCCGCAGGGATAATCGATTAAAACTACAGTTCGAAAACTAAAATTCCGTCACGCGTGCTCCTTGTTCTATCTTAATCGAAACAATGTTTACAAAGTGTACAAGTCGCACCATACTGCAGCCATTAACAGCCAACAAACTTGGCGGCAGACCTCAAGCTCGGTAAAGTTTACATCAGCCTTTTTAAAATGCAGCCATATGGCCACATACACGAAATATGTGGCTTAAATTTGTAGCTGCACGGCTGAATTTCATTTGTATGTTGACTTTTAATTGTACACAATGAGACATTATATCTAATATTCGGCGCGAGCAGGGCAGTACCTTCTCAGCTTTTAACCACGACCAATCATTAGCATCTACTGGACATGCGGTCTTAGCAGCATTGCGAATCAGTTGACGAAACGAAAGCAGCGGGGACAGGGCTGGTCCCTGCGGCATGCCCACGGTAAAGAGTACAGGCCACGTACTGTCACAACGACGGGCGCAGAACGGAGTGCGAGTTTGTCTCCGAGACCTTGGCTTGGCCTGTCAGAGAGGAGCGAGTGAATGGCGCATGTGGAGAAACCGGCAATCAAGTGCAAGAGAAAAACGATTTGATGGCGGGATGCACCGAATCACGGCGACGGAGGGCATGGACAATGGGCAGCGGGTCATCAAGAGGAAGGCGGCGGTCTCTGGAAAGGTTTCCATTTTCGTTTCACATCGGAGGGACCGACGGAAAGGTCGTCGAGGAAGACACCCACGTGAAAATTGCGTCTTTTGTTTCTTAACTTCGCATGACCGTTTCTATCTTATTTCTGTGTGTTTCTGCTCACATTCGAGAGAGCATTTATAGTTGTGTAAAAGTAATAAACAGGCGTATCAGCGTTACCGCTGCGCTTAAACGAGTGACTTTTAATGCGAGAGCATCATGTTCGTCAAGGGGGAAAAAAATCCGGGTTCATCCGACACTGTGGTTGGGAAAATCCACGTGACTCCAGTTAAAAATAAAACCACTGCATGGGACGAGAATCGAACCCAGGGAGACGAGGTGACGCCAGGCAAGGAAATGAACGAATACTTTATGCCAACAACGCACGTAGCACGGCTTTCAAGGCACTTCAAATACGAATAAAAATGATACCAGCATCTGCGCCTTGAAATATACGTCATCCATTTCTAAGGGTTGCAGATGTCATGGCTATGGCGGCGCCTTTCGACGTACGTATGAATGAAAGTCCTCCGCTCTTAGAACCTACCTAGAAAGTGTCGTAAGCGGGATCCACAAAGCAAAAACACCTTAACAATCACAAATGTGATCTGGGCTGATCCCGTACGTCACAACAAATTGCTGAAAAAGCTGCATTAACTTGTTGTAAGGATAGTTCGCGACATTCGTGCGTACATACTGACAGATTTTAGCTACAGGCCTCCGCATACAGCTCATCCTCGCATTAAAAAGAAAATCGCAAGTCGTAAGGTTGCTTTACGAGGCCGCTGGCCACACTGATCGTGCTTCGCGGCACCTATGTTCATGGTGTAGTTTTGCGTAGTTTGTAAGCAAGAAAGCCCTGCTTCACTCGTGACAGTCCGACAACAGCTTTATTAGCGTTCACCAGAATACCAATGCAAAACACCTTTCCAGCTATACACGTAAAAAGTTAAACAAAATGATTCGTAGTCGTCCCCCGTACACGCAGGTTCTTGGCGTATATCATTACACGATGCCTGCGACCAATTTTGGTACATCATGGGAATAACTTCTACGTCCTCTACGTCGTCGCTTGAGGCTAAAACCACCGGCTTCAGTAGGCTTCCATTCATTTCTTTTTAGTTTCGCCAGTGGTGAGTGGCCACCGTGAGAAACGCAGCTTGCGGCAAATGCGTCAAATCTGCTTCAAATGTGCCGAGTCGTGACCAAACAGCCATCCTTTTACGCGCGTACGTTTTCGAAGTCCAACTTGGAGACGTGCCTGGCGTCGTATTCTCACACGATGGAAGTGAAAACGCCTAGTCTTCGCGTCGAATTAAGGTCGCTAAGCACACTGCTACAGTCTACCACCAGATGTGCAAGACCGGCGAGAACGGTCTGAGAGGCCTCCGAAGCTCATTTCCGGAGCTTCAATTCTGTGCGTGGGACGAGTGAACTCCTGTAGAGTGAAATAGCTTTCTTGCACGGGAGTGTTCCGGAGGGAATGGTTGTCGACCGCCGTTTCCATCTCACCGTCACTTTCGTTCTGTCCATTTCGGTTACGTGATGACCTGTCGATGACGCCAGAAAATCAACGCGGTCGTATAGCGCACGACTGAGGTCGCTGAACCCTCGCGCCGCCAGTTCAAACCACGGGCAACCTCTGGGACGTGGGACTGGTCACCGTCATTCGAGAAGTCGTTTCACGAGTGATGCGAATGAGCAGCGCACGTAAACAAATAGCGAGTTTGAGATCAAGTTCAATGAACTGTGGACAGCCTGCTGCAGAATTTTTGTTTCCATCTTCATTCCACACGAAAAAACGTCATCCGCCATTTGCTTATACACTAAACCTTCGTTAGAACAAAATCGCTTTCTTGGAATTCTCGTCATATTTGAAGTTTTTTACGGTACAAAGCAAATCAACACCACTTATAACGAAGTACTGCTTATAACGAATTCGCTGGTAACGAGAGTTTGTTGTAACGAGCTCTCCCAGACAAAGCC
The DNA here is from genome assembly GCA_013339765.2 of Haemaphysalis longicornis. Taxonomy (NCBI): domain Eukaryota; kingdom Metazoa; phylum Arthropoda; class Arachnida; order Ixodida; family Ixodidae; genus Haemaphysalis; species Haemaphysalis longicornis. The sequence goes on along the minus strand of CM023450.1, from coordinate 131,916,648 downwards.
TTCCGTCATGCGGTGCGAATATTCGTATACGTACGTCACAAAATCACTGTCCCACACTTATAATTGTGGCGCAGTGAGTTTTTTGACCGTAAGCGTACGTATACGCCTAGATTCCGCTGCAAGTATACCATGAATGTTACATCACATTGACTAGGGCAGTGATATCACCGAAACTAGGAGATAAACACTTCCCCTGAGTCTTACCTTCAGATTTTCGCCTCTTCAGCGTCGCACCACGAGGCGGCAGTTGTGACTCAATCACCTTGGTGTCGCCCGCATTCCTGTTATATTGTATCAATCAGGGTGACTGATATACACCGCTATTTTTGTTTCTTAAGTGTCGTGGTACCGACTTATGCGCTTCCCATTGGGCGAACAGGAGCACTTCTAACTGCACCCAAAGTGCTCTCGCGAGTTCTGGCGTCTTCCAGTGGTCGGGCAGAGCATGGGGTGTCGTTTCATGGCGATGGAAGAGCAGCGCCGAGAGCAGCATAGCAGTTTGAGATCAGTTCAAGAACTGGGAAGCCGAGGAAGCAGAATTTTAGTTTCCTGGATTTATTCCCCAGGAAAAAGCGGATCCAGCCCGCTTATACACTAAACTTCTTTAGGCACGCTAAGCGCTTTCTTGGAATGCTGCTTATTTGAAGATGTTTTTGGAAAAAGCAAACACACCATTCAACGAAACTCATCATAACGAATTCGGTTGTAACGAGAGTTTGTTGCATGAGCTCTAGTTAAAAAGATAACGGGTTACCCCGTCAGCAGCGCCGAATATCGTATCGTAGGGGTCAAAAATCACTGTTCCCACAATTTTTGTGGCGAGGTGACTTTGTAAACCGTGGGCGTACGTATACGCCAGAACCCCTGAAACGTATCCATGAATGTAAAACATCACATTACAGGGCGTAAATATCCCCGGGAACTAGGGGGGAAAAGTTTCCCATGAGTCTTACCTTCAGATTTCGCCTTTTTTCAGCTGCTCCCGGGCGGCGAATGTGATAAATTCCCCGGAAGAAAGCCCGTCCCCTTTACTCCCGTGTGCTGATATACAGCCGCTACTTGCTTGTTTCTTAATGTGATGGCACCGACTTAGAAACATTGTTATTCGGAGCAGAGCCATTCGAAATGCCTTGCCTTCATAATTTTCACGTTATTCCATAGACGTTTCATCCCTCCCGCACTCGCATCCTACAACAGACACACATAAAGCTCAAGAGATTCCGAAACCGCACTTCCTGTCGGAAAGGTTGTTCGACCAGATTGCTCGCCTGCACGTGCTATTCATTGCAGTTCACAATATAGAATAAGGGCGACATGAAGCATGCATATATGGGCCAGGCCGAAAAGATACAGTTGAACCTGTTATAACGAACACTTATATAGCGAATTATCGGCTATAGCGAACTAAATACAAACTTTGGTGGGTCACGTTTCATTTCTTTTATAACGAAACTGAAACCGTGAGAGCCGCGCGATATCGGATACAACGAAGAAATATTTGACAGGAGTGTGACAAGCTACTGAAAAAAAAACCCGTCGTCCGGAATTGCAGAAGGTAAACGCCCTTATTTTCCGTGAACGCAGCTGAAAGCTTCATACGGCTCAGTGCTGTGAGTGGCCACCAGACGAAGGTCACATCCTTCGTCAAATAAATAAGGACGCAGGCTGTTTTGTCAAGTGAATTCGTTCTGTTGTAATTTCACGTACTCATGTTCCGGTTCATTGAGTTTGAAATGCAACAAGGAGAAAGGCAAAGGTTACCTTGTTTATAGTGGATTCGAAGCCTTAAAAATGCATTTTTGTAATAAATATTTTTGCGCGAGCCAGGCTTTCGATTTGTTAGAGCCGATTTTCACCTCTACTTTTATAACGAATATCGGATATAACGAACTAATTTGCTGTCCCGATGCTACTTCGTTATAACGAGGCTTGACTGTATCGCTTTCTGCGTTCGCCCCAGGGCACCGCATTCAACCTTTGTGGCTCTGGTCCCAACGACGTGCGCACCGTTTGAAGCGATTCGCTTCAGAGATAGAAAGGGCGTGTAGAGAGAGGCAGACCACCACCTCGTTGGCTACACGCCTATCGAAATCGGTGAAGCATGCCGCGCTATAGATGGGTGTGCGCAATCACGCGCGTATACCAGTCGCAAGCGAGCGGGCGTGCTTGGAGCTCAGGCTGTCCGGACCCAAGCAAACGCACCGGCCCTCGACGCTCGCAGGCAAACACGATCTGCGTAAGGACGCCCAGACATGCAGGTTGTCAGCATACTGCTACGAAGTGCAGGTTTTGGGTTTGTTAAGGCGAAAGCCTTGGATGGCTCATCAAACACAAAAGTGACCGCCATCGTCGTCGTTGACATCGAATAGTACCAAAATGGCCGCCGCTGTAAGGAATGAATAAATGAATGAAGTAAACGTTCATTTTCTGAAAAGACTAGCTTAGATGTGGTCCTTGCCACCCATAAAGTGGTAGGTCTCCTCAGCCCTGGAAACCTGTGGCGGTAGCTACCGTCGTTACCCTGTTCACCAGATTTTTCTGGCTCAGCGTGTTCACTTGCAGTACGAGCCCATGAAAGCTGTTCTTCTGGTATCCTCCTCGCTAGGTACCAGCAAGGCTCGGTGGTCTCACCGCTGCTCTTCAAGTCCGCGAATACAAAAAAATAAAAATACAGTTGAGGGTTGTGAGAGATTTGAACCCGGGTCCCGAGCAGCAGATAAGAGCGCTGTCACTGTGCTAACTCGGCACCCTGCCAGAGGCGTAAGGAGCACTGGCCTGGTGATTGTCCCAGTAAGAGGAGTACGTGACGGCGCGTGAGTAGAACGGGTGCACGCGGTAAGGGGAGCTCTGGCTGTGGGGAAGAGGCAGCCGAGTGAATTGCGGCCAGACTTTCTTTGGGAAAAATTCACGTCGACCGGCGAATAAACGAAAGCGAAGAAACGCAAACACGATGTAGTAGTGAAGAAGTATGCGATAATCGCTAGGCTTTTACTTTCAAAGCACGGAAACGGACTTAAGTTCCAAAGATGTTTTTGTTTCTTACTAGCCGCGTATAACACACAAACACATAACGATAGCCTGCATATGTCACTGAAAGAATGCGAGCAATTAAAAATCCACGGGGTGCATAGGAAAGGTAGTTCGTGACTTTCTCGTATAGGAAGAGAAATTTTATTGTAAACATTTGTAAGAAAAGAAGTGTAGAAAAACATGCTCCCCGGGTGGGACCCGAACCTATCACCTTAGGGATACGGGTCTGATGTCATACCAACAAGCTTTTTGATGCTTCTGATGCCATACCAACATTTTTTGTTGTATGAAGCTTCTCAAAAACCTATGGCAAATAAGTTTTTGAAGCTACATTTCTCTCATAATAAAACGACTTTAAGCGGTTCTTTGCAAAACAATTCCTTTGCAGCCACAGATAACTCTTAAGCTTTTTGGAGGGCCATGCCAAGCAGCGATAAAACGTTTCTCTGCGATACATGACGCAGCACGCTTGCTGAAGCTCGGCTCGCCAACACTAACGCCAGTTTCCCCTCTAGTATATATTAGCACGCCACTATATATGGGCGGTATTCCTTCCAGATGAAGCCATCTTATATATTGCTAACCGCTTCACTTCGGCCGCTGTGGGTTGCATGGGCTTAGAAGCACGCCAATTTCACGCTCGAGTAAAGCAGGGTGCAAACACCGCGACCTTGATTCTAACGGTAGCTTTGGTGCAGCGATGCTCTCATCATTCAGCAAACCTTAAGCATCCGTGCGCTCAAGCGTTGCAACGGGGCTTATTGCTATTGCATGCATGGCAATACTGTTCCTTCACTCCCACATCTCTTGCACCCTTTTCGAGGTTGTCCGTGTATGATTTACCCTCTTTAGCTTCACAAGGCGTTCGCAGTGTTTCTCGGCTGCTCACTGCTGTTTTCTTGAGATAAGGTCTCGCGTGACTGACGGCACGGCACCCCGAGGCAGCCTGGAAGAATCTACAATTCAAATTGGGGTTTTGCGCTCCGAAGCCGCACCTCGCGAAGCACGTATAGTAGCGGAGGGCTGGCTGCACATTAAGACCTCACGTTCGCACTTGCGGATGGCAGGCGGCACGCGACGAGTGAACCACCGCTTTTCGTCTGTCTGCGGCGTCGCAGGCAATCGCTCGCTGACCAATCTTCCTCGTCGCTTGAGGCCATTGCGAACTACCTAGCCGCAGGGTCACAGAGTCGGCTGTCGTATAGCGCAATAACCGGAAACCAAACGGTTGTTTACTTCTGGCATTGCAATGGCAAACGGCCCCCGGGTGACCTGCCATTCGCTTCTGTTATTGGTAAGCGGGTTCATCGCGCATATTTGTTCGAATCTGCGACAACATGGACAGGAACGTATTGTTTAGTAGAATCAAGCAGTCTCTTTCCGTAATAAGTGAATGGCAAGAAGGTACGCTGACTTCCATTCGTTTACTATCGGCACCTTTCGATAGGTAAACGCCACGGGGTTCAACTGCGCCAGAGGTTCTGCGTCTATGAAAAGCAGCAATTCTTGCGAGCCGTGGTACGCGTGATGTGGTGTCCGCTAGTCCGTTAGTGCACGCTAAGCTGCAGCGGCCCGGGCACGCGTCACAATAAACTCCTGATCCGCGAGCTGGCCACTGCGCTCTCCCACTGCCCAAGGGTGTGTGGGGTAGGGGGTCGGCAGGGCACATTCAAACCAAACAACTTCTTGCATTTGACGTGACGGGGCATTATGGGCAGTTGGGGAGTATGCGGTAGGGCAAATCCAATGGAGAAAGGTGTGGTTGTGGTAGGTATCGGTCTGGAGTCGTCCCCAATTGTGTACGTCAGCCACGCCTATAGGGATGGATAGCGGAGGCGGTAGGTCCGTGCGGGAAGCTCGGTAGTAATGGAGGATGTCGGAGTAGTCAGGCGAGAGGGGGTGGCAGGGCCGAAAGGCCACTAATCGAACAAATTTGTGAACTGCCATCCTGCAGCGGCCGCACTGCACTCGACACGACATTTGCATATCCTCGACGAGCAACGCAGCCACGTCGCGCACACTGGTCCGCACGGGCCGTGCCGGAACTTGAGAGGTTTTGGGCGGTGTCCCGATCCAGCGCGTGCGGAGCCAGCGCCACTCGGGCTACTCGGGGTGAAGGGGAGCTTCTTTTGAACCCCGGGGCCGTGACTCGAGTGTCTACGACATGTACAGAGTCATCGACCAGCGTTGAACCCTCTTACGCTACATATGGCACGAAAACTGCCACAAGGGGGGCCCTCGCTATGCATGTAGCGAATTAGAATGGGAAATAAGGGGCTCGTTGATTAAGACAGCAATGAGCGTTGACTGTCAAGGATGCCTCGGAGAGCAAAGGGGAGAAAATGCCCGCCGGTGTGTGTGTGTATATATTATATATATATTAATATATATATATATATTAATATATATATATTATATAATATTTATAATATATATATAACTATATATATTTATATATATATATATATAATATATCAGGATGATCCAATTTGAGAGAACGTTCCACGGGTTTTGAATGAATTACCGAGAAGTTCCTTAAATATGACCCGTGATGGATATATATTACCAATTATGTATGTATATGAAATTACATATCATATTAAACATATATTTAATAACACAACATTTACATACAATACTGAAGCTACTGACATTTAACAAAATCACGAATGGATGACTCCTGTGTCTCTGCATGAAAGTTCAAAACAGACGAAGTTTTTGATGCCAGAATCTTGTTTTTTCTTTCGTTCTTTCTTCGTTCTTCCACACGCGGTTCTTGGGGCGCGCAGTTCCGCTTTGAAGGGTGCATGCAGTAATCGGATTTATTTGTGAGTGTTAGTGACATAAGGATGCAAATGTGGAGCTAGATGCAGAAACTTCAGCAGATATTTTCCGGCTAGAACAAGCAAGAAGTACACATTATACCTACAATTTACGACATAGAGCAGTTTTAATTAAGCAGATTTAAAATACTTGAGAACACAGCTGGAAAACAAAAATTTAGAAATTTGTTTGAATTAACCTAAAGTTTGAATTATCGGGGTTTGCATTATCGCGAGTTTACTGAATATACATTTACACACGAAACACACACTCTTAGTATACTGATTTGCATCCTACCTAGGAGTTGTTGGGGTGATGACATGGCCCCGCAGGATAAGCTGGCGGAAGGCACGCATATCCCACCTGGTAGTGGCTGCACGCACGTCAATCGCAAGCGTGAGTAGCGCACGCACGCTCTATATACATAAGAAAATAACGGGTGGCGTCAGCAACACGCCCGTCGCGTGCATGCGGGTCCGTAAACGGAATACTAAAGCGAACACTCGCGATGGACGTGCCGGAGTGAAGACCCCATAGAAAGGCCTCTCAGTGAAAGGCCTTTTGTCGGGACGCGCATGCCGTCTTCGACTTGGAGCGCCAGTCAGTCTGCATGCCCTTGTTTTTTAAAGAAGCCTCCTCGCGCGCATTTCGTTGTTCCTGACGCGCTTACCTTCGGTGGGCACTGGGCTCGCACGGGGGGCGAGGCGCTGCATTAGCCTCCGTCTTTAAGGGCTCTCCGCCCTCAATGTCAGGCATGTGACAGTGGTACCAGTGGTTGTACCTTAAAACGCACGAGTGCATTCCGTGCCGAACAGTGCCTGACCTGAGAATACGATGCTGGTCGTTGCCCGGACTAAGTTGAGGACTCAGGCTTGAGTGCTGCCTGTGTTACTCGGAGGGATAAACGCTTTTACCTTTTACAGTACTTCATCAACAGCACCACGTAATTATGGCTCAAAACGTCGAATACTCTTTTTCCGTGTGCACCAGACGTGCACTTGGACGGCTTTACGGGATGTGATTGTCTGAAGATGTTAAATCGGATACGAGGGATGTGCACAAGCAGAGAACGCAACAAAAATGCAAGGCAGTGATGAACTGGAGTGGAGATCTTCCAGCAAACAAAGAAGCAAGCAAGGAAACTACCAATAACGTACCTACTTTGCCGTGCTACATTGTGCTATTTTTGAACCCATTTATTGAGACACAGCTGTCTCAACCAACACATCAATCCCATAGAAACACGCAAATCGAGTCTGCACGTGGAAACTGAAAAAACACGTATATATAGGTCACGTCCAAAAGGTGGAACTGAACAAGCTGGGGAAAGGAACGCGGAAAACTCAGTATGCACCGATATTTAGGACTCAATGCCTTCCTAGAATGAATCCCTGCTCTGTTAACCACACAACGTTCTCCCTCTTCTAGGCAAATTTGCTCACAGCTGCCTGCAAATCTCACTGCGATGCTCTTACCAACTAACAAGTAGTCGCAACATAACTTTTGTGCTATACCGGCACTCACATTCAGAATCACTCATCAGTGACGTCGATGGGTTGTCTCGGCCCAACTACACCACCATCGGCCACGATACGGCAGAGATTCGTACACGAATCGTTTAGTAAAGTTATTTCTCTCAAAGGTGGCATAGTGTCATGAATATGGAGGTTACCTCAATGTTCCCCACATATACTCAGTCACCCCGCTACTCTCTTCAATATTAAAACCCCTCCTACTTTCCAACTTTCACCCTCCCCCACCCCCCCCTCACCTAACGTCTTCTATTTCTGAAGAAACATACAGCAGTTAACTCTCACTTATCTACACGAGAGATAGAGCGACCGCACCCGTATTTACACTGTTTGCTCTGCAACGGCATCTGGTTCTGCCGGTACCGTTATTGTACCAGAAATGCCGATGTCCACAGAATTCAAGATAGCCCATCCCACCACTTCCATGGCTACAGAACTTACCGCCACCGATTTGTTGCGACCTCCACACCATTGAGCAAACCTCATGCCGAAGATGGGCAATCTATGCGACTCAAAGCCTGCGCTTCAATCGCTCCCGTTAGCCCTGTGCCGTACACCTCATGACCAGTTGGTGGCCGAGATAAGACTATTGTACGACCATGCTGCCGAAGCTGGTCATGACATTGCCTTCCAGTGACTTCCCAGTCACTGAGGCATTGTCAACAATGAAGGTGCGGACGCTGTAGCACGCTTGGCGCACCAAAAAAAACGGAGATTCTATCACTTCCGTTATCCATGAAGGACGCAGCTAGGACTCTCCGCAACCTTGCTCGGAGGGCCAGGCTATCCAAATGGACTATAGCCAAGAGTTCACGAGCGTTTATAATAATGCCCTGGACCCGCATCGAAAGCGTCCTCTTCCATTAGGCGTCTCATGGTCTGATGCAAAAGTCATTTGTTGCCTTTGGCCCGTAGTTGCATTCACGAATGCTTACTCGTATTTCATCGGGATGGCAGCCAGGGAGACGGGTGAAGTTTGCGACACACCGGAGACCATGCGCCATGTTCTATGCGAGTGTCAACATTTTTCACTGCAAAGAAGGCAGCCCTGCTCAACTCTAAAGATGGGTGCTCGGCGGCCGTTCTCTGAGGAGAAAATCCTGGTCCACTGGCCTTCTCCGTCATCTAGACACAAGGCGACAAAACCGCTTCTTTGCTTCCTCAAAAAGACGAACTTGTGCAGAAGACTGTAGCACAAACGACTACACTTTATGAACTCACTGAACTCTATTGGCTATAGTGTCGGTACATTGTAGTTACATTACAACGTGTAGAATACAAAATTAGGCTATAGCCCAATTAATATTCCTGCCTTTGCTTTGCCTTTTTTTTTTTCCTTTTCTTTGGGTTGCAGCGCCTGCAAATCTCAGTTCAACGCTGTGACGCAGACCTAACTCAACTCATGACACAGACCTAATCATAGATGTTACTCTTCTGTTGTATCTCTCTAGTATGTCTATTTCTCGCCTTCTTTTCCCCTCCCTCTCTACACAAGCAACCTTCTGCGAAACAACCACACACGACCGCCTCACGTGGACCAACTTTCTTGTTGAAAAGACGCGCGGCGCGAAGTCCGCATTGGCGCCACACCCCGTGGAAGGGAAACAAAGCCGCTCAGATTGGGCCACTAATAAGATTGACGGACTATGGCAGAACCGCGAAGTGGATGAATACGCATACGTGCACGCGTATTAAATGCGGCGCGCGTGCCTGTCTTCGCGACTCGCGTAGTACACGCACGCAAGCGCATGCGCTCTGGCGCATAAATCCCCCAGTAAGGGCATACGCTTAGACGTGACTGCGCACTGCCGGCCCTTTGTTTCCTCGTGTGGGTGGAGTTTCTGGAGAAGACGAGAAAGGGAGCAGCGGTTCAAGCACTTCGTGGCGCAGCTAACGAGAAGCAAAGTGGCACTCCCAGCTATAACACTGTTGCCGACGCACGTAGCGGGGTAAGGTGGAAGGACTCGGCGGTGCACATTGAGAGGCACAATTCGTTCAGGATACCAGAACAATGCTTTGTATGCAAGCACGCGCTGTGTTCTACAGCCCGCCCAACATCACTTTCGAAGACAGGTCAGTCGTCTACCGTAAAAACGGCCAAGGGATGAAGGTTGTTGGGGCGCCGGGCTACACGGCAGGTACATATGCATGAACGCGCTGGTTCCGTAGCACGCAAACGCTGGACGTTACACTCCTGGAGTACATGTAGCGACTGGGCGCACTTACTATTGCGTGTCGCGCGCGCCTATGGATTCACAATGCCCGGCTGAAAGGGAGAGAGACGGGAGCTGTGCGCTATGAAACGGCGACGCGGTCTTCGATGAAAGCACAAAGCCGCTTAGTGGCGAGCATTGTTATTAACTCAATCTGCAAGCGCTATTAATAAGCCTCGTTGTGCTTCGCCCGCGAATTTTCCTCGTGCGGATGCTTGTTTCCTTGTGGCCGCGCACCATTTAATTTTAATCCTGCAGTTCGCAAAGCCGACGAAGATGGGTGCGTCGTTCTTGTATAATTGTATACACTGGCTGCCTTGTCCGGGTTTGTTCGTTCCTAATACGATTCTGTCGGAATATATTGAACGAGCCAGTAAGTGCTACCAATAGCGTGTCTCTACGGCTGCTCTAGTTTTAAGTATCGATTCTCGGTCACTGTGGAGGCGCTGTAGAACACTGCGTTGTGCCAAACACGCATGGTTCGCCCGGTAGTCTTCGTAAGGATTTGTTGGAGTTGTTTGGTAGGCTGATTTTGCGCTGTACGGTATTCTCCAATATATGTTCCCCAGGACGCAATCGGTACTGCATTTTCTTCCTAAATCATGGGTTGCTTTGTCGGCAAATAACGTTAAAATGACTAAATAATGAGGTAACCCGTAATATTAAATAGTTGCTGCAATAGCACGCCACAATAGAACAGAAGTTGTTGGTTTATTTATAGTTATAAAAACCGGACTTGCTACTTTTTGTTAGTATGATGGCGCATTTTTTTGTGAACAGTACTAACTTAAAGAGTATCATTTTTTGTGTATAGCCTTTAAATACCGAGAACGAGACAACATCCTGCTTTTGATCGATTAGAACAGCAGATCAGATCACGAGAGAGAGAGAGAGGAGAAGAAGAGAGAGAGGAGAGAGAGAGAGAGAGAGAGAGGAAGAGATGGGAGAGAGGAGAGGAGGCGAGAGGAGAGAGAGAAGGAAAAGAAGGAAGGAAGGAATAGAAGGATAGTTTTCGCGGGCATTCCTTGCTGAGGGGTATCAAAGCGAGTCGGTCTTCCCGCCCACGGGTTTGATAGAAAACAAACCCTGACACGCGACGGATCCCTGTCAAAATTCCGGGTTCCTTGTCGTTGCGTCGAAAACAATCAAGCAATTAGCACAATAGACTCCATCAGCGCCGGCACCTCTGCTTTTCTGAATGGTGTCAAAATACAATGCAAGCATTCAAAAGCGACTATCACGCAACGCCGCGCACCTCTTCATTCAGCAATACCGCTGTTTAGAATCACGTGATCACGAGTTTGTTCGTTTTCTTCCACTTGTCTTCAACTCACAGGTTTATGACAATCCAATTTCGCGGATGGGTCACCCCATCGTTTTCTGCAACAACTTCGGGCCCTCCCTCCCCCATTGTTATGACATCGGCAGAGATACTTACTTCGAGATTGAAGAAGGCACGGATAGATTTTTTCCCTCCTTCCTTTTAGGCCCTCTCTAATCTCTGATACCCACAAAACGCGAGTGTGAAAAGCAGGAGCGCGACAAGACCGCGCCCCGTCATTATTTGAGTCGACCATCCCGTTGAAATTACGCGGCTGCCTCCTTTTCTGCTACCGTTGCCCAACACAGCCCTTGTATTCCTTGTGTTCCACGGAGACAGACTGTAGCGCGCTTGTATACCTCGGCACACATGCCCTACTCTCGCCCTGCAACACGAGGTAAAGGTATCCGGACAGAGTCAGCTGTACACACGTGTGAAGAAGGGCTATCCTAATCAACGGAGCGTGCCACTTACACCGCCTCCTCCAGGCAGAAGACAATGAGAGGTGTGCGCCGTTCACACTTATAAGGGCGTCGTAGAGACCGCGTCTACAGGCGGCATGTGGCATTGAAGGGGAGTGCAGCCACTCTGAGTTTAGTGGACCGGACAGCGGTCGGCGGCCGCGTCCGCCGCAGCATGTCGATCACGAGACGAACGGGGAGCCGAGCGCAACGGCCGAGCAGGGGAGCAGCAGGCGGCTACTCGCCCGCTGTTGTTATAACCGCGTTGTCGGAATTTCACACCCATGCAGCTTAGTGTTTGTATCGTTTAATAGAAATACTCCCTGCGCTGTCGTGTGTGACGAGGGGCAAAGATGGTGGGTGGCGCACCCCTTCGTTTAGGAGAATGTCATGATTATGGCTATGGCCGTTGTTTTAGACACACGTGCGAACACATTTATTTATTTATTTATTTATTTATTTATTTATTTATTTATTTATTTATTTATTTATTTATTTATTTATTTATTTATTTATTATTCTCAGTCTTGTTGGAATCAGCCATCGAGCTGTCACACTGTGGACTGGCTTACCGAGCCCCCTTGCGACTGGCATGAGCGCAGTCACCGTGTAGGACTATGCTCCGACCGCTTCGTGCGAGACAACATGGTTCTCGGCCGACGAAAAGTTGAAGCCTTTTATCGTAGTACAGGGTAACACAGCTTACGTGGCCGCACAAGCGACACACCTCTCCACTCGTGCCTCCGAAAAGTGCCGCCGAAGAATGCCGACGATAAGGGCCTCCGGGCGAGTTTTTATACCCCCAGAAGTCCGTTGTAGCAGCGAGCGGTTGAATCGCTCTAATCAGGACTTTCGCTGGCCGAAGTTTGAAATCCCACAAATGGAGGCGAGGCGGTTGCGTCAGCTGAGCCGCCCCGACGGGGAAAGGGAAGGCGACACCGTCACCGTATCAGCGAAGCCGCCTCCAAGCAAGTAGTGGTCTGTCGATTGCCGGTCGTTCACCCGATGCATGATTCGGCCGAGCCGCCGCCACGCAAAAGGGAGAGGCGACTCTTCAGGCGGTGCAAGTTTGGGCCTGTCGGCCGCGGCCGGTTTGGTCTGGTTTGGACGAGGCGTGGAATCGGCCCCGCTGTTGGCCCGTCACCCCGTGCAACAAATTTGGGCCGGGCACCCTTCTGGCACAACAGCCTAGACAACAGCCATTATATGAGGCGTGACCTCAGAAATGAAAATCACTGGTACAAACCACGCGAGATATCAACGAAGAAGTTCACAAACAATTGATTTGAAAAAGTGTGTGTGTGTGTGTGTGTGGATGGGGAGGGGGGGGGGGTCCCAAGGGGAAAAAATAAAAAGCGGAAGGAATGACAAAAATGTTTAGGACACCAAACGAAGGACCAAAACAATTTTAAAGAAATGCAGATGATCGAAAACGTGCGAGAGGCCATCGGGGAAAAAGCGTTCATCCAAGAATGCACGCGTATTTTTGACAGCGATTGTCGGAATTGTACCGAGCCTCTAATCTGAGACACTTCCTGTGGAAAATCGTTCCAATCTTTGGCTGTGCGAATAGGAAAAATTTTGAATACGGTGTCGGTTGATAGCGTAGTTGGATCAATGTGAGTTGTGGTGTCGCGGTGACTGGCGATATCCGCCTTACAAAGCTTCCTGACCTGCTACGTCAGATGAAGGCCGTTACGACGACGACGATGATGATAATGATGAGTGCACACATGCTTCTAGTTATTTACAGGGTCTGACTAAGACTCATGTTTCGTAGATTTGACGTAAGAGCTTTTGTAAGCGAGAGGCACGTTAGGGACACGGGCACGATTACGGACCTAAAGCGTCCCTCAGTTGCAGGCCCGCGGAAAGCAGCCGGGCCAAAGATGCTGCGAAGGACGCTCTTAGTGGCGAAAATGGCCGTAACCTTTCACAAAATTAAAGCCGTTCCACTCAATCTGAAAGCTGTCGTAAGTGCAGAGCAGTGATTCGTCATAATGGGCTGTGGCGCCGTTATCCGCCCACTGCTACCACCCAATGGAATTCAAATTTTCCCGCCTTCGCAGTGTTCACCCGCCCCCTGCCTTGAGTTGTTCTTTTAGTTGTTCGTTTAGCGTGCAGCCTTTTGTCGCCCGTTCGCGGGCTGAGCCGCGTCGCCGTCGTCGTGACCGAGCTAACGATGGCTGGGCGGACGAGCGAAAGAAAAGGCGAACTTTGAAAGAAAGCAAAGGAGGAGAGTGCCGCGAAATTGTGAGGGGAGGGCGGTTCGCCGCGGTGGCGCGAGCCAGCGCTCTCCGAAAGTGTGCGGTGGGGGAGGGGAGGGGGCAGTGTGCTGTGCCCGCACGAGGCGCTCGACTGAGCCACACTTGGCGAAAATGTTGTTCGGCCTCAGTAGCTTAGGTGCACGATCGCGGCTATTGGCACGGACGGCCTGGGTTTGAACCCCACCAAAGGAAAGCATTTTTCCCAGATACGTGATATAAAATGTTCTTTCATTAAAAATTGTACGCTTTCCTTTCGTAAATAAGAGGGGTTTTATATCCTTTAGCTTGGTCTAGGGGCGTGGCGTGCCATATAAACTCGTTCAATTCACGTTCTACATCGTAACGGAAGTGCCGGTCTTGTATCTATCTCGAAACGGAATATCGCTGTTGTCGAGAGCACTGCCGTCCCATTTAGATTGATGCGGGGAACCCCAGTACCTCATGAGTGCGTCGATGAACGCACGCTAACGTCAACGCGGGAAAAACGGCATACATGTAACCAGCCACTGCCTCAAGTTTAGCCACGCGTGGTTGAAAGGTCGAAAATAACTCGTGTTGCGGTCACTTCGTTTTTGCCTGTTATTCGAAATGCTATAGCATTACTCCTCATATAATCTTTTCAAAATAAACCGACGTTCTTTCTAGCGATGGAGCACTCACATTCCGACGGCCAACGCTTTGCCGATGCATCTCATACCAATATCGCTTCTCCCATGTTGGCAGCCACGGGGGCCTAACAGTCAGAACGATTCGTGTACGCATGGTAGTCACGCATCCGACAGCTTACAAGCGTGCCGAACGACGGCGAGCCTTTCTCTTTCCCCTTGCGCGCAGCATTCTCGATGCTTCCGCTCCTGCGATGGTGATTACAGTTCTCAGAGAAGAACAGTGACACGTCGTACACTAGCCAAACTGTCAGGAACCGAGAGTGACTCGCACAAGCAGGAAGATCACGGTTGGTTGAAGCGCGCGGTCCCACAGCAGAACAAAGACGTGGTCGCGGAAATCAAAGGAGCCGCGACGACCTTCTCCCGCGGCGTCCACAAGGCAGCACCGCTACTCAGCGCGGTTCGTTCTCAGTGCGCGGAGTGGGAGTGCGTAACTTTATTGTACCCGATACGGGGGTTAGGAAGGAAGGGAGGCGGGAGTCCTCTTCGATCTCCCCCGCTCAAACGACGGCCAGGAGTCCTTGAGCCCTGGCGGCGCCTTTGGCCACCTGGACAGCGTGGAGTTGAACGTCCGGTTCGGAACTGAGCAGCACGGTCTCTCACCGCTCCGCGGAAGTGATGTCTAGTGCTTGAAATGTGCTGCTCACCTGAAGGGGTAGGCAGCACATGGGGTAGGCAGCATGGGATGTGTTCAAGGTCGGCCCTTGCTGAACATAATTTGGGAAAGAAGAACGTGCAAAGACGACGCTTGGACTTCTGTACTGAGAAGCCATCACAGCGCATAGAAATGCAATAAAAGCGCTGCTCTCTCTCTCTCTCTCTCCTCTCTCTCTGATAAGAAGTAAGAAGAGTGAGTAAGCTGATGTTCGCGAAAAATCACTTATTGTTGTCCACCGTTTATTGACCAAAGGAAGGTCCTGGGCCTGAGACAGATAGGTAGAAGAGGGAGGGGGGAGGAACGTAGAGTACAGATCCTCAATGGGCTTCTTGAAGCGAGCCTTGAGGTATTTTGAAAGGGCACCCGCTTCGTACTAGACCAGCCCTATACCGATCCTGTTAAACAGCTCTTAATATCAACTGAGGTAAAGTGCGTGTTAACACGATGACGCCAAGAATGGTGCTATTTATGTTTACCGAGTTCGAAGCAGCCGCAGAGAGCAGGCAGCGTTCGACAGCAGCTCTGTCAACACCGGCTGTGAGGCGGAGATAGGATGAGAAGCGATGCTTCTTTTCAGAATAGATCTTCAGACCGGGTAAGGCAGTCACAATGGCCCAGCCTGGCCCAAGTAACGCTCGCGGCCTCTAGACGACGAAATATTCAACGAGGCAACAGATCCACCGCGACTGAATGTCCATTCCTCGATCCTTCGTACCGTTGGGTACTCAGGCTCGTTGGTACCGTCAGGCCCAAAACCTCCAGGTGATTTCATGGAAAGGAAAGGAGGAGGTAAACAGTCGCAGACGGCACAGGAGGAGGAGAATACAAAAGAGTGGCTGCTTCGTTGCAGTTCCCCCAACGGGACTCATTAAGCGCACGCATTCGCATCGATGAAGGCAACCGGCGCGCCTTTATCAGAAGCTGCTCAGCAGAGAACGGCCTTGCCCACTAGCGGGAAAAAGGAATCCGCCAGTGCAGTTCAAAGATAGAAGATGCGGAGAGAAAGGGGTGGGTGGGGGAACACAAAGATCGGGTACTGCGCGCGGAAGGCATTGTGGCTTGCAGGTGTCTTCTAAGTATAGGTCGCGCACAGGCCCCCAACTCACGTCCGGTGGTTTATGCGGTGGTCACTCCCTCGTAGCTGCACTCTTATTCGGGCTTCGCTTTCGTTCTAGCGCGAAGTTCGGCCCCACGGAAGGAATCCAGGAAGCGGTTCATTAAGCGACGAAGCGCGCGGTTGCGCCTCTCGTTTACCAATTAGAAGCGCCGCGTCATTAATTACCCGCTCTTCTCTTCGTAGAAGAATCCACGAGCGCATACACGTTGTCTACATATACATATATGTATACTCATCGTTACTACGAGCGGGGCCCCTATTGGGTGTGACGCTCCCCTTCTGTATACGCATACATAAGTGGAAATTCTGTACATTCACTTCTGTATACTCACTTCTATAAAAATGAGTATGCTGTACACTGCTACGCTGTCCCGCGCTCTCTTAGCTTACAAGGGCTCGGTGAATTTGGTTTCGTTTATTTTCTGTTATTAGCTTTGTCTCCTTGTTTGGTCGGGAAAAGGATGATTGAATGGTATTCTTCACCTTCGCGAGCACAGGGCTGACGCCGACTCCGGCAAGCAGCGATGATCCGTACACCCTTCAAGGCTGTTGACGCGCGAGGACGGAACCATCGAGCGATCACTTCGTCAGTTCGCGCACGCTTCTTTCCCTTGTGGTGCACGCTCAGAAAGAGGCGGCTGCATTGTCCTCGTCACGGCCCACCACAACAGGCGAGATCATGCGCTGCAGGGGAGCGGCAGCCCCGGCCTGTCATGAATATTCGTGCCTTTCTCGTCGAAGCGAAAGGCGTGGCTGTGAGGTTTTATCACGATCTCGCGGCTACCAACCGTTCACTCTTGCCACTTATTCGTGAAGGTGTGTACCTTTGGCAAATGTGTCGCATCCTGCACACCTTGCTTCCTGCACTTTCCCCATGTGTGGCTTCTTATGGCCCTCAAGGAGCTTCAGTTTCTGAGGCTTGGTATGAAGATAGTAGGCGGTAAAATTCGCTTTGCTAGTTCCCGGATATGAGAGTTCGTGGCTTACCTGCAACCAATATGCCTTTTTAGCAGCGGCATGTTGTTTCCTTGAACAATCTCATTCGTGTTCCTTGAGCTTCCTAGCTAAGCCAGTGTTTGTGTGTCAAGACCCTTTTACGTACAGGCATGGACAAATGAAATGCAAACACGGAAATATGAACCGCAACACGCAAATGAAGATCTACTCTTCGTCGAGGTCTAATAATGGTGCGCTATTGGTTATTTTGAAAAGCCACTATTCCCAAATTTGTTTTTTGTAGCTAAGCCAGCCGTCATTTTGCCTTGCAGGGAGAGAAATCACGCTATTTGAGTCTTCTGGTTCATATATTCGTGTTCGCGTTTCATTTGCCCATGACTGCACGTTACAGCAAATGGGGCCGTATTTAGAAGGAAGATTGTTCATTACATTACCCCGCACGAGCGAAGAAAATAAACGCGCTCCCGCGAAGCGAACTTTTTGTGAAGGTTCGTAAGAAAGCTTAGTACACGATATACACAGAAAAAGCCGACCTGTCTATCCGCTCAGCAGCCCCAACAAGAGCAGCCACAAGGGCAGATGATGGTGAGCAGCGGAGGAAGTATACACGAAGTGTGCCACGCTGCTAGAGTTTGACGATGGTGATAATGTGAAGGTCAAATAGGCGAATATGAGGGTGCTAATCGAAGGAAATATATGCGCCAGCGACTCCTGACGAGCCGAAAGTTATCCCAGACAAGGCGTGTAGAGCGTATTTGCTTGTATGGTGCAACGTTACCGGATCCGCGTCGGTAGCAGAAGTCACTAGTACCCCAGTGAGTCGGAGAAGGCACAATGGGCTGGATAAGGCCGACTCGTGAGCGCGGAGCGAAACGAGACACGTATCAGCGCACCGACCTGTCCTGTAACTCAAACAATGCCTCCCCGTAGATTGCGTCACATAGGAGCAGCCTGCCAGCCAAATCGCCTTTCGCGGCTCTGTAAACAATGGGCGCGGCACCTAAATTAGAGGCTAGCACATGCTAAAGAGCTGCTAAAGCGTGATCGCGGGCAGCCTTTTCTTTCCTTTCTCGAAGATATTTTCCTATTGCAATGCTGACGGAAGAAAGCTTGCGTCTAAATACGTCAGGCACGCGTAATAACGGCGGAACAGAACGTGGGAAAAGGCCGCTTCGTACGATTGTGATGAATTGCGTGGGGTTGAATGTGACGGGAAGGCACCAAAGCTGCTCCTTGTTCTTCTTTCTTCCTTTATTCATTGATGTCTTCTCTGTCGGTCTCATTCTGCGTACTGTTTCACTTTCTAAAATCCTCTCCCTATTTTTAAAACATTAGTCCAAGCATGGGTTCTATCTTTTTTTTTTTTTTCGTCTTCGTTGATACTAACGAGAGAGGAAAAGAGGCCAACAAGTGAAAAAAAAAAAAAAAGAGGAACAGCAAATACCGGCTGTCCTGCCAAAAAATGTTGCGAGTGTATGCAATGCTGCACGCAACTGTACTTTCTGCCAGGGGTTGGTCGTGCTGAAGACTCCGACCACAAATATGCCCACTTCAACTCTGTTTACATTTCCCTTCCTCCATCCCCTTCTCCCCCTCCCTCTCGCTCCCTCTCTCTCCTGTTCCTCCCTCCATCCACTCTCTCGCTCTCTCTCTCTCTCTCTCTCTCTCTCTCGTAAGCTGCACAACCATTAGCAACGCACCAGTGACGACAAGGACACAGACGGCATCAAATTGGAATCGAGGCCTGATGCGACACAGATACACCGCCTGGGCTCTGAGAAGCACCATGTATACGGTTTAAATTGAAGCCCAAAGAGAGACGGTTGCCGAATATTGAGCAGGAGGAGAGCGTTTTTTTGCTTCGCCTCCATTATTCAGCATAAGTGCATTCCACACGGCAGGGAGTAGAACCCACGACCTTGTGCATTGTAGCGGCACAGCCCCTCAGCAACCACAGCCACAGCGGCGAAGGTCGCGTTACTCATTGCGGCGCCACTTCATATTCGCTTTAAAAAAGACACACACGGACTTACTATGCGCATAAGCCGTAAATGTTCATGAACAACAAATGCTACCAGCAAACCAATGGAGCCAAGTAGGTTCCAAATACTCGACTCAGAAAAACAAAAACGAAAACAATATTCATCTAATCATGTATCAGCGTTATCGTGCGCGTCAAGGTGCTCTCTAAAAGGTATGCGAGCACCAGCAACGTAATAGGCGGGCTGGAATCGCGGGTGGCCGTGCATTGGCGCGGTTACAAAACTGCGCCCGGAAACGCTATGCGGGTGCGGCGCCGGACCATTCTTCCCACGCCGAAAATTGCTGGTTCCGTCGTCCGTCCCGCGAAGCGCGTTGATTGCAGAAGCGATCAGCGACGCGACTGCGCGAGCAGCGAAAGTCGGCCACGCGATCTGTATGCGTCGTCCGCGCGCCGGAAGAGAGTGATAATGGGGCGGAGGAAACTGGGGGCGGTGACGTCACGCATCGTTTCCAGCGCTGCGGAACTGTTCAACCTCAAGCTCTCTTTTACTTGCGTGCTCAGAACAGTTATGAGCAGCTCCGAAGCAGCTCCGCATTTTTAAAGTGAAAGCTGTCTTAGTGGGACCAATGACATTCGGTCATAAGACTAATGCATTTCCCCATAGACCGGTTGGTCGACCGAAAACCTCTCATAAGATCTCTCGACTTACAGCGCGTGCGTGAGAGCGGGCTTCCATTGTGTCAATACGGTTACTTGCAAATCGAGAAAACGGCACGGTTCTAGATAAGTCAAATGCCTGCATTGAGCATGAAGTTGGGGTACAACAGTATATCTCTAGTATCTCACCAACCACGTATAGGTATATATTTAGATCGTTCGTAGATGCGGTTCCATAATCCGCGACAAATCGTCGCGTGGGTTCGTTGTTTGTTTGCGATTTGGGTCTTTGAAGGTTTGACGATTGATTGGACGCACTTTTAGCATTTGCGCTTCTCTCAACTTTGTTTGGGAACGGATGGCAAATTTTATTTGACCGTAGACTGTCTACGGCGGGAACAGTTTTAGGCTTCGAAGAAACTGCTACAACGGCTCCGGACAGGCAAATAAAATGGATCAACAAAGTTTCATGCTAATATTATATACTAGAGAAAAATCCATCGGTGCAATCGCATACCGTCGTGGGCACCACAAATCAACGTTCACCCCATACTTGGCTTGGCTAGCCACATGGCCTCTTTTCACACTTGAAGTCAAAATCAACATAAAAGGGGGACATTCTTCTTGTTCGTCTTGCGCGAAGATTCTAAATCCCCATCGCTACCGTCATCCTATTAGCTACTGTGTCAAGTTGCGGTGCGTGAATTATAAATAACCGGACAAAATGTCAGTCCTCGAGTCGCCCCAACCCTCTGTTTTATTGTTATTTTTTATGGTTAGGAAACATAGTGCCAAAGCTCGCGAAATGGGAAAGCGGCCTTTAATCCTATAGTAATTACGCTGTTTCAACTTAATAGCTTCCCGTGCCGATAAAGAAGAACCGGTTTAGCCCATGACACCAAAGGACAGGCATGCACGTGCCGCAAGCCACACGTGAACTGCATTCTAAACTTGTCGAAGTTCGTTCACGGCGCAGAACATTTTATTTCCCCCCGCACCGGCCACACGGGCAACGTATAAGGGTATTTCGCGCTTTGAAGCCGTCCCATCCTCAGCCTTGGCCGTCTTGTTCCGGTTAAATAGGGTTACACCTGTACGCGGCAATCCCGCTGTCATCAGCGATTTTGAACTGCTCGCCACAGGGAGGAGGTTGCCCTGAAAGACGGCGAGTGTTCGCGCGGGCTTTGGACCTAATAGCCCCTCTTTTTATGTTTGGCCAAGTAACGCCATTACCGTGGTAATGACAGAGAAGTTAAAAAGGTCATGAAAGGGGCAGCACCTTATGCGCCATTAAGGTCAGCACCAAAATGCCTTAGCTCAGCCACCTCGCCGGTATTAATCCATCACACCATGTAACAGCGTTACGCCGCACTGTGTTCAATGATTGGCTACGGAGCGGTCGCCCGTCATAGTATACCTGTGCTTGTATAAACATGCACTGGCTGCTGATCGCGGCTATGGAGTTTACAAGCACTTTCTGTGCTGAGGAAAACGAGGCAAAAAACTGTAAAGTTATGGATATATAGACTGACGGACAGGCGTTCGACGGCCGAAAAGCGCCGTATAACCACCGAAGTGGTCTTAAAAGAACTATTTCTGAGGTCAGAAACGCAGCAGTGTAATTAAAAACTACGCATGCCTTTGCTTCTCTCTTCTGTGCGTACAAGAACAAGTCGGTGCGGACTTTTCTGAAAACGCTGCGTGACTGGGCAGAAGTTTTTGCTTTGTTGTCCTTTGGCTGACCGAACATACATGAAGCTGGGGGTACGAGGGATCGTCTGAGACGAAGAGGAAGCATCCGCCACAACAGCTGCCATCTACGCGGCAACAGGCCACGCCAACGACGTGCATCGAACCGTCGGAAGCCACGAGATTGACAGACGGGATACCCAGCTGCGTGGTTTGACGACGCGACGCCATCACACAACTCATACTGCACCCTTCAAGGAAGCAGGCCAGCTAGTCGGGTCTCCCGCAGCTGATGCCTCCCTCACTCAACTAAATCAATATAATCAAAGCATGGTTGTGAAAGTTTGTTTGCCACCAGCGCTCTGAGCACAGAGATACGATTATCACGAGCTAACGCATTATTTTATCTGGAACCAATACGTGCTGACATTTGCAATCGTACCAGTGTCAGAAGCCCCCTTGCGGTTGCGTTATCGTAATACGCGCTCCAGAAATCGACACTTGCGCTATTGCTGGTCCAGGGATTTGGTTGCTTGCCAAGGAGACACGGCGATTTGTTTCGGCCTTTTTGAGTGTCCGATTATAAAAAAAAAAAACACCGTTTGTGGTTAAGAGAGGTGCTGAGGAACGAATGCACACGGCTGCCGACAATTATAGCATTAGAAATTCCGATATCGTAACCAGGTACCAAGCAAGGAAGCAAGCAAGTAAACAAGCCGGTATTCGTAGCACGCGGCGAGCACTCCTATCCGGTTCGGCCGATTCCCCGCGCCGGTGGGACGGTATACAGGTCTGGGAAGGGAGGGGATGGGGGGGGGGGGGGGGTGTGAGGAGAGGAGCTAGTATTTTTGTCTGGCATCTGACACGATGGTAGCAAATGCGCTACAACAGCTGCGTCTACAAAATTTCCTCTCTATGTGAGTCACTATACGAGCACGTGGTTATGTATTGCGTGCCACTACGCACTACGTTACCGGGTTGTGGAATGGGAACTCCCACCAATAAATATATTCTAAGGTAGAGGGAATAAATCGCTGCGAGACGATAACACGAACGTAATGCAATAATTCGGCGGGACTTCCGACGCTGTTCTGCTGCCTTCACCGCAGTAAGACTCTGCTTGCTGTGGAGCACCCTTTAAAGGCAATAGTCGTCCATTATGTCCATATCGCGCGGACATGAAGCACAGCCGATGCCTGCCGTTGTCTACGCTGTGGACGGTACAACACGGGTTTAAACTGTATAACACGGAAAAACGGTATACGGTTGATAACGGTAAACGGTATAACACGGTTTAGAGTTTTTTTTTAATGCTTTGATTACGCGTTTTTGTCTACAAAAACGTGGCTTAACGCGTCAACACGGAACCTCCGCGTTGATTAAAGATTCGTGGCTTCCTTGTATGGCCATACCTGTTTGTACAAGGAATATTCTTCCGCCGTACAAACGCCCTCCCTGCGGCTGCAACCTTGATGGTACGTCTCGTACAGCCCGCATGCATATTTCAGCGAACCACCGTACGCCCTGGACGTGGCGCTCGCAGAAACCCCGATTCCCGCATGTCATAGAGAAAGAATAAACGTATTATTATTCTGCTATCCTTTTTCCTTGCTCACCGCCGTCCGACGCCCCATTTCGGCTCACCTTCCGAAGCTTCCTGGTTCTGTGGGCGCGCGTAACGTGTCATTGCGAAGACGACAGCCCGAACGGCTTGGCGCGGCCGCGTAAACGGTGATTGCGCGCGCTGTTTCTAGTCGTCTCGGGCGGTGTATCTTTCTTGCTGTCCCCATCACGCACTTTCATTGGCTGCTTTCGAGCAAACCCGCACTGGGGTTTCGAACGGGAGTTGGTGTTTACACGGCCGTGCAACGTTCCTCGTTCTCAATCTCTGGCAAACCACTCCTTTTTCGGAGCGTGTCCCACATCGCTTTTCAGTGGGTCGTTTACACACGCCTCTATAACCGCTGTGTAATCTATCGACAAGGGTGTTTAGTGCCATTCGTCCAAGGTGAAAGGTTGTTTCAAAGCGGAGTCTTAAAAAGAATAACAACAATAAAAATGCGCTACTGCGAGTAAAAGGGTTAGGATGCGGAATGTTTTGGCGTCACTGGACTAGAACAAATCTCAGGGCGGTTCTGATTCTGTGACGTTTTCTTACGCGAAAAATTACCGCCTAGGTTGCGCACCGCTTGAGCGGTTGCTAATAGATAAAGCAGGGGAGTGGTCACAAGATATGCCTCCAAACACATGTGTTCCGTTCAAAACTAATACAGATGTGAAACGGGCACCTATACTTCCTTAAAGCTCCCGTGTATATATATGATCCTGGTTCTACCTAAAAATTCTTACAGCTCTGATCAAATTGAAGAAAAATGTGGGATATCTCGAAACAAGATTGCCCAACAAAATAACCAAGGGAAATGTCCCGAGCGAAATGGGGAGGGGGGGGGGTAAAATCGACAAGCGTGTTGAACCTTCGCCTTCACCCCCCCCCCCCCCCCATACCCCTTATACGCGTGCTGAATCACCTTTATTGGAAGGTTACATGATTGCAGAACTGTGTGACACAGACCGGCAAACCTGTTCTATGCCCACATAAATGATAAACTAGCGAGCATAAATTCATATCACCGTCTTGTCCTGATCTTTATTTTCCACTTACGACGTCGTTAAGTGTAGTCTTAGTGAGCTCTTATAAATTATTTCGGTATAATTGAAAACGCGTGTTTCTTCTAAATTATCGGCGAAATTTTAGTCTATCGCCTATAACACAGGTATGGAGTACAAGTGTATCTATAAATATTTTTTATCCAACGAACAACTTCCACGATTAATTTTGCAAACATGGCTATGTCGGCCACTTTTCTCGTGGCTATTAGTTCTAAGGTATTTCCTTCCTTAAACGACACGCGCGATGCAACACTGCGACGATTGCATGTACCTGCCGAACAGAGACATTTCACATTTCCCTCGCGGGAGGCGCAAACATTTTCAAAACAGAAGGGTAATTACAGGGGACCCCTGTGGAGCTTTCTAACGAAGCGGCTATTTCAGGAGGCCCCCATGGCAGTCCCCGTGCAGTTCCGCGTCCCCACTGCATACTCGGCGCCGCAGCCTCCCTAGTCCCCGCAGGGACAGATCAATCGATTGGGCGTGCACTTTCCTCATCATCGACAATAATGATGTCCAACGGCGGCCCGCTGCCTGACGGAAGCTGCGACCACCTCCGCGGCGCTCGCGACATCGTTCCGCATTCTCCGGTAATACGCTGGACACGCCGGTCTATGTTGACGCCGAGAATAGCGCTACGAAGTTTCCGCGGTGATAAACTCGACTGTATGCATACAGGAACAAAAACTTTACCAGTTCTTCCTAAATAAAATTTAGAGAAGCGCGAACGCTTTTTCTTTTGAACTGCGTCAAAAGTTCATCAAAACAGTCACTAAAAGTGCGTCAAACCTTCGCTGAAAGTGCGCCCAATCGATCGTCTAACCTTCGAAGACCCAAATCGCAAACGAATAGCGAACCAATGCGACCGACGATTTTTCGCGTACTGAAGTAAACGGATCTACGAACGATCTAAATGTATACCGATACGTCGTTTATGAGACAAAGGTATACTTTTGTACCCCTTCTTCATGATCTATGCGTGTACTGCCTTATACAGAACCGCTCCTTTTTTCGCGATTTTCGAGTAACCGTTTTGACACAGTGGAAGCGCGGTTTCACGCACGCGCCGTGTGCCTGGAGATCTTATAAGAACTTTTCGGTCGACCAACCAGGTCTATGGGAAATGTACTAGTTTTATGACAGGACGCTATCGATCCCTCTAAGAAAGCTTCGCTTTAATATTGTATATTGAAGAAGCCGCTATGCAGGCAATATCTGCCATGACTCTGATGCAAAGGAGTCGGAGTCCAGGGTGTCGGAACGAAATGTGTTTAGTACCTGTTTCTGTTTCGTTCCATAATTAACAGTTCCGTTTCGTGTCAGCTCCGGAGCGAAAAATATAAGAGTTCGTAACGGTTCATAATGGCTCATGTTTGCGGGCAAGAAAACTTGAGGTTTATGAATTAAAAAAAAGTAGCGGAAGCTCACACTAACGCGTAAGATTTCAAGTTAGCGAAGCTGTACGCAACCTTCACGACCATCAGAACGCCAGTCAATAAACTACTGAAGCCGGAGAAATTGGTTTGGCGAATTTGTGGGGACTGCGTGTTACTTCTTGATAGCGCATTTGCACATTAACTCAGAGTTCCCTCCTAAGGTCCCCAGAAACTACATGCTGGTAGTCCTTAGTGTGGAAACCAGGATTGATTGAAATGTTGTCGTAGATAAAAAATCCCCGACCGCTATTTTTTTGGGCGCCACATTGGGGTGTAGTAAAGAATTGTTGTCTCAACACTTCAATCCTCCAAAAAACCAGCGTGCTCTGCGCGTACGGTCGATTCTGGAGTATTCTGCTTTCGTCTGGGACCCGAACACTTCGTCTGGGACCCGTACCTTCAGCACCCCCCCCCCCCCCCCCCCCCCGTATATGTTCGAATGAGAATTTTTATTCCCTTAATATGTGCTTTGTTGACATGGACCCCAACTATTTTATGCTGTGCATTTCTGCGTCGACCACACACGTGGCCTTCACTATACAGGAAAAAAAAAGAAAAATTTTGATGATATGACACGTTTTCCCATCGATAACGCCTAATTGAAAACAATTTATCTACGCCAACTGTGAGCAGCCATAATAGCAATAGACACTTGTTTTCGCGAGCTGAGCGTGATTTCAACGCTGCCTCTTGGGAAGCCTGTGCAGTTTACTAGGCCACAGGCCAGCTCATTGTGTGGACCGAGCCGGTTTTTCAAGGTCAACAGAAGGGATCGGAGTTCGCGAACAGGGCTGGACTCTGTAATCTTACACAAGCCCAATTTTCAAGGTTACCCAGTGTTGGGAAGATTTGCAGCTCTGGTGACCTCTATCGAAATTGTTACTGCCTCACAACGGGACCATGGTTAACACGGCAGCCGCACATAATGGCGGCATTCGAACTCAGCCACGTATTACGAAGACGTGCGTTTGATTCCACCCGAACGCACACCGTCTATTTTGGTCCTCCTATTACAGAGGCGAGAAGAAAACTACGCACTACATTACAAAACACATGCTTGCAGGGTCATGTACATTGAATGGTAGCGAAAGTTAAACACATGTCTACTCCCCAAGCTAGGATAATCGCGGATGATAGAAAAATGGCACGCGTGTATGCATGGTGCCCGTATTGAACCTCGAATAGAAGCCACTTGCACGCCAAATGAGAACGTGGGCACGTGCAAGTGAAACAAAAAGACAATAGAAAGACCATATAAGAAGGAACATTCTTGGAACTGGTTCGTTCCGATGTCCGAGGGTTTCTCTGCCCGTGCACAATTGAGGCCGCCGTACAACCAAGAAGGCGGGCAGCCGAAAAGTGGAATAGTGAGGACTTTCACTGAAGAAGGTTAACAATGACTGTGATTTCGTGCCGATCCCAGCGAGTGTTCGCTTACCGTTTTTTCTTGCTCCTTCTCTGTTCTTTTCTGTGTGACCGAACTGCCAACGCGCATACGCTTCCCCCATTACGTATGCGCTTACCCGCTCGCGGTGATCTCATTTCGTCGGGCTGGTCAGGCCCGTGATTAATGCGGGTCTTTTGTTTTCGGTCAACGGGACATATGTGCGCTCTGCCGGTGGGGCGTGGACAGTTACTCAAGAGTTCAAAAATAAAAAAAGTAAAGAAGCGGAGCCACTACCGTGACGGAAGAGAAGTCAACCAGGCTGGGTTCAGGCAAGCCGGAACGCTGAATGAATGAATGAGCGCAGGTAGCTCATATATCCGTGAGAAAGTTGCGCCATCTCGGAATGTTCGATCGTCGTTGCTCTCCTTACTGCGGGGGCCACCCGGCAGGACACAACCGTTGTCTTCCACTGCTCCCGTTTCAATCACTGGGCTCACGATTAACCTACATCTGCTTCTTTCCGGCTTTTCTTCGCTGGACCAAGACAAGGCATTCCTGGAGATCGCAGCTACAGAGGCGTTTCGTGTGTGAGAGGGTCGATGATGAAGCGCCTCCTAGATGATGAAGCCTGGAAAGTCTGACGTGAAACAACAACGGAACCATTGTACCTTTCTGTTCGGGATCGATAGGACCAAAAAAAAAGGAATTCAGTAAAAGAGTATAAGCTGGTAATGCCGTTACGAAAGTGGAAATGAGGTGGAAAGGAGGGGGGGGGGGTGAACTCGTCGGCTTTCTCAGCTTGGAAATGCTTACCAAGCATGCAGCATGGTCGCCCCTTCCGCGTGTTCGCGCTCCCGCCTCCTTGGTCCCTGAGCAAATAACTGAGGGCTGTGCCGGCGGCATGTTCTTGGGCAACGGCCGTTAGGGCGTCGTTGTGTGGACCACATGCGTGCAACGGTTATGTGCATGTGTGTGTTTATATGCGGTGCCGAAAGGTAGGCTGCGATCGAAGTGCCTTGTTCTCGTGGCACCATTGCAAGCACACGTCTGCTGCGTGTATGCGGACGTTCCCCATATGCATGTCCGTAAGGCGGGTGCGGCCGCACATTGGGAACCGAGGTACGGGTGCTGTCGTTAATGTTCCTATTTTAGAAGAATATTCAGTACACGCACGGCACGCGCAACTATAGATTCACTAAGGCAAGGCGGTCCCGCTGGGTGTCATATTTGCAGCGGATGGCCGTAATGATGCGCGTTAGGCAGTGAAATTGTAAAAATTGGTATAGGCTCCGCTAGATTTCGTAGAATGGCACATATACGGGGTACTCACATGAAGACCACACACACATTGGTTTTCTAAAGAGGCTGCAATAGGATCGTCGTCACAAAAGAGTTGTTCTGCAGTTGAGGCTCAATTGGGGGTGAGGGTTTGATTCCAACCCGCTCCTGACTTATGCGGCGGTGTTGCGATGGGAACGATGAGCAAAGGTGCCTCCAACAATTTACGAAAGGTTGAGCTATAGTTTATTCACGAACGGCATAGAATAAAGAACAACACGTGTGAATGAATACGTTGATGTGTTGTTGCCCTTTCACCCTACCTAAGGCCAATTTGTACCCGTTGGCACTTCGTAAATAGAGCAGTTGACAGTTTGCCTCGCCTTACGTAAATCTGCTGTGTTTTAATCGCCCTTTGTTATCACGCAGCGCAGTCAAACACGAATCAGTACAAACTAGACCCCGTCTCAGCATTGCTGAACTTCCCCGGAAATCTTTAAGTTGAGATTCAAATACTTAGGGGGGGGAAACAATCACGCTTTTAATTTTGGGGCTGTCCCCCATTTGTAAAAACTAATCCATTTTTCCGGCTTGAGTTTGTTGGCCCAGTGAAAGAACCATCCGTTATGACACGTTCTACAATGCCGGGGCTGGGCAGCTGCTTGGGTACCATCATATACCTCGGCGGGTTTCCGCGATCCGGCAAGCCGGGGCAGGGCATAGAAAAATGGGAATATGCATTGTCCGATATTACGGCTGCCTAAAATTTGCGCCTCGTTGTTTGCTGTCCACACCCCCGGAAGCTCTTCCATGCGCCCCCGCTTTACAAAGAAGTTCTGTAAACTACACTTGCTCGCGGACGAAATTACTGGTTCCCTTAAATTGGGGTGCCTCCCCTTGTTTGGGTGTCCACACCACCCCGGGGGCAACTCTTTCATCCTCACCCCCTTCCCGATTAGGGTTTGCCATTGACAAGCTTTTATAATCCAGCTAATAAGGGTGTAACAAAGTCATGTGGGGGCGTTCAAAAAAGGCTGCGGGGCATGTTCGCGTTACCCGAGGCTCCAGAACGTTGTCCAGTTCACGATTATGTATTGCCCCGCTTTCCAAAGCATTCTCGGCCGATCTATCATATAGTGAAAGGCTTCCAGCAATTCACAATGCCCCCGTAAACGCCAGGGATAGCCGCGTTGTAGTTCCAACCCCCTGAGTCTTGTGACGCAACGCGGCTGATGGCACGATTGCAACCGACATGTGATACTGTATAGGCTTGCGGCTTATCTGCTGCGAACAGCTCCCGTTTTTATAAGTGAGCAATTGCACATTACGACGCCCCGGATCATTCGAGGACGCCCGCAGGCTGTGCGACATCATCTTGAAGAGAAGCGACGTCCGTTCGCGCACGACGTGTAATTTGCCCGCAGGCACAAAGTATAGACCATTGGATCGCCTTTTCAACATAACTGCCGCAATCACCATTACAGAGGGACACGAAATCGTCGCACATTTTGCTCCTGCGTCCTTTGGTGGGACGCAAAGGGGCGCTAAAAGCGGGGTATGACTGATCTCGGATAACGAGATTACCACGATGCGAACGGTATACAGACCTGCTTCATGTCGCGACGTAACAACAGCGTGGTGCTGCTGTCGTCGGCGGTCAGTGCATTTAAGAACGTATAAAAAAAGGCAGGTGCCATTACGAAAATAAAATTAAGCTAGAAAACGAAATAATTCGGGTTCCGATCCACGCTGTGGAGGTGGCTAGACAGCAAATCTGTGGGTATCTATCACCTGCGACGATTGTCTCAGTGCGCTTCACAAATTTATTGACCAAAGACAAGAACATGCAGTGTGCCCCAAACTTGCATCGTGGTGCCGTGTCTCTTCTTTTTACTGTTCCTCGTATACTTTACGTTCGCTCTTCAGGAGTCCTCACTACGGCGAGTTTAATTTGTACATGCGTACGACGCACGTTCGGGTCTGAGTCCTCATAGGCTATATTCAGCGCACCCGAACGCACCACGGAACGTTCCGCGATCAAGAACTTAGATTCAACGGATGACGACTCCCGGCACACCTTTTGACTGAACAGTGGGACCGACGCTGTTGCATTGATTGTTTAAGGCTATATATGGACGTTTCTTTGCATGCGCATTGCACAGCGCAGGCCCCAATCCCTATTCAGATCGCATGCGTCGACTTCAATCGTCGCGGTTTTTGGACCTTCAGGGGAACATTGGTGTGCCCTCTTGTGCGTACCATGTCCAGTTTGACTAGGGTGGGTGTAGAGGCAAACGGCCGACGACAAGAAATAAAGAAAAGGGAGGACAGAGTGTCAGGCCTTTACTGGATTCCATGCCTTCCTATAGACCGGCTCTCCTGCTAGATGAGTTTCCTCTCTTTCCATGTATGCTGTTTGATTTTTACATTCCCCCTTTTTCCATTACCTTTCCACTTCCTTTTCTTCTCATTCTTCTACGCCTTCTTTCGTAAGCTCCATGGCAAAAAAAAAAAAAATAGAGGAAAGAAAAGAGTTTGTTGCGGGCGAGGACTTCATTTTCAAGTACTTCAGGACACGCGTGCAACCTATAGCTTAGTTTACGAGGGCGGACTTCGCTGAGAACAACAGACACGTCGAATCGAAGTTCGCGCCACTATTGCGAAAGTAGCTTATAGAAACAGCAAGCTTCCGGCTTCCCAAATTTCATTCTCGTCGGGAGGAGCAGAAGGGGCCCATATCTCCGCCATCATTTCGGCCGGTAAACCGCATCTCATGGTTTAGTGCGCTGTTGAAAAGCCGTCGTCGGCCAAGGAGTGCGAGACCGTTAGTTCTCTTCCTGTCGAAGGACGCCCGATCTTCCTCGATAGAGCTCCGCTCCTGGGAAAATGCCGCCCTCCGAAGAGAAACTTGAACAAACAATAGATGCACGCGGCGTGTAAGTAAGAAGCACATAAACAAAACTTCCCGCTGAACGCGCGTCCACAAGAATCCGCCCATGAAAGAGCGCGTGGGGAGAATGAATGTGCGCATAAATGCGTCAAGTAATGTGCGCGTATACGCACTCTTTCTCTTTCTCCATCCGCCGCCGCCGCCCAGTCGGCGTCGGTATGAACACCTAAGGAGAAGTTTACTTTCCCAGCGAGAGGTCGTGGCCCTTCTTCCGTTCCGCTGTGCGTGAATCTATCGACGATAGAGCGAGGCCGCATTCACAATGCAAATCACGTTGCCGCGATGAGAGAAAGCGCGTCGCTCGGCGCTTGTTATATAGGTAACCAACGTTCACGACGAGCGACTTCACGAATCCAACGTCCGGCGGCGCCCGCAGAGAAGTTCCGAGCTGGCCATCGCAGTTGTAGCGTTCGTAGTTCTTTCTCTACCGGAGAGGGTTGTTGCTCTGTCGTCGCCGACGTCGTTTCCACTAATTGTCGCACGCCATGCGAAAGAAGGCTTTGATGCCTTGTCTGCTCCGGTTTCTTCTCTGTCTTAGCTATGAGGTGTACCAAGCTCCATGCCCGTATGATTGTTAACCAAAGTAATAGGAAAAAGCCGCTTTTGTGCACCCTCTGTTCCATCAATGACGTCAACTTTAAGCCTTTCTTGTCCACTGCGGTGTGGGGCGTTCGCTGGATCAAAGCCTCGCCGGCAAGACGCGTCGTCATCGCCTTACGTTACTCGCAGGCAAGACGCACGATGATGGGCGGGTGAGCTCAATCTAGTATGTTCATGCAGGCACTGTGCCTGAGGTCGTGCTTGAAAAGACTCGTCCTGTACTTTTTCACTGTAGTTATTCTTTGTTTTGTTTTTCACTTTTTTAAAACGGCGATGAAAGCGAGCGCGCACCTTAGGGTGTGTACAGCGACGGCTTGGCTGGCTTAACAGTCGCCTGCCGGGAATAAGCGAGTGAGGCCACTCAGGAAAAAAAAAAAAAACATGAGAAGCGGGAAGCGACGGGGCCTGACGTGTTGCCTTGTATCCGTAACACGATCGGAAGACGTCGTTCCGTTCGTGAAGAGGCGCCTTCCATTGAACGTGTTAGGTCCGGGTATGTTGGCACGTTTGAATGTGCTCCAGTGGGCATGCGTATAGGTGCACTTTCAGCATTCGTGTATGCATGAGTATTTAAATATAAATATATATTGGAATGTATATGTATCTGTGTGCGTGAGAGAGCCAGAGAGAAAGGGAGAGGGAGAGAAAGAGAGAGGACGTGTACGCGCGTGCGTGTTGATGAATGCGCGCACAGATTTCAGACTCAAGTCGCTGTGCGTTACCGATTGTGCGAGATGCTACAGTTGCACGTTATTTTCCCATCCGTAACGACTCTTTTTATCATCTATTGTGATAATTACACTTCAATGCGTTGTTTCTACATACCGTGTTTGTTTTCTCTTTCTTTGCAGGTGAGTTTCATCGGTCCCACCGACTCGCGCGCTCCATTTCGCAGTGAAACGGGGATCAAGGTAATATGCACTGGACACTATTACTTTTCTTTCATTCCATTCTCTGTTGCATTCACCTACATGGATGGCTCCTTAAATGTAAGCGCTGAAATGCTAATCTGGAGGCATGATTTTCGAGATTTTAGTTTACAGACAACCAATAAGTGCAGGAATTTTTTGTAGCGACGAAGCACGAGCACCGAACTTTTCAAATGACCATTCTATCATCTTATACGTCATCTATACGCCATTATTTGATCTCCACCAATCACAATGTTTGAACTTGGAAATTCGGGCTAACATCTTTCCGTATGCACGTAATTTTTTTTCGCCCATACACGTCCAGAACCATGACAGTGACTGTAGTAAAATAAATTTTCGCCTTCCCTCGAAGAAGAGGCTGCACACATCAAAAGGGACGGCATCAAAAATAACCTTCACACCGCGCGCTTCGCGAGCTTTGGTTTCCCTCATTTGCAGCGCGGCCACTTTCCGCAGTAAGTTTTTTTTCTCGTTCTTTACAGACTTAGTACTAGTACGTAAGCAGCACGCGTTTTGTTTTTGGCCGTGGGTTACGCAGCCAGGGAACGTAGTAGATGCGAAGAGCATGGAACTTAGTGAAGACGGAGGGGTGAACAGTTAAAACACCCAACTTGTCCTTCTGGATGAAGATCGAGTCACAGTGCATGGAGAATATAACCATACCTAACCCCCGAAAACAGAAACAAATCTTTGGATGATATTCTGGCTTGGAAATGCTTTGAACGTTTTCCGTCAGGCATATTGCCGCTTCCTCATATTTACAGAAACCTGAAGGATCTGAAGCAATATGTATTATCACTGTCTTTGATGTCTGACTTAGGGCGTTGCATTTCTTCTTGGGTTACTTTGGCTCGTTTATTTTACTATCTCTTATAGTATTTGATAGTCTTTTGAACACCAATATGCGAGGGAAAGATAGAAATTCACTCAACAAACATATTTCACTCGTCACAACTTTTCATTTTCTCGCGCTTGGTAGAGACCGGTAAATTAGACGACACACGCTTTAAACATGACCCGCCCTCGTGTTTTTAATAAGTCAATTCCTAGTTAAATCACCTGTCTCTAACTGCAAGAAAATCCAAAATAGTATTGAAATTGATAACTAACCAAAAGTCCCAGAATTGCGTGTTAGCCCTCTTGCCCCTGAACGCGTAATTAAGAAACACGCAGCCGCAGCCGCCGGCTTTCCGGCTATGCATGCGTTGTGCTGCTGAGTCGAAGGACGTGGGTTCGATACCGGCCGCGGTGGTAGTTTTTCTGATGGAAGCGAAATTAAAGCGAAAATGCCCGTGTGTCATGATTTCGGTTAAAGATCCTCGAATTCGTCTAAAATAATGCGCGTCCGGTGCGCCTCATTGTCCACGTGCAGTTTGGAAGCGCAAAACCCCCAAAATACAAAAAAGTAAAACGAAGAGAACCTTTGTTCGTGCAGCTCGGTCATCTCTTCTTCAATACAAGCAGGAATCAGTAGAAAAATAAAAACCTGATCGTACTAATAAAGCCACTGTCGCACCGTCCGTTCGCCTCGTATGGGGTGCGCGTATTGATGGGCTGCCGTTAACCAATCTTGAGGAAAAGAGGTACGAATTCTTTTTCAGGGGCTATTTCGTCCTGTCAGTAACGGCTCGTCTGCTAACTTCATGCAAGAGCCGGTCGGTAGCGTCGGTTACAGAGCGACTCAGAAAACGAGAAAAAAGAAACGCTTCGTGCGTACAGCCTCAAGCAAATTCCAGTCCCTCTCTATAGCACTCTCAATCGTACGCGTCAATCTATGAACGCAAACAAGGCGAGCGCTTCGATCGGTGAGGGCGACCCTTTAACTACAAAACCAAACAAAGAATCAACCAGAGCCGCCCCAGTCGCCTCCTGAGAAAATTTCTGGCGACCGCGATGCACTCTGCTCCTGAAGCGCGAGCGACTTCGCAGCATCGTTTTGTATGCAGAACGCGAAGACGCAGCGCACTGTCCGCTGTACTAGACAGAGCGACTGACCACCGTAGCGATTTCCCGACGCCGGCGGTGGGTTCCGGGATCTGGGGCGCCTACTACATGTCGTAATAAAACACGCAGCATCGTATGCTCAGTCTTAAAGCGCCTTAAGGTTCTCCTTCTCCTCTTTTAATTTGCGTATAGGGGCGTGAGAAGCCGCTTCGGATTTCATCGCTTTAACGCTGGGAGCATTACTAAGGGCTGCTTATAAAAGATTTGTGGTGTCCGTGTGCGAGTAAAGATGACTGACATT
Organism: Haemaphysalis longicornis; assembly: GCA_013339765.2. Lineage (NCBI taxonomy): Eukaryota > Metazoa > Arthropoda > Arachnida > Ixodida > Ixodidae > Haemaphysalis > Haemaphysalis longicornis. The sequence continues at coordinate 131,881,773 of CM023450.1, read as the reverse complement.
ATCATCCCGCTCCTCTAGTTTGCCTAGGAGGAGGATGAAGGGATGAAAAACCACTGTTTTTTGCATTAAAGGGGCCATGCAGACGAAACACAAGTTTGGTTCATTCGAACGATTGCCTCATTAGAATCATACTCACACCACATTTAACGTAAACGTCGCTGAAAATGAGCTATATAATTACGAAAAAGGGAATGGCCTAGAGACCCACTAGCTGATTTCCCGCAACAGAACCTATGACGTCATATTCCCAGCTTCATCGTCTAGGATAACTGGCAGTAAACAAGGCTCCGTAGTCGGCTGCTGATCCTAATGACGCACTAGGTTTCGCTTGAAGACCTGTTCTTGTGACGTCCTTGTAGACGTCACGCAAACCCACGATTCGGAGGGAGAATGAAAATTTTAATTTATATTGATTAATTTCTTAGTGAATAAAGCTTTGTTTGCTTCCGGACAAGCGCTGGGAACACTATAGAACACGAAATCTTTAGAATAAACCAAACTTGCATTTTGTCTGCATGGCATTGTGTCCTGCCAACAGAGAGAGAGAGATTAATCAGACAACGGCACTCGGTTGGCGACCCGGGGAAGGCGAATTCGTTGAAACGCCCACAGAAAAGCGGAGGGGGGAGCGTGGACACGCGTCTTGTCCGTGCTTGCATGGTTTCTAATTCCTGGTCGCACATCAGTCGAGTACATTTTAGGAATTCAATACGGGTATTGAGTGCCCCTTGTGGTGGCGACACGCATGGCCAGCGTCGCAGGATTTTGAGCTCCTTGAATGGGTGATTATCCATACCAGCGCGAGCAGTGGAAACGTGCAATACGGCGACAGGAAGCCGGCGGCTTTTCTTTTGACTCGCAGCATGTCCGTGCCTGCGAAAAACATTTTGACACTGCGGACGTTGTTTGGAACGACACTTTTTGGTGAAAGGAGACGTCGTCTCTTTGCGACGTGAGAAACCCAAGCTGCGGCCCGACGCCGTTCCAAGGCCCTTCGACGGGCTGCCGGCGTATTTGAGCAAGCCGAAGCCGCGATCCCGTTCAGCGAGGGTCCAGCCAAGTATCTTCATAGCTATGCCTTGCGAGTATAGTCGATCACAGCAAAACGCCCTGTTAAACTGAAGCATGCAACATCGAAGTGGTAGTTGGATTTGGCTCGGAGGGTGGGACATTTCTGGGAAAGCAACTCATTCGGAAATTGGAGCTTCCCGAATGACCTTGAGTGGCTGCACAATATTGCGCGAGACGCACTTTTCCTCGTTCTGTGCCTATGTAACGTTACTCTGTTGAATGAACCAACTAGCCCAACAGCAAGTTTTATTACCCTGTTGAAGTTCCATGAAAACGAACACAAGGTAGCTGCGAACTCGAACTTAAACTTGGTTAGAATCCTAGAGATTGGCATGTATTAATGCGACGAAAGCTTCATCGCTCGTACTTTGAAGCTTTGCTGAAGCTCTATGTAATGAGCGCACAGGAATGAGGTCAACTGTAACAAACTAAACACACGAAATTTATAGCTTTAGCTTCGGTACCGCAGCCACGGCGATCATCGGCGGTGTAGACGGTCGGATTGCATAGCGTGATCGACGTCGCCGCGGGGGCTCACTGCGCGTATCATATTTGCGAATTTCTAAATCTGAGGCTTTGCCAGAGTCGGAAACCAACGAGATAACCTTCGCTTAAACAAAGCACAATTTTACGCTGCCCTGCACGAGATGAAAGAACTGTCGCAACAACAGGTACATTCATAACTGCTGCGGCACGATTGCCTCCATCAAAGCGTTGATATCATGCAAAGGTAAGCGAAGAAAACCTTTTCACACGCGAGTGCAGCAACCACATTGTACGTCAAGCTAAATATGAATGATAGCAGAATATTTTATGAGCAATCAACAACTGCCTCGAACGGGTACAAGCTTCGGCAGAATGCTTGCGCGCGGGTGGCGCGGGCATGAAATGCCCCCGCGCTGACAGCGGCGACCCTAGCGGCAACTTTTGTCCCTGTATGAAACGGGAGCCGGAGTTTCGTGTCCAGAAAAGCATTGAAGGACTCTGTCCATACCAACCATTCATGACATATCGAAAAGGCGCAGCCGCTGGAAGGTGCCCCTAAAGAGATTTCTTGAAAACCGATTGGCAGTCTATTTATTGACATTTGGAATATTGACTGAGTGACTATTAAACGCTAATGCCATGACACCACCGCGTATAATTTCTGTATTTCAACGCACCTGGTGCAGTACCGGCGTCATGGTGTTTTAAGTGCGCGCCACAAGAACCTTAGCCTAGAAACTTCTGGCAATGGCCCTGTCAGTGTTTTAGACTTTGCCTTTTCGGAGTCTTTCGTCGTGCAAGTGCGCACGAATGGGCTGCAGTGTGCATGATGATTATGTCGATGATGACAGTTTTATTCCTTAACTGGGAGCGAGGAAGAAAACGCTCGGAGGAGGAAATGGGAAGGAGAAGGAAAAAAGAAGACTAAAGCCACACGCAATAGGTCACATGTTCTGCCCGTTACACCGATAACTCGCCAGCTGGTGCCATCATCGAGAGAGGAATTTTTACTACGTTCTCCACGTCGATTTGGACCGGACGAGTTTCTAGAGGGTCACGACCGCGGGGTTGGACATTGTATTGAGTGATCGTATTGTTCCCACCAGCACAGCTTTCTCTTGCGAACGGCGCATACCGACAGGCAGGAATCAGGACACCGAATGAACTCTTAGGAAAAAGGACAAAATAAAGCAAGGAAATTAAAGCCGGAGAAATAAACACTACTGAAAAAAAAATATTGCTTAAATTCCCCGTTAGAGCTGCATGATGCCACTCTCACGCTGGCAACAAAAGAACACCTCCGGTGACGCACACGTGCTCTCATTCCACCGTGTGCTGCAACCCTGCCCCGTAGTCTTATCCGTGCTGAGAAGGTTGCGCTTAGGAGGATCCGGGTGGGGGTGGCCGTAACTCCCACCGTGACCCGCCAATGGCCTCACTTTCCGAGATTCTTTTCCAAACCCCGGTTGCTCAGTTTGCCACCGCAGCGACAGGATCGCCGACCTCCACCACTTGCTTTCGGTCCTGCCTCGCCTTGCGTCCGACGAGAATGCGGCATCTTGCGGCGACGGACCTCCGCGTAGAAGATGCATCCTCTTCCACCACATTATACATGGGCCCCATCATCGTTCCCTTCTAGACTTCATCCGCGAAGCGAACATTTTCAGGTTCATTTAATCAACGTGCGTCATCATCAACTCATACCCCCTCATCTATGCCCTGCGGCAAAATAAACGCTCTAGAGAAGTAACATCTTCCAAACAGCCTTTGCTGTATGTCTTTGTTGTATGACACGTTTCCTCGGCCTTTTCCGCGCCGGAATGGCCAATAATTGCGCGTAAGGGAACGAATTTGATGAACCGTAACAAACTAAGTGACTAAAAATCATGAGCCATTTACCTTGTGAAAGTGGGTGACAGAGAACCTGATCTGACAGAGTATTCAGAGCAGAGCTGTAGCCACGATGACGTCTTGCGTTTTCCACCTCGCGGTAGTCGGGGTCACCACGGGCATCGCGTTTAAGCTAGCGGCCGCGGCCCCATCGTCGTCGGTAGTCTCCGTCGACCGCGTTTGGGGGAGTTAGCCTATTTTATCTTTATGGGTGCAACACGCAATGTGCAACACACAATGTGGTAAAGCCAGCTTACAAAAACCAAGCTAACACAAATGGGGTTCACTTCTAAACACAAAACTATTGCTGGGAAGAATTTATTTAGGTTGCAAAATATGAAGCGCCGGAAGCGAAAAGGTCGCCGAATGGAGTGGGTGTGCCAAAGTGGGAAAGAAGGGGCAGCTTTTCTCGTCCCACGGTCGCAAAAAAAAAAAAAAAAAGAAGAAACACGGGGGAGTTAGCTTGGTTAGCCTAAGCAGCGCCGCTTCAAAAACGCGCTCGCCATGGTTTCTCTGAAGGAAGGAATTCTGAGGTAACTGGACTCCTAGGAAATTTCAGTTGGTGCAGGTGAAGTGTTTATCATCTTCGACAGGCTGTTATGACTGGGAAGGTACAGCAGAGCTTGTACGTATGCGGCGATCTTGTAAAGAGACTTGTTTAACGCGGCAATGCACAAAAAGTGAACGCATTTTAACAAGCTGCAGAATATGTGGACATTCTGCGCGATAGCACAACGTATGACAAATAAATGTTCCTGATTTTATCAAAATGTGTCAAGTTCGCTCTTTAAAACATGCAGTTGGGCGGTCAGCTCAGTTGAGCGAAGTTTTTTTCTTTTAACGAACTTTTTTCGACCCGCTGAAGTTCTCTCGAATGAAGTTTCACTGCATTTATATGTTCATGCTTAGAGAATGAGCTAAATGAGTGTGCTAAAAAATAAATAAAAAAACTTTATTTTTTTCGCTCAGACGATCCTTCCTCCGAGTTCATTGTGCCTTGTCGTTTATTCATGTTCTATAAGTTTTGATTACGCCAGGTCAACTGGAATTAGTGTATTTTGACGGTATTCCAACATATTTACGAGTTATTACCCAGATAAACACTTTACGCGTTGTGACATATCCGTCACTGAATAAATGAACACACACAATTGTTTCTGCGAATTTAAGTGGGCCTCTCTTTTAAACGTTTAATTATTGTGAGACACATCTACCCTCGGTTTCTTACCGGCTGTTCCAGAACACGAAAATTTAACATTTACAGCATTGCTCCTACTTGCCCAAAAAAAGAAAGGCAACGATGGAGACTTGTTTGACGGCCGCCTACGATCATGTCTTTCAATTACGCGTCGATCGATGCAGGTCCCTGAACCATCGCTGCATTAACTCGATGGCCCATTCGCCACACGACCAATCTGCAACTTTGTGTCACGGTCATCGATAGCTGTCACGTTGTAGCAGGTTGTAACAGCAGGCCGTCGCTACACTGACAAACCGGCTTCGTTTTGCATTAGGCCTCGTAGTAACAAACTGCTTTGTAGCCTTCTATAACCACTAAAGGTATAGAGTGGGACAGTAAGCTAGAAAAATAAAGAGCCTACTCAACCCCTGCCGGCAGCTTTGAGGCCGCTTGCTGATTAGGTTTCACAGATACAAGGACGAAAGTAATCACGACGATGTGTGATTTATTCGCGATTAGGGCAACGAATTGCGTGTCCGGGAAGGTATTCCTGATCGAGCCATAAATTGACCCCGCCTCCCTATCTTCCCGCCCTGCGCTTGCAGGTGTGGCATGTAATAAAAGCCGATCAAGCTCGCGAAATTCCTGGGCCGCTTTCGCTCTACGGAAGTATAAAGGCGCGGTGTTTTCGTGGACCGTGTCACAGCTGAGGAAGAAAGTGGGTTCGAGAACCTACCTAATACTTTGTGTGTGGCACCAACCTGTTTTTTTTTTTTTTAATTTGTACTCTGCTGCAATAACTGTTCTAATCCCCCACTCACGCCGTTCGTTGCGGTGGGTACAATTTGTCAAAGCGTAAAAGCTCGTTGTTGACGTTCAGTACCTGAGTTCTTCTCCCGCCCCACAGTTGTCGCCATGCATCGGAGAAGTAGTGTTGGTAACGAGCGCGCCTCGTCAGTGTATCATAAGGATGAGTGAGTGAGTGAGTGAGTGAGTGAGTGAGTGAGTGAGTGAGTGAGTGAGTGAGTGAGTGAGTGAGTGAGTGAGTGAGTGAGTGAGTGAGTGAGTGAGTGAGTGAGTGAGTGAGTGAGTGAGTGAGTGAGTGAGTGAGTGAGTGAGTGAGTGAGTGAGTGAGTGAGTGAGTGAGTGAGTGAGTGAGTGAGTGAGTGAGTGGTGAGTGAGTGAGTTGAGTGATGTGAGTGAGTGAGTGAGTGAGTGAGTGAGTGAGTGAGTGAGTGAGTGAGTGAGTGAGTGAGTGAGTGAGTGAGTGAGTGAGTGAGTGAGTGAGTGAGTGAGTGAGTGAGTGAGTGAGTGAGTGAGTGAGTGAGTGAGTGAGTGAGTGAGTGTTTTCTTTTTTGGCTCGTTTATTTGATTTGAGAGCGCGCAAAGAACATAAGCGTATTTAGCTTCTTACGTTACCCAGAAGACATAGGCTCAAGTCTTTGCCGAGGACAGTGAAATTGAGGTGCTAGAACTGTTCTTCGGACCCAGCCTGCTCGGCGTGGTCCTTTCAGCTTGCCCGAGGCGCCATTCGGACAGCCTCGGTTATTGTTCATCCGGCCAGCGAGAAACAACCGGGTCGCCGGCAAGAACCGCTAATGACGACGTGCCAGCGTGAAGCGGCACCCCTTTGGCGTGTCCACAGTCGCTCCTGCGTGGGCAGTCGGAGATAAGTTATGAAGACGGCACAAAGAAACGGTCGGCGGTAAACGAGCTTACAGCGCCACAGGTCGCGAGTGGACCCAAGCCGGTGCTTAGTAGTTGCGAGGGCGGTTGTTTCGACGCGTGTGTGTGTGGCAAGTGTTGACTACGACCGTGTGAGTGAAAATTATAACTGCTCCCGCACACGATAATGTCAGAGTGCTCCATTTTTCTTTGGCGTGAACGCGGTTGCAGGCAGCGCAGCGCCCGACCCGCTACTTACGAGGGCTAGGAGCTTTGTTTCGGTGCACGGTCTTTGACTATAGTTTTGCGCACCGCTCCTCCGCAGATGAAACCTATCCTGTTGGGGACAATACCATGATGTACGCGGCGGGACGATGAGAAGGTGCGACTGTGATGTAAAAACATGGCGTAATCGTTGCAATTTCCCTCGCTTGACCCAAGGCACATGTTGTCGGGCATTTGAGTTTGAGGGCTTTTGTGGTTCAGCCGACAAGAAAGTTAAAAGAATGCAACATTCGCGAAAGATCATTAGCTTCAGCGCTGAATAAAGCGGCAATACAACACCATGCGGCGATACCCCCTCGTTGGGCGCGTGTTATAGGTATTGCGAAAATTCTGGTACCATGGAACGGGCACCGTTGTCTCTTTGTGAGCGGAAAGGCTATGCATTAAGGCCAACCATCACGTCCCGGACAATTGCGCTTAATCCGAATCAATTAAGCTGTCTTGGCATCGCACGAGAGTACGGCCTGTGCGTGTAGCGTGTAGGATTCGTGTGGAGGCCATGGCAAATGGTTTGTGTTGGCTTTGACTTCTAAGTAACGATACGTGACGCCTGTTGAGTTTATAAATAAAGGGCGACGAAATGATCAAGCCATGATATATCACGCAAACGGTAACCGGAGTTTCACGAATTCTGGAAATTGTGGCATGCGCGTATATAGCCTTCCGCCAGTCAGCGTGCCTTCCCTGCCACGTATATACTAGATGTTTATGCAGTAATATTACAGCAGGATAGCTATGATAACATATCCGTGAATTTAGTACCACAGTGATGCGTGGGGGGATTCAAGGTTTGAGAACTAGCTAATCAATCACGATAATTTATAAACCTTGAAAGCTCACATCTTAGTAATAGCTCACAAACATAGTGCAAAGAACCTAGAAAACTGTAGGCTTTTTCCTCCCTCAAGAGCACTCATTTGATAAAGGCATTTGAACGAAGGTATAGCCCATGATGCCTTACACAGAAAAACATATACCGTCACTTTTTTTTTTTTTTTTTTTTTTTTTTTTGCGGCCGTGCACCGCATACCTTGTAATGGCCTGGAGATTGGGCCGTACATACCGTAACATGCAAAAGAAATTTGTTCTTGCCCGGAAATGCAGCCATAATGCTACAAAAAGAAAACCTACGGAGCGTCCTCAGAAATCTCCGCAGATGAAGAAAGTGTTCGGGATTCGAACCTGGGAGCACCACCTATCGCGGTATCAACTAAGCAAACCAGGAGGCTAGCTCTTTGAAGCACGAGAGCGAATTGATCAACTCGAAGGGAGGGACAAGTATTGATTGGCCAGTTTAGGGAAAGCATCGAAACTAGAGTAAGTTTATGCAAAGAAAAAAAATTGACATCCATCCGAAGTGCAACCAGACAGCTACTAGAAAGAAACACTATAGACAGCTATCTTTTTAGCTGTATGGTTGCATGTCGGAATATTTACAGAAACTTATTCCAACTTGGGTGCTTCCCAAACTCTAAGGTCATGCATTATTGCCATAACTTACTATTCCTTGGACTGCTTACTTAAACCTAAATTTCGATTTAATTCTCAAAAATAAATCTGTCAGGACCCACGGTTTCCCAAGTCACGTCCGTATAACCATTTAATGGTCCGACCCTTCGAAACTTGAGCTGACGCTCCAACGCAAAATTGTGAAACTCAGTTACCGTTTGCGTGGTATATCACGGATTGACCATTTCGTCGCCCTTTATTTATAAACTCAACAGGCCTCCCGTATCGTTTCTTAGAAGTCAAAGCCAACACAAACCATTTGCCATGGCCTCCACACGAATCGCAGACTGCACACACAGGTCGTCGTACTCTAGTGCGAGGCGAAGACAGCTTAATTGATTCGGATTAATAGCAATTGTCCGGCAGGTGATGCAGAAGCTTTACAGCTATTATTGCAACGCTGCCACCGTAAAATCCACGCAACCGTGAGGACGGTCATTATTCGCGGCTTGGCCGCCGACAGGCATGCGCCGGCTACTTGTCAGGAGCGGCCATTATGTTGTCAACGGTGCGTCCCGTTGTTGTGCTTATGCTGCCGATTTTTTTTCAAATACAAAGCTTTCCTAAGTATCTTGTGCGCGCGCAAGACGTGCGTGATGGGGGATGATTTCGCAATTAATCATTCCTGCAGCGCTCTTTTCCCTATAGCCGTGGACACAAATTCCGTAGATGACGTCGGTAACAAGAGCTGTACCTCGAAGTTAGCGAGACATTAGGAAGGAAGCTGGAGAGACTTATACAAGAAAATTATTGTTTGAGCATTTTTACCCTATTTTTGGAATGAATTTATATTGTCGCGCTGAGAATGGGTGACCGTTTCTGCCGTTATTACAGGCGCTTAGATACATACCTGTAAGACTGTGATCCATATGCCCGAACTTCTTCGACGACAGATTCGATTCGAAGTTAATTGATCCATTCTCACCTCTCTCAGTGAGTGAGTGAGTGAGTGAGTGAGTGAGTGAGTGAGTGAGTGAGTGAGTGACCCCTTTTTAGACCGTCTGTCGTCGAACAGCATTGGTCCTACTTCGGACACAAAAATAAAAATTTAGAGCGCCCATAAAAATCAATTGCTGCGTTACATGGCAGGCGGCGCAGCAATATTGCCCCAACAAGCGTGGCACATGCGTGTGGATATATATATATATATATCAGGTGGTTCAAATTAGTTTTTAGCCCTCGACGGCGGTGCTCGTCATGAGGCAGCCGCAGCTATTGGATGCGTCAGCAGACTGTGAATAGGAGTTCGTAATCATGTGCAAATGCAAAGCCGATACAGCAAGATCAAAATGTCTGCCTGGTGTTAGCGAGAGATGCCGGAGTGACTCGTCAGTTTCTGCGTCGACTAAGCGTGGCCAAACACGCATGTACGCCAACAAGGCCGAAGCGCAGAGGGCGTACAATGCGAGCGTAAGCCATCACCACACTTTCGCTTTCATGAAATCCATGTGAGCAGACTTAAGTTCACCGAGGAATTTTATTCGTTAAATACTGCGGCCTTAATAATGCACCCAGTTTACGCAGCAAAAAGGAACAAAGGGAACCGCTATGCGATAAACTCGAATGACTGCTCCATGACTAAAACCCCCAGCGAATAAGGAGACTGGTTTTGTTACTGCCACACACCCGCACCAGGAACGGTCCGCATTGCAGCGGTTCTAAAGGAATACGGACGATCTCCTTCCTTCGTTTTCGCTCCGTCGGGGTGGCGGAGGACGGACGTTGGAAAACGGTCATTTCGCTGGGAGTGGCAGCAGGCAGCGCTGAGCGAATGCAACTGAATGCGGCCACTGAGCGGTTGCTCACGGCTTCTGCTGGCCGCTCGGCAAGCTGGCCAGTCTTTAGGAGGGGCGAAAACGGTTTCACCGCTTTCGAGATCGCTCCGCGCCACTCGCCACGGAGCAGCAATTTCGATGCTCTCGTTTCATATATATCTCCCTCCCTCCATCATCACCCTTCGTTCATTCGAATCTGAACCGTGGTATATAGACCGTAACACCGCCGATACACATAAAGCAGAGAGAATTTGTACCTCGCGAAGTTACAGCGAAATGTTAAATTCTCAGTGTGACAGAAATATAACGGGCGTTGTTTAATTGCTACTATTATCGGTAATAATATTCCATTTTCATGTATTAATGAAGCACTGCGCCTTCTTACCAGCACCTATTACTCATTTGTTCCAGAAAAAAATACAAAACGATTCATTCAAAAACTAAGAATTCCGGTAACACTTCTAAAACGTGTTCACGCAGTTGGAAGGACGCCAAATTGCAAAGGAATACAGCCACAGATCAGACACCCCTGCATATAAGGACAGTGTGTAAGACGTCCAAATAAAATAGGTGACGGGAAATGAGTGATATCTAGATGACAACGGTAGTAGAAGCTCGTTAACTCGAACCGCAAGGGAGGTCATCTCAGTTCGAATAAAGGAAAGTTAGAACTAATGAAAGCGAAGAATTAACCAGCACACTGCGACTGGAAAGCAGTAGGCCCTGTCAACACTTGGGTGCTTGAAAACGTACCTAGGAGCAGTCTGCCTTTTGTTCTTAACACTTTTGTTTTTAACACTTTTTGTTCTAACGAGCCAATGTAGCGGAAATTTTCCTCTCGCCTTCTTCCAAACTGGAGTAAGGAAGAGCAGTATCCCATCCGGGCATGACTTGCGAGCGGATGGCCGCACTCGTGTCAGCGACGGGTGCTGCGCTTCCGGCCTTAGAAATGATGTGTTCATCTGTCAGAGCACCGTACACTATTGCACTGCACACCCGTGTTGACGCACTCTGTAAACAATGCGTCCTTTCAAAACGTACACCATAGGGGCTTCAGACTGGTTTTACCCGATTTTACATTCCTTCGCCGTTTCGGAGTCGCCAAACCAAGCCACCGGTGCGGTGGCACGTAGTTCGAATTATCCGTGGCGGAACGGGCTCGCGTTCGAATTAGCGGGCTTATTTTTATACGTACAGTTCTATTGAGCCTGGCCGGACAAACCGCATAGTTCCAATAATGCATAAATTAGAATTATTGAAGTTCGAATTAACGAGATCTCACTGTAGATAGCGGCGGCTCAGAAAACCTGCATATGTCCAGCAACGAAGCCTTAAGAGCAACAGATATAACAAGCAACTAAGAACGTAGTCTATACTTTACTATTGCTGGCAGGAATTATGTGCAATCTAGGAATATTTTGGGCTCTGCCCCTACGTCGCCGCCGATTACAGGTTGGTATTATGTTTGCAAACGCGTGGTAGGAGCCGGAACTTAATGTGTACGGTTAATCATTGATGGACAGTCCCGTAAGCATTGCACACGTGGGAAATGTTAAGAGTGAAAAAGAAATCTTTCATATTTTTTTACGCGACAAATTTGAGAAAAACCAAAAATACGCACCTGTTTCATAGGTGAGGGTCCCATGGGGCAGAGCCGTTGTCCCACTTTTCCTGCTTTAAAAAATTTAATAAGTGGCTTTTTATGTACAGATTGCGGGGCGCGTGCGTAAACTAAGAAATAGGAAGCGGCTACTAATCAAAGCTCACTTCCATTATCAAAATCTCAACTTGTGACGTTGTGCATGAACCTACGCTTAGCTTTGACAAGTAGCTTTGACTGCTTGTTTTGCTATACGAGTATACCCAATGACGGTGAACATGTAGTGAAGCTGACTCACATGCACGCACGAAGGTGTGAATACAGATGCACACAGCGCATCTTTTGCCACAGTATTTACGGTGCCTTATGTAGATAATTTTTTCCGCAAGCACCGTAACGGAGCTTTGTGCCATTGTGTTCATAGCAGCACGCTAACTGCCGATATGAAGATGCACTGTAGAAATACACACGAATCGGCAATTTCACTTTCAAAGCTTCGTACTTCGTAATCTCATTAACGCCTTTTTCTCTCCGTATAACCAGCAACATTTTTCATGAGCTGCGATCCCGTACGAGTATGGAATGCAACCAAAGCCCGACGTTACCTAACGTACCTACTGTGCAGATTCGGTGCGTGCTGCTCACACAACCGAGACCTCGTCTTCACTTCCATCATCGACTTGCCTCGCGTTTGATGGCGCATATGAGTTTGTCACGTTGCCCCAAGCTCGCCCCAACAACAACAAACGACCCTATCAGCTGGCTCTACGGAGCGGGCCCCCGTTCAACAAAGGCAGCTGCGCTTAAAGCAGGGTCGCATCTACCATCCTCTTACAAAGCGACTTTAGGACGCATTACAGCGAGAGGGGACCGTTCGGGACCATTTGCGGCGCGCGCTGTTACACGCGCTTAAAGCTCGCCGCTCAGGGCAGGGCTTGACCGCCAGTCTCGAGCTTCGTCAACAGTCAGACGCGCGGCCTCTCGAGAAGAGAAATGGATGCCCGAAAGAAGAGAGGACCGTTTCGGGGGTGTACACCAAAAGAAGCTCGCTTGCTAGGAACCTGAGCAGAAGAAAGGACCGGACTGTGGGGAGACGGAGATGGTCGGAAACTGGCGACGTCGCCGGAGAATGACGGAACGATGACGACAGGGACGTTAGGGTCGACGGGAGAAGAAGAGAACGAAACCGGCTGGAAATTCAGGAGCGAAGCGTTCGAGAAAACCAGCTTGTGGAGACGGAGAAAGAAGAAGAGTCGGACTTCTTGGAAGGTTGTAGAACGCATTCTGCTGTCGCGTTCGCGAAGGGAGAAAAAGCGACGGAGCCGTTTTGCGAAGCGGGCGTCAGCTAGTCGTACGGTCGCCGTGGAGGTTTGAGCGATACGAGCCGGCTTGTGGGTTTCGGAGAAGTCACTGACACGACTGGTCTTTTGAGAAGACCGTGCGTGAATCGTGGCTGACCTTGAAGAGGCCGCGGTTTTAGGCTGTCTGCTATTCGTGTCTATGCATACTTCGTGTCTGTGCTTTTCGAAAAGTTTTCCTTCCGGAGCCGGACCATGAATTGCCCTGGCATCGGTCCGTTCTCCCGCCCGTTCAAAGCTTTACGTTTACATTGCCTGACTGGCAATTTATTCTGCAAACGCCGAGTCCTAGGCATCGGAATAGTTATGATATGCACAGAAACTAAAACCGTGTTTTGGCCTGCCGGCAGTCGTTTATTGTACTGACGCCGAATCCATCGCATTTAAACTGCACGTGCCGCTAATACGCACCCGAAATCCACAGGAGCTGTGCGGTGGGTATGGATCCTCGAGAACATTTAAAGGACACTAAATGGAAATTGACGCGGAAATTGGACCGGTCATATACTACAGAATTTCAAGACGAAGGGAGCAAAGTTCTCTTTGTTTGGAAATCAAAATTGAAAAACGGATTTTGCTCATTCCACGAACACTTTTTTCATGACGACTTATCTTTCGAAGTCACAAACTGTGCATAACATTAGCGCCTATCCTGGCAAGCAAATGCATTAACTCTTTACCAAAGGTTTTGCACATGCTGATAGGTGGCAAGGTTTTTTTTTTTTACAACTACGCTTTTAAACAAGGGCATCCTCGATTTACCAGTCCTGGACAGTCCGCGGGCCGTCCGAGGACTGCGTTCGGACCCGAAGTCCCACAGGAATACATGAGAAAATCGAGTGCCGGATCGCGTGTAGGACAGTCCGCAGACGATCCGGGACTGATAATCGAGGAGGCCCAAAGTTTACTCCGCGATTTTTGACGTCGCAACCACTAGAAAGATAGCCAATAGTGCCAACGTCGGCTTCTTTTTTTGGGGTTTCCGATTTTCTGCTTATCAAACCACCGAATCGGAAGTAGCGAGTGCTCGTTGAGTGCACAATGAAAGGAAAGCCGTAGCTGCCAAGAACGCCGACAAAGTCTCAGAGGAGTGAGTTCACAAAGATCTGGCTTTGAAGTTCTCTTAATTCTTACCGTCCATGGTGGCTCAATGGCTCAGGCGTTGCGCTGCAGAGCTCGAGGACGCGGGTTCGATCTCGGCCCGGAGGCCGCTTTTCAGGTGGACTCGAAAAGTGGGAACGCCCGTGCGTCGAGACTTGGTGTGGTATGCGTGTGTTTATGGCGCAGGGGCAGCCAAGGCCAGAGCGCCAAGTATGGCGAGGCATCATTTGGCGCAAGTTAAAGATGCCCGTTTCGACCAACTGGTCGACCAGTTGGTCAAAATAAATACCGAGCGCTCCACTGTATACGGCGTGCCCCACAGCCCAGGTGTGTGCCCGGCGCGTTAGACAGCCAAGATTTAATTTAAACGTTTATTTCTTGAAGTGAAAGCTAGCAAGTGGAAGAGAAACATGTTTTAAATGTGGGACATGGTCAATTCAGTAAGACATGCTCAGTTTGATGCCTAACAACAGACGGACAAGGCGGGAGGCGGAAGAGCAGTGGACTCGGTGTCTCGACAGGGACAATCCAAGTCGTCCATGCGCGCAACAGTTGGGCGTGAAGGTGCTGTCTCCCTGCGCCTTGTTCTTGCAGTTCTCCTGCGGGGGTCATCCACTCCGCGAGCAGGTCTCAGCAGCCGCAAGCGGACAGGATGTTGCCCGTAGGGGCGGCGGCAGCGGTTCGCTTCACATGCGCCGGAAGTCAGCTCGGGCAGCTGGCGCGTGAACTGCTCAGCCCGTGCAGACAGTCGGCGGCGAGTGACCCTCCCTTGTGGTCGTACTTGTAAACGCTTTCAGTGGCCGTTAGTGCAGGCAGTCTCGGTGAATTGTTGATAGGATACAAAAAATGTGCATGTGTGCAAACCCAATAACCGCTTTCCAGCAAGTGAGACATTCACAATTGCTTCAAACTACGTGCCGAGCCCTTGCCGCCGCTGAGATGCACGGTAATGGAAATGTAAAATGAGAACACTGCAACAAAGAGGCAAAGAAAATTAGGTGTCTCGTCTTGGTCAGGCAGTACGAAGCGCTTGTTGCCAAGCGGCTATTGAATAGCGATAAAAAACTAGAAAAAGATGGAGTAACAAGGATGAGAAGGATTGTGTATTGGTGTGCAAATCTCTCTCTCTCCCTCTCTCTCTCACAGCGAAGCATACCGCGACTTTGACTAAAAGGCTTGAGATAGCATCATTACTAAGTCGACGGACAAGGGGATGTCATACTGGTTTCAGGCTTACGCTCTGTAGAAACCGGCGGGCGACTTCGCGGCCGCGCTCTATTTACCCTACACTTCCTCTTCGTCGAATATTAAAGTTTTACTCCACACCGCAAAACCGCCTTCCCTTCAGTCACCTTCAGGCCGACATTTCTTGTTCCCGTAGCTTCCATACGCCCCAGTACAGTGCGCACACGGAGAGGGTCCCAAGCGGTGGCTAGATGCTTTTGCAAAATCCGTGAAGTAGATGAATCGCGCGGGCGAGCCTGAAAAGTGCGACAGCCCCGTGGCAGACGGCAGCCCCCTCCCTTATTTTTTTTTTTTTTTTTGGGGGGGGGGGGGGAGGGGGGGTGGGGGCTGTTTCCCTGCTTTCTTCTTTTGAAAACGCGGGCAGTCCACGGACAGGCCAAGACGCACACATCCTCGCGTGTTCGCCTTGGCCCGGGGCTGTTTCAAAGAGAGCGGAGGAAGACCTCAACGAGATGTGGGAATGAAGCTTCGCGATCTACCTGGGGAATAATCAGGAAAAAATTAAAAAAAAGCCGCGCTTCCTCGGTTTCGAGCTTGTTTTTTCGCCGCTTTGGTCGCACATTTGCATTTTGAATTACCCGCACCCCTTCGTTTCTCGCGGAAGCGGTAAGCGCTTTGCCGTCCCTTAGTCATTTACCGTCGGCGAACGTTGTGTGACGCAGCCTCTATTCCCCACTTGACGTCTTTTCTCACGCTTTGCCCTTGTTTTGAACTCATATCAGGCAGCACCAACAAAATTGAGCGCCTCAAAGCGATCAGCTTTGTTTGCCTTGAAAATACAAGGCACCCGGTGAAGTGGTTGAGGTCGTTCGTACGCGCTAAATCTTCATTATGAAAAGCAGACACGGAATGCTGATGCGGGAACACTTGCGGCTCCGGTAGATTATGCGGTATACAGATGCCCGAAGTACGTCACATTAAAATGTAGGGTGTGTTTATTTGAGGATCATCACCAGACCGATATCGGAGACGATAATTAAACAGATTAACCATAAGTTACAAAACGCTGATTTACATCCATACGCAATATGAAGCCAATATGAAAAATGCGGCTCAGATTCAGGCAAGGAAGAAGCCGGTCAGGCGGAAGCGTAACAGCAGAACCATACACGTTCTTTAGCTCCCTTTCTTAGAACAAATTTGTTCGTATGTCGCCCTCAGCGTCAGGGCACTGTGAAAGCTGGTACGAACCTGTGTTCAAACTTTCGCGCCCATGTACCATTGTGAGTGCCAGAAGGCAGCAAGCAATATGTTTACGGAGAGTGGCAGCGCTGGTAGCATGGGCGCTTGACAATGACAAGGGCGGTGAGGTTCACGCCCAGTTCAACATGTCGTCTCAGAATATTCACGCATTCGACTTCACGACGTGAGTACGGCGCAAGCAGGTTGCTGACGGTGACACTCTGCGGGAGCGTGCGGCTGACCGAGGGACACCCGTGTGCTGCAGCGAAGTAGGCAGACAGACAGACAGACAGACAGACACGAGGTGAGAGAGGGAGAGGGTAGTTGCTAGTTGCTACTGGAAGGCAAAGCGGGTCTTTTCTGTCATTTACGCAACTTCGTTGAGGTTGTGTTAGAGCCGTTATGAAGAAAACGCCAGGGGTGAAAGATGAAAAAAAAAAAAAAATACGGGCTTGATTAGAGAAAGTACTCGCTTGTGGGCTTCGTTTTCTAAAAAGAAGGCAGATCATATCCTAAAGTGTTACAATCAAAACGATTCCAGCGAATTGGAAAACACGTTGCAATGAAAAAACAAAAACAAATATCAAGACCCTTCAACCTGTGAAGAGGGAAGTCCAGCGTTTTTCACGGCGTATTTTTTTTTACTTTTCTCTCACAAAAATCAAGCAGCAGTGTATGTTTAATGAAAATAACGATAAAATTATCACTTATGAATTGATGCGCTTCCACAAATATCCGTAATGTTTTCTTTGTAATCAACACTATTGACAAGCATTAATAGTGTACCAGATTTATAGTTCATATAAGCTTTGCCAATAAAAGTGTCTCGTTCAAGCATTATGTTCTCACACTTCATGAGTGCTTGGCGCTTCCTCTCCTCCTCGCTACGCGCTGCCCTCTCCACACCGCTGCGACCGTGTTACCACATGGAAAGCCCCGACCAAGAACAGCTTCGCTGTTAAAATTGTTCGTCAGCGCTAGGTCAGCCGACAGAGACGATCTTCTGGGTCATAAACACGATACGGCTCTGCTGTGAAGAGGAAGGCGAGGGAAACAGCAAAGCACAACACGTTCTCTGTTGCCCTGTTTCTCAAGAGATGGATGCATTTCTGTGTTCTTGTTTTCGCACCCTACTTAGCTCTTCGTAAGGAGATTTACGAAGCCTGCATGGTCCCAACTGCGGTGTACGTGACTTTACGCAAAAGCACGCATCCCGACATCTGTCTCTCCCTTTCCTACGGCGTGTTGTTGCGCCCGTTCGTCGGGGTTCTCCCGCGAACTCTTGAGAGGTGCGTTCTTCCACGGCATTGAAGAAGTCGGGCGCTTTCTCCCACAATTCGTGCGCCGTTACAGAGGCGTCCTTGACATTTTCGTATTCGCCGCCTCCCTTCCCCGGTGGTGGCGATATTGCCCCGCCGCCGTTGTTGCCGTCGGGCGGTTTACCCACGCCTCCACGCACGGACTGTTCACAGCTCGTACACACGTTCGCTCGCCTACTCCGAGGCGGAGCGTCGAAACTTAATGACGATAATCCGACTTGCAATTCATTCTCCTTTCCACCAATTTGCGTTTTCTTTTCTACTTCGTTCAAATTTTGCTGTGATGGTAGGAGAAAGCGCAGTAGTGAGGCATTCAGTTGTGGGCGTGCTTAAGTGAGGAGAGATGGCTGTAATGAAGTAGGGTTGTCAAACGAAATTGCGAAAAAGGAAATAATCTCTGTACTTTTTGTTTGTTTTTTGGTCCTCAAAGAAATAAGTGAAGGTGGAAACGAGGGTAGCGCTAGTTGGTCGTAAATTATGTCCTTTGAAAAGTACAGAGCTCGTTTATTTCTTCCTAAATCAATTTCTCCAAGTCACTTCTTTGTTTTCGTTTTTTTACCTTTTTTTGCTAAGTACGAATGATGTCCACAGGATCTCTTCACATTTTTATTGGCGTCAACGTTTGGCAAAAATATGCCAACGCTTTTCGTTCTGCTCGATGTCCAGAGCTTTGAACGTTTGCCACGGTTTACATTGAGAACCTGGTACGCATGGGTTGAGTAAATGGCTTAACACTTCAGGCGTAGTCTACGTCCAGCTTACATGTAACGTCGGTGTTATCACATGTATCGTGCTTCTAGCATTTCTTCTCGAGTCAAGCAAGAAATGTATAGTGTCACGGTTTTGCCTGGGAAAAACCGTCAAATGAAAAAAAAAACGCAAATCTTTCCTTCGGCTCCATGGTATCGCCAAAAGCAATAACATTCGAGTGTATCGATTGTACTATGGGCTCCGTATCCCGACTCAACGTTGCAAGCACAACGCGTCGTTTTCAAGTGCTCTGCCGCTGCGCCCAAAGATGCTCGGCGGCGTTTTCTGCCTACAGCGACAATAACTTCCAGGGAAGCGAAGAGCGAACATACCTGTCCCTACGAGAGCTTTCTGGGAACGTTTAACCGCTGTTGTCGCTTACTAATCGCTGCAATTCATAACGCGCCGCCCCTTCGGCCGCACAAATTTTACCCTTTCCAACTTACCGGGTTCCGAAGGTAGCTACTGAAAGCAGCCTCAACCCCATTCCATGCTCGCGTGGAGTTACGAGTGGGTCTAAATAACACCAGGCACACCCTTTTGTCCCCACCCCTCTACCACAGTTCAAGGCAATACCTCTGAGGGCACCCTGACGTCTCTTTTAGAGGCTGGGTCACTTAAGCCCCGTCGATAGCGTCTCACGAGAATCAGCTCGCGAATTTATTGAGGAGGCGGTCGGTAGGCAGAGTTTTACGCAACCGAGCCGTCTAAGAATAACGGTGCGCGTTACGAATGGCGCCGGCGATTACTGCACGAGATCAGGGCCCCATTACCAACGATTCCACCGAAGATTGCCAACCATCGCTCGTGCAGGTTTCGGTTTATGTCCAAAGATTAGTTGTGCCCTGCTGCTACAGATCCGCTGTACGAAATCGGCAGGCATAACGGCGCACCCTGTGCGTGCTCTTGGATACGGGCTCCCACGAAAATGGGCAAAGAATACACGCCGGTATGCACATATTCGCTTATAACTCGAACGCCAACAACAGGCGCACGAACGCAAAACACACTTGGAGAACGGGCGCGCAGCGCCAAATGAGTTCCCATTCGTGATCGGTGGGGTGGCTCTCTTCCTGGCCACAGCCCTACTGTGCGCACTTATTCGGACGCGCGTCATCGCCGGCCAAAGCCTATACTGCTGCTTCGCCTACGTACAAAAATAAGAGCGGGTTCGTATGGATAGATAAGTGTGCTTGAGGCAGATATTTATACGCGGTCGCCTCGCCCAGCCTCGCCTCTGCTGGCACAGCAGTGACTCGCCTTTCTTCTTAGGTGGCTCTCGCACAAAGACGGGAGTGACACTGTTCGCACGTTATTCGCACGCCCGAGGCGTCAGCCTGCCGTTTTCCCTGACGCCACGCGCGGGATTTCAGGCGCCGTACGAGTGCGATTATAGCGGACCCGTTCTATGGGCGCGTATGGTAGATATAGGCGGGTCTTTACTCCTTCTGCTGGAGGGTGTGTGCTCCCGATGTGATTGCGCGAAAGACGGTGTCCGAGTGGAGCTGCGGTTCCTTTGCGCCTTCCTAGCTGCGTTTCCGGTAGGTAGGTTGGTAAATAAATATATGTGGGTGCTTATTATGCCGAGAGCGTAATTTGGTGGGTTGGCCTGTCACTTCTCGCGTTAGTGTTGTATGTGTTCGGGAACAGGTACTCGCATCGGAAGTTTGCGTATTGCTGTCGAGGGCGAAGGATCGGGGGCACTGTATAGTCCAGCGGGATAGCTCACCGAAGCCATGATCATAAATTTTACAGCTCTAAATCATATAGAATTCCTTTCGCCGTGGGTTACGGAGGTGTAACTTCCTTCACAGGGGCTACAATTTGTTGCATTACTCAGTGAGGCTACCGGACCCCATCGCGGTTGTAGAAAATTCCTTAGATTGTCATTGCGATGAGAAAATGGCTACTAAAAATGCAACGTTTAGATGACGCGAAAACAAAAAGTCATCTAGAACTACCGTCTTTGGGGTTGTAAAATCACGCGAGTCAGATATATATTTTACACCGCTGATTTTTAGGCACCTATCACGAAAGCCCATAAAACTTCCCGTTAGATTGCAAGCTGACCGGGAGTTAGGTCTGAAATTAATTTTATTATTTTCCCCCTCCTTTGTTTCTCTCTTTGATCACGCGTTCCAAAAATTTGGTTTTTGACTAGGCTATTCAAAATAAAAATACGACCCTTGGAATAATCCGAAGAAATGTGTTTCAATATACAAAAAAGTTCACTTATATGAACATCACAGTAATGAACATTGGAGTGGTTATTTTATTTAATATTATTATTATTTATGTTATTTATTTATTATTTATTTATTTATTTATTTATTTGATTCTTATTTATTAGCACCACCGCAATCCAGGGTACAGGGATTTTATCAACGCGGGTCACAAGCCCGAACTTTTACACTTTTGCAGTTGACAACAAAGTTGAACAAAACAAGAAGCAACATTTCACTGAAATCACCCGAAAGAAAGAGAGCGAGATCCCACACGCTGTGCCTGCTGTCAGCTCACGTAAGAGTGCAAAAGTATAAGCCGAGAAGCGCAGGAAAGGTATGACGTGCGCGCAGCGGATAGTGAGAATGGAGTGCTCGAAAGGAAAGATAAGAGCGACGGCCCGGCAGTTTGGTCAGGTGCACAGGCAGAGAGAGGGCGTAGTGCGCCATACGTGAAGACCAGCGGCGGCGATATCTTATGTGGGACAGCCACGATTTCCGTGACGCAGATTTCTCTACCTGCGAGGACGACGGAGGGGTCCATTCAAGTTCGGCGGCGGATCGTCACGACGCCCGAGAGAGAACGTGCGCCCGGCTGAAAGAGCCCGCACAGAAGAGAACGTTTTCAGACTGGAGCGGCAGCGTCCGGATATGCTTCCTCCGGTGTTGTTGTTCTCTTGGTCCCTTGGCGGACGCGCCTTCAGCCACGTGGGGCCATCTCTGGGGGTTACGCAAAATTAGGATGCACAAAATTAGGAAGAAAAATCATGCATTCCTATGTCTAACGGCGATGATGGTTGAACCCGAAGGTTTCTTTGTGCGCAATCAAATGGAAAATGGCCAAGTCAAAGCCGCTGTGATCAAAAGTACAAATTGCGTGTGAGTCATTGTGAAGAGCTCAAGGAGTCAAAGTTCAATCGCTCGGCTAAACCTGTCGCAACTTCGTTAGACGGAGGGGTGCATGATTTTCCTTTGTTAGTGTTGTTGTTGTTGTTGCTGTTGTTGTTGATGATGATGATGGTGGTGGTGGTAATGCTGGTGGTGGTGATGATGTAACATCCCACGAAGACACCTCAGCTATAATACACATACCGTTAGAAGGCTGTGTTTTAGGTTTTGCCAAGCGTACATAACCGGCTCAACAACATCAGACTTCATCATTTCAGAAGCTCCACTCCGGAGTAGTTTCCACTCTGTATCATCATAGTATATCCGCAAGCCACACCACAGCATCGTTCTGAGCGCCACTAATGGTGGTGGTGGTGGCAAAACGTTTAATGAGCCAAAGGGAAGGGGTAGAAGGCGTGGTTAGCCTCCTAAGTTCAGGAGGCATCTTGTCCGGGCTGCCTCCAGTGCGCGCCGCACCAGGGCGACCTGGCGCTCCGGTGCGGAGCTGGTCAGCTCGGACTCCCACTGCTCAGGGGAAGGGAGGGGTGGGGATGTTGGTGTTGGGGGCAGGAGAAGACGAGGTGGTAGGTGTTGAGAGGGATGTGACAATGTGTAAAGCATTTTTTTTTCTTTGAGAGAAGGTTTTCATCTACATAAAGGGACCAGTGCCTTCCCACACAGGCGCAGTGAGGGCGTGCCTAGCGCAAAAATGCACTGAGAAACTCCGCCTGTTCGTTACTTGTATCTGCTACACGTGTTCGGTTCGACAGATACCGCTACCGAGTATACCTGGGTAGGGCACTGGCAGGAAGCAATACCCAGCGCACATGACGTGCGTGACTTTGAAACCTCAAGAAGATAACGTTCGTTTGATCTCCTTGTGTCTCCCTCTTTTTGCTCACTCATTATTTTAAAATCTCAGCGGGACGGCACTTACCGGTAGCCATCGCATGTTTTCTCAGGCGCGCCCTACAGGTCAATTCATGCGTAGCGGAAAACCAGAACATGCCGCGCCCCCGCGATAACGCGCCTATTATACGACAGGACACATTCGCAGTTCAGCCGAATAGGATTTACGTTCTGTGTTCGCAAGGTGCGCGGCATGCGCCAAGGTTTAAAGGCAGCAGCGGAAGCGCCATTGTCCAGCTGGACCATATCTCATGCGATAAGCCATGCATCACCCAGACTTTGCGCTCTCTCTTTCCGAGTGAAGGCCAATGTAAAACAAAACAAGACAGTCATAGTGCTCATGCATGAGCCCGGCCGGCGGCACCTCGAGCATTCAAGGCGAACGCGGTTTTGGAGATTAAGCTGGCAGCGCTCAGCGAGACTGTCGTCCTTGAGTGGCGCAGAATTCGCTCGCCGATCTCTTTGATGAACCGTACAGTCCGTAGCCACGCCCAACCTATGCGCTTAGGTGGCGAGTGAACTTTCATTGAGAATGGACAGTGTATACATGCATCATAGCCCGCCCATGGGCCCGCTGTTTCAGCGCGGTGGGAACCTGCGCTTTTACGCCTACCCCCATGTGTTTTGCCAAGGCGTGTTATACTAATGACTGCGGAAATTCCTCCGAATAAAACCTTGTGGGGGAGACTTCCTAGTTCACTCGCAGCTGGGACGGTCGGATTCAGGGGATGGCTATTATGTCCATTTTAAGATAACGGAAACATGTCGCCCGTCCATGGCATTTCGAGGGATCTGGCCACGTACGTACACAGCGCACCCGAGCACCCTGTTCGAGTGCTATTGCAGTGTATACTATTGCGCAGTATTCAGCGTACTTTACCCATCCTTCATCACATCGACAATTTGCGGACACTGAACCCGTACACAATCCAACGGGTGGTGGCTTTTTGGTGTTACGCGCAGCCTTGGGCAAACTTGTATCGAAAACGGCAGCATTTCGCCTCTATACGAGAAAATTTAGCCACGTCCGTAAATTGAATCCGCGGCCTTTCGCTCAGCAGCGCGACGCCTTAGTCCCTGAACCACCACGGTGTATGAGAGGATACAGAACCTCTTCTCGGATGCTTGCTCACCCGCTCTACTCTCACGAACGGAATCGTGACCGTGCGTGAGCAGCGGCCACGACGCTGATGATTGTGATGACGATTCGTCGTGACGTAGGTACATGCCGATAAATCTGGAGTCAGGCGTACATCGCATTGTTTTAATTCTATCCCCCCCCCCCCTAAAAAAAACGCAAAAAAGGGAAACTCAGAATACGCATATTCAGCTTTCACCTAGTAGCTTGGATGTCATGCGGCTGAGCACCACATCTGCAACACCCCTCGCTGTGACGGCAAGCAAGAACAAGACAGAGGCAAATGACGGGGACTCGAAACAGCGGAGAAACTCTCGGTTACAACTTGTTCTTCACTATGCTCCAGCGTCCAGCAGAAGCAGGGGGAGGGGCTCTCACGACTCTGCCCCACAAAGGAGAACGGTCCAATTGTTGCGCGACGTTACAGAAGCAGGGGAGCCGGTGGGCGGTGTAGACGCCGAAAGAACGGTGATCGCCGCGTACATACGCGTGCTCGCAATGAGCTCCCCGCGTGCATGCACGTAACAGGGCAGCCGAAGCAACTGTGTGGGAGCCGCTCGTATACACGTGCGAGCGAGCTGGATCAGTCGGCGGCGCAATCGACTGGGAGCTGCGCGCGGCGTCTCTTCGTGACCGGACCCGGGAAGACGGAAGCGAAATGGTGCCCTTGGCGCGAGGATTGGGCACTCGCGAGCCGGCTGCAGGACCGTTCCGTGGGACCTTTGGTTCGGGCCGTGCAGCGGGACTGGTGTGCATGCCCAAGGGCGTATCTGCCGCGTACACGCTTCCCGTCGTCCACTTACCTCCTCTCGAGGGAGGCTATTGTTCCTTGGAAGAGGAGGAAACGGACGGAGAGGGGGGAGGTGGAGATAGGAAGGCGATAGTTGAACCGCTCCCTGTACTTTCCTCGTCAGAGTGGTGTACGGAAAGAGGGCATTGCCTAACGGTGGCGTCATGGTTAGCGTAGTGAGTCTGGTAAAGGATCTATCAGTCTTCTGCTGCTTACGAAACAAAGGGACGCTGAAGCAGTTCAAAATGAACGCAAATCGGAGCTTGGGTGCCCATGTCTTGCATACGCAGCGGCAGATACGTGAGGTTCCGCTGGTGGTACATTGACGACCAGTCTGTGGATAGCGTGCGAGTATTCTTGTATGCATGATCCTGTTTTGGATGCTTATTCATATACCAAAGCCTCACCACGCGCGCGGATATAACTTTTATTATGGCAGCATTAATGTTCCATTACGTTGAGCATTAGAATAGCGATGCAGGGTATTCCCCGGTAACGCGTAGTTAAAGGTAAGGGCCAGCCTTCTTTAAGAGTTGCGTTTAACCGGTCTGGTGCCATCGGAAGAACACGAAACGCAAACACGATGGCGTATAAGCTCTTAACGTCAAGATTTTTTAAGCTCCGAGAGACCATTTCACACGGCGACCGTGGCTCGTCGCTGTCCCGGCATGACTGCACGCTTTCAGTACACGCGGTACTCGCATCCAAAAGCCAAAACACTAGCGCAGATATGGCGGTAGCGGCTATACGTACACGGTCACGATAACGCAGTTTCATGAAACTAAAGCACCCCATTGTTTGATTTCCAGGCATTTCGAAGTAGGATTAGCGTAGTGTAGATTGTGTTACAAAGTGGGCTAGTCACATAATGCTGGGAAAACGACTCGACTCCTTTCGTTTCTCTGCGAAGTCACGCACACTGTGCCGGTTCACAGACGCTGCAGTGTTCGCAGCTCGACGATTTCGTGCGAGAAGAAAGACTTAGCGTTCCCACGTGACCGATACCGCACTCCTGTTCATTTCCTCCTAACTTTCGATCTCAGGGGCGCGCACTGTGTAAACAGGAAGGTCGCGTGGTCAAGACGACTTTTTCCGGGTTATCTAGCTCGAATGTCGGAACCACCGAATGCACGGGCAGCTTTCGCGGATTACGGCCGGCTTTCTTGCATCGGCACCAGCGCGACAGGAAGTGAACGCCTTTACTCAGGGACAGGGACGAGGTCCGGGATTAGCGAGTCTCGATGTGGGCCACATCCACCGCCCGGGCGGCAGTGCAGCCGGCTATATATCGGTGCTGCTCTGCTTAAGCGGCAAATCGTTATCGATCGGCGCGAAGGAAGGGTCACCACGGCGACCAGTGTTATATACACGACGACGAGGACTCGATGTGTCTCCATTTCTCTTTTTTATTGCAATGTTCTTATGGCTGCCCGTACTCTGGTGGTTGGCTGAGAACAGTTTCAGCCTGCGCCTGGCGAGAAATGCCTCGACTATGTATTTTTACATTCGCTCAATGAATGTTTATTGCTATTGCTGGATGAAATTACTGGAGGTGCCGCATGACTGACCGGCATGCGGAACCTCCCAGGACACGTAAGTCCATTTTTCGTGAACTGGCTGCGTTGCTGAGCAGTGTTTATGCGGCACAGAGTGATCCACCGGAGTGGTTTTAGTATCTTTTTGACGCCTGCGTCTGCTTGTCTGAGTTCTGAGGGGCGGCAAACCGCAGTTGGAATTATATGCCTCTTCATGGATGCCTGTTTGCTTTTGTATTGTCTCTTAGTCGTTGTGTGTGTGGTCGTGAGTGCGCCTAAATTGTGCCCTTCGTCGTTGTAACAAAGGGTACAACGGACTCGCTTAATTCGCAGTTTTTCACGGGCTCAATAGCGAAGTCAGTTTCGTGTCCCAGGGACCTTTTTATAAAGGGGGGTTATTCGCTAGAACAAAAACATAATCACCGGAAATTCCGATGGCTGGCCCGGTAGGCTGTGAAATTAATGTACGTCACCGCCACTGGAAGCATCAGAAAGTAAAATTAATCGACGGTGGAGGAACCGGGGGACGATGAAAAGTAGTAATAGCAGAATATGGGATGGCGCGAGGCCTAGTTGTAAAGGGAAGCTTGGGAACTCACTTTGTAAACCTCGTAGGAGAAACTCTATGGTGAGCTAAATGTCTCTCTGGCTCAGATCGTGGCCGTATCCAGTGTTAGACGCGCGTGCCTTGTCGTTCGTTCGGTGTGCTCTTTCCACTCCAAATCACGTGAGAAAAGCGGGCGGCAGCGAAGAGTGGTTCCTTTCCCGGCGGGACGTCCTATCGGGGACACCGGAGGGACAAAAAACGTGCCTCGTTGCGCGAGCAATCAAGGATAACTCCGCTCGCGTTCCGTGATCAGCCAACCCGATAGGATCGGGCACGTGCTCCGACCGTATGTAGCATTCGTTGTCACTAGGCAGCCTCACGGGATGCGTTTGTTTCAACGGGCAACCGTCATACGCGCTATAAAACGATACGGTCGACACTGAAAGCGTGACACCAACACTTTATTTCTATTCTATTCGTTTTTATCTTCGTTTTTTCACTCCTCTTTCTGCATGTAAGCACGATGTCTCCGTCGTACGTGCCACAGGACGTATTCGAGGGAGGATGTGCAAGATGACATCTCCAACTCTATTGGAAGAGTCAGTGCGCACTGCGCGGCGAGCACTGTACAAGTGGAATGAGGGCGCCGAGTTACAACTGCATAAGGCGTGAGGAAACTAGCAGCGAGAGTTTCCTGATGTAAAATTAACGCGTGATCTCATCTTCAAGCTCGCCTTCTCATGGGAAATCCAAATTTGGGTCACTTTTTTTCTTTTTTACGGGCTCGCACGTGCGGACAACCATAGGCCACGTCTGGCGTCCCAGTGGTGTGCAATACTCATTCAGCGGCCGCTCTTCTGTATAGCGAACTCCTGCCGATCAACTTCCGTATATGTGGGCAGGTATACCCATCCAAGCAGATTTTGCGTCTTCTCTTTCATTAAAATGCGGTCTGCGTTTTACCAATATTGCGCATTTCATGTTGTGCGAACTTCAGAGAATATGACTGGGTGCATATCCTGGTCGGCGTAAGCGTTCCCTCCGCTCTTCCTTACCTTTTTCTTTTTTTTTTTTTCAAAAGATGCCAAACTTTTTCCGAGAGGCAACGCAATATTTCAATTGTGACCAACCTCACATAATGACGTTGTCCATGTAAAGACAGGTATTAACAAGCACGCACTAACAACATTTCGTTATACAATAAAATAAGAATCGTTATTCCGTCGCTACGCTGCGATAACGATGGCGAACGAAGACAAAATTGGAGCAGGAGGCAACGAAATCTGTCATCTACTCAGGGGTAATAAGAAAAAACGATCTGGCGCCGCGAGGTTTGTGTATTCAGGTATACAACGCGTATGGAATGGGGTTTGAGGAGACTCATTCAACCTTACGTGCACGACTTCATGGCCGGCAGTGAAGTTGCTCACGACACGTATGTTTTCATTTCACTCTTACTAAACCAGGGCTGTATGCGGTAGCGCTTCGTGAAGAACGGCCGACATTATTGTAGATTTTTATTGCCTTCGTACTTTTTCTTATCTGCTTTTATTCGGTAGTTCCGTCGGGGTGGATGCGTGATTTACTTGGTTTTCTTCGCGAGGCTGCAAGCTTTTGTTTCGTTCCGTTCTTACTTCTCCCTAGGAAGCGGAAAGAATCAAGAGAGGGCGTAGGGCTAGGCAGTGGTTCGGTGAGGCAGCCAAGTCGTGAAGTTCTGTATGCCCAGATTTTGTCCGCAACGTGAACAGCCGGAACGTGCCTGTAAGGGGCTTCTTCGAGGTCAACGCACACAGAAAGTAAAGCTCTCGGACACGCCGAGAATCTCGAAGCACAAAGACCTACATGGATGCAAACAAACCACGGAAGAAAGAATCTGTAAGAGGAAGAAACGCAACCGCGGAAGCGTGCGGAGCAAAGACCGACAAATATACCCGCCCACTGCAAACAGGCACGTGCCAAGCTTGCATACACCTTGCCTCACCGCCGACTCTTGGAAGGGCCTCTCGAGTGAGAGGTACACAGAGAAACGAGCAGAAAATAGCACAAAAAGGAGAGTAAAAATATTCGCAATGATTTAAGAAGGTAAAAAAGAAAAGAAGAGAACCGGTGCCACAGCGAGCGACTGCTGGAATGCCACGAGGCCAGTGTGCGCGTCACTTTATGATGCCGGCGGCCGGGCCATATAGCGTGGCAGCGAAAGTTGCGGCGGGGACGCACTTTCTTGTTTCATCGCAGAAAAGGGTTGCGCACTTACGTCTACGCTGTGGGATCCGTGTTTGCGCGGTCAGCACGGCTCCTAGCTTTTAATCATGCCGGTGGTGCTCTAGACGCTTTCGCTTGTAGAGTGCTTGGGCACGGCTTCAGCCCTTTCGGGGCTGTATGGGACACGGCGGAAGGCCAACAGGGGGCACGACGAAGTATTCGTGTTTGCGCTCTGCCTCCGAGGCGTGTACCGAGAATACGGCTCTGGAAAAGGAAAATTGAATAATAACGAACGTGACATGACCGCGTTCCTTCTTCTGTCATTTGCCTGTGTTGAACGTGCGCCTGTATACGTCTCACCAACCTTTAAAGCGAAAGCTTTCTTAGTGGAATCGATGGCGTCCTGTCAAAAAATTAATGCATTCCACATAGACCAGCTGGTCGACCGAAATCTGCGATAAGATATCTGGACATACGGAGCTTGCGTGAAACCGAGATTCTTCCACTGTGCAAAACGGTTGCTTGAAAATCGTGAAACAGGAACGGTTCTAGATAAGAAAAATGCATGCATCGATCACGAAGAAGAAATAGATTAGTATACCTTTATCTCATAAACCACGTATCGGTATGCGTTTAGATCGTTCGTAGATGCGTTTAATTAGTGCGCGCAAAATCGTCGCATGGGTTCGTTCTCCGTTTGAGGTTTCGGTTTCGGAGGTTTGACAATCGATTGGACTCACTTTCAGCGAAGGCCGGACGCACTTTTAGCGAAGCTTTTGACGCACGTTTGACGCAGTTTTGATGCGAGACAGCTCTCGCACTTCTCTCAACTTTCTTATGGAGATATGGTAACGTTTTTTGGTTGCATGGCGCCAGAATTAGAGCGTTGCAAAAGGATGGTCTGCGGGCAGTAGAAGGTGCAATTACTCAAGTTGCATGCAAAGTGGAAAACGCTGACATGTTGCTGCATCTACATCGCCGTTCCGGGTTGCTGACCCTAATGCGTCATGGCCGCCGTGATTAGTTGGCGAAATAAAAACTTCATCGATCGGAAAAATTAAATTTCGTCGGTGTGAGCGAAAATCGGTTGCGGTTGTTTACGAAGCGATTTCCTCGTTCCTCGCCAGCGTCTTTTGAGTTTTCATCTTTCAATGAGTTCATTTGGAAGCGTCTGCTGTACATGGTTTCTTCTTGCCTTCCCCGTAACGTTTCCGCTAACAGTACAAAAGAAAAAAAAAAACTGTACATACAGGCATTGAAATTTTGATTGGGGTGCGCGCAAAACTATTTTAATGTTAGGAGCAGCTAATTATAAGACGAGTAATCCACAAACCCCCTCTTTCCGCTTGAAGGCATTGGCCTTGGGCTTCAGACGCTAAAATTGGCGCACACTAAAACATCCGTGAACGCCGCTGCTTACAATGCGTCCGCTCCCGTCCGGCTCGCATTTGTTTCCATCCCTCCAATTAACCCCCCCCCCCCCCCCCTTGAGATCAACGTATGCGTAGAGATGAGATTCATTAGCCAGCCAGGCCGCCTCTTGCTATGGCACCGCAACGGGGAAAAATGAGTCCAGCAAGAAGCAAACCACCCGTGCTCTTTTGCTGGCGTGAGAACCCAACGTGCCTCCTGCAGCGCCTTACCTCTACCGTTTCACCCACCGAGGTTTTTCGGGAACCATCCTCAACTCGTCCTATCGACACAGGCAATCCACGCATTTCAAGAAGATCCGCATTCTGTGTAGTTGAAAAATACACACAAACCCACGCCTGAATTCATTAGAATCGATGGTAGCCATTTAGATCCGGATGAGGAGAGCACCCTCTCCCTTAAGTCCCCAAGTTACAGAAACTGTGTAAAAAAAACTGTGGTTGATTCCTCTGTCATAGGAATCGGTAAAACACGTAAGTGAAATGTGCAGCGAAAATCTGCAGCTGAGCATGATTTGGGGGCCGGCGGCTGTCTTGTGGGTGTGCTTGGCGAGTGACGTCCTGCTGGCGGGTCGCTCCGGCAAAGGTGCCCGTGACGGATATGACGTGAGTGAAATCTTAGGGTATTGCGGCATAAAACACTTTCGTGTTAAAATACGAAACCCGAAAACGAACAACCCTAAGTATAATGTTCTGTTTGGTTCTAAAGGTTGCTTCCCTGTAAGAAGACCTATGTGCAGGGGTGCACCCTTTACAGGCCGCTTGCTTCGTTGTACTGGCGTCACTTGTGTGACGGATATGACCGCACTCAAATGTTTGTGTACCCCGGAATAAAACACTTTCGTGTTAAAAGTTAAATAAAGGATTGGCGAAAACGCAGTGGACTGACCCGCATTTCCAATGTTGTAAAAACTGTGGTTGACTCCTCTGTCATAGGAATCGGTAAAACCGAAACTGAAATGTGCAATGAAATCTGCAGCTGAGCATGATTTGCGGGTCGGCGGCTGTCTTGTGGGTGTGCTTGGCGAGGGACGTCCTGCTGGCGGGTCGCTTCGGCAAAGGTGCACTTGCGTCATTTCCGTGTGACGGATATGACGTCAGGGAAATCTTGGTGTGTCCCGGCATGAAACACTTTCATCATCATCATCATCATCATCATAATAATAATTTATTTTTCCCTTAATGGCCCCTTTCGGTGTATTACATAATGGGGCAAGATCAGCAAGGAAGTACATAAAACATGGTTATAAAACAAACATGATTGACACATAGAAGCACAAAAGGCACATTTTTACATTTTAGGCGGTATTGACACATAAACATACAAAGGGCATATACTTTCCACTTGTTAAGCGGTAATTGCTATACAAAGAAAGTTTGAAAATAAGCATTACAGTGAAGTAGATACATTGTGTTGGTTCTATAAGCGATAGCACAAAGAAGAAAAGAGAAGAAGTCTGATTAAGTGCGCAAAAAATATGTTAATTTCTGCCGGAATTTCTGTCAATCGCGCTCATTTACAATTGCATCGGCCAAGCCTCAATTACAAGCCTGAATTCCAAGCCTCAATTGCAGCTGATAAGAAAGATATGTTAAAGGAATTAGTGGTGCCATGTAAGCGCTGAAGGCTGTGGGAGTTAAAAAGGCGCCGCAACGAACGGGTTGGGGGATCAGGAGTGTGGTGTGAAGGTCTGGGGAATTAAAGAAAAGCGAATGGAAGAGACAAAGTCGAGCGATTTTGCGGCGGAGTATCATTGCGGGGATTCCAAGGGATGCTTTGATGTTGCTGATGCTATGGTGATGGCTATATTTGGAAGCGATAAATCGAGCGGAGCGGTTCTGCACAGTTTCGAGGGAGTTGATTAAGTACGCTTGGTGAGGGTTCCAGGTGGATGACGCATATTCTAGTTTGCTCCTGACGAACGTTTCGTAAACGAGTTGCCTGGTAGATGAAGGACATGAAGCAAGAGATCTTCTGATGAAGCCGAGGGACTTGGATCCATCAGCAGCAAGGTTTTCGATGTGTTCGGACCATGATAAGTTTTTTGTGACGAGAACTCCCAGATAACTGTATGATTCTGTTGAAGAGAGGGTGAACGAGCTTAACGTATATGCATTGGTTATACTGGAACGTTTTCTTGTTATTTGCTCGAGTTTGCACTTATCAATGTTTAGCTTCATTAAATTTTTTGAGCACCACCTTTCTATTTCATTAAGGTCATGTTGAAGTAGTTCTGTCATCGCTGTTTGCATTCTATCCGGCGGTACAAAACGCAGTCGTCCGCGAAGAGGCGAATGGACGATGAAATTCTGTTAGGCAGGTCGTTTATGAAAATAAGAAGAGTAGGGGAGCTAGTACCGAGCCTTTAGGAACTCCGGAGATAACTTTGGTTAAGGCTGCGTGGTGGGATCCGACTTACAGTGAACTGGGAGCGGTTAGTAATAAAAGAGCGAATCCATGATAGTACTAAGGAGTCAATGTTAAGGCTAGAAAGTTTTGCTAGTAGGCGCTGATGGGGAACGCGATCAAAAGCTTTAGAAAAGTCTAGGTAAATGACGTCAGTTTGAACTGAAGAGTCAAGGTTAAGGTGAAGGTCAGTAGTGAACTATAAATATAAAACCCGAGAACGAACAACCCTAAGTATAACGTACTGTTTAGTACTAAAGGTTGCTTCCCCGCAAGAGGACAATGTGTGCAGGGGTAAACCCTTTACAGCCGTTTGCTTCGTTGTACTCGCGTCACTTCCGTGACGGATATGACGTAAGTGAAATCTTCGTGAATCCCGGAATAAAGCACTTTCGTGTTAAAAAGAGAAGCAAATATGCTGTAGAACCGAGGCCGCCGCTATCAGATGTGAACCTAAATTTGAAATAACTTAAATAAACGCCACAAATCCTACCTATAAACAAGGACGCAAATTCTACGCAGGTCCGTAATCGAGACCGAACCTGTCACACTCTCATTGCAGTCGGGACACCAATAACTACAAATCAATGAATAAAGGTACATCCAATGAAATGACGTTGAGAAATGCGCAGAGCGGGTTCGTGCACCTCCCACTTGCGAAAATACTGTTGCGTGAGCTGTCGCATATCTCACCATACTATGATATGCATATATGGACAGTGTCAGAGAAGCGTGCGCAAGTGTGTGTGTGGGGGGGGGGGGGGGCAGGTTTGGAGAAGAGGAGTAAGTTATAGTGTAGAGGACTTGTTCATTTCTAAATACTATCTTAATTGAGTTGTTAATCATCGCCCCTGTTTTTATGTCCTCTGTCATCGTTTTCTGGTCGTCGCTGCAGTCCATAAACCCACACCAACTAGCCCACCAGAAGATAAATATTGTACTGATTCGCTTCGCTCTGAACTGCAGCCTCGTGCTCTTTCTGCAATGGCGAGCCGGCGGGCACTCACTGTCCGAAAGGTACAGCGGAAGGAGACGCCGTTTGTATCGCGGTTGCATACGAAATGCGGCCTTCGCAGCCGGAGAAACGGAGAACTAGGCGGCGCGTCACACTTTCTTTTCCCACGCGTTCATGTGTGGCCGCGTGCACTCACTACGCACACGATACGCACGTGCGGAGATGTGTACAGCGTGGGCGCTGTCTTCAGTATACGCCGCCCCTGTCCTCGGAGAGCGTTGGGAACGCGCCGCTATCAAACTGGGACGTCGGCTCACTCTCGTCGTGCTTCATTCCGCGCGCATGGAGTAAAAAACGTGCGAAGCGAACTTACCCGGAATATATGATGCACCCGTGCCGGCATCGCGACGGATCCAATCGCGTTCAAGGACAGCGTTATACGTGTTTATGCGATTCTTGCACGAATATGAACGTTTCAGCAGTGGTGATGGCCAGGGTTCGGCCGGCAAGCGGCATATCTTTGTTTCATCGTGAGTGGTACAAATCTCCAAGCGCTCTTGTGAGAGGCTGCAGAAGCAACACTGTTATGAGCGTTTGTGTTGAAACGTTCTTACGGAGCGTGGTCTGAATTTACACTCATTTTCTTGGCGAATCCCAAAGAATGGTGGGTTTCATCCAATTGGTCGATTTATAAGCATAAATTCCGAAGAGTGCGTGTCACAATGTTGTTACGAAACTTTCTTCGGCTTCTCATTCATTCCCCTTCATGTCCCCGCCTGTGAAGTTAGCTTTCTTTTATCGTCCATGGAGCGAAGCGTTCTTCGCAGGACGTTGTGAGATGAGGCAGCGGGCGGCGCGAAGCCGTGATGTTTCTCGTGTGCAGGTGTTGAAGACGATAATCGTTAAACGCGGTAACTGTTGTTTCTCTGTGTGTCTCTGATTGAAGTCAACCACGCGGCCAAAGAAAAAAAATCAACTAAAAGAATGCTTAAACACAGTTGCGATAGCTCATACATGCCCACATTGTCCAAAGCGAAGGCAACCTCAGGCACATATGAGGCAAAATGCATGTACACAATCGCGAGTACCAGTGTTCCTTTAATTAAGAACGCACGTTAGATTGACTTAAAAGAAAGCACCACGTTAAAATGGTGCTGAAGAGAGGCGGGATGTCCTTAGAGCTGTTCCAAGCACAAAAGAAACAAAAAGCCCCAACCTGCGGCGCGCGAGCAGTGCGAACGCGGGAAAATTGAACCGAGTTGAGCAAACCTCCATCGCATTCATTATGGGGGGAGCGAGAGAGGAGCGAAAGAACGTTACTGATTGAAAGGAGAGAGTCGGAATTTACGAGGCAGCGGGTGCAGTGAACTATCATCTTTCAAAGACGTTTGCATTGCAGCAAGCAGATACGCGGCTAATTTTTGTTGTTGTTTTCTACTTCCGGAGGACTTTCTTTTGCGAGCTTGGTTTTAATACCCTCACTTAGAATCGTTTTTCGTATTATATGCATCTCGCTTTCGAGTGATGTAACAAAAAAAAAAGACACCTCAATGGGACGCGAAATGCTTGGAAATATCCGCTGTGCCGAACCATTCATGTACGATGCCATGTGCAACCACAGAAGATCGCTTCTTTCTGTTTTTATACGATAATAAGAATGAAGTTCAGGCAATAAAAACAATGTGGTAGTTCGCTCTTCTGGCATCACCATGTGGCCAACTTCATGCAAATATTTTTACCCATGCTTGCATGCGTTGTCCAGTCTCTCGCCAGTGAAATAAATTAGGCTGCCTACGTAGTCGCATATTTTCCGGCTAAAAGCGACGAAAAAAACGCAGCTTGCTTGGCTGGCTACAGGTTATTTTGTTTTATTTGTTCCTAAACTCAGTTTGGAAGACACACGACTTCAGTACCCCTGTACACTCGCAACATTGTAACCACACAAAGGGCCAGCAGTTCGGCAGTGACGATAAGGCGACGTCCTATATTAGTGAAAAGCAGTGCCGGGTACCTATCGTCGAGACCCTCATGTTGCTGTGCAAGCAGGTTGTACGCACACCTAAAGGGCACAACGAAAATGGACGCCAAGACATCGGCTCCGTTGAAGGCGGGTCATTAGCAAAAAAACCTCTAATGGGACAAGAAAAAGAGTCCGAAGACTGACGCCTAATGGCTCTGAACTGTACTCGCCTGAGCTCTCTTTTCGCCCAGTCGCGCTTCGTATCTGTAAAGGCCATCGAGTACGTCCCGCGCTCGATGCTTGCGCGCTTAAAATACGCACACAGTTCGACATTGGAGGCCATCGGAGGGAGAGAGGAGGCGGGGTGAGGTGAAAACAGGACCCAAGCAGATCGTGCGATCAGTCTCCGCAACCCTGCTGGGCCTTTGTATACGGAAAGAACGTTTAGACATACGCCGGCGGATCTCGAACTAGTGGTCGTTACGCATACTGAAACCATTACTGCCGGGCAAGAAGGATCCGTGGGAGCTTCGATATCGTTAACGGTGATCGCCCGCCATTGTCAAAGGGGTGAAGTTAGGCCGATGGCAGCGAGTGCGGCGTTCGACAGCTCCACTCTGTGTCGCCGCTCGTCGCCCATTTTTTCTTTCTACTACGTTTGGTTCACCGCGGTAAAATAGGCGGCGCCACTTACACAACCAACAGATAACCGCTAACGGTTCGGCATCTTCTTGTTATTGAAATTTTATGTTTGTGTGCTTCCTTGAAAATATTACATGGATTAGGCGTTATGGCCCTTCGATCTGTGTTTGTCCCATCGAGTCTGGACTGAGAAAGACACGCATTAAATAACAGAGCAGAAACAACCTTCGCCTCGCGCACAATGGCGTCACGCTGAGCGGCAGGATTGCCCGATAAACGAACGAACGCGGACTCCTTTTGTGAAATGTTTGCCATCCACGTGACCTAGAACTGGCGGTGAATCGCGAACGGCACTTATACGGCAGATGGGCGCTGGGTCGGTGATGTGCGTGTGTTGACATAACAGGCTGCTGCCGTGAAAACCACGCGTTATACGCACACCCTTACGTGTTGTGGGGTGTTAAACAAGCGAGAGCGTTGACTTTGCGGTACTCAAGTACGAAATTTGTTGCGATAGCTGACAGACTGGCTGAGTGCAGCTCGGGCGTTTGATCGTTTGCAAATAACTGTTCTCACTATCGCTATTCCTTCTTACAGGTCACCTGTCTCTATATTCATGTGAGGTGAATTGGTCGGCGATGTTTTTGTGTCTCTGTGTGCTTTCGAACATTTTAATTCATGATGTAGAGCTCATGAGCATGTGCATGAAGTGCGCCCTGGAACAAAGATGAGGAGGAGGAGGTAGAAATGCAACAGGCGGGCGTTTTTTTTTTTTTTATCCGCATAGAATCACGTCGGTATTCCTTGAAACCGGTGTCTAGCGCCAGGCAACAACACAAAATTGCGATTCGACAAGAAGCTTCATACATCTGGACAACGCATAGCTACTCGAACAAGTATTTCGTGGTGGGTCTAAAGGGGCCATACCGGACAAAATACAAGTTTCGTTACTTCGAAAGATTGCCGCGTTAGACCTATACCGACACCACTCTTAACTAAACTTCGCTCAAATAAGCGATATAATTAGGAAAAAATTACACCCATCTTCCCGTAGGGAACCCTGAGTAGTATGCGAAGCAGCCATCGGGTCGACTGAAGTTCCCATTAGTTTTCAGTTCGTCGGTTCCGTTGACGTTCAGCTTCGTCGTGCCTTCGTTGTATCAGTAGCTTCTTGGCGTAGTTTGAATGAGTGAAGGACACAAGGCGCGTTCGTAGCACATGCTCCCGTCTCGGTTTGTAGCGCTGTTGGAAGAGCGCCACGTACCTCCCGTTGCGGCCAGAGAGTCATGTGATCGAAACCGGGCGCCGCCTAACTATTTCTTTTTATAGTGGAACTGCGCTGACGTCAGCCCAAACGCTGACGGGCGGAAGAGACACGCATGCGCAGTAGAGTGCGGACGGCGGACAACGACAACGAGGGAGGGAGGGACACAGCCCCGAGCATGAGATGCTTCGCATCTAAAAAGGGAATGTAAAGAAAGTAACGCCAACAGCCAAGTAAGGCATCGGGGAAGGAGTGCACCATTTTGTTTTATGTTGAAATAAATTTAGTGAAATGCTTGAAAGAAAGAAAGTGGAGAGAAACCTGCTCCGCGGGTGGGAGCCGTACCAAGAGCCTTTGGCGCCAATCTGCAGCCAGTTGCCACCATGAGTGCACGGTGTCTGGTGGCCTCGCTGCTGCCCGGAATCTGTGCCAGCCTCTTTGGCTGCAGCGCCGATGAAGGATCGCCGGAACGCTCACTTAGCCGGTGGGCTTCAATTAGCGACGACCGGAGAGGGCACGCCCTGGCTTCCACCGAGTCGAGCCGCCCCGCACGCTCCCGATATTTCATGAGGGCTCAGATGCCGTCTCACCTTCGTGTCCACATCACGAGACGCGCTGTCCAAAAGGCGTCCTTGAAAAAACAGGCTGTTGGGCCCTATATAGCTGATTCATTAATCTTCCTTTACCGGTTGGCACAGCAAGCTCAGTTTTTTTGTATCATTCTCACCCCCCCCCCCCCCCCCCCCCCTTTGCCAGCCTATGTTAAGCGCGAATTACGGTAAGGTTTAACTCGTCATGAATGTGATCGCGATATCGTACGACTGCGTGATCTTCCACATTGTTCAAGTGGGGAGCAAATAGGTCCGCTCGTCCCCTTTGACAATTTTCAGTGCCTCTTAACGTCTTATCAGTAAATGCTAATTTTTTAACGTGTTTGTGTTCGTTTGGATCCACCTAACCCTTTTGGTGTTTGGCTACACTTAACCTTGTTATTTTTCCCTTTACTTTATACCAAATATTGCCGTGTACGCTATTCCCCTGTCTAGACCCTTCTATGTGCGAGGAACTATTCCGCTACCTCTCCCTCTCCGCTCCACCATCCTTCGCTCAGTTTTGTGCATTGGGTATGAGGCCCATGAAGGGTCATATAGCATACAGGTGCTATGTGACTCTATATAAATGGTCATAATGTAGGCTCGTGATCCCGTAGTCTTCATAAATCAGTAACAAGTGAGATGAAGAGTATGAGTGCGTATAAAGAAACGACCAGCATTACGACTTTGACAAAAAACGCCACTTGGCTTATCATTCGCAAATTTTTTGTCTAGGATTATTTTTCTCGCGTGACCATAGCTTAGTGAAGTTATCACCATACACGCATGACCAACTCCACCTTTACTGTCCCTGCCTCCAGCGCATTCTCATGCTCCGCAAGAACCGCGTTTTGCGGTAGACATTACAACCCTCGTCGCTATAACAAAATGGCGTTATGTGAAGTCTTAAATTATCCGAAGTGTTTTTCGGTCTAAACTGCAATGCGGGGAGAGAAAATCCCAGCTTTTAACAAATTACCGTTGATATTGAAGTCGTTTCTCGTTCTGGGGGTTTCATTATAAGGATAATGTACTTGCTGCATAGAAAACTGCACTCTACGGCCTTCCCAATAGAGCATACACTACGTGTAGCTATTGTTCAAGCGGTATACTCGGGCTGCGTTGGCGTACATCCAAGCATACATTGCTACGCTAGGGTGGTGATCACACTTAACCATGCAGGCCACCACTGCTACCACCCCCGCCACCACTGCCGCCACCATTACCGCCAGAGGACCCAATAACGAGATGAATTTGCGAAACTCAATTGCCCTCAAGAGAATGATTCGTCTAGCACTAAGCTGAAAACGTACTTCAGAGGCGTTTGTTTCGAGAACAGAGTTTGACACTCCCGAACTTTAACTGGCGTACATCGTTGCTGGTTACCGGTATACCGCTGCGACCGCTGGCCACCGCCGCTGTAGCTAACAATGTTACAGCGACAGTTGTCGATCGCCTTATTATATAGGGGCCCTTCCTTGCGGCGTACCTCTGGCGCAGTGTAGACGTCACCGGTATCTGTGTGCACGCGTCGCGAAGCGCCAGCTTGAAAGACAAAATGTTTTGCCCGTCCGGAAGTTCTTGTGGTTTAACCCAGGTTTGTCTGCTACTTAAGGGGGAATTTAATTGCGGGGTAACAAGGCTTTTTTTTTCTTTATTCGTCCATGTGTCTTTGCTGATGCAGGCAGGTTACCATGGTCGCTTTTGAATACAATACAATACAATACAATACAATACAATACAATACAATACAATACAATACAATACAATACAATACAATACAATACAATACACAATACAATACAATACAATGAATAAATACATAAAAGTTTGTACTTGCTGCAGTCCTGTTTCCATAAAACAGCCCAAACACCTCAATCTGTCTGTTAGTGCCAACTTCTTGGTCGTTGGCGTGTTTTAATACTGGTGCTGGTATGTTTTTGCCGTTGACTATGTACGGTCTACTTTTATAATAAGGCAGGGGGAAAAGTATGGACCCCTCCGTCTAACGACGACGATGGTTGAACGCGAAGCTTTCCCGTGAGGGATTCCTTGGATGTCGTTTGAGTTAGGACTGCGGCTCAGCAGACGTTTGGATTTAGGACTTCGTTGAGCTCCTGACGCCTGAGTCGCACGCGTTAGGACTTTTATCCGAACGGCTTTCCACTTTACCCTCGTCCATTTGAGTTTGCACAAAGGAACGTATCACGTTTCCACCCTTGTCGTAGTTAGGACGGGAATAAGATGTCAGGATTTTTTGTCTTATTTTGGAACCTCGACACCCGTACGAGTATAGAACATAGAACCTCATGCCATGCCTCTTAAATAGGAACCTTGACACCCGTACCACGCAATTTCCATTTTACCAGAAACCGCTGCCGACTGGTGCCACTCTTAGGGGAACCTTTCGGGGCCTCACAAAACGCTTCGTAAACTATGCGAACCTCCCTGACGCTTGGTGCGGTGCGCGGGATCGACGACCTCTCGCTGAATGCCCTGCCTTGCCTCTTCAAGTGGATGC
The DNA here is from genome assembly GCA_013339765.2 of Haemaphysalis longicornis. Taxonomy (NCBI): domain Eukaryota; kingdom Metazoa; phylum Arthropoda; class Arachnida; order Ixodida; family Ixodidae; genus Haemaphysalis; species Haemaphysalis longicornis. Next base: position 131,841,354 of record CM023450.1, on the reverse strand, counting down.
GCATGAGGTCTCGGGTTGTGGGAGCTGACCCCACTTAGTGGTTTCATTTTATTTTGCGTTGAGAGCTTCCAGCATGCCCTTCTCGAAAATGGGCTGTCGTAGTTTGGGCTGGAGAAATCATCCCCATTAGCTATGGGTACCGCTGGCCCCAGCAGGGCACGGATAGAACAACCCTACATTGTTAACTTTGACCACCAGTGATATGTCCCCACCAGTACTTCGAGAAGAAGCTAGAATAGTTAACCCGAATTAGAAGTGATTTCCCACCACAGTGCCAGCAGTTGCTGTGGACGATGTAAAATTAACGAAGGGACAAAAATGATGTACCCATCCGTCTAACGACGACGATGGCTGAACGCGAAGTTTTCTGGTGATAAATCCTTTGGTTGGCCAATCCCACACTGCGAGTATGTGCTACTCTGGAGCTACGCACCACTCCGCTATAATACGCACAGCAACTTCCGAGTGTGCACTCTGTATAGGCCTAACGTTTGGGTTTGGGGTATACGGCGCGAATCGGTGCCTGCTGCTTGGCGTTCAGTGAGCAATGTTTTCAGCGGGTGCCGGTTTGGGGTGTTAAACCCCAATATGTGACGTTAGGCCTAACGTCCTAAACCTCAAAATGGGAAGTTACGCCTATTGTCTTGCGGCTAACAGCCTTACGGCATGCTGAGCAACGCCATTCTTCTCGTGACGGATTCTTTGGTTGTCGTCTGAGTACTCCAAACCGCTTCGACCATGTCGAAATGAAGCAATCCTATAGACGCCGGCTTCATATAAACGAGGGACCCGGGATTGATTCCCGTCACGGGAAGCGTTCTTTTCTTTCACTTCACCCACGGTCAGTCATCATCATCGTCAGAGAAGTTGGCTTTCCTGCTGGGCGTATTGGCGTACAATGGCATGAGTGAGGACACTAAAGCTTCGCTTTAATATATTCATAACCTTCACCGTTTCCAATGCTACGTAGGTGAATGGGGCATGTGAAATCATTTTGTTGACGCTGCTCTTGATGTTGATGTCAAAATCACTATGTTGGATCGTCCCTCAATTTCTTTACATACTCATTACGGAAATTTTTGTTTTGACTACGAGCATGGCAACGCCTATATGGACGCCATTAGACCATTCTCACCCCTCTCGTGTGTCCGACCCCTGTGTTGCGGCGAAATGACAACCGGTAGATCTCGGCGTTAGCAGAGTAGGTATACCCAGAGACGGGACAAGAAGTGCGGGAAGTACATTGACAGGTTGCGGAGCGATGAAATTGTAAAATTCGGGGCAAGGAATGGACTCGGACAGCGCAGCACGAGAGCACTAGGAGAGTAATGGGAAAATCCTTTTTTCCTTCAAGAGGATTACATAGGCTGGTAAAGCGCTAAGTTGGGTGAGTTGGTTGCCAAGGAATTCATTGTACTAGAGAACATTAAGAGAGAAACAAAGCCGAAACACACGCGTGTGTTTCGTCTCCTCTTTAGCTTTTTCCCTGTCTTAATGCTCGCTAGTACGATGAATTCCTTACATAGGCTAGTGATGACAATGGTCAGATCCTTCTTGTCGTGCTCGTGTATCTGACGCCTGCCCAGCACGGCTTTATTGTCCTGTCGCGTAGAGAAATAAATAAACCTTGTTTTCCTTTTTCTTTTTCAATTGGGTGTTTTGTATACATGTTGAAGTGACCCCAAATTAATTTCGAACGTTGTAAGACAGTGCTACAGCGCCTGAGAATTTCTTAATGCTAGGCATGCGGAATGTCAAATTTTCAACTGCGAATTGCATACGAATATTAAAAACTGCCTGAAAATTGAATCGGATCTTATCGAACACGACTATGTTGGCTGTGGTGTGTATAGAGCATCTAAAACATCGCTTAAAAACGATAACATTAGCAAATCACCCCTGGAGCCGCCTCGTTGCAAAGAACCACCGACCAAAGGAGAATTCTTTCAATATGGACTCCGGCCCATTCCAATATGCTGAGGAATGAGGTAGTTCACGCAACCACTCTAGCTGTGTTACCGGTGACGATGCCCCCACTGCCACCACCATCCCCATTCCAGACACCACAGAACAAGCCGGAATGACTAGATCGCCCAAAGACATGCTAGTCCCATACAGAGAAAATATAAATCACTACAGACTAGCATGATGAAAATATACACCGGCCAACCACACCATTACCAGAAAAGAGGCTATCACGTGCAGACGGTTGCGGATAAACACATTTCCGCGTCCCTTTTCTCGTAATCGCTATGAGCCCGATGTGTAATCAAACATCCGCCCTAAGTGCATCAGCAAAGCAGACCTGCTTCCCATGGTATGATCTCGCCGTGAGCCGCAGATAGCAACAATATATAAAGCCACTCTTGAAGTGCAATATTAAAACAATGAAAGATTGGAAGTCTGTTGTGATCAGCTCCACTCCGGAGCCACAACTTGCAGCAGTCCTAATGGACGAAGCCGCCTCTATAGGATCCAAGGAATAACAGCTGACGGCTGAGGGAGGAAAACCTTTTAAGTCGTCTACCATTCAAAACATTTCAAATGAATTCTCTCTCTCTCTCTCTCTCTCTCTCTCTCTCTCTCTCTCTCATTCTCTCATTATTCTTCTTATCTTCTTCTATCTCTATCTCTCTTCTCTCTATCTTCTTCTCTCTCTCTCTCTTCACTCTACTCAGGCAGTCAGGACAAACCCATCTCAGTGTCCATGAGCGATAATAACATGGTACAAAGAATTAAAACACAATATTATGACAAGAGGGTGAGGCAGCTCGTCCGTAAAACGTTCATTAAATAGAAAAGGGGGTTGAGGAAAGGGAAAGGAAGGAAGGAGGGATATGAGGTCCTCCTATCCTGCTAAACAAGGGCTAACGTCACGGCCTTGGCTCGGTTGATCTCTAGGACCTGGTCGTCAAGTCGGCTGTTGCGCAGCAGCACTCTCATATCTCCATAGAAGGGTGGGGTGTTTGTGGCATAGCCATACGTGGGGGAGGGGGGGGGTAGCGTTTTGTGCGTCTGAGCAGTGGGGGCAGAAGTACGGTTGGGTTGCGCGAAAGATATTGTGAAGGTAGGTATAATTGTAATAGGTGTGGATTTGGCACAGTGAAACAAACATTTGGCATACAACTTGCTATAAATAAATGCGGGTTCCTGGGGAAGAGAGAGAGGAGATGGAGGGAGGGAGGTATTTAGACTGGCGGTGCTGGCCTGGCGAAGACGCCTCGCTTGCTATGCCAGATGATTTAAAAACAACCAATAATTTAACATAAGATGATGCTGAGCTCTTTGGTATGCTGTGATTTCAAATATTCGACTGGCTGGTATGGCCTTATTGCAAGCATCGCCAACAAGCAAAAACTCTTGGTTCCGCGCTCATGCCACCGTACTGTCAGGAAACTTCTGCTTACTAAATTTTACTCCTGTATTTCCCCTAAGCAAACATACACCAGCGTTAGCGCTGAATTTTTTGCCGCTCAAGGATTACACATGTCAGGCTTTTTTGCACACCTTTGTTGTTGTGCAAAAAGCCAACCTGTAGAGCACGCTGTGTGGTGAAGCTTCGGAAGTTTGCGAGTCGTGCGCCAGAGCCACCCTTCTTTTTTGGTGTGTTATCGTAAATATCGAATATTCAAACACTTCGAGTGGCAGAACAGCTCGGCGATCGAATCAAATACCAAGCGGAATTCACGAGGTGTTCGGAGTTTCAAATATTTGCGCTCCTCTACGTCCTCGTGCGCGCAGTTATGAGCGCGGAATGCCGCGTTCGTCTACTGCCAGTGGCCCTAGATGGCGCTGGGGCGCTTCGCAGAGCTTGCGGCCGTCAAGGACGAAACGTGAGAGAGGGAGACAGACGCTTGCACCAGGGGGCGCGTTGCTTAGCAACCGGACAACAACAACTTTCGTCTGCTCCAACTTCAACGGCGGCGGCGGCGGGGGAAGCCCCGAAGGAGGAGGTCGGTCAGCAGGCAGGTGCCATTCCTTTGTTGGACCAGGTAGTGCGAGGAGCTGGCAAGCAACTTTGCTGCCGCCGCTTCATCTGCTCCGGGACCGCCGCTGGCGTACGCGCGACTCCTTGCCGTGGTACGGCGGCTGCCGTTGACCGAGTTCTGCCTCTCCCGTCACTTCGCGCATGCCGTCGCCCCTGCTGCTCTGTTTACGCTGTGCGGACAACGACGCGGGTTGCCCCGCCGAAAGGATGCAGTAGCGATGCTCTCCGTACTCTACTCACCCACGTCTACCTAAAACGGATACCATCGTCGCTTTGTCTTCATTGTGTTCGTTCATGGGTGCGGTGACAACTAGTGAACGCTTAGTCTGCCATCGCCAGTTGCACTCTCGTCGTTCGTTGACGAGTGTCGGGTTCTTGTGACCGAGTCAAATCCTTTTCTTGTCGGTCCGGTGATCGTTGACGTGAAAAGCTCTTTCCTATAGTGCGCGTTCAAATCGTGTGTGTGGGTGTGCGTATGTGCGTGTTTGTGTTCCGCGGTATCACATACCACTGGATTTCCTGACCGGATATACACTCCCAGCCAAGCGCACCAAAGACGAAAGACGCTCAATTCTTGGTAAGTCCAGTAAATAGATCACTTCAGTCAACGTTGCTGGTGCTTGCGGGAGTGGCATATTTTCTGAAATAACAGCGCGGTACCTTGAAGATATATGCATTTGCCAAGTAGCCCTCTGGGACTTGTAGCGTCCGCGATAGGACTTTCAAAATGCTATTATGAAACATAAAATGATTCGTTTTGTTTACGCGCCGTTTCTGTTAAAACAAAGCCTGCATTGTCCCTTTGTTTTACTCGTAATTTTCCAAGGCGACGAAATAACCCTTAGAGTATATTTCTTACAGACGACATGAATGAGTGACGGGTAAGTTTTATGTTCAATTCCAAACGTAACCTCTCATGGGCCTAGGGAACGAACTTTTGGATACACTTTAATGATGTTTCGAACAGCAACTGTTTAATAAATACGCTGGGCATGGCTCGAGGAATTTCGTTCAACGAATGAAGCCCGCCCCGAAAGACGGCACTTCCAGCAAGCCTTACCAAAGGTCTGCTAGAACAGCGTATTGGAACATACTGGAACAATACTTGGACAGATCAACGTTGTTGCTCGTTTTTATTTTTTCCCGATAGGAAGCTGGATGCGTGACTGAGCAACTGTTTGAGGTAGCATTACTAATATAAAACACCCTCGTTATGAGCGTTTTTCGAGTTCGCGACTGAACGAACCAAAATCCAATTTGATTAAAAAACGTTATGTGCTACTCGCTCAACTTGCCGTCAAGAGTGCCTGTAGGGATCATTATAACACGCCCTCTCTGTGGAGCTCAAGCCCGCTACTTAATCCCAGCATCTCTGTTTGAAGCAGTTTGTAACGCCTTTTTCGTTAAATGACTTTTCTTTCGCTCCTAATTACTGGGAGTTAAGCTTCGTAGTAGTGATAACACCCCTTCTTCACGAACGGACGCTGTCTAGTTTGCTTTGAAGTCGGGCTTTCCCCTCTCCTGTTTAACCAAAATGACACTTAAACACGTTGAGCGGTTGAAAGAATTTTGGAAAAGGGTTTAATTCGTCAAGCCTGCACCATCACGCAGTGCGAGTTCTCCCCGTTTGTCTGCGTGCATGCACACCCGCTTTCGGGATACTCCAAATCTGCTGCGCTATCTTTTATAGTATTGTGTGGGCTCTTTCAAACTTTAGGTGTTAACATGGAACGGGTAAGCGAATTGCCAGTACAATTTCAAGTCTCCTGAAAAATATAATTTCTGGTCTCTTTAATATAATTGCGAAGGATAGTTGGAAAAAGAACTTGCGTTCTGCTGCTTGTTGAGGGAGAGAAAGATGAGCCATAGGTGAGCCTGATATTGTGTCGGTATCAACTGAGATAATGACGTGCCGACATTCTTGAATGGCGAGGTTTGGGTGGAGTGGGGGACGCGTTTGGCACACCACATATCCTTTGCTTCTCTTTCTTGCTCTTAGAATGGCTGACGGCGAAACAGGTCACTAACCAGGGGGCACAACAAAATGGCTTTCGTGATGACGCTCGGGGCAGTCGTGGGCACGAAACGTTATTTTATATTTGTCCCTTGTCAAAGCTTCCACTGTGGCCAGTAACCCGCATCTTGTTTGCTATTATTCGTGTACAAGATGCACATCCCCCTCCATCTTCCCCAAGTCAGTGCCCCAGAGTGCTGATATCAAACCACGTTCACGCCATCGCGTAAGATGAGAGACATGAAAGCAGAGATCACAGTTTCACAAACGAGCCATTGGCGTTATCCCTTTCGCGCGCAAAATTACACAGATACTCGGATGCACGACAGACAATAATTTTCTTCATTCACTGTAAGTACCGCTTTGAGCTCACGACGGAGATCCCGAAGCATACTGTTCAAACTTCCGCGCCCACCTGAAAGACAATGTGTGGTGCTGGTTCGAATGCGGGATCAGCTCTTCGGGATCGTTGGCTAGCCGAATGCTGCGTTGTTGCATGAAGCGGGGGCCCGGTAGTTCGTTCTTCTGCGCATTCTGGACGCGATCCTGTTGTTGCTACTTGATGGCCCTCTCACGTGCGAATCTGATTCTCGCATGGCCGGCCATGGTTTGTAGCGCGAACCTCGTAGTCGGCGGCGCTAGTGCCGCTCTTTCATGCCATCTACGCTATAAAAATGCAAACCACGTGTTGGTAGATGTCATGAAATTAGTTAGTTCACAGAAACAACAACAAATCTGCCTGGTTGTCAATTTTGTACGTTTCTTGGTCGTAAGGTAACCGGTACAGTTGCACAAAATGCCGCCTGTAGGGACGCCATAGCAGATAACAAGAAAATAAAAAATAAGAAATTCAGTGAAGAAATCTCTAACGGCATCCAAGTACTCCGCCCCATCAAATGCATGTTTTTTTTCTCTTTTTCGCAATTTTGTTATTGGCTGCAGTTTGCCGCAACAAAGAGCGTTTTCTAGATAAATGTACGAGAATCATTTTGAAACAGTTAGAAATGCCAAGCAAATAAATCTGGTAAAAAATCGAAAGCAACAGTGCATGATATGTGTGATGTGTCTATTTTCTTTGTCTGCAAAAGCCACTGGGAGTAGCATAAATGTTGAGCCTTTTCAGTACATTTTCATTTCTTTTTCTTCAATAAGCGTGAGCGATAGTCGGTTGCTTGTCGCGTCCGTCAACAGTGACGGGTTCATTGTACTAGATTTTACAATGTTGTCCACGTCAACTTAATTCCGGGGCAAAGTATTTGATGATGTTCAAAAAGAAAAAAAAAAAGACAGCTTGCTGTGAACTGTTTACCCCCGTGCCCAATGTATCGTCTTCGGAATTGACAACTTCGATTGGGTTACCTGCAATACGATGAGGAACTACGTGACATATCACCTTGTTACGAGAAAATGGAAAGAGCGGAGGTCATTTTCAGCTTTGCTCCCTACCACAATAAAGCGTTTTCAAAGGCATCGTGCGGCCGCACGGTCTCTCTCTCTCTCTCTCTCTCTCTCCTCTCTCTCTCTCTCTCTCTCTCTCTCTATCTCTCTACACAACACACACACCGTATTGCGAAGTCCAAGTTGCAATGAATTAGTTCCGACCGATTTGCATCATGGAAAAACTATTCATTCGCTGCGCTACGCCGCCAAATTTCGAGTCCTGCCTCTCGGCCAGTGTCCCTTTGTCGGGTTATTTCCAGTCACTCGCACGGCACAATGAAATGCCGTCACGTTGATTGCTGCCTCTTCTTCCTACTCCACATCGCTCTACACCGTCCACGAGTCGCGAGTAGCCCACGTCGCGAGAGTCAGGCACAGCAGTTTCGTTTCGCTGTCGCGCACGAACACTATAAGCCTGCACGCTACCCGTTCGCATAGCGTTCACGCAAACACAAGGGTGGGCACCCGTCCCCGTTTCTGCGTTGCTGCTCCTGTAATTCGCGCCGCTAAGCCCCCTTGGCGACGGTCGCTGGGTCACTGCAACCATCCGTCAACACGCAGCAAGGTGGGCTCTGCCTCCCCCCATCTCTCTCTCTCAAACATAATCACGCACTCTAGTGAGCCAAAGTGCACACTTCTCCGTACGCGAAACAAAGGGTGACGGGCGGTCCCCAAAAGGCCATAAACAATTGCCGCGCGAACCGTCGTCATCGTCGCCGACGCTGCAGCCGGCGAGATCGTGGCGAATGAGGCGGACGACGCTGGAAGACTGCGCTGGCCTTGCGCTGGATGTGTATATGGGCTTAAAAAGAGGGAAAGGGCCGCCGCTGGCTGTCGACAATGTGGGCCTGCTGCGGGCAGTCGGGTTTCTCGGGTCCTTTGAACGAACGCGACCGCGTCGTACGCTATGCTATGTAAGGAGACCGAGAGCGGTCCCCTGCGGGCACTGCTGGCGCGGGTCGTCGCACTGGAGAGCCTCTGAACTGTTTGAACCGGCACGATGCAAGCGCGCGTGTCCAGAGGGCTTCCCTGTCGCCCTTTCCGCGGACGATAATACTCTTTCGTTTGTTGTGGTTCTCTTTTTTGTGGTTGTTACTCTGCCCAAGAACAATGGTTCGCCACGTCCGTCACACTCGCGCCGCACGCGCGATAATCTGAGGGGTGGAAAGGCGTTGCGGCGCCTTAGCTGTCCCCACAATACTATATCAACTATATGCGGTCGGGTTCTTTAAGTGCACTTGTGATGATGTATGGCCAAGCTTCGGGCAGTACATCTCCTGCACTCCTGTACTCCTGTGCACTCCTGTATACAGGTGCCCGTACACATGTACGTGCGTTCCCCCTTAGTGAAATAGCCAGGGAATGTTGCTACTGTGTTGGCATTTAAAGCGCTCAATGGAGGTTGCGTTACCACGTTTCTGCAATGGTCTGTCTGCTTACAGTTCACAACGTGCCTAGCCGTCACTTCACCTCAACCGTTTCCTTTCTCTTTTTTCGTGCTCACGCGTATTACGAAACTTTGCCCGAAGCGCTATATTTGCATCTTCCTTATCATCTTTTTCTTGTTTATTTTTTCTTCTCGCGCATCTGGCGAAACTTCACTCGAAGCGCCAAATAATTGCCCCCACGTAACGAGGCAGCCGTTCACAAATGCCGGCGGCGGCAGGAAACCGTGCCGAAACGCGTAGCTGGCCCAGTTTTGCGTGTATGTGTATGCACGCACGCACACACAGAGAGGCACTCGCCCGGTTCGTCAGCAGAGAAGAGGGTGAGTGGTGCCAAGGTCGACCTGGAGCCGGCTGAGAAGAGCCAGGCATGACCGTTGGCACCGATGCCCAGTGGGTGGTGGTGCTAGATGCCGGCCGGGGGGGCCTGCTCTCGGAGCCTGTGGTGCGTGCGAGTAGTACGCTTCGCGCTTGGCGGTTCCTCCATTTCGCTCTCTCTCTCTTGTACTCTTCGAAGGCCCGTTCCTATACCCATTTGGCAGGCGTTCATGTAAAGAAAAGAGAGAAGAAGTACTGCTGTTACGTACGAGAACACATCCGTGATTTACGGCGCCCTGGTTTGCTTCAAATGGTCTGTAATAACGCGGGGTACCCTTACAGGGCGACACTCACGGGCCTTTTTCTCGGTGCTGTTTGATGATTACACGGTATATAAAACGTGCGATAAAACAAAATCGCGGCACTTCTAGGGTTCAGAGTGCAGGTGTGCTACAAGTGACGTCACGCGATGCTATACCTTGTTTGAGAAAACCAAGGCCTCTTAGCAACAACTTAAGTATACGAGATTACGCGAAGTATACGAAGTATATGAAATATACGTCCCCGATTTTGCAGAACCGTTTTACACTGAACCACCGTTTCTCGGCGACAATACCGTGGCTCTATCGGTGACTAGACGATTGCTTTTAAAGCGAAAACGACGGTGTGTCGGGATTTCAGTGCGTGTTAAAGTTACCGAATAGTTCAAAAATTATGTAAATCCCTCCACTACAGCGCGTGTCATAGCCCATGGGTAGCTTCGGCGCGCTAAACCCCCTGAATTTTAATCCGCCTGGTTAACCGGATTGCATATATGCCTCAGCTGTTTCGCTGAGGCATGAATTCCGCGTGCGCACATTCACACACACGCACACGTGCACACATGATCAACACGTAACATAAAAACGAAGCGGCCAACCAAAGTGCTAGTTTCTCAAATACGGCTATACTTTATTTTTGTATGCCACCTTCACGGACTAGAACTTTGTTCAAGTCCAGTAGCACAACTAGATCACGTCATCCGAGTCCTGGACACCTCGCGAGCACTTGCGAGTGCCACTCTGTTCTTATACTGCCCGAGGACGCCACAATGAAACTAACCGGCGCGAGCAGCGCAGGATCACGCGTCACCTCTGCACCCATGCAGCCGCGAACACTACAACGTGCCCAGGCCGGGCAACGGGCGGCGGGGATCACCGGCTGCGCGACCCAGATACGTCTCCGCGTCACCGGCCCTCACACCCGAAAGACAGAGCGCGCAAATGTCTCCCGCTGCGTCGCTCTTCACAAGATGAGAGGGACAAACAAATAAAAGTGCGGAACGGGCCTCATCAGATCAACGCCGCGCGAACAAAGGGAAGATCGCCGGGTATACTGATGTATGAAAGCGCGGTCTTTGTTAGGGCCTCTTTCAGGAAGACATCTGGAGGTGTACACCCTTGTCCACTGCTTGGGGATGGGATCGTGCTGTCAAGAACGACGTAAACGAGTTTAACACGTGGGTATGTCGCCGCGCTTAACACAGCTCAACCTGAATCTGAAAAACAACAACAACAACAACAACAACAACAAAACAGCTAGAAGGACATATCTCTATCACATACCGTGTTTTTCCCGCCTTTATGAGCACTTGGAACGGTGTACGTTTAAAATCCTCGTGTCTACACATACCTCCATAACGGGTATTTTCCGCCTCTGCTATCCAGGCTTCGCGATGCGGGCTGAGTACACACAACCTGTTCTTGGGCAGGACTGCAGTTCAGAGGATGTAGCGCATGGCCTCTAATTTTCTCGGGCCGACCAGAAGCTCTTCCATAGAGTCCACACGCTCACAAAGAGAAGAGAGAAGGACCGGCGTGTATACGTACGGTTCTTGGGTCACCCGTACATGGGCATGAAAAGACGAAAAAAAGAAAAGAAAAGTACGTGGTCAGTACAGTGTGCGTACACGCCAACAAAACACGGAACAACAAGAAACACTGCGACCCGCGAAAAACTGTCCGCGGCCACCGAGCTCGTCCGCTGGCTCGTAGAAGCAGTCTCCCAAAAGCAAGCCCGCGAAGAGTGCGGCGGGGCTTCCTAATTGCCGCTTGTTTTCAACTGAGGGCGGGGGTTGTTCGCAAGCGCTGACCCCGACATAGGCTGGCACGTGCGGACTACTGTAGAGGAGGCACGAAAGAAGGAAGTTAGTGAGGTCCAAAACAACGCCTATAGGTAGCGGTCACGCCGAGAAAAATGCCACGAGAGCAACCAAAGGGAACTAGCTCTGCGGATGTGCGTATACAACTCGGACAAAAGGAGTTAACCGAGAAATATTGGGCTAGTACAATAACTACTTCGTGAGTCGCGTGGTATGTAAAAAGGAACGACTTCGAGCAGTTGTGTGTGCACAAGCAGATGTTCTCTTTTTTCTGGCGGTCATGTTGCGCGTTTTTGTTTGTTTCGTGTGTACCGTCCCTGCTTTGTCCGCGGTTTCCATTGTTCCTCTTCTCCGTGGGCGCCCCACATTGTCGTGGTGGGGATGGTTGTCGTCTTCGTCGAGCGTTGCCCAATGGTTATTTATTGAAACCGTCGTCGTCGTACCAACGTAGTTCGACGGCCGGAATGCGGCGATTTCGGCGGCCTCGTTCAAGGTCGTGCCGAGTCGGCTGGCTACGTATCTTGCTCCTCTTTTGTATCAACACTCGCGTCCGCCTGAAGATTCGTCGTCGTTGTGGCCTCGTGAGCAGCGTTGCTTTGGGCAGCGATGAACGGCCACACGATGTGGTTTCTCAATAGGCCTACTTCTTTCAAGCCAAAATATTCGAAATGGCGGCTTTTAAAACAAATATTATAAATTGCGACTATTCGAAACTGATAATTCGAAATGTCGATTATTCGGACTTTCGAAGATTCGTTAATTCTATAATAGAAGCTTTGATTTTTTTTTTTAAACGCGCGACAGAGAAACGGAAGCGGGCCGCCGGTGATTGCTTTTGCTGGCGACTATGAGTCTGCCAGCGCAAGCACTCGATTATCGCAGCGCCTTTTCGTCTGTGGTGAGAGGGAAAGTGCCGTTAGCCGGAAGTGACCTGCAGCCCACTTCCGCATTCATGGATATCGATATAGTATATCCGTATAGCAGGCTTCCCGCAGTTATGAGGGTAATGATCGTTTCTCTTGATTATTTATGGATCTCCTGTAAGTATGGGCACTATGGCTCAAAGTAAATGCTAGCCTCTATTGTAAAGTATAAACTCCAATATACCTGGACCGAGCTGTACTCCAAGTACGGAACATGATGATGTTACTGTACCGTAATGACCAGCAGTAGCACAGAATATCATAAATGACAGTATTTTGTAACTGTTCACAACATTATCATGCTCTTTGTTAGGTTCCATTTATCTTTAACACGTGACCACCATCACCGCATTTGTCTTTTTTTTTTTTGTCTTGCGCGTCCTCATATGGTTCGCCCTTCACCACTATTTGGCATGCACATCCCCAATTGAAACTTTTAAAGCTTCAAGAGGGCAGTCTTTTTCCACGATGAGTTTTCGACAGCGCATTTTCCGTTTCATGGAACCATCGGGCACAATTATACGGAACCACTTGCACGTGGTCCGGGCTATAAATGGGGTACAATTTCCTATTAATAATGATCATCCTCAATCAGCAGTGCCCCCTCCTAAAACGAGTCTTTCCCTATGTCTCTTTTCCTCTTTTCGACATCTTTCGCTCTTCATTTCGGAACGCCCGTGAAGTTCCTCCTCAAAATCAAGCGGCTGTTTTCTCTTCTTTTTTTCTCTTGTGCGTTTTTCGGGTCTAAACGGAGCCGGCCCGCCTCAAAGGAAGGGAACACATCTGATTGCAGAGCGGGAGCGGCGATTACACGCATGAAAGGCCGTGTGGCGCGCCAGTCGACGCAAGTGCCTGAAGCCGTGAAAACTGTGGGCCGGTTTTCTTCTTGTGCAGGCAGGCGCCGCATCAGCTCTCCCCTACACCCCGCACCCTTCCTACATATCTTTGGTGATGGAAGATCCCAAGTTGGCTGCTCGCGCGTGGAGGGAGAGAAACGTTTCCGCCATTTCGGCTGTAATTTGCGTTCGCTGGCTTGGTTACTGCGCGGCATATTGATGGGAGCGCGTTTAGCCTCGGGGAACCAGCAGATCTGCCTTTTTCTCTAAATATAAACGATTGACCCACTTTGTTTGTCATGTGCACGCGGATTTTTTCTAGGAAAGCTTGCCAGGTGTGTATACCCAGTTTCCAGCAACGTAATTAGTTGGTTCTATAAAAGCTGGTTTCGACTTTGGCGAGCAAGCAAGGATCAATGTACCAAAAATCTTCGCAGAGTGGAATATGATGTGTTTATGCTGTTTTCCCCCAAGAAACGCCTCAGAGAGACTCCGCATCGCTTTGTTTACAAGGTTGTCTCTTGCAAACCTAGCGCGGTCTGTTCAAAACCTTTGAAACGTTTTTTTTTTTTTTTTAGTTAGTAACGATTGGACGTGCCATTGGATATAAGGTACTACAATGTTTGTGAAAACTTTCAAGGCCATGCCGAAAGTGGACAGGCCGCAAAAAAATTGAATGTACACGATTACGTCCTGAGAGAGGCTGAAACGTTTTATGCCGGAAAGGCAGCGAAAACGCCCTTATTTTTTGCTGTCACAAAATAATTTTGTTACATTTAAAGGTAAAGCTTATTCTTTAAATTCTTTGTGGTCCAGAAGGCTTAGGATTGGCCAAGAAAATTTTGACAAAGGGTGAACATGTACTTCGGTTAAGTAACTTGAAATGACAAATCATGTGTGAGTCGGTATGTGGCTTCTTCCACGAAATTTGAAATTGTTATTAAAACTGCGCAAGCTGTGATACGGGTAACCACGCAAAAAGTAAGCGCAGCATGTGAGACTGAATAACTTCTTGCGAAGGTCCGTGGAAGATCCACAAAGGCCTCCTTGGGGGAAAGGGGCGGGGATGAAGATGGGATGTAAATCTTAGGACATGGTGAGAAAGAAGGAGGGAAGAGGCGCACTTAAGAAAACCTTCTGCAGGTGGCGTGGACTTAAGCCTCGGTAGTGCTAGTTTTGAGTGCTCTAAAGGAGGAGGCAATCGCCCCGCCTCCCTTCTCAACTCCCCGTGAATCCTGCACTAATGAAGGCGTATGCTTTTAGGCAATGTGCTGGACCTACAGCTTAGTGTTTACGTAAAGCCGGAGCTTCAGCTTGACGTGCATCGCCAGATAATCTGTGTTACAGTATGTCGTTGCCAAGTCCTTCGAGCCCGCCTTTTCCGCAGGGCACTTATATCAAAGGTTGCGTCAGAACTACCGAGGCTGGTTCATTATCGCACGTGCGATCGACCAATTTTCGTCTTCCGAGAGTCCAGTAAAAGCGATGGTTGTGTCTTTCAATTCCGGCAAATGGCTCCCAGAAAAGGAAAAACACAACGTGTACAGTAAAACCCCGCAGACATCAATCAAGAAAGTGAAGGGCCTTAGGCACACCGGTTGTTCTTTTATTGTCAAGAGACAATGGACTCCTGTTGCCTCTTGACAGTAACAGAACAACCGTGGTGTGCCTGAGGTCCTTCCCTTTCTTCTTGCTTTTCGCTAAAGCGTATCAACGCGTACCGCCGCCGCAGCTCGCTCTCTGCCGAGGGCGCTGCCGGCAGCTTTGTGCCGCGTGGTGCATGGCCTGGCCGGAATGCGGTTCCTCGGGCAAGGGCGACCCTCGCCAACGCAAGGAGCAGCGAAAATCTGCTGGCGGCGAGATTTATGGGAGGGCCGTCAGCCAGCCGGCCCTGCCGCCGTGGTGGCCACCTTGCTTTCGCCGCTGGCCACCTGCCGTCCACGGCGATTTCGTAGGCCACGCGTGCCGGCACGTTCGTACACCTCCGTACGCAAAGTTGTTTCGGTCGGGGGGTCGGCGCACGCTTTGCGTCGTAGAGCGCTGTGTCGGCAACGGCGTCTGTTGTGTCAGCACTGCCGGGCCGGCAGTGTTGCTATCTCGTCGATGGCTCGTGCACTGGTCTTCGCCTTTTCACTCGCGGGCGTGCGTTAGAGGGTTGCAAGGTCAGCAGGAAAGAAAACGCCCGCCGCCGGTTACCAGGCGAACGACCCTCTGGAACTCGTTTCTTCCGTGACGTGACCGAGTGCGCCGGAACTTTTATTTACCGCAGTGATAGCGCGCACGCTCTGAACCCTGTGCACGCCTTGTCGGAACGAAAAAAGAAAAAAAAAAACGAGAAGAACGAAAGTAAGCGGGCGAGAAATAAACACAGATCCAAAGGAAAAAATGCACGAAATAATGGTATATTAAGCACAAGGGTGCGTTGCGGCAGGTGCTGACCACATTCTCTCAATTTCATTAACATTAAGTTCATTTATTCGAAGAACTGTTGGCTGCGCTCCTTTTGGGGCTGCTTTAGCCAAAGTAGTTATTAGGTTCAGTGTCATTTCCAACAGCACCCAAGACCATTTTCATTCGGCGTAGCTTCCGCCACATTGTTCTGCACGTTCTGCATTTCCATAACAAGGCTAAAAGTCAGCTAGTTTTTCATAGGGGAATTCATTACGCCGCAATCCATGGTTCATGGGGGCGTTATCGGCCCTGTCCTGCGGGGAAGCCTACTCACCATTATTCCGTCAAAGAAAAGGGTAAAAGAGAACCTATGCATGTTAATTGCGCGGGAATACAAAAAAAAGCAAAAATCAATTACGGCTGAGCGCTCCAACACGCCTCTTTGTCCGACTGGACCGATCCGCGACAGCGGTCCTTTGCGACTGCTCGACCGACCGTCTGGTGAGTGCACAATCGCTCTCGACGATCTGCGCTGCTCCTGCTTGCCTTACCTTGCCCCAGTTTCTTCCTGCGCTGCACAAATCGTTCGTTCCTTCAGAATGGAATAGGAGCGACGGTGGAACCGCCAACAATCACTCATTCTCAATCGCGACCGCTTTTCGACGGAGAGTTTACGCACGCATGACAAACGCGCCCAATTTCCTCTCTCGCGTCGCCGCACTGTAAACGAAAGGGGTAAACGGACGGCCGCTGACAGGCAGACACCGAAACAAGGCAACAAGCGGTCGTTGAGCCTTTAAAAAAAGCGGGAAATTTGAAAGGAGCTTCTCCATAGATGGGCATGCATGACGGAGCCCTTGGCAAGGGTGGCTCATGGGCGACCACTTTTATGCAGTATCGAAATGACCTAATTGAGTTGGTCATGCTCAACCGTGAACAAACCCCTTGCGTTTTTTGGCTCCGCGCGTACGTCTAGGCAGAAAGGGCCCGAAATTCGGGCGGGAAATGCAAAAAGCCGCGAGCGAAGAACACCTCGTGAAGCGCTCCGCGTCTTCCCTCTCCCTGCGGTCCGGAGTGCGCGTGACAAATGGAGTCGCACTAAGCGAGGCGTGGTGCGTGGCGCCTGTTCCCTGTGTATGCTTAGCCCGCGGTGTCGAAGGCTTGCACGTCATTGGCCGAGCGAGCTGGGCAGAATTATGGAGACAAAGTTGTGGAAGCGTATATATAACCGGAGCAGGTGGACTACATTTCGGCCACGAGCCCCCACGCGCGTCGACCACCTTCGGCCTGCGCGTACATCGAACGGGCACCTGCAGTGTCGGGCAGTGTTTGCTGCGGGGCAGCTGCTTGCGAACGGGCGCACTCTGTTTGCGATTGGGAGGCTGTGTTTGCCGCCGATCGGCGGTGGGGACAACGACGAATGGCCTGCCGTATATATAGTATTGTGCGCTCTAATACTCTTCAGCACGGTGTCGCCTTCCGTGTTATGCGTTTGGGTTGCTATTTTCGGTTTAGGCGTCGTAGTTTTGTACGAGTCTTTTCGCTGCGAAGAGTCGGTGTCGACCGACCGTAGGGTGCGAGATTATGTTTTTCGCGGGCGTGCGATTTATTCTGCGGTATTAAATGAGCCGCGCTCTGGCCATGCTTGATGATTTTTTATCGTCCATCCAGTTTTTCCACGGCTGCTTGCGTCACTACTCAATGTACGCGGTGTTGCCTTGATGACGATGTTATTTTGGGCTTAAGTGGGTCTGTTAAATGACTGATTGAGCAGTGAAGTTTGGTGCTTGCAGCTTTACGGGGGTCAGTTACACTGACGTTAAGTTCAACAAGTGGGTTGCAGAGTTAACTCGCGGGGTGCCTTTAGCGGTGCTAAAACTATTTTGTTCCTAGAGGAAAGCTACGTCGACATTTTATAATAAATAAAAATCATGCCGTGCTATGACTTTATGAAATTTAGAAGAATCGTATCCTGCTGTCTCCTACGGCGACTCCCGACAATTTCGCTGAGTTGAGCGTCTTTCTGGTTAACAGTTAGTTCCCAGTAATAACGTACAACCGTGCGAAAGTTTTCAATTCTTCCCTACTTTCAATATACACAGACTCTTACGAGAACGGAACGTGTCGGAAAAAGACTTTAACTCAAATTTTACTGCATGTATCACTAGATCTGTTACATAAGAGGGCCGATTGCGCACTTATTTATTACCGCCAGCTGCAAAAAAGCGCAGTCGGTTCTAGAAAGGTTAATAACCACATAAATGCACCTGAATTATGGTTGCCGTATCGAATCATGCTAACACTTGCTGAGGCCTTGGACATTCTTCAGGGCAACAGCAACACAAGCAGCATTATCAACAACATCGAAACAAACCGTTCAGAAGCTTAGTGTATCAGGCTCCGAAATCTTTCTCTCTGTTTTCATGGCAGCCGAAAAAATCTTTTGACCCAAGGCACAGGCACTTTTTTACGGTTTTGCGATCATTGCGAATACCCGAGCTGTCTTTTTTTTTTTTGCCGACTCTTATGTGCTAACAAAGCTGTAAAGCGCGTGCAGCCGTCGCTCCGCGGAACTGTGTGGTGCCTGAAGACATCAAGCACGGAGGCACCGCAATGAAGCAACTTCATTGCACACCAGTCAAAGTTCAGGTGGAAGGAGGCGGAAACAGCCGTAAAACATGAGCGTGCCCATCCTCCTCATTTTCCTTCAATGTTCCTTCCACTAAGATTGAGAAGAGGATTAAGACCTTACATCGGGCCTTCAGAATAGAAAGCTGTCATTTTTGCTGCTGGTACGTATTACGCTTGCTTGAAAATGCACCCCACCGGCACACCGATCCGAAGCTTTCTACATTCACCCTTGAACCCATGGAAGGAAAGGCAACACGCCCATCCCAATTTTGGCGGAACAGATCTATTGTGCTCCAGCGCTCATCAGTTTGCGGGATGAGCGGTGAGATGACAGGCGCCGATAAGCCTGGTCCCAGCGTATGGGAAGCCCGACTGCAACATACTACAATCGCTGTAAACACCACGCTCTCTCTCTCTCTCTCTCTCTCTCTCTCTCTCTCTCCTCTCTCTCTCTTCTCTCTCTCTCTCTCTCTTTCCTTCTCTCTCTCTCTCTTCTCTCTACCTCTACTTTTCCTACCATACGCCTTTTAATCTAAGGGCTATCCTCATCTAAGGGCTACGGCCTCCTTCTCAATAAAGTCATTTACTCCTTCATTGCTTCTTTCTACCCTCACTTAAAGAGTGATTATCCAGAGAAAGACCCGCGTTGTGGCTGTCATATGGTAATAATGCACACTGCGGCCGTGACTTTCTGGGTGACCGGCCAGCGATCGGCGCTGGGCGTTGCTGAAGTGATGAAGAAGGTATTCTCATGAGTGCATGAGGAAAACCACGCGTGGTCCCGTTTAGCACTAATAGCGACCGCTCTCCGGTTACCCTGCCTTTGACGTGACGTCGATACGTCAGCAACGTGAACGCGCCTGACGGACAACGTGCTCCGGTAAGTGGAGCTGGTTGTCACGCCGCGCGCATCACAAGCCGTCGGAGCGTCCTTCACCCCTCATAAACGCCCCTCGGTGTGCCCTCGGCTCGCCCTGGACCGCGTGGGCTGGACAGTAAAATGAGGAAAAGAAACTCAAGTGCTAATCTTGGCGCCAGCGACAAATTATGGGCTCTTTATGAAAGGGGATGATGGTCGTCGAATAAAATTAGCTACACTGAAAGCTCGTTAATTCGAATTCTGCTAGGATGCAAAAACGTGCTTGAGTTGGACTAAGCTCAAGCTAACGAAAGCTGAACAAAAATTGTGATGTTCAGCTTAAATAATGCTGGAAGCATTTCAAAGCGCAACCTTTTTTATTAGGAAGATGAATCTGCTATCGCCTGGTGTTCATGCGCTTAAACGTGATGTATGCGATTCTTTGTTCGGTGCTCAAACGTTGGCTGCGATATGTTTGCGCGCGGCGTGCTATTACATACGAATCACATCAGAACCAAGTAAAGAGCATTTTATAGCAATCCACACAGCTTGCACACCAGGCCTTTCTCATGTTCCTTTCACGCTTCCCGCAGAAACGTATTGATGCGTACGCATTTTTTGCCGAGTACCCCAACACGCGCAGTGGAAGTCCTTGTATCTGGGACGGATATTGATGGGTGGGGATTCGTTCCTGGTTGATTTAAGATGATCTTGGTAACACATTTTACCGGGTGCTCCAACGAGCAGTTGTAAATAATTAATTAATAGAAGAAAAACGTGTATGAGTGAGGGAAACTCAACTTGATATGACAGTTGCCGGAAATGTAAACAAGCAATAATCAACAAATGAAAGAATATTGAAGAATGTTTCGCAAATACGGACATTTTAATTATCCCCAGCTCTCGTATGTACAGACAAGGTAACGCATTGTAGGGTGTATACGTTTGGGTGATTTGGTGTTCCATGCTGTACGTTCACTAGCGCAGGAAGTCGATCACTGAAGGAGACCACACGACACAAAGAGCAATTTTCAACAAAACAACTCCAAGCGCAACTTTGAACAAATTTTGTCTTTGCCTTCTTGCGCTAGTGACCGTACAGAAGGTAACGCAACAGGGGCCAATACAAACTGATCTCATGCAGTGCTGGGCGGGTGTGCCTAAAAGCACGAGTGTATACGAGTCGAGGAGGAGCTGATAGCCGGCAGTATAATGCATGGTAGTTGTAGTTTCGAGGGCGGCTGAGGGAAGGGGGTGTTGCGATCACCCCTCAGTTGCCCTCTTAGACTCAAACGCAATTTATTGCGTGAGACAAAAATCAAACTCTTCGAATCCAACGTCTCGCCCATCTAGTTCGCAATCGGCCGTACATGTGCAGCCACTGTCAACGTCCACCACGTCGCTTAAAAATCATCCCAGCGAGCCGTACACGATTCCGTGGACGACGAACTTAATATGTGGCAGTATATGATTCCGCAAATCGCCTTACACGACCTTCCGCGGATGCCTGACAGCTTCGATCCCGACCGTGTACACATTCAGAGCCTCACCTTATGAAGGGCGCTGCTCCCTGTTTTCTTTTATACACATATTCTTTATTCCCGACCAGAGAGCCGCATCTTGTCGAACTCGGAGTGCTACATGACAAGTGTCCATGGCGTGTTTTCTTTGTACGCACGTTCGTGGTACGCCGCCTGCTGTTTTGCGCGCGGTCTACGTGCCGGGATATCTCTTGGGTTGTCGTGTGTGTCGAGCGGCTTTGCGAAACCGCATACGTGCTGTCTGCGGCTTACGAGGCGCGTTTTTCAGATGCCCTGACCTTGAGTCACAGAAATCGAAACAAAAGATCCACTGGTTGCGAATATATAGCGTTCCAGATTGCTTCGACTGTGAGTGCTATATTTAGACGGAGTCGTAGTTTTTGCAAACAATTCCCCGCATTAGAGTGACACGCAGTGCGAGTGCGTATACAGGTTCGCACTCTGTTAGAATGAGTACGTTCAAAAAGGGAAAGAAAGGGTCGGCGCGTTGCCGCCTCTCGGGGTCACGGTCGAGAATGTTAGTGAGCGGCCGCACAAGGTTTTCGGAGCCTGTGCATATTGAATAGAGGTGTCGGCGAGCAAGGGACCTTGTGCACGTGTTGGCGCGACTCTGCCGAATCACCCTTCTTATTTGTATCACCCCTCCGAAGTGAGTCGACTTTGTTTGTAAGGTTAAACCAGTCTGGTCACTCGGACGATGTGGGAGCTTTTTCGCCGTGTTTAATTCAGCCAAGGTTACTAAAGGTGTGTTTTAAAATTGAAGTTAAGGGATGATTGTGTATTGGTCGACCTTGGTACTTCACCACGCCTGTCGAAGCTCATCGGTTTCAGGTTCCTCTTTAATTCTAGAAGCTGTACCAAGTGTCATAGCATGTCCATCAGAAAAGGATATTTTTCAGAGTTTTCAAATTTGCCGGTAATTTGCATTCCGCTCTTTCTAGTTGATGATGATGTTTGGGTGCTAATGGCGCAAGGCCAACTAGGGCAAAGAGCGCCAAGAACGTAATTACATAACTTAGATTACTCGGTGACTAGTAAAATTGGCTAGCAAAATAGAAGTAAAATCAATTAAAGTCAATTACGATGGCTTGTGTAAAGGGCCGGGTTGTGATCATGTGTGGTACGGTATGAGGTGTAGAAATTGAACTCCTGATAAAAAAAATTAAAGACGTTTGAGAGAAAACATAGGATTGTCCCCCCAAAAGTAGGCTGGGCGGAGCGTAATGTGGTGTCTGTAGAGTCGGAAAAAGTGTTTGTGTCGTGTTTTGTCAAGTGCTTTGCATGCGATTAGGATGGACTACGGATAGGCCCTCCCCACACAAGGGTTCTTGAAGACCCAGTAAGCAAATATGAGTGCGTCACACGTCTGTGGCCTATCCGTAGCCTTGCTAAGGCAACTTCGGTGTCTCTGTTGTATGACACGGTTGTGTATCGGCCCAAGTGTGGTTTTAGAATGTGTGGTTTGTTATCTGTCTGTTCAGTCCAGTGTTTTTGCCGTTTTATGTAGGCTCTTCCTAGTAGCCACGTGGCTGTTACTATTATTAGGTACTGAATTGTAACGCAACAGAACGGGTAAAATAGTCACAAGCCCCTACCTGTGGAAACAAAGCACGGTAGTTGGGGCAACCACAGATGAAGGCAAGGCGCTCATTTTACAGTTTACAGCGTTCGTTTCTCATGTCCGCTCCCATTTTTCTTTAAAGGGTGCTCCCGGCATACGTACTCATATTGCAGTGAAGCCACACCAAAGTTACCAGCGATGGAAGCAGTAATCATCGTACTGAGGGCGCCTCCTTCACGCTTCAGTACCACCTCCCTTGTTGATTTGAACAAACGTTTATTCTCTCTCTCTCTCTCTCTCTCTCTCTCTGCCAATTATATAACAATAATTTATAATAACCATAAATACATCTGATGATAACGTATGCTAAAACAGACAGATGCTGCCAGCCAAGCTGTCACTGAATGATCGCGTATGATGTATTCGCCTGGGATCTTCTTTGTGGTCATAGGCACATGCATTCACCGAGTAGGATATAAGGCTACATTCCATGCGATTTTTGTTCCATGTCGTGTTTCTAGGCACTGTACGTGTCTGTGTGACTGCAGTTGTCCCTTGATACAAACACAAGACCATACAGAATGGTTCGAGTTTGCACGGCGATGTCAACGAATACGATTTTTTCGTGCACCATGAGCAGCATTACCATCATAATATTGATACATAATAATACTGACAGTTTGGCATTGTCACATCCTAGAGGGAAATCTGTCGCTGCGGTTGTATGCCGTCATGGCAGCCGCATAACAGTTGACAGGTTTCCACTTTTATTTGGCCTGTCTGTAACACGCCTCATTGGGGCGCCTGACGACAGAGGCAACAACAGGAGAAACATTTTTATTGCTCGTGTTTTATGAAGCTTTGAAAAAAAGTCGCAACAGAGGAGTCTTTCAAAAACATTCTTTCGTAATTTCAGCCAAACATTAAAAATTTTGAAGAGCAATTCTGTGTTTTCATCCAGGGGCAATTTTCGAGCATGTTCTCAAGAAAAATGTGAAGCTTCTCCGCGGTACATGGCGTCACGCTCGTTTAAGCGCGGCTCGCCGATAGACAATATATCCAGATTTCCCTCCAGCATATATAAGCATGAAACTCTGAGCCCAGAGTGCTTGCGTAGAGCCGCGCGAACGCGGAAGAGCCCATCTCCTCCATCACCTAGAGAGAAAAACGCGCTCTTAGCCACGGGGTATGCCACGGAGAATTAGTATAGACGGTAGAGTTCCCAGAGGGAGAAGCTGTTGCTCGGGGCGCAGTAGCGCACTCGAGCGGTGCATACCCGTATTCGACATTCCATCGGAGGAGCACCTTATTGGGCGCAAGGCGCAAACCTGCCGGCCGGCATCCCGACTTAAATGTATACGGCTTACAGCAGGAAGCTCTGTATACAGATAGGGAGAATGGCAAGAGGGGGTGTAGGCCAATTACGCGCTATGAGCTGCGCCCAGCGCTGCCGGCGGCGGTGACCACTACCTGCGGACCACCGCCGCCGTGAAAGGTGAGCGCACGGTCATGCCCGCCCGCGTCTTCGCCGTCGCTGCTGCATGGCTGCGCGGCTCCGTGCGAGAGCGCGTGTGTATTGATAGCTGCTGGGGTGTAATGGAAACGTACGAGTAAGGCCCGCATATGTGTACGAGTATTACAGGGCGCAGCGTGCAGCACGTACGCGTGTAGAGGCACTCAAGGGGCTCGAGGGCGTGTAAATCACCTCCACTGACTGAAACAAGGCTTGAAGATCCCACCATGAAAAAAAAAGCGCATCTATCTACCGCAAATAAAGATTCGAAGCATTAAAGCAAAGCAAGCCAGATTTTGGGCCATTTATCTTTGAGAAAAGGAATCTGGAGACCTTTCTTTGCGGGCGCTTGCCCGTGGACGCTAACCCCTTCTATCCCCTCTATCCTCTTCTGGTCGGGAAAAACGCGTGGTACGGCCTGTGCCGTGGGCGATGCTTGCGGACACGATGTCGTCAACTCAGCGCAGCAGCGGTATTGCGGACGGAGTCATTTCAAGTTGCTTGCCTCTAGGACCCAGATATCTGTTGGCGAGCGGAGATTATATGCCGTAATTTGGATCAACGTTCTTGTTTTTTTGGTAGTTCGTCGCAGTGTGCCACATCCCCATCTGTGAACGTTAACAGCTATGCGAATTACCTTACAAGAACTTTTAGGCGAATGAAAACTCCCGGCTTGCGGGTCAACGTGCTGAATACGGGAAAATGCGGGATGCTCAAGTGATCGAGACGAGGCACGGATCAGGGAGTCCACCCTGTACGAACCATGAGTGTTGAACCCCAGGGAACGAGGGAGGTGTCCCTGGTTGCTAACCGTTACAAAAATTCCCTAGGCTGAACGCGGGCAGACCAAGTTTGTCGAGTGATAGCTCCGTTATGGTGCTGAGAGTGCGCAGTGAACGCGCGTGCACGCAATTTCACCGCAAGACAACGCAGGCGCTGTCGGCCGAACTAGCAATGAACTTGGATACAGCCTGCACCTTTTTGTATGATTCTCTGGTGGCATCCATCTTCACTATTTTCACCTATCCCCTTCTCTGAACACCCCACCTCGCGTTAGATACAACGAACAAGTAGACGCTTTCACTGCGCAACCGCACGCGGTGCTGACTTGACCTTGGCTGAGCTTGAAGGTGAGACTGACGCTATGAGGAGCGAGCTGTTATGTGAGTTTTCACCTGAAGTAATACAGCTTTTGCTCTAAAATTTTAGGGTCTCCCTGGTGAAAACCAGCAGTCATGCAGAGCCGTACTCTAACCTGTGCTTCCCAAAAGTGAGTTCGCTTCGTGCGTAATACACAAGCTTAACGCTTAGTGGCGGGTGTAATCATCCCATGCGCCCGATTAGGTGGTTTTTGGCTTCACTGTTCCGAAGCGACGGCGTCGTTCATCGAACGTGACCTGCAGCAGGCCGCGCGGTGTGGCGAAGAAAGCGGGGCTGGGAAAAATTGCCGGGCGCATTCGACCGCGCGGCAAAAAAAAAATGCGTCTACACCCTCGTAAACGCAGTTAGCGAGGCTGAAAAAGTGTGATTTGAAGTCAGCTGCGCCCGCTGTTAACCTAACGAGCGCTCGACATCTGGCGAGCGACGGCTGCGTGGACAGCGAAGTGACGGCTGATCCAGGAAAGCCGAGTTGCACTCGCAGCGCACACGAGAGGGAAAGACGGGATAGGAAAGTCAGAACGACACGCTGACCGGAGAAGAATGAACACCCCGTTTCCGTTATATTTTTTTTTTCCTTTTTGCAGCATCAGTGAAGATTCATCATTTTACCCTAGGTGCTTCGTCATGCAACCACGTTTTCTTCACACTGGGATGATCGTTATGTAGGAAATACAAGGTGACATGCGAAATGCTTGCAGGCGCTTTGGGCGGTACTTTCCTTCAACACCCAACCCCTCTCTAAACCCTATAGAAATCGTGTATACACGCATACGTCTACTGTAATGTAGGAGTGTAAAGGCGTTGAATATGACGCAGTTTGGGATATATGTTTAACTACATGCAAGTTAAATTATTAGAGAATTAGTTATTAAAGAGCCCGCAGTAAGTAACTCTGATTGCATGAACGGAACGTATGTGCTATTCTGCCGCGCAGGCATAAGCACGCGGGATAAGGTGTGTATTCTCAGACATGTTTTCCTGCTCTCATTTGAAACACCGTTTAGCGATCGCATGGAACATTCCTAACAAAAATATAATAGCAATCACCGCCCGTAATTTGCGGTGTAAATACACCTCGTTCGCATTCCAGAGAATAAACGCATGGTCGGTGGGGATAGATTGCTTAGACGAAAAAAAAATCTATTAATGGAAGTCTACCGAACATTTCTACTGCTACAGTCCGCATCACCCGGCTTCTCGCATTTGTAAGAAGAAAAGAATAGCAGAACAAAGGGAAGGAAATTATAAGTGGAATGGGAGGGAGGGGGGTGGGATCTCGCAGAAAAAAAAATTGTTCAAGATAAGGAAGGGGGGGGGGGGGGAGGGTTGCATCAGAGGGAAGGTTTTGTGGGCTTGCTTTTAATGCCAGTAGGAGCTGGATAAACGAGATTACGGTGCACCAGAGATTTTTGCAGCCACTGTTGCGTGCGTAAAAAAGAATGTGTACTGCCAGGTACGCGGAGTCATATCTTTTACATCGAAGTTTTCGAATCGGCGGGAAAAATTTTTTTTTTTCGAAATTTCTGACGTAAACGTGCCCTGCGCGTTAACGTCGGGGCGCGTTAGAATTGTGCAAATAGGGTAGCCGATAAGCTTATGCAAGTGACGCTTTCACCAGAAGCAAATGTAACTACTGAATACAGTGATTTCAATACGAATGCAACATGCCAAAAGTATGCAGCGGAGAGGGGAAGAACCTCTACAGCTTGCCGAACACACAGAACTGACGTTGGAGTGGTCGGCTATAACGAAAGTGCGGCAGAGTAACTACAGCGGACGGAAGCTTCAAGGGTCCCCTCAAGAACCATGACGAAGAGAGGAACACTGCATTAAAGCGAAAACAAAAATGCGGTTCCTTTTCGGAAAGCTGGCAGGTGCTACTGAACCCCCTCACCCTCCGTTTATTCTCCCACCTCTCAATCCCCTGCCCTTACGCTGCCGCAGCCGCCGATTCGGTTTGTTGGATTCGGAGCCCGCCTGGGGGCCCTCGGACTAGGCGACGCTTCGGTGGGAACGGAAGGAACCGCATGTACCGCGTTATCTCGCGTAGACGGGACGAATGCCCGAGCCTCCAAGCCATTAAGTGCAAAGCCCGCTAAGGGAAAGCTCCTTTTCGAGTTGGCCGTGTTTTTATCGGCGCTGCCAGGTCCGTACGTGTTCCTATGCAGCGCCAGCATGAGGATAACCTGAAATACATTTAATAGTTTGTTGTAAGCCTCAACCGTAAATACAGCAAACTTTCGTTACATTTCTCTGGTTTTGGTTCCAGAGACACGGGCAAAGTTCGGGGGTTGGGGTTGAGGGGTACTTATTCCGAGCGTTCGAGTTGTGCGGCACGATATCCTCCCGCACACTGGATAATAACCGTCGAGACAGAGCTTGTGTCGGCTTTTCCCAAGACTTCTGTGTGTCTTCCGATAGTGGTCTTTAGGTTCCTTAGAGTCCGTGTGCTCTTCTATTTCTTTTTTTATTCTTCTTTTTGCATGGAGACTGCGCTGACGTTATTAAACGACTTAAAAGTGGACTCAGCCATTTCTTTAGTTCACGGTATTACAGGGACCCTAAGCCGCCTACATAAAATGTAAGCAAAAAAATTGTCTGAAATCAATTTCTTCCGTTCTTCTAACACCCAGCGTCTTACACCCACGTGATTTCATGGCGCATTGACTAGTAAATTATTTGAAATTGGAGTTTAACAAACGTGGCTGTTCATGCAGGCCCTCTGAAATATTTACATCTACTGGCGTTCTCTAACCAGCAAAAATTTATTAGAAACAGTGGTCTATTCGCTTTGCTTCTGGGGTAAACACGCTCGCCGCATCCTACAATAGAGCTTATGACATAATGATCAACAGCATCGGGGCACTTAAGACACTGGCTCATATATCCAACGACCGGTGATCCGGCAGTCTCACCTCCCAGCAGGCTGGCCTAACCAGGCCGTCGTAAGCGACGAACAGTCGGAAGAAACGAATATCCTTGTCGCCGCATCTCTGGGAAATGCACAAATTCAATATTCAATATTACGCGTTATGAGCGAGCAATTACGGTAGCCCTACAGAGGCGGAGGGCAAGAAACGGGAAGGTAGCTTGAGGCTAGGCACCCTCTGTCGGCCCTGGCCATTCATCTATGCGTGAGAAGAAAAATATAGAAGAGGCCCGCCCTTGTCACGGTGGCTGAAAGCGTCTTTGTTCGGCTCCGCAAAAGACATCCGGTCGACCCCTCGAGACGCTGAGCGGAGATTTCTGAAGAGGAGCGGAGAAACCTACAGAGTACATGCAGGGGAGGGGCTTGCTTTACCTTGCTCACTTACTGCCGTGTGCCTGCCCGGCTGGCTTGTCCACGGTTGCCGCCCTTTTAAACTCCGGGAATTCCCGTGTGAACAGCTGCAGCCCTTCCCGATCGGGCAGCTGTTCGATAGCAGGTGGCAGAGAAACATGCTGGGCTGGTCCTTTTTTTCTCGGTTCTGTAAAGAGTTGTACTTTAGAGGAAAGCGTGGGTCGCGACCCGCACGGGTCAAGTTCAGATCTTTGCTTCTCATTTCCCGTCTGTCTCAGATATTGCGTAAATAATAAAAAGAGCGAGAGAGGGGGAAGGCAAGAGGAGCTTGTTGACATACTTCTGTGGAGTTGAGAAGGAGTTTGGCATTTACCTTACGTATTCCTGCGAGAAATCTCCGTATAGTCATGCAAGGGGCGTTGAGTACTATGGTGGTCAGTGGCTAAGGCTTTGTGCTGCTGAGTCCAAGGCTGCGAGTTCGAGTCCTCGCCGCGGCCGCTTTTCAGATGGAGGCAAAAAGCAAGAAAGCCCCCGTGTCGAGATTTCGGCGCACATTAAAGATCCCCAGATGGCCTGTTCTGCGGTTTCTGACAGTTCGAACGAAGTATTATATCTGTAAAATTTTACTTTCGTGGTGTCCGCAACTTTGGGCGACCGACTTTTTGACGGAGTTCACACACTACACGCTCGCGCGCTTCCAGCCTACTGCAGTGCCGGGCTGCTTTCGCTTTCTGCTATACGAGCACCACGCGAGCCCTCGCTAGCAGGACAATTTGCTTCCGCGGCGCCGTTTCCGTTTCCTCTTTGTTTTCGTCTCACACTCTCTCGTTATGCCTGACGACTCTTTTGATGTCGTGCAGCTGGCAGCAGCGAGCTCGGTCGCAAATTGCCCGTGCCTGTCCTCCGCCCCCTTATGGAACCTACAGCCGCACGCCGTTAACCCGATTCCCACCGGATATCCGCACACTGCGACCGTTTATAGGCGCCTAGCGCGGAAATGAGGAGTGTCCGAACCGTCGCCGCCAGCGAACGTGCGCGAATTCTCCGGCGTTACGGAATGGCCGAAGAGTGACCCAGCGGACAGCGCGGTAGCCTATTATAATAGAAAATAAACTAAAGCACAGATGAAAACGGCTGGGTTCTCGGCATTGCGACGTGCGTGACAGCGGAAATTCCCTCAGGGCGAACGTGTGTGCGGAAGTTACGTTAGGAAAACGCATTTTGGACGACACGCTTGGACAAGCGCCAATTCGATTGGGATAATGGCCGCGTGGCTTTACCGACACGTGTTTTGCGTTTACGCGATACCTTCACAGCTGTTTCCCCTTTCCGCGGCGACTAGGAAAGTGCCACAGCTCGTGCGATGCAGTCGTGAGGTTTAACGCACTATACGACTTGTGAGCGGCAAGCAACTTCTTTCTTCTTCATTTGTAATCCGAAAAATCACGCTTACGATCATGAAGAGCACCTCAGAGGATCCATCAACGAGCGAGAATAAATTATACGATTTAGAAAGACAAGAACAGCGCGGTTACATTGTTATCCTAATGCTTATTTCTAGCATGTATCTTCGTGAAGAAAAGAAGAAAAAGTGGCGAAGTCATCTTGGCATCCACGTTTCACGGCCTTCAACGTTGTCGGCGGGACGTAAGACGTCTGTGTTGCAAAGTATACGAACGCGCCCAGATAACAAAAAAAAATCGCTCCAAAACATGCAGCCTACGAACTACGGGTCGAACGAAGAACAATAAATAAACAAATATACTGGAATGAGGTCTGGGCTCAGTTTAAAGCAAAAGTAAGTAATGGTGTACAGATTCGCTTAGCATCCGGAGAGGCGGTGGCAAATGGACGGCGTGAAGCGAAGGGGAAATCCTATAAGGCTATTCTGTTCTGCCTCTGTATTTCTCGCTGAAGCTGAGAGAAGCAACGAACCTCAATATTTCACGGCAGGCGACCGAGATGGCTCACCATGATCTGGCGGTTCATTTGTGGCTTTCTCCCGAGTGGAGGGAGCCGAACCATTAGGGGCGAGCGAGACTGGCGCAGTAGTATGCGACACCGAAAGTGCACTGACTGAGCCGCGATAATCAAGCGAAGACAAACTCGCAGTTTATTGCAACAAAAAACAAGCACAAACGTGGCACTAACTCTAGAAATGACGTCACAACAAAAATATAAGCACACAGTGCGTGTCCCCGCATTCCGCACGAGTCGACGGTTCTCCTACAGTCATGCACCCGCCCATCTGGTGTAACGGTTATTTCTTCTTCTTTACGCGGTGGTCTACCTGCAGCCGAAACCCGTTGCGAGCACAATAGAGCACGAGCGGTGGAGAGAGCGCGCTTTTTTCTCCCCTGGGAGATTGTCTTGATCAAGGTCAGTTCAGCCGCGGTGGTTCGGCAAACGACGCGCTCTCTGCGTACGCCCGCAGCCTTCCAGTGGCTTCTTTCGATATACCAAGTTATAACGCAAGAAAAAATAAAATTCACTTGCGACTGTGTCGAATGCAGGCGTGTCTTTAACGGGCGGTGACTCAAAAGAGCGTCATTCTGTCTTCTCTTTGGCGCCTTATCACCCACTTTTTTCTCCGCTCTCTTTCGCTTCGCGTTGACTATTATACCTTTCTCAGTTAAACACTGACCTCACCGAAAACTTGCTTGGAATGAAAGCTATGCCCGCAGGCGGTAACAAAATCGTTGTCCTAGATAAAAGTCAATGTAGTATCTTTAGTATGCATACAGCTGCGCGCCACAGGAGTCAAGGACGCCCCGTATGCTCCGAATCTTGCCCCGTTGTCGCCTATATAGCTCTTAGCACCGGTTGTCTTCGGTGTACATAGCAGTCAAGGCGGTGTCGACGCGACCTATTTCTTCTGTTTCACGCACGTTGGTGCGCGTCAAATGTCGCTTAGAGCGAGACGCTCCACTGTCACGGTCTGCATCTCTCTCCTGCAGTGCATTGTCGACATGGATGTGCGTTTAGGGCGCGGGTGTGAAACTAGAAAATCATAACTTCTCCCTCTGTGCGCCATTATAGGACATCTCGCTCAGCGATGCTGGAAACCTTTTGTTTATTAGCTACGAAATTGAGTGTGTGCTACTTCCCGGCCGTGCATGCGCACTATGGTGCGCTAGACAAGTCTTGATTAGCAGGAACGGCCTGTGCGCAATTGTGGACCAAGATGATGATGGGGATAAGGATGCGCAAGATGCAGGAAAAATTTGTGTATGTAAAGAAAGAGGATCGTTCACTGGAAAAAAAGTGCCTATGAGGGATCGGTGCGGAGAAAAAAAAAGTCTGAAGAATTAAAAAAAAAAGTCAGGACAGGAGATCCAAGCGAAGCGACTAATTACCGCGTTAGAATTAAACAGCGATCCGTCTATGCCACAGCGCCGTGTTGAGTACTTGCCCTAAAAAACGAAATTCATCGTCCTCGAGCTAGCAGTTGCGTGGTTCAACGATTACTAGAAGCCGACGCTGCCTCCTCCAAGAGTTCGTCCGTTAAGCATCTTACCCTTCATAATGCCGTTGCGAACAGGAGGGTTCTCCGGACGTCGCTGCACCCACGGTAGCACTTAAGCACTTATGTTTATCTTTACTGCCCCGTCCTCCCGGCTCCAAATAGTAGGTGCGTATACGGGCGTAACAGTAAACCCCCGTGGAACCTACAATCACGACAGGAAGAGCGGAGAATGTCCGCCGCGCCAGGCACGACCGTCCCTGTTGTCCGCGCCAACACGACTCCCAGCCCACGCCATCGAGTGACGTCGGCGGCGCCGACCGGTGAAGAAAGGCGGGCATCAATACTGGCGCTCTTCACCCACTTCGGGTCGACACGCCGAGGACAATGCGATGTTCCACGCGTCAGCGCAGATCCGCGCGTGTATGCTAGTAGTGCAACACACGTGGGCCAACGGAACCGCCCTAATGAACGGGAATCCTCTGCAGTGACCTCTGGCGGTGAACTTGACATCTTATCGGAGCCGGCCGTGCAGGCGTACGTCACCGACCGGTGCACGACCTCTCTGCCTACGCAAGGCTGCGATCCTCTTTCCTCGCCTCGGTCCTCTCGCTAAACTTCCGCGTTGACCCCTAATTGGACGCTGCGCTCCCCGCTGAAAGAAGTGCAGAGGCAAGGCTGAAGGGACATCTGGTTCGGAACCCATCGCCGCGTGGGTTTCCTCTCACGAAGGCTGTACAGATTGGGTGCTATACTTGCTGACACCACGCACGCCCGTAGGTTAGAGTTCGAGCCACCTCTCTGTGCGATATATATAAGTCTCGACACTTTCACCGCTCTTTCTAGCGTTGCATAGAGAGATAGTCGACCTCTTTCTGCACCATTGTCCGGCGGGCTTCGCCAGTCAATTTGTCTTGATGTCACTCTCACACCGCTTGTTTCGGCGCGCATGCGCAGTGCGAGCAAGTTGATTATACCGCTGTGCGCTAGCTTGGCCCGCCGACCTTAACCTTGGACCGAAGGGTCAACCTAACTTCGGCAATCAACTGTGGCTTCACGGGGGGAGGAAGGTGGCGAAAGGATCGTATGCACGCTAGGTTCTGTGCAGTCCTGGCCGTGTGCACAAACCCGAACTCG
The DNA here is from genome assembly GCA_013339765.2 of Haemaphysalis longicornis. Taxonomy (NCBI): domain Eukaryota; kingdom Metazoa; phylum Arthropoda; class Arachnida; order Ixodida; family Ixodidae; genus Haemaphysalis; species Haemaphysalis longicornis. Next base: position 131,808,713 of record CM023450.1, on the reverse strand, counting down.
TCTTTGACTTTACCCGTTTGTCAGTTTCGTCGTGGCAAAAGTCCCACGTTTCCGTGTAGATGTGAGCACGGAATTTAAGCACAGATTTTGGAGCCTCGGGGCGATCTTGTAGTTACAACTACAAAAATCGTGAGGCTGCTCGTGCAAGACGTGCCGATCCGATTCTTAGTTATGAGGTAGATACTCGCCTACGCATTAGCGTTGCGGCAATAAAGTTCGGCTTACGGTTGCATGAACTTGATTACCATACGGAGATGGAGTCCCAGAATATATCCGTGGTGTGCAGTATTGGTGCGTCCTGTTTAGTACGTATACTGATACGTATACCTGGACGAGCTGATCACGGTGTGAGGAAGAAAGTTATTTTAGCGTCGCATGCGCCCGCACACGCTGTTTGCGGTGACCCACACACAATGGGTTCTTCAGCTGAGCAGCCTGTGACCTTGATACGCGTTATAGCACCGTGTCTCCCTCCCTTTCTTGTCGTTCCTTTTCTTTGCTTTCTTTTCTCGCGGTCAATTGCGGTCCATAGGGGTGGCTCGCCGGTGAGCGTTGCCCTGATTGGGTCCACTGGGTCGCTCGGTCGACTGCCAAACGAAATCGAATCAGGGGCTAGACATCCATACGTATTGTATTGTGTCGACTGCGCGAGCACGCGCGCACGACTGCTCCGCGTAGCAAACTCTCCTATAGCGCAGCAATGAACGCAAAATCCTGACACATATAGAGACACACGTGTATGGCTCTCGTTATCTTCTTTCCTTGCATCATGCGTTGCTTAGAGCTCAATTTGGGTTGGTTTATGAAGGTTACCCCGCGTACCCGCAATATCGACCAGTCTATAGCTTACGGTTTTGCGTCAGTGCTAAGGAGAGCTAGGATAGTCGTGAGACAGTCAGTTCGTGCTTGCCTGCTGTGCACACCTGTTACAGCGTCGGCGCTCCAATCAGGTCCATGTCTGCGCATGCGGAAGCTGAATGCTTAGCTGATAGCGTGTGTGTTTAAGTAAAGAGGACTTCGAGAGGGAGGACGTGATGGAGCTGACGGTAAACCCAAATCGAGCTCTATATCAGCAGCAAAAAATAATCTAATCATCACCGCCACAGAAACAACAACAATTATGTTCAGTGGCTTCAGTGTGGTTATAAGTTTCTACATATCTTGAAATATGCAGCGCCATGAGTTGCGCACAAAGTCGTCGAAGAGCGTCCCGGTATAAGCATTCTCGTGGAAGAACTCACAGTCGTGAGTCGTAAGATTTAAAATATGTCTGTTTAAACGGGGAAACTTGTTAAAAAGAATACCATGGTTGGTTGAACTTATACTTTCACGGGACTGTACTACGAGAAACCTGTGCGAAAGCGTCATGGTGCTTTGACGCTTTGACCCATGGTACTTTGACCCATCAAGGACGCACACTGGCGGGGAAGTCATTATTCGCATAGTTATCAGATGCCATGAGTGGGTCAGATGTGTAAAATTTTGCAAAGTGTATTATTTCCGACGAATATCCTGGAGTCAGACCACACTGTATACATATTTGCGGTGCAGACAAACACTTAAGTGTCGACTGCGATGCCCTGCGTTAACAGATGTGTGTGGGTATGTGAAATGACGAGCAGTCCGCCAACAAGCAGTCCGCAAATTCTGGATCAAAATGGGCGGCCCCGGTGCGTCTATCACAAATGCGTGGAAATGTGCAATCAGATAGTGAAGGCACTGCCGGAAAACAGGGATCTGGTGGGGGCTTGTTTGAAATTCGGGAGAAGTTGGGCTAAGTACAGCGGGAGGAATATGGGTTAAGAAACACATTTCGATGGAATCGCTTAGGTGTAAGGAGGAGATATCGTGTCTTGCTGCCCTTGGTCAACTTACGTATCCAGCGGATGGGAGGAAGTTTTTGGCAGCAACAGAGCACGGTGGAAACGGACAGACAAAATTCTGGGTATTCGTGTTCGAGATTCTGTTCAGCCACGGGGTCCCTGTTATCAATGTTTCGAAGAATATGCCGGTACAAATACGAATAGGGACAAATGAAAAAAAAAAGCAGGTTTGAAAGTCCACGTCACGTCGGTATAAAAGGGGGCAGGAACTTTCAGAATCTCAGCCTGAACGACGTCTATCGCAGGGCAACAGTATTTTGACGCCCGTAAGTCTTGTATAAATCTGTGTGGCGTAAATTCAGCGTCACGCTGGTGACGAAATTGGGCTGTAAAAATCTGGTTCGAATGGTTTTCTCTTGTATTTATGTTTTACGAATACTCGCTACTTGTCTCATGCATACGGACCTCGATGGCGTTTCCTGATCTGCAGCGGATCGCTGTAGTTAGCATTGCGCACGCGGTATTTCTACGGTGACCAGCAGCTGTAAAATGACTGGTGATCGAGTGCTGCCGCTTGTCGATGCATGGTCGTCTTCCCTCGTCCCTCGAAACTATTCGTACGGGTCAACCGAAACGTCCGTTCCAGACCGGCAGGCCCTGGCCAACGCGTCACTCGCAGCGTGACAGCCCATGCTTTGCGACCGGCTCTAACCACTACCAAACTGCATACCGCGATGCGGGTCACATTGGCGGACCGCGAGATTGTACTGGTCGATCCACACAGCAATCCGAATATATTAGAAACCTCGGCAGCAGACGGGCGGATCCGAGACGATATGTGCGCGTCGTCCAGTTCACTGGCCACGGCTCTGGTCGAGCGTGTCCGGCGAGGACGTGTGACCCCCGTCGTCAATACGTACGCCAGCTGCCGAGCGACAATGGCGGTGTCGGCGCCCTCACCGCAACCGACACGGTCCACGCTTCGCTGCCGCTGTCTCATCTTCGGGAACGGCGTCTTGCTCGTCGCGTTCAGGGTCCGCAGCAGGAACCGCTGTCGTGGTCTCTTGGCGGATTGGGTTTGCACTGTTTAGGCCTACGGATGAATGTGTCCAACTACCTGGGAACCGCAGTTGGAAGGAGAGAGAGGGAAGGCTCTTTGAAAGAGCAGATATTTTGCCAGCGTTTAGTATCGCCGTGCTTGTCTGCTATTCGTCGGGAATGTTTGGAAAAAAGGCCCTGGGTGGGACTAGAAAGACCCAAGAAAGGCATTTGGAAGGGACGTCAGGATGCCCATATGTGTAGTGCAAGTATAATTATTTTTAAGCGCAATAACAGTTTGAACCAATTTTTCTTTTTAGTTGCTTTTTCTATATAGGTGTCAACAAATTGCTGTATTCAAGAGGAACGCAGTCGATAAACGCTGAGGAAAGCAGTCAATAAATGTTTCGTTTCGCGGCAAAGGTGGAACACATTTCTGTTTGTAGGCCGTGTCACACATTATCGTTTTTTCTTGGATAGTACAAGCCAACGCGATTTAATACTACCACATTATGGCCAAGCGTTTCCTTGTAACTAGTTTTTGCGGTGATTGCCGGCGCCTGCGTCAAGCGGCGAAGCCAAAGCCGGATAAAGTCTAGTGCTGCTCGTGCACAGACACTGCAGTATACGCTATAAAGTGCTTGTATTGTCAGTCGAGCAAATACATTAGCGACCTTGTGAAACCATAATTAACTTCCTGCGACCACAGAATAACTTGCCCAGAGAGATCGCAATAAAACAACCTCGCTCGATGAAATGCCTCAAAGTGTCGGACCAGAGGAATTCCACAATTTCGCCGTCGTCTAATTGCGTCCGCTGGAACAGTGCACCTGCAACCTTGCGCTATGACAGTGAGGCATATGCCGCTCACATTCCAGCGAGCACGGTATACGAAAGCGAGAAATAGGAAGCAGCTCATTTTGTGTACGACGTATACAAGGCAAACGTGTGAGTGACCCCTACTCACGCGTCAGTAGCGTGAGTGGTCGTTACTAGACTGCAGTCTCAGTGAGGCACGTTTTGCAGACATCCTAGTTTAGGTCGGGGAACGAACGAGTTGTCTTTTGTTCTCTTGTTCATTTCTTCTAGTTTCTTGTTTATTTATTTTTAAACGAACGCAGCAATGAGGCCGTTCTACTGAGGCAACGAGTAACCCAGGAAAGCAGGAAAAGCCGCCTTCGCACCTCTCACTTGAGCGGGAATTTCCGCGAAAGTCCTTCCCGCCTGCGACCGCAGACAAACGGGCGATTAGAAAAACAAGAGGAGAGAGAAGCGCGGGAGGCGACGGGAATGGGCCTTACAGCAAAACGCGAGGAGGAGAAACCGACACCACTTGTAGATCTCCTGACCGTGTAATATTTTTTTTTATATTTAAAGCCCCCCGATTTTCTTTTTAAACGGTTAACTGGAAGGAAAGGCAAGAAGGAAGAAAGTTGCGAAGCGAAAATAGTTCACTGCTGCTCGACCATACGTCTTTTTTTATTCCACTGCGTATAGCGTACGTGTGTCCTTCTGGGTTTTACTTCTTTTCTTTAGTATCTCGACGCTCTATCTTAATGGGCAGTACAGCTGCCTCGCGGCCACCAGATGCGTACAACTCGTAGACCGCTTACTCCTCCCCCTCTCCCCTCTCCCTCTCTCTCTCTCTCTCTCTCTCTCTCTCTTCTCTCTCTCTCTCTCTCTCTCTCTCTCTCTCTTCTCGCGACTATTTATCGGCCGTCTTCAGCAAGACTGCCTCAGGCGGCTAGACAGCCTACATCCTCCTCCCCCCCTCCCCGTCACCTGTGTCGAAGCTGGTTAATAGGCCGTCTAGGTATACCCCGAGGTGAACCGCGTAGTTGGAAAGCTGCGCCCGCATCCTATCTAACCAGAACGGCACGCAGACATTCGAAAGCACCTGTCGAGTTGGCCTCCTTACTCTTAGCTTACAGACGGCGGCAAATAAAATAAAGATGGTTTGCAAAAAAGCCAAGGTGAGTTAGTTTTTAGCCCGCGTATTTACATGGCGTATACAATCATGTATGCGTAGAAAGACTCTCAACAAAAAAAGTGCTATTTATTTTTAATAGTTGCACCAACTTCCACAACTGGAACATTTCATTCGGGAGTCTGTCGGGATGCATGAAGTTATTTTCAAATTAAGGCTATGCCTAGTCGTAACTATCCCAATAGTAGTCATTAGCTCCGTCACACTTTTGCCCCTGAGACCTTTCGTAGGATACCTCCTGAGAGGCGACAGACTTATGTCTCATTGGAAAGTGACCTTGAATGACCTTGGCGCCGACGCGAACTGTACGAAATCTGGTACAGAAATATCACGTTGCCCGAGAAAGGCCAGAGTGAATCAAAGCATGGTAGCCGTGTTTATGAGGTGAATAATGATTACCAAAGTTAATGAATTATGGAATAGTTATTAATACCAATGACTGGTGATGTGGATTAAAGTGGCGTTAAGGTAGACTGAGATGAGTGGAGGATTAAAGCGTATTAATATGAGCTAAGACGTATAAATAAAGAGGCTAAGGTAGATTACGATGTATTAACGTGGATGAAGATAGATTAAAAACAGCAAAATTACGTGGCTGTGGAGTCGACGGGAGGACGTGAATATCAAAAGTAGCTGTCATAACAGTGCGCCATCATTTCGTCTTCCAAGCACACAAGCAGCCTCAAGCGCACCCGAAAAGTTTTTTTGTGTGTTCACACTTTAGTTGAATACAGTATTTTCAGCGGCGTTTATCATCGCTGTAACGGAAGCTTCGAGACGATGCTTGTCAAACGCGCGCACGCAAAGGCTTCAAGAACACGGGTGTGGAAGAAAGGAGTCCCAAGCCGCCGGAAAGAAAGAATAACTGTATTTAAATCAGACTGAGTCGATTATACTACTAACATGGCGTCCGAAAAGTTCCTCGTCCTCCTTCTCTTTTTTCCTCCGTAGCGTTCCCCGAATCATGCTCTCTTCTTCATCTCGCTTACGTTGCCATGACACACAATAAAAATGCAATAACCGGTTTGCGTTCAGATTTACCTTGAAGGAGCCCGCTAAGCGGTGTTAACACGCTCGAAGAGCGCTGGAGTGGTCCGAATTTGCGGTTGTTCGTAGCAAGAAGAGATTGATAGGTCATGTGCCGGTGGGTCGAGCGACGTCTCGATTTTTCACGCTCCACAGCCCTGCCCCACGGGCGCAAGGACGCTGTACACGGGCGCAAGGTCAGTGTTGTTGCGCGGCTTTTTCACGCCTTCGGAATGGATGGTGCGGTTATATATAGGACTACCGCTGCTGCCGATGGGCGTACCGACAGGACGAAAGACTACTGCGATGCGAATGAAGGGTTAGAGACAGAGGCTTTACCAGATGGGCGCTATCACACTAGAACCCCCCCACCCTTTAAAAAAAAAATCGGCTGACCCTCACGAAAGCAGATTTTCTCTTCTCTTTGGTAGTATTTGGCTGAAGCATCCGATTTTACGAGAGCCCTTCATCCTGTACGGGACCGAATTATATTGCAGTTGAATTAATCAATGTATAATGTGGGACAAAAGCATAACACATACCCACCGGCTTGTAAGCTGCTAATACAAAGAAAGTCGTGTTGATGACAGATGTAAGAAACAATGGGCCCAACTAGTGTTACTAATGCTTTTTGCGGTGGCCTGTGTTTACTTTCCAACAGCAGAAATAAGAGGTGCTTTGTTGTTGGGAAGCTGGAAAATCTTGCTGCCAGGCTCTAGAAACTCCGCGAAACTTTCACTGCTGGAAAAGACGCATACAAGCTTACTTCCGAGTCAATTAGTTGGTTTCGTCACTTGACCTTACATGGAAACATCTATATGTGTTGACGCTTTTTGTGATTTGGTGAAATCTCATTTCTCCTTAGTCTTAACTTCAATGTTTAATTTCCTTCTCCTCGTCATTTATTTTTTGCCGCAGGGAAACTAATTACTGCGACCAGTATCTCGTAATATATTTAGCCAGTGAGCGGAGGCGAGAAAATAACTGCGACACGACTGTTGTGATGTAAAGAATATTTATTAAATTTGCATCCGGTGTGATTGGCGCCGTTACATGATTTATTGTTTCCGGCAACACGTATTCATCACATGAGGTCATCCGATGGGGCGGCATATTTACGCGGCGGTCACCGTTGTAACGCGGCAACAACAATCGGTCGATTCTTACATGCCGTTAAACGACCACGAGGTCGTTCACGTCTCACCTCTTCGCCCGACCGCTTCACACGCTACGAGTACAGAAGCCAAGGAGGCACCTTCACAGTCGACTTGCGGCCGCTCTCGACAGCCAACCCATCTCCGTCTATACACGAGCACTAACCGATCGATTGAGAAGTGGCTTTCACCCGGCAGCCTTCTTACATTTATAGGCATGGAAACGTTCCGCACGTGAATGGCCGGAATCATTTGTCATCGCATGACGGCGTAGACTTCGTACGCGTCGTGAGGATGTGTACAGGAACATCGATGGGGGTTCTTCGGACGCCACGCCGGTGCGCATCCGGTCGCTTTGTATTGAGTGAGTTACGCAGCTTTCGGGCCTTCTGTTCGTGAACGTAGCGACGGATTCAGTTATTCCGTGGCCTCGCGGATCCCTGTTACGTTGTAGCGCCTTCTTCTGTGCCGTTCGTGCGTGCGTGCGTGTGTGCGTGCGTGCGTGTGTGCGTGCGTGCGCGCGCGCGGACCATAACGGACCGAGGCCACAGATGAGTGTTAAGAAACAGGGGAGGAAGGATGAAGTGAAGAGGCGAAAGCGTTACAATACATTCAAAAACCTAGAAAAGAGATTTCGTAGGTATTTTTCGCTTAGGCAGTCACTCTTTAACGGCCTACCAATGGAGCTAACGTCACGAAGTTTGAACGCTTGCTATTTCCCTTGTCATGAAACCCGCCCGCCATTTTCATTTGCCGTAGCCCGTTCCACACTTTGCGCGCAATGCACGTTACCTCGCATTTTTACAAATCGCGTCAGGTCGAACACAATAGAACAACGCCAGGTTGGGTCTCTTACGCATTTTTTTTTCCTCTGCAAAACGCGCCACACCGTGCAGTCGCTTCTGAAGCAAGGCGTTTATTCCGCAGTCCTTCGCCGTAATCGAAAGCGAATGCGGTAGGAAGAATGGCCGCGTGCGGCAATGCGTCATAAAGAAAAGGTGGTGAAAGAGAAAGGTCCTGCGGGTGGTGGCTGGGTATGTTGGACAGTTATCAATTTTTTAACGCGGTAAACGCGTTGCCTACCCTTGTAGAATGCCTACCCCGGTTTTTGTCAACATAGCCGTAGTGCAACCGTTTCCGCGGAGCGGTTGCGTGGGAAGAAAAACATTCCGCTCATAACTTCGTAAGAGACGAATACGTTACAGACTCTGCAGCAAAGCGGGTCATCGGCCCAGCTGTAATGGGCAAATGTAGCGCGTGTAGTCTTACCCTCGTGTTGCCTACGCCAGCAACGCGCGTGGATGAGGCGGCGCGTACCAGAGATTACGGCTTAATGCTCTTGCGAAAAAAATGGTGGCAGGGACTGAGGCTGTTTATGTGAAATCAAGTACTTTCTGACGCGAGAGCTTTGCAGAGTTACCTGGTTGAAGGAACACTGAAGAGAGTTGTAAAGCACTTCACCATTAAACGTTAAAATAAGTAGGCCGAGTTCCCAGTCTTCTTTGTTCTGATAGAGGCGAAAAGCGAAAACGCCCGTGTGTTCGAGGTTTCGTTGCACGTTAAAGATCCCCAGGTGGTCAAAATTAATCCGGAGCCCTCCACTACGGCACGTTAAACCCCACAATCAATCAATCAAGTCTTCTTGGCCGATAGGTGGGCTTAAGGGAATTTTTTTTTAATCAGGGAAATGTATTTAGCCTTCCTCCCCTGGCTTCATTTTCCTCGCCTGGGTAGGGATCAAAATGAAGGATTGCGTGAGTGGTTTTACTCATCCCCGCCGCAAACAGAACAGCTATCAATGGAGTCCTGTGTCTCCATTAGGGAATTCCTGAACGCCTGTTTCGGTTCTGCAGGGCATATCGGATGTAAATAATTTACAGAAAGCATTACACCAATGTTTAATGTTCACGAATACACAATGGAAGGGCAAATAAATTCGTAGTTAGCATGAAACTTGTTTTGTGTCAATACGTAATGTGTCACGAGAAAAGCCCTGGCAAATACAGCTGCTCCTTCCCATGTACCTGGCAGACAGAAGCGTTTGCTGCGGGTTTACGAACGATCGGAAACGATATGTCATGTTAGTCAAAAATCAACCTAGTCAATGTAACAACATAGTGTCATATGCACCTTGACAGTTTTTTGTTTCTTGCACGCTAAAACTAAAGAAAATTTTTAGTTAGTTCAGAAGCTACATTTCAGTAGCTTCTATAAGAATCGACTCTTGTTCGGCACAATAAAAAAAAGCAGTCGGTCTTTCATTCCCGTGCATGCAGTATCTAGACTTTCGGGCGGGCTTGCAGCCGAGGATGGTTTCGGGCACGAAAGGTTGCCTTGCAGTGTACTACGTTATAATTCTCAAAGCGGCAGAAATTTTTGGAGTTGAAATTTCCCAACGCAACTGGAGCCCTTAAAACTTATATGACAGCACAATTCTTCAACCAAGGGCTTTAGTCGAAGCCTCCCTTGAACCTGCATTGCTTGCCGATCATAGCCGCTTAGAACAACATTTAACCAGTTGTACTGCGTGCCAAACCCCTCAGACGCAACGGGTCCCCTGACATGCCAAATTTAGTTCGGGTTCATTATGCACAGCGTGCAACCAAACAGTGTTCCAAAAAGATACACACACGCGCATGAGCAAACGCATGCAGGCGCGAAGACACACGCCCACAGGAGGACAGACAACGGGATCATCGAAGTACAGATTTATGTCTGAAGATGCGAGGAGAGCTTTGCCTTGCAAGCGTGCGCGTGGAAGAAAGCAGTTTGCTCAGGGCGTGCACACACGCAAACGTAAACTATAACCGGGGCACAAAGCAGCCCTTGCACTTGCAGCCCGCATTCACTCGCGAAGAAGCGCGCGTCAGAAGCTGAAGGGAGAAACATTTGAGAAGCGAAGGGCGAAGGACAGGCGAGGGAGAGCGTGTGCACGACGCCACTTGGTCCGCCCTGCCTGCAATCCATTGCTGCCAAGTTCACCGCCTACCGATTCGCCCATGCAGCTCTTGTCGTGCGGAGATGTAGTACTTGGTGTCAAGAAGTAGTGAGCTCGGCATACGTGTTTTAACAACACGGAAATGTTTTATTCTGGGATTCACGAAGATTTCACTTACGTCATATCCGTCATGGAAATGACGCCAGTACAACGAAGCAGGCGGCCTGTAAAGGGTGCACCCCTGCACACAGGGTCTTCTTGTGGGGAAGCAACCTTTAGCACTAAAGATGAGGTTGAGGGAAATGGATCAACGAAGGTGGGCAGCTAAGGTTTTTTAGGTACCTATACTTGAAAAGCGTGGACACGCAGTGGTTAAGAAAGGCTAGAAGGCTAACGATGAAATACGGAAAGAACAGTGGGGAATCCAAAACAGCCAAGGTAACCAAAAAAGAGGCAAGGCAGATTGAAACGAATAAATGGAGGGAAAAAATGGAAGCTAAAACGTCGTTAGAGATGTACAGGGCTGAGAATATGAACATCAGAAAGGAAAATTTCTACGATAATTCCAGGGCAGTGCTTTGCTTTTTGAGGCTAGAGCAGGTTGCCTGCGAACCAAGAGTTTGTGGGAAGTATTCACAAAATGATGGGGTATGTGTGGTCTGCGGAAAAGAACAGAAACTATGCGGCACATAGTGTTAGAATGTGAGGGTATCCATCCAAATCTACATGAAGGGAATATTGGGCTTTCAGAAGCCCTAGGATTTAAGGGTATCAGAGAGGAAGTTAACTTCAAGGCTGTCGAGGGGACGAAAAGAAGATTAGAATGCTGGTGGACGAAAAGCAGAGAGGGGAATATTGCCTAGGACAGTTACCACCTGTAACAGGGAAAAGAAAGTATTTCTGGCCTAATAAGCTTTAGTGCCTGCCCTAAGCAGCGCTAGTATTAAACCAAGAGTGTAAAACATCGTTATATTAGTCCTTTTTGGTAAGATGACATGCCAACACCCCGCTTCAAAGGGGAAACCAATAGGAATCATCATCATCATCATCAGTATGTTATACTTAGGGTTGTTCGTTTTCGGGTTTTGTATTGTAACACTAAAGTGTTTTATGCCGGGATACACCAAGATTTTACTGACGTCATACCTGTCACGGATATGACGCCAGTACACCTTTGCCGAAGCGACCCGTCAGCAGGACATCGCTCGCTAAGCACAGCCACCAGACAACCGCCGACCCGTAAGACATGCTCAGCTGCAGATTTCGTAGTACATTTCACTTTCATGTTTTACCGATTCCTATGACAGAGGAATCAACCACAGTTTTTCTTATGTTTCTAGGTACTTTAGCTGCTATGGCTTGCTGGATGTAAATCAAACCACGGGGGCCGTGCTTTGTCAGAGGGGCGCAGCAAGGAAAAATAGACGAAGAGGCGTGGAGTAAAGGCCCGTACAGAGTCCATTAGTGCGCGTTGTTCGCTGACAGCCAAAAATAAAAAAGACGCCCACTATAGCACGTGGCGTGAGATGTATAACAATCCATTTCCAAATTTCTTTTTTTTTTCTTCGGCGTTTTGTCAATAAGCATTTTCTGTGTAATTTAAATTTGATCTAATGATTTGATGTCAAGACGGCCGGATGAGAAGGGACACTGCGACACGTGAATCCATTGCTTATTTCAGGGGCCGCTGGCAACCTAAAACCATAATATATATATATATATATAGATAGATATATATATATATATATATATATATATATATATAAATTTCATTGATAGCCCTATCAAAAGCGACGTGCCCACAAGAACTTCGCGACAAACTTTCTGTGGAAATTGGTTTAGACCTCAAACTAATCTTTTTTTTTTTTCGCCGGGAGAGTCCCTAGGCTTAACCGAGCATACCCTAAAATGTAATATACAGTAGAATCTCGATAAATGGAAATCGCTTAAACGGAATTGTCGCTTAAACGAAACAGTTGCCTGGAATTTGGTTGGTTTTCTATTCAGATAACGTAAAAAACACTCTCGGTAATCGGAACTAAAATTTCCGCATCACCGTGTAAACGGAACCAGAAATGGAACTTCTTGTGAAATCCACTGGCATGAGAATCAGCTTTTTACGGTTCCGGCTGTTTCCTTCTTGTTTTTTTTTCTTCCTCCATGCTTTTTTAGCCTTGTTGGCATCGTAAGTCTCGTCTCGTAAGTGGTTAGCCGTGTTAGCGCAACGAATGTAACATCGCAGTTCTTGTTCCAGTCGTTCGGTCTCAATTCTGGACGCCGAGGCTACAGGGCTCACCTCCTGTCGCCTCGATCTTGCCATCGTTGTGCTATTCGTCCTTCATTACCACGTTGCCGTCTTCTAAATTCGGTGGCTCGTAAGCACTCGCGAAGTTGAGGCCTCTAGCCTCCGTGAAGATGCAGTTGCAAGGACTCAAACAAAAATAATTGATGAATTTTGTAGTGCACAGCGACTCGTTGTTGCCAAATCAACTTTGTGAATGCTGTGCCTACGCTTCTTGTAGTTTTCTTGCTTTCTGAAAACTATCAGCTACAGTCACTTTCTAGTGGTTAGAGTTCCATGAAATGCCCTTAGAAGTGTGTACGCACATAAATTTGCACCTTAGAACATCTCTCTTAGTAAACGGAACTCCTGTTAAACGGAACTAATTTTTCCGGTCCCTTGAAGTTCCGTTTATCGAGAGTCTACTGTACGGGCATTGTAAGCTTTTCTCCACTGAGAAGTTTTGTCAGGATGGAATAACAAAGGAATATATGCAGGAGTGCGCATGGCGGGAGTCAAGACATACAGCATTACAATTTGAAACACTGGTGCAGCAGCAGTTGTAAAGAGGGGGGGGAGGGGGGATTTCCTGGGGTGCCTCCATGGTCTGCTGCTCCGCTTTTTAAAGGGACTCTGCAACACCACCGATAAATGTTTTCTTTCCTTCGCGTCTGGAACCATTGAGAAAGCTATAGTTATCGCCAGGACAAAGTGGCACTGCGCGATTTGCTCGTCGCAGCAGATTCGGCTTCCGCTTCTCCTTTGCTTTTGTGGCGATTTTCTTTAAAGTTGCTTGTGAATGAGTTTATTGCTTCAATTGAAAGGAAGCCGTCAAATAGCCGCTGCATCGCTCTCGTGACGTAATTCAAGTGCTCGAAAAAAAGCCAAAACAGGGAAAGAGAGAATTTTTTTAGCAAGCTTCTGAGTTATCTAATAGGCAAAGAGCAGTAATTTTTGGCTCAGGCACTTCGTTACCCCCTATTCGAAATACTGAAATCCTTTAGATTTAGAGAAAAGCTGAGAAAAGTGTAGCAGGGTCCCTTTAAAGGCGAACCAAGGCAGTAAGTAGATACCGTAGCTTTTTCATTTTTTATATCAGTCGTTCGCCTTGTGCTTAGAACTCAGTCACTAAACCAGTGGTTGCTTGAAAGCTGCAAAAAAGCCTTGGCCTTCGCATAAATGCACGGAGCTCACATGAAGGAGTTCAATCTGCGACTAAACCGGGATAAGATAGCTGGGATCTGGATCGCACTCTTCCTGAAAGGGTGTGGCTCCGTCTTATTCACAGACAACAGAAATCAAGAAGTTGTTCCTATCTGGGACAGTGCTAGTGAACCCACTTTACGCAAGCACGCCAGCAAGCCTCTTTGAAATCGCTTTGTGAACGTCAACCAGACCCTCAGAGCTAGGCGACCGTGTTCGAAACTACCGACCCTACAATCAGCCGCATCTTCTAGGGACAGACACTGCATCCCTTCGCCACACTCCCAAAGCCCGCGCACGCAAGGACCACCACGCACGCACGGCGCGCGCAAAGGGAAACGGCGACAGCACGAAATGGGCTCAGACACGGAGTTCACGCATCACCTTCAAAGCGTGCGATCGACTCCTTTCAGCTCCGCGGGCCCGAGACGGCGACGCGGTCGAAGCGACCCGCCGAAAACAGCTCCAGGACAGCACTGTCGCCGCTGAGCGCGCGCGCACAAACACAAAGGACAAGACCTCGCCGTCACGGTCCCGAAACAGCGTCGCTCCGGAAGAGGCCGCGTTTGGGCGCTCGCCGCCGCCGCCCGCATAGCGGACAAAGGCGAGCACGACTCAAGAATGAAGCTCAGCGGCCCGTGTAGCGAAACGCGCGACCTGTCGGATAGGCCGCGGAGGTAGAAACCCCGGCGGTGGTGCTGCAACGCGTGCGGGAACGGATTCAGGCTCTAACAGGATAACGTGAGGCGGAAAAGAAAAGAACCTCATTTTCCAAGAAATGCCTCGTTAGGAAGATAAAAAAGACCGCGCTCTCGACGACGTAAAGAGCTCCTTAACGAACCACGACACGCGCCCCAGCAGCCCACGCTGCGCATGCGCTGCCTGCCCTAAACGCGGCGCGACGGACTTGACAGCCTGACAAAAGGAGACCGACGGCCGAGGAAGATGAAAGAAAGAAAATTCGGCGTTGATGCGGATTGCGCGAGGGGAACAGCTGGGACTATGCACGATCAAGCTGGAGTGTCCAGGTTAAACGTGCCGTATACAGAGTGTGTGCATGCGTATACGCGCTGAGCATAACATGGAACTGAGTCGATGATCTGTGAGGGCCGCTAAAGCGTGCACGTGCGCGCGTGCAACGGTTGTCCCTCCGTGTTTGTCGGCGGTGTTTTATATCGCGTGTGAGTCAGCAACCGAAGTGAGAAGGTGTGCAATACGTGTGCATGGAGAGTTGTGAGCGGCTGCTAGAGACAACTGTGGCTAACCGACCGTATAGCAGCCAGAGCATCCTGCGACGTGCCGAGAACTACAGCGGTTTCTGGGAAGATGTTTTGTTCGAACAGCTGAACGAACTAGAGCTCAGGCGTGCACTTTTCACAGGGCGTAATCGATCGCCAACCGTCGGTCCTCGCGTGTGACAGCGGCTTGCTAAACAATCAAGTAACGACCTTATTCGTGAAAAGGGTCCGTGTACACTCCACGGATAACATAAACTCTTCGCCTAGAACGTGTAAAAAAGAAAGAAAAAAGAGGCTTACGACGTAATGTAAAACTCTTCTGCCTGCTTTGCTGAGAGTATAAAAGCGTAACTCAGATGTAAATAAAAAGAAATAGGACGTAGTCAGGTCAAAATGAGAACCATTACATTCGTCAAAAATGAAATAGGACGTAGCTAGGTCAAAATGAGAACGATTATATTCGTCAAAAATCGTTCTTGGCGTCTTTTATGTATGTGTAGCTCTGTATCTTCTGTATGTGCATGTTTCTGTTATGTATGTGTACCTGTTATATGTCTCCCCCCCCTCCCTCTCTATTTTGCTGTGCGTGCGCGCGGTGTGCGTGTGTGTGTGTGCGGGCGTGTGTGTAATACAACCGGACATATTTTGATGTGTTTTTTTTTTTCCATGAGATTTTCAGCACCATTCTCAACAAGTTCTTCTTGCAAACCGTTATTTCAGTGCTGTGGGCGGAGACACTCGATAACAATTACGAATCCAGCACACCACATTCTTCCCAAAGAAATCCCATAGTAGACAAAAAAGAAATAGGTACACAAATACCGACAGATCAAGGTACGTAAGGGCCATAAATCCTACTCGAAATCCGCGCCCACTAACGAGCACAAATGACGAACAATCACAGCGGCCATTCAAGTCGTTCCGGGCAGAGCCAGAACTGAAGAAGCGGCGCCGGGGCGCTGCAGTATCGAAGTGAAGGCGCCCACCACAATCGCTTCCGCTCCTGTCGTTATTCACTGTTACACATTCGTCGGAAGCACGATCGCAACGAGCGTAGTACGTAGGCGCGCTCCAGCGTATCCAGTTCAGCTGCTGACGAGCCGGACCGCGTTCACACGATGCCACACCCAACAGTCGGATGCGTTGAGGCCCCGTTCCCGGGTATGCGTACGCCTCCGCACCACAGAGACGAGCTCGACGCCGCCTGGATAAGAAAGCCGCAGTGCCCTCATCTTTCACCCACGTCTCTCCAGAAACGATCGGCCCACTTCAGAAAGCAGTTACCCTCTTCTCCGATCGTCGTTTACTCGCAGTGGTGTGAGCTGCGGGCGCCATCGATGCGTTATGACGACGCTCGGAGGCATTGTACACTGGGCGGCGTTCAGCGATCGCGCTGGCCGAGATTGTTATCGAAGGCACGACTCGCTTACGAAATGAACGCGGGGGTTAGTCGCGGGGAAAAGAACAGGGAGCTTAAATGGTCATCACAAGTGGGCTTCGCTTCCCTCGGAACGCAACGGGGGCCTTTCTCGTGAGCAATTCATTGGCCGGCGGAAGTGTACTTCCGGGTGCAGGTAGCAGATGGACGAGCCGCCGCTGGTGCGACGCGGCTTTCGTGGGGCTCGCCAAGCAATTTCGTATCGTATTGAAAGGCTTTAAATAAATCACCCACAGTTCACATCCGTAGGTAACATGTGGAGATCACATTGAGCTGATAGCAGTTGCTGTTCTTTGTTAACATTTACTTTGAGGATAGCAGTGATCATAACCAGATTGAATGTCTGAGTGTATGCTCGACTACGGGAATGAGTGAGGATCACTTATGGTGTAGTAAGGTTTAGTGGTCACTGACTTGCTACTCTCAAGACTCAGCGCCAATTACCATGCAACAAACCATGTGCCGTCAGTTCGATTCCAGGTACAGTACATCCCTCACACAACGGCACTTAACTAACGCCGTATCCAAAGGCCTGCGTTTTCGAAACGGCACAGAATAAGCAACTGAGTTTTATGCTGAAATGTGCATGGCATATTTTTTTCCTTTGATATTCTGGCGACACCGCGAACCTTCAACTTGTACACGATTTCGATTGATTGTAGGGTTTAACACGCCGAAGCCACTGCAGGGATATAATGCGCGCTGTATTGGAGGGTTCTGGGTTAGTTTTCGCCCCCTGTGGATCCCTAACTTGCTCGAAACTTCGACCCACGGGTGTTTTCGCTATTGGCCTGCATCAGAAAAGCAGCCACCGTGGCCGGTATCGAACCCGCGCCCTTGGGCTCAGCGGTACAACGCCTTAGCCATTGATCCACCGCTGCGGGTCTTGTATACCATTTCAAAGCTTCCCTTCTATAGGCTCAGCCATTTTATACTGATCTGTTCTATAGACTCATTTTCACGAGTGCATTCTAAACCCCGAGCTCACTTAACCGTTCAAAAAAAATATTTGTTGCTTTACATCCCTGGGGAACGGCTGTCATCAAACGTCGCGCACTACAGATATCGTGTACCAAGTGTGCGGTACCAAATGCAGTCCACGAGGTTGTTCTTGCATTTCTTCCTCACCACAAAATACCACCGCGAGGTGCATACCCAAGGGACGCCCTCCGAGTCCGGAGGGCGTCCCGGAACCATTCGGACAGTGTCCAGATGAACTTCCGGCATGCGGCGGGTGGTCGGAAGTTTCCATTTGTCTTTTGTTGTCAAGGGCATACACGCTATAAACAGCCACACAGCTCTCACTCGGCGTCACGGGATCTTCTTTTCGCGAGCAAGACCATAAAAAGCGAGAACAACGGCAAAGCACTGCGATGACGGGCGAAGCTCGTTTGTCGCAGACATCGACTACGCTTCTCACTGACCGCTATGTGCGCGCAGACAGCGAGAATGATGACGCTCCCCTTTGTCTCTCGCTCTGATCTTTCTTCTTTTTTGCTTAATGCGGGCGTAGCCACAAAAAGAAGGGCCATGCCAGGAGGCATAGGACGAGCCAAGAATGGAGCAGCGCACAAGAGGACAGACAGCGGCGGCGATGACGGCGACGACTTGCGAGTTCCTCATTGTGTCCGCCATGCATAGTGAGGCAGGAAGGGGCGCAAAACAAAAGACTGAGCCACGTTGCGGAAGCTAGCTTCGTCCGGCTCCGCTCTTTGGTAGCGGCAGCTAGAAGCGGCGGCGTTCTGCGGCATCCCCGTGCACGCTGCGGCTTGCCTGCACCGGTTTCTTTCTTTTGGCCTTTTACCTTTCCTGCTGTCTTATAGGAGGGCTTTGTGGGGCTCCTCTTTCCGGCCCGCTTGTCTTAGAGTGGCGGCGATTATGCGGGGCTCGGTGCGCCCGGCATATCTTAAACGGTAGTTGAAGGCCTACCGGACGTGCCCGGGATCTATGCCTCACTCGTGCTCGTGCAGCGAGCACGAGCGAGCACGCTTGTGCAGCGAGCAGTTCTTGTTCCCTAGGTGGGTTGAGCTATTGCCCTGTTTTTTGGTGGAGAGCCACATTACTTACCGGTATGTGTGGCTTGTGGCAAACTATCATGAGCCCATTGAATAATATGGCATCGATTCCCGATGCTTCCTGGTTGTTTGTGACCTCACATTCAGGGCGACGAACAATTAATCGCCTTGGACTGTTCACAACCGCAATATTGGTTAACCATACGGTGTGGAGATTATTAAGACATTTCGTTTTTATTGATATTTATTTATTTAGACAACAAGACCTCGGGTGAGCAGGCCAAAGACAGATGATCTCTGCCCGACTAAAATCAACGTTTCATATGACGATCGCATCTGCACGTGAACGTTTATTAGCTTACCTCATCTCAAACCTCGGGTGCGTTTACACGCGAGTTTATGAAACACTTCGTGCAGGAAGGCTCCGCTGGACTTGCGTCTTTTGGTATACCCGCTGTTTTCTGATGGGACTATGTACCGGTTGCATTGCGGGGCGTCCCGGCTAAACCCAACTGCTGCAGTTTGATGTTCTTCGAAACTGGCACGGCCAGTTTAGAGCAACGACTAATAACGCTTGAGGCATCTTCCGCGCGTAGACAAGCTTGACCTGGTAGCCGAATTCCAAGTGTATGGCGCGAAAATTCAGCATGATACCTCCTTCTTTTCGGTCAGGGGACTCCTGGTTGTTTAGTTACGCGAAAATTCCCAAGAACTTCTCCAGGGGTGTGGTAGTTAGTTGGAAAGCGAGTTAAACATCATGCACCACAAGCGGTAGCCTGTGTCAGTCATTGTGTCTTAAGGTGGGGTCTTACTTTCATCACATGCAAGCGTGGCAATTATAGACTGGGAAGTAACAGTGCTCTAAAAGCGCATAAATGCGTCTGCAGATTGAACTATAGCGGAACAACAACGTGTGTTTTGGGCATTGTCAATACAGGCCGAGCAACAATTGAGGGCGTACCAATGTGAGCAGTGATTCCTAGATTCTATTCAGTTAAGTACTCCAGGTTGTACATCTCTTACTCCGCTTACTTTCTTGACTGGGGGCCAGATGTGCAGACATTCTCCTTAAACTAGCCCTGGGTGATTCCCCGTCTGGCTGTAATGTGTCCTGGCACGCGAAAAGGTCACCTCCAGGATAGAGAACGCAGGTACGCTTGAGAGATAGACAATGCCGAAGGACGACAACTTGACGAGCACCGATCAAGTATTTGGCCCGTAGTGACGTTACGGCCACACATACGCCTAGAAGTTGGTGCTCCCCCATACCAGCTGTCGTGTGTTGTGAGCGTGGCATAAATCCTGCGTGTTTATGACGATTTCCCGGCCTGGAACCGCACGAAACTTTCATACTGCTCCTGTCACGTCGTAGCGCTCGCGTCGGAGCTGTTGTGGGTAAACAAAAAGAGGGTCCCCTTCAGCCCAAAGTTGTTGGAACGGCGTTGACTGGAACCTCCGAAACGCAGGATACATTTGCACGCCCATAAATCCCCCCCCCCCCTTTAAAATGGCGGGTTAGGGCATGGGACGCGCTATCCGAAAATCGTGGATCAGAATTCTACCAGAAGAACATGTTTTCGTACGATTTATTTCTGTGTGTGTGCGCGTGCGTGTGCATGTGTGAGTGCGTGTGCGTGTGTGTGTGCGTGTGCGTGTGCGTGGGTGGGTGTAAATTCGTTCAACTTTCGGTTCGCCCTCGGGCGTTTGGATATAACATGCACTGGTCGGCTGATGCCCCCTGTGTTGTATGTATACTACTAAGGACACGCTAGCCTGACAAGTTGAAATTGTTGGCATGCCGAGTCAGCCGGACGGGTCTCCAAATAAACAAACAAAAACAAAAAAAAATGTTGTTGAACTCGTTAGATGATTGTGCACGTCATGTAGCAAAGCAGGTGGAGCACAATCTTGAACTAAATCACGGGCCCGTTTGTTCAGGTTAATTAACCACAGCTTAACCTTCTTTGTGTTCTCAATTTTGGATACTTAGTTTCACGCGAGGCCAATCGTAGCCATTAACCTACCGTGCGAAACACCGACCCTCACAGCCGTCAACCGTGTTCGCCTTCCGAATCGACAACGCCGTCGTGGGAAGACACGCCGGGGAGTTACTTGTGTACTCAACTACAAAGCAAGACCTGGAAACCCCTATTCGTTCGCCTTCATTTACTTCGTTTTTTTTTTCTTGCTCCCGCCGTATTGACTGTCGCAAGTAAAGCCAGGAAATGCAGTGGTGGCCTGGGACAAACCTGTCATGCGTATTCGGAAAGGTTGCCATGCATGTTAGTCGGCTAAGGACCCTCCGTCGAAAGACGTTCGCCAACGGAAGTAAAAAAATAAATAAATCGGGACCCACAGCAGAACTTACCGCGCACAAAGCTATCCCCCCAACTGCGGAACGAAGTGCGCCGCGATGCTCTCACGATAAGTATGCCGGTTGTAAAAAAGCTCTTCTTTCGTTAAGGGTTCGCAAGGGGCTCTCTGCTTTGTCGGTTAACAACGGGCTTATAGCTAAATAAAAGGCAAAGCCGAGGATGTAAACAGTGCTACCTGGAGAGCTAGGAATAGGCCTAAAAGTGTGGAGTTTAGTCGATTAGTCCGATTGTGTTCTTGTGGGAAAATGGTTGGTCTCTGTTTAAAATGCGTGGCATTGCTTCGTGCTGGCCGTTCGCGGGCAAAATAGCCCTCTGGTATGTGCACAGCGGGGAAAATGGAGATAACGCAATTTTAGGTCTTTTTATGACCGTGCTTTAGGTTCCTGGTTGCACCTAGGTCGTTCAGTATTTATCTGTGCATCAGCGCGTTGCGTTAGGGAAGCACGCGTATTACGCATGCAAAGTACTTAATGAATACACATGTGGGCTATATTCCTCAGCTGTTCCCATTTCCGCCAGCAGGTAGGAGGACAAAATGTTAATTAGAGGCGAAGCTCCATAAGGGTTCGGGCTGTCGGCGTCTCTCGTCGTCGTCGTCTCATGTAGACACGATACTAAAACCCAGGGACACTTGTTTTTCAACGCCTTGCGCTAGAACGCTTCAGGCTTCTAAGACACGAGACTTTTACAGCAAAGCTGTATACCTCTACCCCCAAACGTTTCATCTCCGTGGGCAAAAACGCCAATTCACCGCAAATACCCTATAGATTGCATGTTTAGCCCCTGCCCAAGGTTCACATTAGTGGAGATGGCACGGGTATTTTTCTATGAACTCCTAGTTGAAAAAAATTTGTAACTTTTTATTGAGCATAAAGTTGGAGGCTCTCTCAATCCAGAAAGCCACGACAGCCAGTAAAACGTCAATAAGTAATGAAACGAATACTAAATCTAAAGTACTTTTTAACCAAAAAAAAAGCGGAATGTTTAGAAATCACTTCGTTCACTTTTTTGTAAACGCCGCCTGTTGCTACCCGTTGGTGTCGTATACAAACTCATACCAAAGCGTACTGTCTTGAAACCGAGGCTTGGTGTTTTCATTAGAGCCTCGAGATCGTTCTAGAAGGGATGAAAAAAGCTTCCACACTTACAAATTTTTCTGTAGAGCAAGTACTTCTCACTCTCACTCTCTTCTGTCTGTGTAGTTTCACAGACCTGTTTTCTTTTCTTTGGTTTTTTACTAGGCCATGGAGTTAAAATACCGACAAAGGCAGTACTCCTCCTCAAATATAAAGATATGCATTGTTCCTTTGTTCCCGATCCCGTACGCCTAGATTCTTTTTCGAAGGGCTATCTATCACGAAGGGACCACGTTAATTGAACCTTGTTCAAAGTTTGGCATGTCGCGAACCTTCAAACGTACAAGATGAGCAATGGCTATGCCACGTGTATTCAGTTTTCCACGTTAGGTTTTATAATTCTGTTTTCAAACCACTCGCCTTATGCTCGATGTACCGCAAACTATAGACTCATCGTTTTCGCCAAGCACATGTATTTGTTTCTCGCATTTAGTGGCCCTGTAGTTTACTTCGATTACTCCTTCTGGCCATGTCCGTCATTCTTAATCGCTAACGCACTTTCCGCTTTGCAATAAGCAGAATGTTTTCCATTGCGTGCATATAGAAATCCAATCTTATATTGTTTTTAAGCAATAGTTTGAAAACCGGTTTTCTGCTATGGAGGAAAATCTTGTCGGACAAACTTTTCTTTTCTGTAGATGAAGCAAGGTTTTTATGTAGCCCAAAATAACTATCTTATGCAATTAACGTCACACGCCTGAAGAATAAAAATCCTGAGTTGAAATAATGCTCGTGGTAGTTCACATTTAACACGACTTGAGTGCGAACGACCGACGCGTCATGGCACTGAGAACAATGCGTTAGCGGAAATGCGGTCGTGAGCGTACATGGAAAACAAGCGGAGAGCAATACCGCACAAGGCGCGAAGGCCGGGCCAGGCGCCTTGGCGGCAGATCTCGACAACTCGTCAAAGCGCGAATACAACACACCCGCATTTTTTTCTTCGGCACTATGTAATACGACGTAATCCTTTGCGCGAACAATGCTTCGAAATGCTGCCGGGCGGAGGCATCTCAAGGACAGCTTTGTTCTCGCCTCTCCGACAATTCCTCTCCGCATCGACGCGCAGGCTCCGAGACGTTCATTCGCGCGGACGTTCGCCTCGGTTACGTATACAAAGGCCCAGCCGGGGGAAGGGCGTGGTCGAGAAACCCGTGTTCAGTTTAGATGGGCACAGCCGAAGAACACCCCCTCTTCCTCGCATGAAAATTGATGTTTTTAAGGGGGCATACAGCACTTGATTTTCTCGTTGTTGCTTTACTGTTGACGCTCAACGGATACGGCAGGATTGCCCCGGAGAACGATCAAGAGAAGAATAATTAGGATTAATGCATATCTTGTATTGTTTAACAAACAGTCAATTAAAGTTTTTTCTGCACACTTCAATGTATTCTTCATTACATGCGGATCTTCAACGAATGCAGCACTACGGCATCAGAAATGGAGTACGTGAAGAAGAAATTGCTGGAAAATTATTTAATGGATGCTTTTTATATTATTTAACGAACAGTTTAATTAATGTCTTCCTGCGCTCTTCAATTCGTACTTCGTTGTATACCGATCACCAATCAATGAATACGGTCCTGCTGCATCGGAGAGGGGGTATGCGAAAGAGAAATATCTAGAGAATGCTTTAATGCATACTTTTGTACCTTCTTTCACGACCGTCTTAATGTGTGTTTTTTTTCTGCACGCTGTGTGGCTTCGACCCACATGCACTCCGTTAAATGTAATTTAGTGGTGATACGGAGAATAAGTCAATAATTGTAGGCGTCTCAGGTTCGTTGGAGGCTGAAACAATTAGTGGTATACCTGTTGCACATGCACTAAGTATAGATCTACCCTGGTGGTATCGTGAACCACCCACCGGTAGGCTACAACACGTAATCCCGAAAGTTATAAAATCAGGCCACGTAAACGTACTTTAGAGGTTCGCAACGAAAAACATTATTAACGGTGTACGTGACACTTGATGCCGACCGGCGTGTCTTGTGTCCCTCGTGCAGCATGGCAGCCATAAAGTATGATTTTAACAATTCGATAATTAACGGCAATTGGCGCTAGGTAATTAAACTTCGTGTTATTTAACTTGCTTTTTTCCTGCAGCAACGATATATGCAGTGAGGTGTCGTGTACGTGTATGCAGCATCACTGCTTCATTGTTGACGTACCCTTTGTTTGCCCGTTTAGTGCAGTAACTGAACCACCATCCGCTTTCTCACACACCTGGACAGACTACAAAGGGATCGAAAAATTGGAGTACATTCTAAATTTCCCTTTATCTCCCCGCTTTCTTCTCTACCCCGCATAAATGTTCACAGCCATTTTGAAGAACTTTCCCAACGGCGTCACGCTAAACGCGCGAAACGCCGTCAAAGGCGCGCAGATAACACTTCCAGCACGCCGCATCGCGTGTCCTGATCGATGGCTACACAATGCTGAATACACACAAAGGACGCATTGCCGAGAGATTCCCGCACCTCGCAGCCACCCCCGCCCCGTCGTCGGCGAAAAATCAGCCCGCTCCATCGAACCTTGTGGCGCGGCCGAACGCACGCCTACGACTTCGGCGGGAGCGAAGGAACCCGTAGCGGCGTTTGTGTATGCGCGATCAAACAGCGGCCCGTTTTTAAGCGGCCTTTGCCGCATCGAGTTCATCTGAAACTCATCGAAAGGAGGCGCGGGGCCGGTACAGGTGGGGCTCGGGTTATAAGCCGTAAAAATCTCCGAGGCCACCCTGCATGAGGTGGCGTGGTCTGGGTGCGTGTGTAAGAACAGCGGCGACTCTGCGCATTTTTGTAGGAAGAGTGTGTGAAGAAGGCGGTGTTTCGTTTGTTGGTAGCAACAGGTCCGGGTTGGGGTATTGTGTATCCAGAGATGCGGAAGATGGATGGTGCGATGAAGGGAATGTTGTCTCTATGGGCGCGGTGCAAGCTTAGGTAGTGCTCTGGTTGACAAATAAAACACACCACAAAAGCACTTTGCATCGCTTGTAAAGTTGCTTCAGAAATCCAACTGTCTACGGAATTAAGTTGTATACGCTGTTTTGGATGTATACTGTTGACCAACAGAGCAGGTTTTCTTCCTGCGGCTATGGGCAGGGCTGGCTACGTCAGAAATATGGTAGAACTCCGTTAAAAAAATTATTCAAAATATCGCGTTTTTTCAAGGTGTCGTGGTCTTTACTGCAGTCAAGACAGACGAGAGAATACCCGCTTTTAACTTATGAGAGACTCGTTAAAAATAATTCGGTAAATCGGAACTCTCGAACAAAGCGAACAAAATTTGTTCCTTTATGACAAGCCCAGTGAAAAAAAAAAGAAGAACTTAGTCGCTTGAGGTGAACTGCGGATGTGCCGAACATGTTTTTCTGACCTCTTCAAGTTCACCCTAACGGGAGCTTTCTGCCTTACGAAAATTGCTACGTTGTAACCATCTTGATCGGCTCCTTTCTTGTGCAGGGCTCATGCGGTGCATTTGGGGTTGCTCTCTTCTTTCCTATCTTGTTACGACCGATGTCTTTTTATCTTATCATTCTCAATTGCCGATACATCGTGGCTTTTATAAATTTATTCCGTGCTGCCTCAGTGAAACTTTCGTAAGATCCTCAGAGCAGCGTTTCTTCGGAAATATTTGAACTGGAAGCCACGACCTGAATACTGTCTCGCCACGCACATGGCCTCTGCTCGAACGTCGATAAAGGATGGGCTTCTCCGCTGTGTTGAATTCATATTTGATTCTTCTACTGCCATTGTATTCTCCACACTTGGTTACTCGCTTACTTTGCCTTGACGAAGCGAGCTGACGTAGGCGCAACATTAAACTTCAAAGCACAGGTGTTTTCGATCGTTCAACTTGAAGTGCGTGAGATAACAAATACTCCAAAGATTGTAACCCACTCGCTGTCAAGTCGCCACAGTGAGAACCTTGTGCGTGGTGTGCAGAGTTCTGCTGATACAACATACGAATAGTAAATGGGCCAGATGGTCGCGCTTACATATTTAATAGCCGGTATCTTCAGAGCAACCGCGATGTGACAGCCCAATTGGTATGATAATTGCATCCTCGTGGTTATTGTGACGCCTTTTACCTTTATTTTTCTTCCTTTCAGGTAGCCCTAGCTGTCACGCATGAAGACAATAGGCCCCACCTGTGGCGCAGTGTCTGAGTAGCAAAGCAGTGGCGAGGCACAAATCAGTCCACCTTTCCAGACGGGCATCGCGAAGATGCCGATCAGACGCCGGCAGTTCCGGGTAGCAAGGCGCTGCCCATGCGGCATCCAAACACACATGCGTGAGCGGGTCACCACCACGGAAGATAGTTTCCGCTTTCACACGCTCTTATACTGTCAAAAGGCCCAGCAAGGGGGCGCTGCAACAATGGCCAGCGGGTCATCTTTTGGGCGGGGTCCCTTTATAAAGGAGCGTGGTATCCTCTTTCTTTTTGTCGCATGCTGTCGCGGACAACCTGGAAGAGGAGGTATCTTTCACACCTGTGCGTGTTTACGTGTGTGGATGCATCGTAGAAAGACGGGGTCTCCTCCTACGTGTTGGCTCATAAGTTGCGCTCACATATCTTGGATAAGCGTATGGACTGCATCCGACACTCGCATCCTGTCATCGTTATGTGTGGGCAGGGGCTGGCAGTGTGGTGGGTGTGAGGTTGCATGCGGCGCGAGCTTTTTTTTTTTTTAACCGTGGGGCCCATAAATGTTTACCACGTTGACACTGTCTACCGCATAACGGCGGCAAGTACAAAGTTGCTTTTCGTTCCTGAACATTTGCATGCCAGTTACTGCCGCGGAAGCTGATAGGCACGACTTACGAGGGCATACGGCGGTCTATGCAGGAGGATATTTCTAACCAGTGACTAATTGCGCATCCGTGTAATTATCGTGCTCCTTCGCCTCCGGATGTCCCTTTAAGCCTGACTTCGTAAAGCCACACCTCTTAACCATTTGCCTGGTGCTTGCGCTCGCTGGTCTTGTGCGGCGGTGAGTTTCAATTATGTATGGCGTTCGCTGGACAAAGAAAAAGAAAAATGGGAGGGCACATGATGATGATGTTGAGGATGACACAAGAAAAAAATGCCTCCCGTGGTCATAATGAAATCTGTGTCCCTCTCGTTACGAAGCCGACTTCTATCCAAATGGGCTGTCCGATAGTGTCGCCGATTGGTGGTCAGGTGGGAAGCGGGACCTTAGCTTCTTCACGAGGGATTAGTTTGCTGTAGACCGAGTTTGGAGTTTGACTCGCAGGCAGTTTGCATTTGATCATCGACGCGTGGGCTTTGACTCTAAGACGGTTTGCACTTTGATCATTGACGCTGGAAATGTGATTGCAGCGACTTTGACTTTGGCACTTCGCCATTTGGTTCACACACGCAAGAAAGCTTCGTGTTTCAACCATCGTCGTCGTTAGACGGAGAGCATTTCATTTGTTTTTTTTTTCTATACGTTTCGGTTCACCTAGCACCAGCTGTGTACACAAATTCTACAACTAGCTATATAGAAATTCCAATGTGTATAAATTACTAGGTATTGTGTGTAGGCCTCTTGAGCATGTTCAGGAATAAAGAACCAAGCCAGAGACGCGTCATAAAGAGAGGGCATAAAAACACGCCGTGCATTCATTGTGCCCAGATATTGCTACACGCGGCGCATGAGAAGGGTTGGAAGCAGGGAATCCGTCCGTGGGACAATTAGCCAAACCGCAGGCAGCGATCGGTGGCGGCAGCCATCCATGTGTGTGACCCGCTTGTTCGCCGAACTGTGTTTGCCTTCGGGCCTTCCACGACTACAGCCTGTTTGTTCCCTGTCCTCGCCCCGTCTTTGTTGCGGCAGCGCTCTCCGGCCGTTATTGCAACGAGCGCGAACTAAGCGCAGGAGGAAGCCGCTCTAACAAGCACCTCTCCCCAACGTTACCTCTCCCCACCTGCAAACCAGGGCTCAAGTAAGAAACAGAAGAAAGATGGAAACAAGCCTCCTTTCCGGATACGATACCCTTTTCCGCCACCACGGAGGTTGATCTCGCGTGTTGAAGCCGCCGGACTTCCTTCCTCGTCGTCACTGCCTCTGCTGCTACCTCAACGTCGTCTCCCTCCTTCCGCTGACCCGGGGGTGTACGCACACCTTCCGGTCTTCCGCGCCGGTTTAATCGGCGGCCCGCATGAGGTGCGTCGCGTATAATTGCGCGCGACCTGGGGTGACTCGCTGCGTGCCAGAAGTGCTCGGATTTCTGAGGGCTGCTGCACGCAGTGGGGCCTGGTCTAACCACGGCTTCCGGAGTCGACAGCAAAGCAGTACAAGAAGACCTTCCGTGCGGCCTACCGGACGTGGGACAAAGTGTGTCAGTCGTGACGGGTAGGCGTGTTGGATGCGGGATCAGAAGCAGCAGCGGCGGTGGCGATTGTGTGCGCTGCTGTTTGCGCGGCTTTCGCGAATCAGCTGCTCCCGGTGGCTTCAGCCGTCCGATGTGTGAGAGATAAGGAAGGGGTGAAACAGTTCCCCCGCGCGCACGTTGTTAAATGTTGTGAGGATGCGTGAATTTTCTACGGGCTGCTCGTTCTTCACGTCACTGGGGAGTTTGAGCGGTGGCAGTGTCGGCGCGTGTTGAAAGCGGGGTGATTAGTCAGGTGAATTCCGCGCGCCCTTTTCTCTACTGGTTAGGAGGCATCGCCTGGAGCTACAGGGGCACGCGTGCCGCTATTATGAACCCCGGAAGAGAATACGGAGAGAAAGGGGGTTACAAGTGTGCTGTCACCTTCGATCAGGCCTGATACTATTCCCTCTTCGACATTCGCATCCACTGCTCCTCTCAGCTCAGGAACTTTTTACCTTCGCTTACTGTTTGTTCCCATATCTGCGATAGTGTGGTCAAAATGCCTTCCAGATGCAGGAGCACTGATACTTTGTCCAGTGCGTTTACTTCGCTCGTCCGTTCGACAGTTTGCCCCGCTCGCTCGTCACTCACTTTCGACTCAGTTTCCACTCACTCACATCACTCACTCACTCACTCAACTCACTCACTCACTCACTCAACTCACTCACTTCACTCACTCACTCACTCACTCACTCACTCACTCACTCACTCACTCACTCACTCACTCACTCACTCACTCACTCACTCACTCACTCACCACTCACTCACTCACTCACTCACTCACTCACTCACTCACTCACTCACTCACTCACTCACTCACTCACTCACTCACTCACTCACTCACTCACTCACTCACTCAGACCGCAATAGTCTACGTGCCGACGAAGACTATGATGGTTTTCGCGTTAGCGCTCAATATTATACAAGGATTTATCCAGCGTCTTAGGTGGCGAAACAATAAGAGGCTTACGTAAGCTCGTTTCCAATGATTCCAGCCGCATTATAATATAACAAGCCGAACGCTGTGCCGGGCCGACCTCTCCACCTTCTGTAAAGGGTACTATCTCTGCCAATCCAGAGACCCATCCCCCAAACGACGCGCCCCAAAGGCCATCCCTTGCTTTATTAAATAAAGCCAACCTTACTTTTACTCCTCTATGCCGCTCACTCATGTCTCAACCAGCGAGCATACTACGATAACCTTAAACATCTTGTAATTTCCCTGGTCACCAGAAAAAAAACGCCAGAACGTAACTTTATCCGCCAAGTTGTACAGAAGGCAACCGAGAGTGTTTACAAGTTGTCCTGCACATCGAGTCTGCTGCCCAGGAGCAAGAATAAGCAAGCGAAGAAGCGAACCACAGCTCCAGGAATCTGCGGTTCACTGTCCTCCCGGCAGCGCGCCTATGTTGCCCGCACGTACGTGTGCGCTGTGCCCAACGCGTTAAGGCACCAAGAAAACAAAAATACAGAGCAGAGCGAAGGAGAATGTGGAGGTTCCGCTCTTCCAGTCAGTCGCCAGGTATTCGGGGAAGTAGGGTCTTCAGCCTTTCTACCCGCCTCTCTGTCTCTCTCTCTAGCAAACGTGTGCGAGGTTATAACACGCTTGCAAGGCATGCTTACGGCCGCTCTGTACGAATGCGCTTTCCCCCCTTCCCAGACCTGTTATCCCGCCCCTGTAGCCCTTCGCCGCACATCTCCTACGTGCCGAGTTTTGCCGTCCGCTGCTGTGGCTGTGTAGAGGAGCTGGTGTAATTTGGGGTTAAAGTTGGCGGCGTTCACGGGTTTTCGCGGCCCTTCGTGCGTCCGTATCTGCCAGCTACCGCAGTCATTAGCCCCCATGAAGGTTCCCCTTCGGAGGGACCTCAAAGAATGTTGTCTAGCGCAGGAAGCAAGGGCGCGGTGGTGCAGTCCAGATTGCGCTATGGGGCGTTTAGGAGTAAATGCCCACCATTACGAGATGGCCAAGCAAACAAAATAGAGCCATCCTTCGAGTTCCATTGAAGAATCACAACAACTCCTCCTCCTCCTCCTCCTCCTCCTCCTCCTCCTCCTCCTCCTCCTCCTCCTCCTCCTCCTCCTCATCATCATCATCATCATCATCATCATCATCATATCATCATCATCATAATCATCCCACCACCACCAACAACAGTAAAAACAACAAAACGCTGCAAAAGCATGCTGCTACGCTTTCCGCATTGCTCCAGATGTGAGAGGAGTATTATCTCTGCCTGAAGTCCACCAAACAGAGTTTGTTTTCATGCGTACTGTATTTTGACGGCCATTTGGAGCTGTTCGGCGAGGCGTATTGCATACAATAGGAATTAACGCCGGCTACCACATACTGTCGTTTGGTTTTGACTTGTCCAGTGACATCTGGTTAATCGGTAAAATAGGAAGTGTTTCAAATGTCAAATGGTTGAACACTCCGAGCACTTTAAAAATTTATTCTCGTTGACTGCACAAGAGAAGTTACGCTCGGTTGCAGTTTCCTCATCGACAGGGGATGTTTTCCTCAACTCGCTTCGTTTGAACAAGCGGTGCACGACTTTCACCCCCCTGACCTTCATTCGACGATTCCTGCTGTGTCGGGCATCTCGCATGATCCTTCGTCGGCGATGGTCTCAGCCCCCTGCACTGACCCCGTACGCAGTCTCACGCTGTCTACAGCATGCGCAAGTCACCGGGCGCTGTCATTTTGGCTACAAACGCTTGACAAGGAAGAAGTCCCGTTTCTACGTTCGACTTTCGTTTTGCCAGCGCTGCCTTCGGGGCTGTCGACAATCATTCTCTCAACGAACCGCTTTGTCTTAGCCTCCGCGTTTTCTTTCGTTGCCGATAAACAAAAACAACAGACCGAAAATGGGCTCATGTAATACTCGAAGGGAGCACGTTCGGAGTTTGAAGACATGCACGCACGTGTTCAGCGCTCGTGATGGAGTCCAGTACAGCGAACCCGCAGCCGTAATCATTCCTCGTATTTCGAAAGACAGGCACGGCGACATGGTGATCCCGCAGCGTTAACGTCGCCTCAAAAGGGCCGCGCCCCATCTTGTGTTCTTTCGCCGGCGCCGGTTTTCATTGAGTAGGCTTTGCGGGTGCATGACACATCCCATTATAGTTCCTTCCTCGTCTCCTCCCTACGCCTTCTGATGTCATCCATTGCTCTTGGCAGGCGAATATATAGGAATAAACGCAAAGGAGTATCACGATGGCTGCGATCCATCACTTTCCCGAAAGGGCAATTGTTGGTGCTCCCTCCGTTGTTGTCATCTCGTGGGAAGGCATGTCACGCCCGTTTCGTGCGCGGGGCACGACAGAAGCGACGGGCTAAAAGACGAAATTTTTTTTTATATCTATTGATTGTTTTTTTGTGTGTGTGTTTTCATCGTTGGAATTCGGGTTCTCATTTCGAAGAACAAATGGCGGGTGCAGACGAACCACGGTACACGGTTGCGCATGGGACTGTTTATCTCTATAGCTTATGGAGCTACCGTAGTTGGGGATAGATGAGCCTTTGTCACGAGTGCTCTTGCGCGACTGTCAAACTGAGCCTTGAGCGGCACTGTGGTATGCACGTACCACACGTACCATGGGATGTGTATCACTGTGGAATGTACCAGTGTTGTCTGCACATACCACTGTGGTATGCGCGTGTGGTTGTGAGCCTCATTATGCTGCGTTGTTTGTGTCCGGTAGATTCGCTTCCGAAGGGATTTATACCTACCTGGGTTTCCGTTTCAAATATAGGCCTTGGATCGGGATTTTAGATGGTGGCTACGATTAGCGCATGGTCGCGCGTACAAAAACATGCGCCTGCTAATACTCCGCTGTGCACAAGCGTCTACCTCGAAGTTTAACCCACTTTCGGTTACGGACAAATCACATATCTCACTAGAAGTTGAGTCGGAAAACTGTACCCGCTGCAGCTTGGTTTGTTATCATTCCTCCTACAACGCGACGTCAGGACTCGACGGCCATTTAGCGAAAGCAGAAACAGGTGGTATCCGCGCCTGGAGACCTAATTTGGCCATGCGTGTAGGCAGATTCTCGTTTGTGCTTTCAGTGGTGACGTCACACAGGCTTATGCCGTAGTCCTCGATTGCCCGCGCTTTCCAAGAAACTTCCAAAGAGCTTGAAATAATAACTGATTACAAGCTGCACGCAAGCGTGTCGTGCCACACTGTTCTAGACTGGATACACGCACGCACCGCCAACATAAACGACCGTCTTCATTCTCCCAGGGCATCCCCGTAATTACGCAACGTATGTAGCTCAGAGCCCCCCTCTCTTTGTTAATCGTAGAAGAGACCAAGCCACTCGCGGGAATTTTTTTGTTCACGGTGCCATCATAGTTTAACCCCTAGACACAAGTTGTGTTTCCGTTTTTCCTTTGTTAAAAAAAAACAGAACTGCTACGGCTAATCACTGCGCCTCTAAACCAAAGACAATGTTTGGGGCACCACATACAGCACGAAGAAATGGTCACAACCGAAGTGGGCACTTTTGACTTTGCCCGAAGAGCGCTTTGTGCCAGGCCGATGGTTACAAGCTTTAACGCGTGCGCTATGAGTTCAATTTGACCTTCTCATGGAGGCAAGTAGCGCTTTTTGTAAGGACAGTTAGTGGCCGGGGGTCTTCCCTGTCCAACGACGAGTAAGAGATGAACGTTCTGAATGCCGCTGGTCATTTCATTGTTGCCTTCTAATGGCCGCGGTTCTCTCGAAAATGAGGAAGGTTTTGTTGCTTTCTCGGTTGACGTGACGTTGTCCCCTTCTTTCCTAATTCTTTCCTCACTTGTCTGCCGACCTTCGCGAAGAGGTGTCCATGGTGACCCCGAGGTCGCCCGGACAAAGACGCGGGCCCTGCTCGCCGCAACTAAGCTGACCTAGATCGCGCGCGCAAGTTCGTTAACTTTTTTGTGTATGTGTTAGAGAGCGAGTTCGAGGGGTACAGACCATTCGAAGGCTTGGGGAACAACTGCATCTTAATAAATTAAAGAAAGAGTTGATGCTCTAGCTCCTTTCTTAAGAGAAGGAGGAAATTATCTTTATTTGGAGTGGATACATGTCAGGCAGGCCTCGATGTCGATACTGTTCAAAAATAAATTAGAAACGTTGTTTCAAACTGTTGAATACCTGGTGTGTGTGTGCGCGCGCACGCACACACGCACACGCACACGCACACGCACACACGCAAAATGCTCTCTCTCTCTCTCTCTCTCTCTCTCTCTTCTCTCTTCTCTCTCTCTCTCTCTCTCTCTCTCTCTCTCTTCTCTCTTCTCTCTCTCTCCTCTCTCTCTCTCTTCTCTCACGTGTTTGTGTGCCCCCCCCCCCCCGCGGACGCACGTTGGTATAGCGGATTAACTCTATCACATCAAATTGTTCTCAGCCACGGTGCATATGCGTTGCTTCGAATAAAACTAACGTCAAATAATTGCGCAAAAAAGGTGGGACACGGACGAAGTGAGGACGAACACCCACAGCGCACGCATAGACGGAAACACACAAAATGGGTGTTCGTCCTCCCATTGTCGGTGTCCCGCCTTTTTTGCGGAATTATTTGACGTAATTATGGAGCACCGACGTGCCCAGAATATTACCCGTATCAAAAACGTACGTGACTTTTTCTGCAAGTTCAACTTTCTCGTATGTGGTAGAGCCCTCCCGCGTAGATCCCGAATTCCGGGGCCTTGATGCCACAGCGCACGCCATTGTTACCGCGCTGTCTTTTGAGAGATGCGTGAAATTATCGGTGTCTCACTTTCTTCTCAAGGCTGGCGTTACTCGGTTCGTTCGTCTAGCGGTCATCATGCACCGAGGCAAGCAAAAACAACGAAAAACGACGAAGAGCGTGCAATCGATCCATTGGACATCCTCCTATTTCACGCCCGCATCGCTTAGAAAGACGGGTCCGCACAAACGCGTGCAAATGCGTTTGCTATACATCTGAGCGCGAAACTAGGACAACCGATATTTTTCGCCCGCCAGCCAAGGACGGTGCGCGGCGGCTACTCCGCCAGACTAGCGATAGGTCACTTAACGTCTATCGACGGAAACCTCGGAGATGCTCTTAGAAAGATTCGTATAGAGTAAAAAGAAATCAGAGTCACTTTGTGTAAGTGGATCACCAGAGAAGCTGAGGTGAGATGACACAGAATTTTGAACAAAGATACAAACTCATTTATGGTCTTGATCGGTGGTCATCGTGACAAAAGCTACGCACGCACGCTTATTGTCGTGCCCGCTGGTCATTATTTGCTTCCAAAAAATTGCCCATTACTTCGTGGTCTTGGTGGTGGTGGCGATGGACTTGTGGTCGCTATGATACACGCTGATCGGCTCGTGTGAAACCGTGGACACATTCTTAACTAGAGTTGAATCTATGCACGACCGGCGATGACCAGCGGGGGTCGCGCAGTTTGTGTGTCACTTGAAATTAAAGCACTGAAACACAAATCGGGTCTGGGGATGTCGGTGTTGAGATCACCGACGACGATGATAGGCGTGGTATTGTCATCTATAAACCCAATCGGAATGCGTTGACATGAGAACCGTGACATGGCTCTTGAGTGTACCCGAAAATGCGTCCTGCTACAAGAACGAAGGCGTATGACTATACTACTTGGCCTGTCGTGGTAGCGTGGTTGGCGAGTGGCTTGCCGGAGATTTGCCTCGGTTCGGACAACGAAGACTCAAAGTCCAAACTTAAGTGGTTTAATACATGACGCGTAAAGAAAAGCGATGGTACAGGGAGCAACACACTGGCGTGCTTAAAACATGACAACTCGAATGGGCAGAGAAATGTTCTCCGTGGAGCCCGAAGACGCCCTGACTGTCTCGTCAGAAATACAGCCTATTTATAGTCTCCGGTTCAATGTTCAAAACAAGCGCCGACACGTTCGGCAAAATTAAACATCCACAACACTATGCCCTCTCGCAGAGTCGGAGACGCGATGATTCAGACATTGCGAAAAGCCACGGCGGCTAGCCCGTGCATGCGCAAAGGGTTCTGTCCGCGCAGCTTTCTTAAAGTCGCCTACGCGGCGTGAGGCGTGTATGAACTTGAACGGTTCAGTTTTGGAAGTGGTCTTCTCCGCATATTCTTAATGGTATGCGGGAAAGTACTACGGCACGGATTTACGTTGTGCGCTGTTGAAGCCTTCGTGCCCCATCAACACACACACACCCCAAAGTCGATTCGTAACAGTAGACAGTGCATACAACAATTCCATCCGTTGTTCGAATGGGGCAGACATTGGCACAGTCAGTGACACTTTAATCGGGCGAGGCAGGCAGGAAGTGTGGATACAAATAAAAACAAGAAAGCAGGCGCGCACACGAAGAAACAAACAAACAAACAAACAAACTCACACGCCCGAACGTTCACGCTATTGAACTCCTTGCGCTCAAAGACACGTGATTCCTCGGGAGTTTTTATTTACGCACACGAAAAATCCACAGAACCTTAGCCATAAACAGCTTCTCTGTAAAACAACTGTAACCACAGCAACAATCAGAGAGCACACAAAGGACGCCGACTGTAGCGCCCAGCAAAGCAACACTTTCCAACGACTCCGTCGATCATTACCTCTACCTTTCGCACACATCGCAACTCGTACCAACGGCACGCTCATCTTCCTTCTACTATATCCGTTCTAAGACGCGCGACGATTCCAGTGCAAGCTCCCGTTTCGAGTCGTAGAAGGCTGGTCCAGTTAAAAGGTGGCGGCGTCCACACCCTTTGTGGCCTCCTCCGCCACGCAGCAGGCTGAGAAAAACAAGGCGGACAGAAGGCGCCGACGACGACTGCAGGTCAGGCGGACGCTTTTGTGCCAGCAACGAAGACGATATGCGGCCCGGCGCAGTGTGCCAACTATGGGTCAGCGGCGCAGTTGCCCTCCCCCCTTCGCAATCTCGGCCGGAATCACTTCGCCTCTTCTTGACCGCAGCAGAAGCGCGCCTTGTCTGTGCAGGAGTGGTGCATATACGGTGCGAGCACTTTTGTTCCTCAAAGTTTTGCTCCCTAACGAAGCCCCGGCCGCGACCGCCTCTGATGCGCATGCGCGCGCGCGTCGAACGGCAGTAATGAGCCCGCCTTGTGCGCGGCTGACCTGATCGGCTCTGTGGGGCATGCACCGAGTGCGAAACGCGGGTGGTTCTTCAACGAACAACAATAAGGCGAGGCACGTATGCAGGCTTGCTTGCGTCCGTGTCTCGAATCGGGCGTTTATCGGCATCGCTATTATTCCCGCTTCGAACCAAGAGGCGTCTACAACAGAGATGCAGTCTTTAAGATTCTCTCCACTTGCTCGCCAACACCTCGATGTTTGCTGGCGTGCACGCATGCGCAGAAGGCGAGCCAGCGCCTTTTACATACAATCTTCCGAGATATGGCGAACCGTGCGTAAGCTTTGAACAAATGAGCGCCTACTGTACAAGGCGTAGAGCACAGGGCGTGTATATCTACATCCTACTCGCACGACCGCAGCGAATAAAGCCTGATGCGCTGCACACGACTTGTTGGTGCGTAGACCCTTGAAATAACCGAACCCGTGCGATAAACGCACAATTAGCGATAAACAACCGGCTAAACTCTTGGGGCAGGCACATCTATCAAACGGTTCACGCGTACCTGCGAGTACGCGAGCCAGATCCTGTCCTCCCATGCATCGATATACTTTAAGCTTTTATCTTCGTCTCCGGTGGGCTCCTCGGTTGCTAAATGCTTGCTGGGGCGATTTTCTTAATTAAAGCAAAACAGCCATCTCCACTAACGTGAAACCTGGGGAGGGGCGAAGCATGCAGTGTATAAGTGCATTCTTGGCGCCTTTGAGTATTTGCCAACGGAGATGTAACCATAGGGGGGTAGAGGTATACAGCTTTGCTGTAAAAGTCTCTTGTCTTTGAAGCACGAAGCTCTCTAGCGCGAGGCGTAAACGAATGTCCCGGTGGTTTTAGTACGCGTTCCGAAGCGCTCCAGCGCGAGGCGTAAACGAGTCGAGTGTCCCGGGTTTTTTTTTTTTTTTTGCCCGCGTTACGTTCTAGCGCAAAGCCTAAATGAGTTTCGTGGTGTTTTAGTACCGTGACTACATAAGACGGCGATTACGATGGCGACAGGAGATATCAACAGCCCGAGCCCCTAAGCGGCTTCGCCTCTAAAATATTGGACAGTGCGGTGTCCGACAAAACAGGGCGAACGACAGAGGCGGATGGAAGTCAGGAGGGAGTGGACAAGAATTCACAAGAAGCCCCTCTTTCTCAGAGCAAGCCACTCCCTTCACCGGAGGAACGTTATCGAGGTGTGTCCAAGTTTTACGTTGCCTTTTACGTACGCCAGACCCGCCCTAAAGCCGATTGACGATGGGTGCGTACAAAAACCTCGTTCAACAACTGCGGATAAGGATCCAGGGCAAAACAAGCTTGCGTCTGAAGTTGCCATACAACTGTGTACGTTCATAGCTGGCGACATTCGAAAATAGCGCCACGCGCTTTTAAAAACCTCCCTGCTCCCTCCAGTCGGAGCGGTCCCTTTCCAATACGTTTTTAAAGAGGCTTAAATTGTTACACCCTGCACTTCCGCAGGTAGAACAATAGAACGCGTGCCAGCGCTAAAGGTTTGGCCGAACGGACCTGTTTGGTCCACATATAACACACTCTATATATGGTACGCGAGTGACGCGCGAACGACGCCTTGGACCGGAGCATTCGCTGCTTCCGGGAACTGAGGCTGCTGTTTGCGTAAGCACGTGTGCTCTTCAAGGCTCAAATACACTTTTGTAATATTAACTGTTATTCGCAGGCGTGCGTGTTTCCTTTATTTGCGTGGGCCTAAAACCTCAAAATAGAGCGATTCCAGGCAGTATTTTTTGTTCTCCCTGCTGTTTGAATGAGAATTAAGATAGCCCTATGCCATGGTCAGCCGATGCAGGCTTTAGATATGCCGCACGCCAAAATTTATTCGCAGCCTCTTTCAGAAACATTCAAAAGTATGAATGGCTCCACACAGAAAGTAATAATATCAGGACAGCAGTTGTGCTGCGTATGCTGTGTTTCGCTGTTTTTACAAGCGCCGCGTATAGTAACAAAATTTGCGGCTACAGACAATATTTTCTCTGTTTTATGATATTCTACAGCCTTACTGCTATTACCAGGCGGTGTCACTCCTTCTGTTCACTCGGTTCGATCATTGACCACATTGTCTTCGGACCTTTGGCTCTGAAGTCGTCCTCAATAGAATCTCGCAATCCTTTCCTCGGGAACTTCCAGTCCTAACACCTTCTTGATGGATGCTTCGTCACATACCTCTTCATCACGAGGCGGGATCATCGGAGTCTTCCTTCATAGCACTTGCTCCTCAATGCCTGTGTGTGACCCGTACATCCCCTCGGATGCCAGTCGTTTCAATCCCGATATACATCGAGTGTGCATCCCAGAACTTAATTTCGTATGATTCAGTTCTTTGGTTGTAGGAATTCCTGGGGGAGGGGTCGCCCCTGACAAACGGATGCTGGATTGCGCTGTACGGATAAAGTGCGGTTCGTCTGGAACTGCAAACTACAGTCCCGTAGTGATATCGCCCCAGTCGTTGTTGACACCAGAAAGCGGTCTTTCACCTCCATAAGAACGACCTAGGGCTATGCCGCGTAAGCGTTTTCAACGTACGCCTCAAGTCGTGCGTTCGCATCCCACACACGGCGTACATGACAACGATGTTCACTGCACGTTTCGCAACCTCAGTGGGTATAGCTTCATCACTGGAGTTATGTGATTTGGAAACCTGCGAAGACCGTATCGGAACCCTATAATTACGGAAGGCGGTCGCATTAAGGTTATGAATTGCCAACTACCTCAGAGTGGTGAGCTGGGCAAGTTGGTATGGGGTCATTCTGGACAACAGCGCGAAAGAAGACGTGGGCGAAGGGAACGGACAGGACGAGCGCTGTTTTTTTTTTTTTTTACTCAGAACTAGTTTATTCACAAGGATTCGTGCGGAAAATAGACGGAAAACAGAAGAGACGAGAGGAGAGAGAGAGTAGAGCAGCGAGAAGAGAGAGAGAGAGCAGAGAGAGAGAAGATAGAGAGAGAGAGAGAGAGAGAGAGAGAGAGAGAGAGAGAAAACGCAGCATTCAATTCAAACACACTCCATCGTACCCTCGTACAGCGCTCGTCCTGCCCGTTCCCTTCGTACACGTCTTTTTTCTTGCTGTTGTCCAGAATGGTGCCAACTTCCTCTTTTTCAGGTTTTCCAGACCGCAAAAAATTCTACATTTATTTTATAATTAAAGCACGCAGTAATGCCCTGTTTACAATCAATACTTTCTCGTCCATTATGG
Organism: Haemaphysalis longicornis; assembly: GCA_013339765.2. Lineage (NCBI taxonomy): Eukaryota > Metazoa > Arthropoda > Arachnida > Ixodida > Ixodidae > Haemaphysalis > Haemaphysalis longicornis. The sequence goes on along the minus strand of CM023450.1, from coordinate 131,769,343 downwards.
GCCCACTTTAAAAGACACCAGAAATAAGGAATAGCTGCATTCGTGGCCAAGAAGCCTCCTCCTCATTCGCGCCACACGAAGCGGCGGCGTCCTTTCCCTGATTTATAATATATTTTGTGCCACGGCTAGCAGAAGACGCTGTCACTTGAAAACAGCATTTTGCGGACGTACAAGGACGTTCGGAATATTCGTGGGGGGTTGCACCTGTTTGCGAGACGAGCGAACGACCACAAAAAGGTTTTTTTTCCAAGATGCACGTGGTCAATATTTTAGGAGACGGTTGGGAATCGGCGCGGCCGTGCAGAAAGCTTTCTCTTAGTTGCGCAGTTTTCGTTCATGCGCGCGGCCAATTTACTTGAGCAGCGCACGAACTGTTCGAACTGCTTCTCACGCTTTTCCGCGGAGGTTGTGTCCCCCTTCCACCACACCGACACACGCAGACACAAAATGAGACATGAAAATAGCACAGACGTTATGATGTAGCACACGCTAGTTGTCCTACCGGTACAGTCACGTGATCTTGTGTCTGTTGCCGTCGTGTCGAACGTTGCCGGCTTCACGAAGTCACGTTGCTTCTGCACTGTGTGTGGCGTTTCGTCTGTTCGACTCTGAGTAATTAACTCCGCGGATGATCACATAAACAAAAAAAAACCTGAAAACAGAAATAGGCCGGGGTTGTTGCCTCGTGGGTACATCGCTCTTTTCGCGTGAGCGGGTTCAAGGCGAATTCCTGTTTCTGCGCAAGTCGAGCGAAAAAACTGCCCCGAATCGACAGCAATTCAGCCGTGCGCCCGTGACAATCTCCGAAGCAATCTTTCCGAAGAAATCGCTCTCACGGGCTCTGCTTCCCCACTCTTCCTCATTACAATCACGAAGCCGTTTACAGCGTTGTGTTCCTTCACCGCCTCCAGCCTGGTTGCAACAATTCATCGTCTCTGGGCGGTGGGTCGTTCGTGACAGAAATCTATAGAACTCTACCACCGGGCTCAAAAACACAGGCCACGCCCGCCGATTGTTGCTGTTTCTTTTTATGTTTTTGAATGCGTATTAACTGAACTTTGTGCGAGCAGCTATATAGAGCGGTACGTGGCAGCGGAGCCCTAAAAAATATATCAGCCGTGTTATCGTATGGAACACACACGTGAAGCGGCGCCACCCGACTACAATAGCACGGAGTTACCGAAGTGTGCGTTGTACACGCCACTTGATCGAGATCGTCGTTGAGTACGTGCGGTCACGACTGCTACCGTGAAGGAGTACAGACGACTAAACATCTCGGCCGCGGTGCGGAGCTGAGGCGTGAAATGTGCTGAGCCTTGTTCCAATTATGCCTCGTCGGCCGCCGACTTCCAACACTCCGGAGCAACCGTGATTGAGCTCGTATATTACGCTACTCCGTTCCCGCACACGTCTATTCGCGAAGCCGTCGTCGTAAACAAGCGTTTGCCTTTAAGGCGGATTGGGCACTCGTAAATCAGCTCCCGTTTCGCTATTTCTCGTTGGTTGGTTTTAATATACGTGCTGTAGAGCCAAACACTGAAGTCGGTCTGCCTTTTCGAGGATTAGGGCGGGTTACGAATGCTTCAGTGGGCCGGGATCACGCAGGCATTGCGGAGAATCGTCCTTGCGAGTGCCTGCTCCGACGAGGGCAGCGATGAATCGGTTGCCATTCAGACGTCTTCAATGTTCGCTTCTGCTTCTTGTTTCTTGGTTCATTTTCTTTGTTCAGTTCACACGCAATGCGGGTGTGTCTAACCTAGTTTCGCCTTGGACGAATGTTTTTCGCGGACGATTTTTGTCGGGCTGCTTGGCCAACGAAAAAAAAAATTGGCCGCAGCTTGCACTACTGGTGCAAAGCTGGACAATCAGCAGAGCTGGCGGTCGAGTTAGCTTTCTCCGGTTTTGCTAAGTTTTGCTAGGCTCTGCTAAGTTTTGATAGGTTTTGCAATGTTCTGCTGAGCTAGCCTAAGTGCAGAGGGATGAGGCCAGGTTTAGCTGGATTTTACAAGGCCGTTCCGGTCTCCCACTCTGACAGCGGATCCCTGGCGGGAAGAACTAGATGGACCCCCAGCTCCGCTGTTTCTCCAGCCTTGCACCACTAATGCAAACTGCGCCATTTTTTGCGTTTTCGTAGCCCAAGAAAGATTACCACCTTAAAATGGTATAGTAAGGGGAGCGCATACGCATATTCCCATTGTTCGCACACTCGACCAGGCGCGAAAGCCGGCTTCACTGTTGCAATACTCTATCTGCGGTGGTGCACCCTTTACAGGCGGCGGAGTTTTGCCTTCGTATTTTTTTCGCTAACACCACCAAAATAAATTCTAGCTTGAACAGCTTCGCTGTTTAAAAAAAAAAAAAACTACGCACTGAGTTGTTCTTTTATAGGATGTGAGAATGCGTCAGCGTGACACCTCGCTGAGTTACGTCGACTGCATTTATGCCGCTGAGTTTAATGCTACCCGCGTTCGCTGCCAGAGGGGATTTCGACGTCAGGTTTCTGGCTTCAGTGATCCCGGAGAACCAAGTAATGCTCATGCATTCAAACCAGGGTGGTCCCTGCAGCAAGAGATACGCAGTTTTAAGGCGAAAGTCCTAATTGCCCAATTCTGCGAAAAAGCACCGTTGTGTTTGACCGCTGAACAAAATGGCCGCCGCAGCAAAGAGTAAATAAAACACACACACGTGTGATCCGATGGGATTTCAATCGAGGTCTGCACCGTTGAAGCTCAATGCTGTACCAACTGTGCCATCTCTGCACGTTTCTGCGTAGAACAAAACTTGTTGTCGTTGTTGTTCCTTTCTTCGTGGCACACACGAGACTGGCCAGGAATCGGGAAGCTTTGAGCGCAATTTTCCCGTTTCACAAAATTCCCAAAAGTATGAATTTGGAACGCAAGAGCTGTAGAATGTTGAGTGTCGCGTGACACGTGATCGTGATGGCACGTTAATAGAACAGGTCCCGGCTTTCTCCTTCATCATTTTGCGGCTATATTAACCACAGTGTGTTTTAGCCACAAATGGCAGTGTTCGCAAATTAACCACCGTTAACGGTCATTATTTCGAATTGTTTATCAATGAATAGGAGAAGGGATCAATGTCCGCTTGGCGTGTACGAAGGAGCGCAGTGCGCGTGCTGTAGGGAGCAGTTTGCAAATGGCCCGCTTTTGCCGCATGACGGAGCATTGCCCCGCCCGCATACATGAATGTTTTGCGTATGCACTCGTGTAACATTGTGGTGTTTGTCCTGTTATAATCGGGCTCAAGCGTCGCCGTATCAAGAGAATGATTTAGTGTATCGTTATCAGCGACCTGCTACACCATGTTTCGAGCCCTCCCCCCGTCGCCTCAGCACGCGCTATAATGGGGCGCATGCGCAATTGGTGCATGCTCGCGAATATGCCTGAGAAACGCCTGCGCCTTTCCTAAGCTGCACAGGCATTGATGATCAAATCATTGATAATGGACCATTTGTACTTCGGGCAATGGATCCCCTCAAACCTGTTTAGTGGCTTTTTGTCCGCGGTCTCCAACACTGACGCTGTTGAAATGAAAAGGATTGTTTGTTTGTCCGTTTGTTTGTTTGGTAGGCTGGTTAATTGATTGATTGATTGATTGATACTCGGCGCCGCATAATGAGTTTTTTAAAGTTAAGTTAAATTGCATTTTTTTTCTTGGGAGGGGGGGGGGGCGCAGCGGCGGGTTATGCAAAGGTTTCGAGCACCTGGGAACTTACTAGGAGTTATGGATTTCTGCCCCCCGTAAAGAACTATAATTAGGGTTGTTCGTTTTCAGGTTTTATATTTTTTAAAATGGCGGGAGGGGGGGGTAAAAATGGGGTGCTATTATTTCAAACTGATATTCGGCGATAAGACTCGTTTTTTGTAAAGCAATTCGAAATTCCGGTCTTTTTTTTTCGGATGAAATCTGACGATGTACTCGTAATACACTCAGTTTGTTTTAGCCTGGAGGCATCACGAGCTTTTTAGGTCTAACACGCTAAAATTGGTGTTTATTTCAAGCTGTTAATTGGGGGTACATCATGGTTTTCTAGCCAATAATCCCCTAAATTTGGCGTTTGCTTGGGAATGAGTCAGTAATGATGACAGTTAAGGTCATTGATAACTTGTAAAATATCAACATATTCACGAAGAGCTGTCATCAATTTTTTACACCTTATTGTTTACATACATTATAATCTGCATGCGCTGCATGTCGCTCTCCATTCGAGACCTGTCCGTTCGCTGAACGTATTTCAGCCTGGAGCACGTTCTCTCGACATCACAGCTTCCATTATCCAGGCCCAAAAATGTCACTGCAGCATTTGCGAGCCTCTGGTAGCGAGAGGTAGTGTCATGCCAATACTCAATGAGTTTGACGGCTGTGTTTGTGGGGGCTTGCTTCCAGCAAGTTCTGGTTGAGAACGGCAGACCGCCAGCGCACGATTGTGCAGATCGCTACTTTGACAATGTTCACTCGGGGAGAACTCGGGTTTAACCCGAATTAACGGAGAATTCGGGTTTAACCCGATTCTCCTGCCTAATGTTCGGATTTTACCCGAAAACAAACAACCCTAACTATATTCTGCAAGAATAACTAAATGCGGACCTGTCAGAATTCCTTTTGTAGGACTGGAGTCGTAGCAGCCCAACTCTCCTTGGAGCAATGTGGTTGTGAAGGAGGAGGATTCAACGATGAATGCGAGTTTTATGTGAAACGAAGCAACGTTGATTTCAAATGTTTAACCACACTGAATTGCGCGTTTGCTGCGAATTGTTCAAGCGTGATCACTCCTTATTTGTAGTTTTTTTTTTTCTTTTTGAGTGTAAGAACTACCTGTGCATTTCTCAAGGCTCGTGATGTCCGCGTCCCAATCCGCATTGGAGTGTTAGACCAAGATGCCCCTCCCCACATGCGGCATTGGTGTCTTCTAATCCCTTGCCGCACTGCTAGCAGAATTAAGGAACGAAACATCGCTTCCATGCACTCTTTCGGCGCCATTCCGACTTCACCACACACTTGCCTAATGCTTCCATTATTGCCCTCGCCATATTGCCGGCAGAGATTAAAAGGGATGCCAGCTTTTACCTCAACTCGTCGCTGACGCCGTCCATACGATACGCACGGCGCGAAATTTGAAAACAGCTCGTGACCAACCTTCTTCTCCATTCCATCACGCGATGTACACTTTCGCCGATTCTTTTCGGCCCAACTCGGGCACACTTCGTTTATGGACTACCCGACAGAAAGCAACAGCGATTAGGGGAGCAGTACACAGGAAGAGCAGCAGAAAAGAACACCTCTGTGCTGAGCGAAGGGAACATCAAGGGCAGCAGCTTTCATTTAGAATCCCCGTGCGAATGACCGACGTCGTTGGCGCGATGCCGGACGCGGGGAGAGTTGCGCGGGAACACAATAAAAACGTGGTCGCGGCGTCGTAATGGCATAAATGTGTGCCGCGCGCATCACCGTCTCACAACTTTCCCTTCTTTTTTTTTCCCCAGGTGCGTGGAAGTGGAGCGGCGGCGCCATGGCGGCGGCGGCAACGACTTCCGGCCCGCGCACAAAATGGCGGAAACTGGACTTCCGCTTCGCCCGTGGAGTCGGATGGCTCGCCGCGCAAGCCCTCCTGCTCGCCGTCGGTGCCCTCGCCCAGACGACCACTTCCACTCAAGGTGAGCCTTGGACGTTCAGAATTCTTTAGGTCCCCTACTGAACACCAATTTTCAGAAGTGAGTCGACTGACGCCAGAACTCCTGAGCTATGTTCAATGCCCCAACTTCCCCGACTCCGGTTGTGCAGGAGTTATTTTAACTGGGCGGGAAAGAATGACAGTGTTACTACGGGGCGTCAACAACTCCCTGTTTGACGTGGAGAGCCCCAGGTTTATACACCCAGCTCACGTTTGGTGGGGCGGGTTGAGGGGTGGAACGAGGGCATTTTCCGGCGGTACGCCTACAGTTATAGAAAAGACAGCAATTTTAACGGTCCGTCTGCTGTCGCGTTGCGCACATGTTCATCTTTCTCCTATTTCAAACTTCTTTTGTAGGGGGTATTTTCGTCGTGTTCCATTTTTTTTACGAGCGTCGTTGCCATTTTGAGTGCATTCGTTGCCGACGGAGAGCGGACTGACCTTTAAGACTTCTGCGCAATGAGGTAGGGTCCTAAAGTTTCTAGGAGTTTTTTGTCGTGCCAAAAAGTTGGAGCTCGGAAAACGTTTTCTAAGCGCGGGGTAATTGATTAATTAGGAAGCAGTCACAAAAGCGTAAGAAATACGTGCAAGCACTTCTCGTCGTTTACGTTCAGGTGCTTTATTTTTCAGAAAGTTGCATGCCTGCTGCAAAGGTATACCAAATCACAAAGGGAGCAGGTCAACGCCTCCGCCGATTGATTCTTTCCGTGTCACGTGAACGCTTGCATACAAGGAAACACAATTCCCACAACGAGAAAGGATAGCGTACGATTACATTTGCTAACAGGAACGGATGTCTAGCTAAGCATAGCGGCGAGGTAAATTCGAAGCTTATGTCTCCGTAATAAAGGAAGGAAGATCTTCACAGGATGTACACGCATAATCCAGGCAGTCCGAGGGAGAAGAACACGCAATCAAGTCCTGATCAAATTCGCGCATTCGCAATACCAAAAATAACTGCGAGCCGAAATTGCCTAAACAATTGGCGGATAAGTGTGCGAAGAATGCGAAGCACTTTTTTTTCTATTCTGCGATCCGTATCCCTTCGCCATTACTCCCATAAGGCTAAACGCGTTCGTTACGTGCATGGCGCGGGAAACAAAGCCGGGCAGCGTGGGAGAATCTCTCCGTCTCGTGCCTTTCAAAGACAATTATCACCACAGCGGCCGTCGAAGGTGGGATGCGAGGGGTGAAATAAGAGATGGCCCTGTACGCCAGCACAATGGAAGAAGGCACGCGTGGTTGCGTACAAGCGTTGCGACATGTACTATACGCTGACCCGCTAACTTCCTTGCTGCGAGACTGTCGTAGTCTAGTGGTTGGGAATGCAGCTTGACTTCCTTCCTTCCTTCCGGCTGCCAGAAGAATGTCCGGAGATGGTGCAAGCGGGGCTGATTCCCACGTGTTCCGTAAGGTCAGCTACCCCATCGTTCGTTATCGTATTCGTTCGTTACCGACTGTAGTGAACACGCCTCGTCAGCCGGAGAACCAATTTGATTCATCCTCCAAAGCGTGTAGAATTTTGAACGTGTCCTCGTTATAAGGAAGTCTCCAGGGCAGGAGACTGACTTTGTTGTAAACTGTACTTTGTTAGAAGTGATGATAATTTTGTCTCCTTGTATACTGCAGTTGGAACCGTAAAAGCTTCTAATAACGCGAAAATTCCGATAAAGCGAGTTCTTTATAACAGGGTTTACTGTATACCAGAAATTGTGGGGACACGAATTTTCTAAGGAACTACCTACAGTCCTCGTAGTATAGCGTTCTAGCTTCATGACGAAAGCGTTCTTATGCGAGGTCGTTGGTTCAGAAACTTGCACGGGCCAGCCTTGCAAGTGTCGAAATGAATCGAAAAACCATGTCGTATCCATTTCTCTCACTTCTCCTACGTCAAAAAAAAAAAAAGGAAAAGCCGAGTACCGGCTTGTCATTGAGTAGTACGACTGTAACGGTTGGCATTGTCTTCAACGGCAGCAAAATACAAAAGATGAGGCGACCGGCACAGCCTATATTTCTTAACGCCCGCGTTCGGCGGACCGCGCCTTACGAGGACCGCTTCCGCCGGTGGAAAGCGAATTCGCGAAGACAGGAACGACCTGTGTCCGTCGGTCTCTCGTGCCGGCTCTCGCGTACACCCCACGCGGCGGCCAATCTGCAACCTGGATCTGGCACTTCTGGGCAACACCTGTCGCGGTTCTCTATACCGGCCGCGCGCCCGCTTAGCCGGCCAAGTCGCCTTCCGCTCCAGCCGGAGTGAGTGTCGACCGCAAGGCCCATTCACGCCTCAGCATCCTGCGCGGTCCGAGAGTGCCCGCATTGCAGGCTAGTGGGTCTTGCTGCAAGCGTCGGCAAGACTGCTAGGCCGGCCCCGGCACGGAACTGTCACAACGCGCTCACTCGGTTTCGACAAATTGTACGCTATGCCTTCGTTTACAGCACAAGAAACGGGGACGAGAAATCGCGAATTCGTTGCAGGCGCTGGTACATACGCGGCTGTTCCGCAGGGCACCCGGCTTGTGGCAGGATACGGCCTTTATCAGTTCGCATCGTTCAAAAATCCGAATGACCATAGCAGGTCGCACTGATGAACGTCTCGCCTGATGGTCCTATACTCGCTACTGTTGTCCACTTTCCCCAAGGGTGACCGCAGTTTCAAACGCGAACACCATGCTCTGGTTCGCGACAAAAGAATGTGGAGTGTGTTCTAACCGAGCCGCGTTCCTTCGCGCTGCTCCGATTCCTTCCTTTGTCGTTGCTGGGGGCACTTTTGCTTGATTCAATTGTAGTCGCCATCTTGGCTGCAACTACAGGGAAATCTCGTTTTCCACGGAAACCGGAAAATAAAACGTATTATCCGAAAATCGTACTTATCGAAATAGGTTAAAAAAGAAGGAAGATGTGCATGCTTCGTCAGCAACTCACTTTTATGAAGCAACATTGAAGTAACTGCTTAATTTGTACTGCTATTTCTTCTTTGAAATGTCCAGGAGTAAATTCTCCCAAATTGTACAAAAAGAAGCTGCCGGTATTTGTTGCTTTGCACACAATGCACTGTACGACAATACGTGTCGTGCCGTAAATCGGTGAAGGCAGCCTCCGGATGCTTGAAAGTTTTGTATACCCGAGGAGAGCGCGACGCTGTCAACTGTTTGGCGTAGGACTTGACCCGTCGATGTTCACTCCTGTCGCTCTAACTTCCTTGAACCTTGCAAGCAGGGTGATTTCCTTTTACTCATGCTTCGCACCTCGCGTTTGTTTTCCACCAGGTCCATAAACGTGCAAATTTTTTAGAAGTTACTCTTGCTGACCTACAATATTGAGCGTTGACACGGGCAAAGCGAGCTCGCTCGCAAATTCCACGCGCTTCCTGTTTGCGGTTCTTCTCGAATTGGCGTACAATTTTCACTTGCGCGTTGCATTCCTTTGACGTTTTCACAAGCCTGGAAACACGGCCGCGCATATCAAAAAAGCAAAAAGAGAACAAATCACTGCGCGGGAAGCACGGTCCATGGACAAGTCGTCGGGAGGGGAAGTCGCGCTTGCCACGAGCATTGCGCGCCTTCTTCCTCGATTATGATACGATTTTCTACATGGCGGGGTGCATCGCCTTACTTATCGTCAGCTTTGCACGGAACGGCCACGCATAGCAGTAATGTTTCTGCCGCAAAACCGACGCTTCCGCTCTCTCGGTGTCTCTGCAATGTGCAGGTCGTGGCTTGTTGGAATGCGGTTTGAGCGATTATACCGAAGAATAAACGTAAGATTACCAGAAATTTCGGTTGAGACCCGCTTTCGCGGTCGTATTATCTAATTTTCGGCAACAATTTGATCGTAATAAACGCACGAAAATGCATTATTTCTAAGGGACGTTGGCTGGGACCGCAAAGAAAAACGTTTTAGGCCGAAAAACTTAATATGACGAATCGTATCAACGAGATTCCGCTGTAGTAGGCTGCCAGGTGTTTGTGGACCCCTTTGTTTAAAGAAAATCCGCAATTCCCGGGGAAAGTGAGCGATGAAAGGAACGAAATTCGCTGAGCTTGGAACGCGTCGATTTCTTGCGGTTGTAGTCGTCGTATCCTCCACCGCAACACTCGTAATTGGCGGGGTTTTCTTACTGTGGTCGCAAAGGTCGCGTTAGTTCGGCGCGTTGCAATAACTCTGAAGACCTGCAACAGCTCATTTCTCTCCATTTTCTTGCATTTTTTGTCTGCTCTTTACAACCATGCTGTTCAGAGACTCAAAGCGAGTGCCGCTTACAAATAAAATTTCATACTCTTTGAGTGTGAAATTTCATACGGAAAGTTTCAATAATATGGTTGTCATTTTCTTAAGGCTACAACCACAGCAACAACCACAACAACCGAAACAACCACGAGGACAACTAGCACAACAAGAACAACGCCGACGACAACAGCAACGACAGTAACATATGCCCCGCACACATTATTCACGTACGTGAAATTAATGCAGGCTTTAAGAAAACGTTAACTGACGCTACTTGTGATAATGCGCCAGTTAACAGAACATCGTGACTACAAATTACGCATTTGAAAGAAGTTATATCCAGGCACCGTTTTATTGCACATGGACAGTATCGTGCGAATCTGGCTGGAAGACACATCTCTGTGCGCAGAAGTGCCAGGGAACCATTGCTTGGAACTTCAGTGCTGAGGAGAAATAAATAACGGCAATTTAAACATCGCAAATGAGTTACCGGCCACTTCGCTTTCTTGAAAAAACAACCATCAAACTTTCTCACCCGTGCTTTTCATACAACGAACAAGCACCGATAGCTCCTCTGATGCCCGTAAGGTCGGAGTGTATAATTAATCGATCTAGTAATTAGCCGGTCGGTGGTGCCGCGGCCTGTATGCACCGTTCGCCGAGGCCTGACCGGCGAAGTTCAGTGTGTCGTCATGCGCTCAGCGTACTCTGACTTCCCATGGGCTACCGCATTCCCGCGGAGTAATTAATCGAGCTCACGATTTATTCAACTGCATGCAGTAGTACCAACCCGCTACCTGCACAGAGGAAAATGAGGACGTTGAACTGGTTACGTAAAGTCATGCCATCTAACTCATTACTCAATCGTGGGAATAGAACAAAACGTTATGCCCTATGCGTGGTTTCATTGGTATGTGGACCATTGATCTTACCAGTAATTTCTTAACACGTATAGTTATTCCGAAAGCGCATCGCAAACTTCTCCCCTGCTCGGCAACCACATTCGGATTTGCGCATGCTCCCGGTTTTGAAGCAGCTCACAGCGGTACTGGTGCGCTGAGAGGAAGAATGAGGAAACACACTGTAAAATGATTTAAGGATGCAAGTCACAACTAACTGCCCTTACACCCTAGCAAAAAACAAACAAATAAAAACACCCTTACGGTTGTTTTTATGTATATAACAGCCTTACACCCTGGCAAAAACCCCAGAATGCACCCTATTAAAGGGTGTTATCGGTAATTACACCGTTAAAAAGGGTGTTTTCCTTTGTTTCTTGATAGAGCATGAGTGTGTTAGTTATAGACAAAAAGTGTGTAAATTAATTCACGGTGCACGCGCAACAAGAGCCAGCCTCGTGCGCCGACCCGTCTCCTGAAACAGGTCATCACAACACGTTCGGAGCGATGCGTTCCGTGTGAGCACGCTTGCTTGTGCAACCACTGATGTTATAAAAGTCAGGGCGAAGTGAGTGTCCGCACACTGTAAGTTGATGTACACCTTCTTGTCTTTAACTACCCCCCTTACACCCTATTAAAAAACAAGAAAACACCCTTTGAAAGGGTGTAATTTGCGATAAAACGCCCTTTAAAAGGTTGCATCTTTAGTAACATGATTGATGGTCCTTGTTGGTATTCCATGGTTCGTAGTTGAGCGCAAAAAATAGACAGGGAGTCTGAAAGTACGCGACACAAGTGCGCTTGCTTGGGTGTAAGGGTGTGCGCTTTTTTTCTAGAGTGTAAGAGAAAGAACGCCAAAACATCCTTAAGGGTGTTTTTCTTGTTTTCTTTTTGCTAGGGTGTAACGGTGTTACACTGGTTTACACCACTAATGGTGTAAATTATTTTACAGTGTACTCACTGACGCATTCCCCCCCAAAAAAGACGTTCTTGAGCGCACTCTTTTATCGACCTCCAATGTGTCACTGGGGCAAGTTATAAAGTGTTGAATCTATACAAATCACGGCTTGTATCCACAAATGTTCAAAAACTTGCCCCACCTAACGCGTCGAACAATGCGGTGGTTTCGCCTTCAAGAGGCTCCGAAAGTAACACGTGCATAACGTCCTTGCTAACGTGAGACCACGAGGGGATATAGCTGCTGTGCCACCTTCGTTACTACGACGCGATCAACGTAAGCGTTAAATGACAAATGTTAAAAATACTGCGTACCTCCATGACGGCGTGGACCAATTATTTGCGTAACTATTGTCTAATGCCTCAACTAAGCATTAGACCTTCTTGGTCTTAAAGATATATTACCATAACCAAAAGTGCAATAGTTAAAACCTTATATAGGACGTGTTTAGCAGTGCATGTATGCACATATGTTGTAATTGCGGCAGTGAAACATTTCTGCCGGTAAAAGCGTGCAAATGGGGGCTTTGGACAATGTTAAGAAAATATGCGGAACTCTTTAAGCCCTGCAACATTTAACCGCCACCATCGACGACTTGCAGGTTTGGAGCCTCAGAACCAACGTGCGATTATATTTCCTTCCTGCGTGCCGGTCGCAAATCTCGACTATTCCCGTCATGTGTGAATCACGACCCCCGCTCAAGCGTGTGTGAAATAGGTACAGAAGTATCCACACCCGAACGAGCGCCCCACGAATTCTCACCGGCTCCTGATCTTGTATACAAATCGTTGCGCCTCCACTTCATCGGAATAATAAGAAAACAGCAAGTAAAAAGAAAAAAAGAAGGGAACAGGCCAACGTTTCGTCCTATCCGAGTCGCTTATCAAACCCGCTCAACCGTTGCACACGCCCTCAGCGTCTTTAAGTTTACAACCACGGCCAGGCTCTTTCTCAATTCTTGCCCCGGTCTTTACGCCTACCGACCGCTGTTGCGAGCACGAAACAACGTCGTTCCCGGCGGTATAATAGCGACGGCATCAGCTTTTCTCGGCGATGTGGAGCTACACATGTACGTGCCGCGGAGTCTGGGAGCGATCTCTTCGCCCGATCGCGTGTGTACAGAAGTGATGGAGCGTTGATTGTCCGCGCTCTTCTACTGGTTCTGCCAGCGCGGGAGCGCGGATCATGGCTCATCTATCCAGCGCCGCCAGCAGCATACGGAAGTCGTACGCGAAGTCGTCGTCAACCACGTAGGGCTCCCCTTTAAATGCGAAGCACGCGAGATTGTCGTGACTGGACGAGAAGAGAGGCGACGCGCGTTAGGCCGACGGAGATAAATCGAATTAGGAGCTCCGTATGATGCTGTTTGGTCCTCTGCCGTAAGTGCGCCCTTAGATGTAGGGATTTCGTGCCTTGAGTTGGCAGTGCGTTGCTCCTTGGCGGAAACGAGTTGGCTGCTCAAAAACCCTGTGTGGGCTTTTCACGTCGTTAGTCCGCATGCGATTGTTGCACACCGCCGCCCTGTGCGTGCGGAGGTCGTAAGGTCGGTGCGCTTACGTCCGCATGCTTACAGCGGCTGAAACTGGAGTGGTTCAGTTACCAGGATAAAATGCAGAAACTTCCAAGCCCTGCTGTACATCAAGCGCCTGTAAAGTCCTCTCCACAGGTGCTAGAGATAACCCAAAGTTGTATCATACAAGTTCCTTAAAAATTAGCTTCACTGCTATACCCGAATGCAATGCTCGGAATAAATTTTTCCATGGGTAACAAAAGCACTCTGGTATCAACGCATGAGGGCCGTAGGGCCGTGTATTAAATACCTCCGTAAGACCCCATGTATTGTCGCAAAGCGCTATACACCGAGCCCCTTTGTAGTCGGCTTCCCTTGCTGTACACAAGTGCATTGCTGAGAATACATTTTTAGGGGCAATATATCACAAAAGAGGTCGTATATGTTAAAACCAATGCCACAGGCTCCATTTATTAATAGCATTTAATTTAAATGCGGCGGAAGCGTCACACATCAAGCAATGCATTTGGACAGACGATTCTCTTGTCGAGTTCACGTAGAAATCCTTGGGCATTTAAAAGGATTGCGACAGGCACTCACTTCTTATTGCGGTGATTGAAGCTATGCGGTGTCAAAAATATAGATGAGGATAGCTACGGAATAACAAAGAAACGTATGAAGCAGGTTTAAAGCTAGCTTTCCACTACGAATCCTGGACATTTGCGTGAACGTGGGCTGTAAGCGCGGTGAAAGAAGTGGTATACCTGCTAGTCCATTCTTCGCTGATGTAATTCTTAGCATCAGCAGTCAGCTGCTAAAGGAGTAGTCTGGTGTTATCCCACTACTGTAAACGGGACACGCGGAGAGGGACATAATTTAGAAGTTGATTTGGTACACGTTTCACCAAGTGCGTTTCTACACGTGAGCTTTAAAGATCAGTGTTCTGGTTTGAAGCGCTTTGAGGCGGTGTTGCCGACATGAGCGGACTCTTTGGGCATGCATTTTCATACGAATATGTACTGAAAGGAAATCTGGCGCTGATGTCTAAGCGACCCCTGATTTAGCGAGCCTGCCACAAATGTACCATGGACAAGCGTTCCATCGTTACTTGGCATGGCTCTCCAACAAGATGAAAAGTTGCCTGTGGCTGCAATAAAACAACAATATTATCGTAAAAGATAATTTAAAGTGGTTTTATCAATATAGAAGTGGTGCTACAAAAGATTTTTTGTCAGAGAATTTTTCAGAATCTTCATGCAAGAGGAACAAGAGAAAAATGTCACCTTTCTTTGTTGATTTTCACTTCAGGATGAAAAAAAAGCCATGTTGCAAGGCAAGCCAAGTAAAAGAGGATCCTATCTAGCTGCTATAGCGGCGCCCACGACGGCACGGGACCGCAGTGGCAGATTTCCCTCTAGTATACATTAGTATGAGGAGGATTAGACCCGGGAGCAGGCCTACGTTGGGCCATATTTAAAACGCTCTGTACCAAGTCATATCTGTTAACTACACTGCAAAACGCAAGTCGTCGTCAGGACTGCGGTATTTGTCTTGCTCGTTAGACGCGCCTAGGGGCGCATTTTGTTAATAGAAGGCCGAATATTGTCGTTCCTGGAGGCAGGCTCTTATCAACGTTAGCAGCCCACTCGAGTTAATTAGGGTGTGGTGAAGGAGACGCAGATGGAGAACGTGTGTGTGCCGTCTGGTGGACTGCTACCTCACAGTTTAGGCGATACGCGACGCGTCCGAAATAGATTTCGGTGGACGAAGTATATACTGCAGCCGCCGGTACGGGGAGAACAAGAAACAAGGACGTGACCAGTTTTTGTGTACACGTGTGCGATGTGAGGGCGCACGACGCAGCTCGCTAACAGCCTTTTCCACGCGCACGGTGAAAATGCCCGTCGGGGGTTTTGTCTCCGATTCAGCGACGACCGCCAAATGCGTCCGTTCGCCACGAAGGTCCCCGTTGGACTTCCTCGAAGAAAGTCGCCGCCTTGTAGAAATTTCTGTTTGTTTCTTCGTTTATTTGTGTGGGCTATTTCGTCCTCGTTCTGTCCTCTTATCGGTCCGCGGCAGCGTAAATTGATTGTCACCGTGTAGCGGGCGCCGATTCAGCTTTCCTCGAGACCACCTCGTGTGTACGCTCCGGGCATTCGTTTCGGGGAAGACTGCAGAGAGGGAAAGTAAAGTTGCCTGTTCCCTGTGCGCTGGTTGCTTGCTTTATTCGCGTCAGCTTGCTTTGCTTCAGGTACAGCTGGAACGAAAATAACAAAGGAGAACCAAACAAAACCAAAGAAAACGAAACAAAGCGGAACAATACGAAACAAAACGAAACTGCGTCGCTGTACGCATCGCGCGTGCTTGACCGACATACCTGGAAGTCCTCTTGTGAGTCCGAGATGTGCCTGGTGGCTCACGAAGGACAAGAACGAGCCAAGCAAGGAAGAGAGAACAGAAGGATGTTCTGGGGAGACCGCGAAAGGAAGGATGTGTGTCCGAGGAAACAATGCAACGATGCAAGCAAGCGTATCTTCTTCCCTGCCGTATACGAGTGCGCGCATAGCAGGTAACAGCGTTTCACGACACGGTGATATTCGCGTCCGAAACGGAATGCCTGCGGACTTACGCTGCGCAGAAAGTGGAAGTGGGAGAAGGATGCGCTGAGGGCTGCGCACGCTTTAGTAATTGTGTCCAGCCATGCCTTTGGGCTGTGTGCCGCTGAAGGTTGATGAACTCTGGGAACGACTTGGCGGACCGACTTCAAATGGAAATGGAAAACGAACCTGGAGCAGCAACGGAAAGAAGCCGCGTATACACGCGTGCGGTCTCGGTGTTCTGTGCACTCCCTTCATTCGTTGTGGTCGCTTTATTCTTTTTTGAAAGGGCGAGGTTATTGCTTTGAAATTGCTTTTTCGGGCAAAAGAAACATAAATGACATCGAAGGAATTATAATGGCGAAAAAAAGGCCCTATGGAGGATGGCCCACAGCTTATTTTGCGACCAGTGCGCATTTGTGAGTAGTCTTTTCCAGTCACCTTATTTTCCATTTATTTTTTCTCTTTTTACACGAGGCTAAAGCAAAGCAGCCGAAACGAAGGCGACTGAAGAGTTTCCCTAAACGTAAAGTAATAATTTCCGCGATTGATGTCGCTGAACTCCTCACATGGCTACAGACAAAACGTATGAAAATTGTAGCGTGCCGCTTCGAGGATTACTGGCATATGTGGAAGATCAGTCCTAATAAACATGTTAACTAAACGATGTCTCATTTTTCTTCGGGAGCTTGTAAGGAATGGCGCTGGCATGACTTGGCCGTAAAATAATAAAATACAATCTATTCCCGATAAATTTCTAAGGATTTGTATGTGTGTGTGTAGGCATGAGGATCAACCTCAGTCAGCACAGGTTTCAGAAAGGCCGCTAATGTGTCACTCCGCTCATCACTCTTTATCAGTGATATCAGCTGAAGTATTCATTGTGATACAGATTAAACCTCGTTATAACGAACACTGATATAGCGAATTCTTGGCTATAGCGAACTAAATACGAATCTTGGTTGGTCACGCTTTATTTCAATGACATATAATTCTTTTATAACGAAACTCAAACCGTGAGAGCCGCGCGCTATCAGGTAAAACGAAGAAATATTTCACCTGGAGGCTAAGAAGCTACTTGGAAAAGCCCCCGTAGTCAGAAACTTCAAAAGTATGAAGGCCCTTTTGTTTGGGGATACTGTGGAAAACTTCATCCTGCTCAGTGCTGTGAATAGCCACCAGACAAAGATCACATCCTTCATAAAATAAATAGGCACGCAGGCCTGTTTTGTGAAGTGAACTTTGTTTTGTTGTATCTTCAGGTACTGATGTTCTGGTTCATTCAGCTTGAAATGCAACAGGAAAAGGTAGGGTACCTTGTTTACAGTCGTGGGCCAAGCCTTAGAAATGCATTTTTCCTCAAGTATTTTTGTGTGAGCCAGATTGTCGATTTGTTAACGCCAAGTTTTTACCTCTACTGTTACAACGAATATTGGTTATAACGAACTAATTTCCTGTCCCGATACTACTTTGTTATAACGAGGTTCGACTGTATTCCTGTAGACACCTTTTTCTTGGGCTTCGAAGAAGCTTTTGACTAGGTATGCCATCAACGCCTGTTATAAACCCTTCCCGCTTAAACCTTGACCCTGCCGTTTGCTTATGCAAACCAGAGGTGGCAAAGTTGCTTTTAGCGTTGTTACTCTTTTGCAGTAGAAGCTTATTTTTGTAACTAAAACGCAAATTAAAGAAGAGACAGATTGTGACACCAAAGTACGAATAATACGACTTGGGCTACGAAGAAGCTTTTGACTAGGTATGCCATCAACACCTGTTATAAACCCTTCCCGCTTAAACCTTGACCCTGCCGCTTTGCTTATGGTAACCAGACATCGTCATCTCGACGTCATGTCTTCTTTGGTGTACGTCACGGTACGGTTCTTAGTTCCCCTCCTGTTTTAATAAACTAATATTAACGACCGGCCTACTAACCTGTCAAATACCTGTTTACTCGTCGAAGACAGCGTCATTATTCGTTCAAATAACCGCACCAGTGACTCCCGCATTCTCCAAAATGGTGTAATCACAGTTGAAACAAGATGAGAAATTGGCTAATGACTCTAAGCATTAACTCCGCCATTACTTTTCATATCAAGAAATTCTGTTCTACTTTATTTGCGGCTCCTAATATTTCTCGTGGATTGCTATAGGTATTAAAAATAACTATAACACCTGATCTTACTTATTCATCCCACTTAACAAAAAATCTAGGGAAGCTTGCACCACGCGCAAGACTTGAATCGCGAAGCTGTTACAGGTGAGCTTTGACGGACACGTGGTTTTAGTAGCACGCCCTGCCTCTCAGGTCGCGGCCACTTCCTCGGCCGTGCGAATTATTCGCGGCCGAGACATACGGAGAACTGCGAAGGCGCTGTGCGGGAGGGCTTTTGTACGATACTGAGCGCATGCGCACGACGACGCAGCTTACGACCAGTAACAACAGCTCCGCGGTTAACATCTCTAACGGAGCAAATATGGTTCTTAGGTAGCTGCGATGAAACTTATGACTTGCGCCTCTTTCTGTCAAACATTTAGCATACTTAACATTGCTTCGTCGTAAACTTGAACACTCTGGCGCCGTCCGGGACGCACGCGAATTTAGTTTTATAAAGCATAAGAATCCGTTCAGAAAAGGGCGAAGTTTATTTACTCAGACTTCACTCAGGTCGCCGGACGAGCCCTGCTTCACAAAGTCTTCCCTTGATTTCCTTACTGATATTTTATCATGGACCGCACATTGCATCTATTTCCTTGCTAACCATGAAAAGTCTACTTATGTTACGCATGCCGGAGAACTGCACGGGACACACATTCGATATTTTTTGTTAAAACAGCACAGGACCGGAATGATCTTCCGGCCGTCATCGTGCTTCACTCCAGCTCAATTCTGTTCAGAAATGCACATAAATCAAACTCTCTACAAAGCTCACCCCTCATGCAACACCCAGAATTAAGGTATTGGTGGCACAATAAATCAGCATAAAATTTGCTACAGTGCTACACGCTTTAATGTGCACTCAGAGAAACTACTGTAGTGCCGAACCATTTTTGGTTTTAAGTGGCAACGCACAGAAAAGTGCACATTTCATGTGACCGATGTGTATTTCAAAGCGAAGTTTTCCACAAGTTGTTCACTTAGCACAAAAGCAGTTACGAAACCATGCTTACCGCATATGCGGTGCGTGCTTGTGCTTACTCACATGAGCCGCATCCCACCAATTAACCTCTCAGCTTACGTTTTTGTTGTGTGTGTTTCTTGACATTTTTCAGCTTTTATAGGCACCTCCGTACTATGCATACTGACGCGCGTTCACTTAAAAACCTTGGGTGACGATGACCTTCTCTCGTCTCGAATCATGCCTTTTTACAGTGTTCTTTATGTTGGTCATGTTACTTTTTACTGTTCGCATGACGACGGCGTATGACGCGAAGTTTTCGGAGTGTCGGAATCGGCATTTTGTGAACATCGTGCACCACTCGTAATCCCAACCCCACATCCTCCATGTCCTTACCAATGGCCTGCGCATATATCATCGCATACCCCGGTAACCTAAGGCACAATGCAGCCTGTAAATAACATAATAAGATGTCAGCAACGAGTTTGGAGGATACTGGGTGGCCACGCGGAGGCTAAGAATAAACACGTTAACCGGGGTCACGCCCGGAATTTTCAAGGATAGTCTCCTTACGCACCTGGCGCATACCTCGCATTCCACGTCGTGCACGGCGCACACAGCTTACTCGTGTACGCTGGTAACGACTACCCTCTTTCCGTTGCCCTGTCACTGGGTTAGCGGTTTTCTGATTCTTCTCAAGCGACCCCTCGACGTGTGAGTCCATACGTCTCAACTAGTAGTGCGTGCGATCCGGGCATCGCCGTCTGTGTCCGGACCACCCGTGTGGCCATGGCTTACGCTTCGTCCCTCCGCGCATCGGCTCCCCTCGGAGAAAGTGGAGCCGAGAAAAGAATCAAGTTAGCAGCCTTGAGGGAGGGGGCAAAGACCACCTTGAACACTGGGGCAGGCCCGGGAAAAAGCCGAATCCTCGCCGCGAAGCAGCAGTTGCGTTGGGGCATTATGTCCGCTCCATGTTGGGCGCCAATTACACACGGATGCACGGCTCGCCGAGTCAGCGCCGGTCAGTCGGGCCGTTCTTCTTCGCCCGCATGCTTCTCGGTGGTGGAATAGCTGAACTGGAGCGGAAGAACATTTGTTCGTCGGTATGGCCCTCGCTATCTGGATCCGGTTGGCAAAGCTTGCTTTAACATTGTTACTCTTTTACAGTAGAAGCTCAGTTTTGTAAATAAAACGCAAATTAAAAGACAGATTGTGGCGCCAAAGTATGAATAAGACGACCTGTACATTACGTGACATCATTTTACAAGAGGCAGACGCCGATATTTCCGTCACTGTCTATTCGAGTAACCGCGATGGTTTCGTACTAGTCGGTGCATTGCTCGATATTGAGGGGAGAAATAGGAGGTTTGCTTTGAGCACATGGCGGTCTGTACGTATGGGACGCCTACTGCACAAGAGTTGTTGGCGCGTGATGACACAGACTGCGGCAAGGAATCGCGTTATACATTGCCCTCCCCCACCCTTTTCTATCTCTAGCTGTCCTTTTGGAATGTTATACACGCTCGTTTTTGTTTGTCCGTACGGGTTGCATTCCCTCGGCATTAAGCTATTTGTCGAAGGCACAGCCCAGCAGCTATTTTTCGCTTGCAGTGGTTCTGGGGCGAAAATCCACAGGCGTTCGCACCGGGAGAGCAAAGCGCCCCTCCCGGCACCGCCGCCAAGTACGTCGCTCTTCAGCGGCGCCGGAATCTCGCAGTCGACCGTGATAAAGTCTCACGCAGGGAGGCGGGAGAACCTGTTGTGGGGCTATGACCTTCACCACCCGAGCCGACGTTGATTGTTTCGCGGCTAAGTAACCCTCCGCCCTCGCACCAACCCCCCCTTCCACCAACCCCCGTATGTCTAGTGCACACCTGACTTCACATCGCTTCCATGAACCCCCCTCATCCGGCTTCGTCCCCCCCTCCATCCGCTCGAAGAAGAAGAAAAGCCACCGTCCTGAGAGAGACGTCAGAAAATGGCCGGATTTGGCGGTGTTGGGGCCGCCGCAGACGTCGTTGAATATCTCTCTCCGCGGTCGCCCTGCTTACTGCGTTCGGTTTTTCGGTTTTGTGTAAATCCTGGGTTTGCTCGAATCATGCGAATATACAAGCTTGGTTCGGCTCCTTACTCTTACCGGCCTCCTCGCGGTCAGTGCTGCATCACGTAAAGTGATCGTCGTATTTCGCTTCAGGTTTCTTTGGAGCAGTGTGTGGCGCCCGTTCAAGCTGTGCTTTTTTTGTTTTGTTTTCTTCTTCCTTAAAAATTTCAGGGGGGTTAAATTTGAAGTTTTATCTAAAGACTTCGTTAACTAAATAAGAAATTTTGGTTTCCGAAACCCTCGGTGAAATTCTTAGACGAATTGACGCTTTTTGAATTTTTAGGTAAATAGAAAAAGAGCAATTTAAAGGGACCTTTTTATAAATCAGAGTTTTTCGCCAATTTCCCTGGGCGTTGGTTGGAGTGAACCCCCTGTGAACTGAAAAACACCCACAACAAATTTACCGCATTCGACGTCACTTCAATTCATATACGTGGCTCTAGAATAGGCGTAAAACCAGATTTCAAGTGAAATGCACTTTAAATTTGGGCGCAATCTTTATTGTTGCATGACATTTTTAAAATTTGGGCTAAGGGTAAGAAACCCAACGTCAAAAATTACGCGGTTGGTTGAAGAATGTTTTTTAGGAGGAATTAAAAGAAGTGGAAACGGTTTCTTATAAACTAAACAAAGCTCGAACCCGGTGTTGGACGATCTCACTTTCCTCCATCTCTGCCACCCCGGACATAGGCGACGATATCGGTGCGAACTTTTCGTTCTTTACTTTTTTTTGCGTTTGTCTTTCTTCCTTATAGAAGTTTCCGGGGAGGAGGGGTGTACAATTTGAAGTGTTTCCACTCTCCAAAAATCAATTCGTTTAACTAAATAAAATAATCATTGGTCGCGTTGGGCGGACGTTCAAACCCTCCGGTTCAGTAATATGCTTCACGAGAATTTGACGCTTTATTGATCTTTTTAGATCAATGCACAACAAAGAGCAACTTTAAAAAAAAATGACTTTTTATTCAATCTGCATGTTTCTTCATGTTATATTTTTTTCTTGTGGCGTTTGGCGGTTTTGTTGAGTCAGAAACCATGCACCTAGTGACACTGAAATGAACATCTCCTACCCTAATTTACACCTGCATTGTGTGGCTCAATGCATTTGATTCACGTATCGTACCCTGAATACCGGCGTTAACCCTATTCACAGTTATAATCCGTTCGGGTAAATTTAGGTGCAATCGATTTATTGTATGCAATGCTTACAATCTATTAAATTCCACCCGTGGACTTACCAGTACACCGTAACAGCCAACGTCACCAAATTTGCGAAGAGGATGAAGAAACTGCCTTTTTTAACGTTTGAGGACCATTCCAAAAGAAAAGTGCCGAATAAGCGGCTGGGGTAATCAATTAAAACAACAGTTCGAGAACTAAAATTCCGTCACGCGTGCTGCCTTTTCTATCTTAATCGAAACAATGTTTACAAAGTGTACAAGTCGCACCATACTGCAGCCATTAACAGCCAACAAACTTAGCGGC
The DNA here is from genome assembly GCA_013339765.2 of Haemaphysalis longicornis. Taxonomy (NCBI): domain Eukaryota; kingdom Metazoa; phylum Arthropoda; class Arachnida; order Ixodida; family Ixodidae; genus Haemaphysalis; species Haemaphysalis longicornis. The sequence goes on along the minus strand of CM023450.1, from coordinate 131,746,758 downwards.
AGACCTCAAGCTTGCTAAAGTTTATATCAGCGCTTTTAAATGCGGCCGTACGGCCACGTACACGAAACATGTGGCTTAAATTTGTAGCTGCACGGCTGAATTTCAATGGTGTGTTGACTTTTATTTGTACACAATGACCCATTATATCCAATTCCCCGCGTTAGCACGGCAGTTACTTCTCAGCTTTTAACCAGGCCCATCATTAGCGTTTGCTGGAAATGCGGTCTTGGCAGCATTGCGAATTATCCGACGAGGAGAAGGCAGCGGGGACAAGGGCTGGTCCCTGCGGCATGCCCACAGTAAAGAGTACAGGCCACGTACTGTCACAACGACGGGCGCAGAGCGGAGTGCGAGTTTGTCTCCGAGACCTTGGCTTGGCAGTTGTCTGTCAGAGAGGAGCGAGTGAATGGCGCATGCGGAGAAGCCGGCAATCAACTGAAAGAGAAAAGCGATTTGATGGCGGGATGCACCGAATCACGGCGTCGGGAAGCGTGGACAATGGGCGGCGGGTAATCAAGGGGAGGGCGGAGGTCGCTGGAAAACTTTCCATTTACGTTTCTCTTCGCAGTGACCGACGGAAAGGTCGTCGAGGAAGACGCCCACTTGAAAAGCGCGTCTTTTGTTTCTTTACTTCGCGCGACCGCTTCTATCTTTTTTTTTGTCTTTGTTTCTGCTCAGCATTGGAGAGAGCATATATAGTTGTGTAGAAGGAATAAACAGGCGTATCAGCGTTACCGTTGCAGTTAAAGTTTAAAACAGTGAATTTTAATGCGAGAACATCAAGCGCTTCATAGGGCAAAAAATCCGGCGTCATCCGACACTGTGGTTGGGAAAATGTACGTGACTCTAGCTAAAGATAAAACCAGTGCTTTGGACGGGAATCGAACCCAGGGAGACGGGGTGACTGCAGGCAAGTAAATTAACCACTACTTCACGCCAACAACGCACGTAACACGGCTTCGAGGCACTTCAAATATGAACGAAAATGTTCCAACATCTGCGCCTTCGAGTATACGTCATCCTAATCCGTTGGTAAGGGATGCAAAGGTCGTGGCGATGACGGCACTTTTAGACGCACGTACGGATAAAGTCCTCTGCTCCTAGAACGTACTTGGAGGTGTCGTAAGCGGGATCCATGAGCAAAAACACCTCAACAGTCCCGAATGTGATCTGACCTTATCCCGTACGTCACAACGAAATGCTGAAAGAGCTGCATTAACTTGTTGGAGAGGGAGTTGGCGACATTCGTGGGTACGTACAGACAGATTTTAGCTAGAGCCTCCGCAGACAGCTCATCATCTAATTAAAAAGAAAAGCTCAAGTCGTAAATTTGTTTTACGAGGCCGCTGGCCACCCTGCTCGTGCTGTCGCGAAACCTATTTTCATAGTGTAGTTTTGTGTAGTTTTTAAACAAGAAAGCACTACATCATCCGTGACAGTTAGACAACAGCTTTTATTAGTGTTCGCCAGAATACCGATGCAAATAATCGTTCCTGCTGAAGCAAGTAAAAAGTTAAACAGATTCGTAGTCGTCCCCCGTACACCAGGTTCTTGGCGTATATCATCCCCACGATGCCTGCAAACAATTTTGGTACATCCTGGAAGTAAGTTCTACGTCCTCTATCGTCTCTTAAGCTAAAACCACCGGCTTCGGTAGTCTTACACATATTTCTTTTTAGTTTTGCCAGTGGTGAGTGGCCACCGTGAGAAACGCACTTTGCGGCAAATGCGTCAAATCTGCTGTAAATGTGCCGGGTCGTGACCAAGCAGCCATCCTTTTTCCCGCGTTCGTTTTCGAAGTCCAACTTCGAGACGTGCCTGGAGTCATATTCTCACACGATGGAAGTGAAAACACCAAGTCTTCGCGTCGAATTAAGGCCGCCAAGCACACTGCGTACAGTCTACCACCAGACGTGAAAGACCGGGGAGAACGGGTCTGAGAGGCCTCCGAAGCTCATTTCCGGAGCTCAGTTCTGTGCGTGGTAAGTGTGAGCTCCTGTAGAGTGAAATAGCTTTCTTGCACGGGAGATGTTCCGGAGTGAATGGTTGTCCCCCGCGTTTCCATCTCACCGTCACTTTCGTTCCGTCCATTTTGGTTACGCGATGACCTGTCGATGACGCCAGAAAGTCAACGCGGTCGTAGAGTGTACGGCTGAGGTCGCTGAACCCTCGTGCACGGTTATAACCACGGCATCCCTCTGGGACGTGGGACTTGTCGCCGTCATTCTAGAAGTCATTTCACGAACTATGCGAATGAGCAGCGCACGTAAATAAATAGCGAATTTGAGGTCAAGTTCAACGAACTGTAAACAGCTTGCTGGCAGAATTTTACTTTCCATTACGCATTCCACACGAAAGACCTCCTCCGCCCTTTGCTTACACACTTAACCTTCGTTAGAACGAAATCGCTTTCTTGGAATGCTCGCCTTATTCGGAGTTTTTTTTTAGTATACCAAGCAAAATGCAGGGCAGCAAAAGCAAATCATCACCGATTCTAATGAAGTAGTGCTTATAACGAATTCGGTTTTCGTCTCAAGGATTTTGATATAACGAGGGTCGTTGTAACGAGAGTTTGTTGTAACGAGCTCTCCCAGACAAAGATAACAGGTTAGCCTTCCGTCATGCGGCGCGAATATGCGTATACGTACGTAACAAAATTATTGCACCACAATTATAATTGTGGCGCGATGATTTTGTGACGTACGTATGCGCATAGATCCCGCTGCAAGCACACCATGAATGTTACAATCACGTTGGCTAGGGCAATGATATCATCGAAACTAAGTGATAAAGTCTTCCCCTGAGTCTTACCTTCAGATTTTCGCCTCTTCAGCATCGCACCTCGAGGCGCCTGTTTCGACCCTATCACTCTGGTGTCGCCCGCATTCCTGCCATATTGTATCAACCAGGATGACTGATATATGCCCTACTTTTGTTCCTCAAGTGCCGTGCAACGGACTGAGAAACATTGTTATTCGGAGAAGAGCCATTCGAAGTGCCTTGCGTTCGTAGCGTTCACGCTATTCCATAAACGTTTCAGCCCTCGCGCACTCGCACTCACTGCAGAAAGGGCCTGTAAAGAGGGGCAGACCACCACCTCGTTGGCTACACGCCTATCGAAGTCGGTGAAGCATGCTGCGCTATGGATGGCTGTGCGCAATCACGCGCGTATACAATCGCAAGCGAGCGGGCGTGCTTGGAGCTCAGGCTGTCCGGACCCAAGCAAACGCAGCGGCCCAGTTATGAAGCGTGTCATGGCACTGCTACGAATTGCAGGTTTTGTGTTGGAATTGGATGGCTCATCAAACACCAAAAGTGACCGCCATCGTCGTCGTCGTCGTTTCCAGGAATAGTACCAAAATGCCGCCGCTGTCCGGAATGAATGAATGAATGAATGAATAAATTAAATAAACGTTCATTTTATGAAAAGACTAGCTTAGACTTGGTCCTTGCCAGTCCGATGTGGTAGGTCTCCTCAGCCCAGGAAAACCTGTGGCGGTAGCTGCCGTCCTCACCCGGTTCACCAGATTTTTCTGGCTTACCGTGTTCACTTGCTGTACGAGCTCCTGACAGCTGTTCTTCTGGTAGAGGCATTCCCTCGCCGCGAGGTGCCGCAAGGCTCGGTGGTATCACCGCTGCTCTTCAACGCCGCTGTTAGGAGAATACAAATAAATAAAAACATTTGGGCTCGTCAGAGATTTGAACACAGGTAATTGCGCTATCAGTGCGCTAACTCGGCACCCTGGAAGAGGGGTAAGAAACATTGGCCTGGTGCATGCCTCGTAACAGGGGAACGTGACGGCACCTGAGTAGAACGGGTGCACGCGGAGGAGAGCTGTGCCTGTGGTGAACCTGCCGTGTAAATAGCGGCCAGACTGTCTTTGAGAGCAATCCACGTCGACTGACGAACAAATGAAAGCGAAGATACGCTAACACGATGTAGCAGTGAAGCAGGCTATGATAATCTGCGTTTACATCAAAAAGCACGGAAACGGACTTAAGTTCCAGAGATGTTTTTTTTTTTGTTTCTAACAGCCGTGATAGAACACACAAACACATAACCATAGCCTGTATATGCACTGAAAGAATGTCAGCAGTTCAAAACGTCACGGAGGGCATAGGGGAGGTAGTTCGTGACTTCCTCATATGGGAAGGGAAATTTATAAATGTTTGTAAGAAAAGAAGTGGAGAAAAACATGCTCCCCGGGTGGGACCCGAACCCATCACCTTCGGGATACGGGTCTGATGCCATACCAACAAGCTTTTTGATGCTTCTGATGCCATACCGACATTTTTGTTTTGTATGAAGCTTCTAAAAAATCTATAGAAAATGAGTTTTTGAAGCTCCATGTTTCTAATAATAAAATGACTTTAAACAGTCGTTTGCAAAAAAAAAATGTTTTCTTTGCAGCCACAGGTAACTCTTAAGCTTTTTGGGAGCCATGCCAAGCAGCGATGAAACGCTTCTCTGCGATACATGACGCGGCACGCTTGCTGAAGCTCGGCTCGCCTACACTAGCGCCAGTTTCCCCTCTAATATGTATTAGCACGACACTCTATGGACGGCGTTCCTTCCAGATGAAGCCATCTTATATATCGTTAACCGCTTCGGCCGATGTGGGTTAGTCGTTATTAGACGCACGCCAATTTCACGCTCGAGCAAATCAGGGTGCAAACACGACGCCTTGATTCTCACGGCAGGTTTGGCCCGGCTATGCTCCGACCAGCTAATCGTTCAGCAAACCCCAAGCAGCCGTGCACTCAAGCGTTGCAACGGAGCTTATTGCTATTGCATGCAACGGCAATACTGTTCCTGCACTCCCACATATCTTGCACCCTTTTCGTGGTCGTCCGTGTATGATCTACCCTCTTTAGCTTCACAAGGCGTTCGCCGTGTTCCTCAGCTGCTCACTGCTGTTTTCTTCAAACAAGGTCTCGCGTGACTGACTCCACGGCTCTCCGAGGCAGCCCGGAAGAATCTACAATTCAAATTGGGGTTTTGAGCTCCGAAGCCGCACCTCGTGAAGCTCTTATTGTAGCGTTGGGCTGGCTACACATTAAGACCTCACGTTCCTACTTGCGGATCGCAGGCGGCACGCGACGAGTGAACCACCGCTTTTCGTCTCCATGCGGCGTCGCAGCGCGTATCTCGTTGACCAATCTTCCTCGTCGCGTGATGCCATCGCGAACCATCTTGCCGCAGGGTCACAGAGTCGGCTGTCGTATAGCGCAATAACTGGAAACCAAACGTTCGGTTACTTCTGACATTGCAATGGCAAACGGTCCTCGGCCCCCAGGCGACGTATACCATTCGCTTCTGTTCTTTGGTCGGCGGGTTAAGCGCGCATATTCGATCGAATCACCGCACAACGTGGACAGGGAACGTGTTGCATTGTAGAAAGAAGCAGTCTATAGGGGTAAAAAATGAATGGCAAGGTAGTCTGACTTCCATTCGTCTACTACCGGTGCATTACGGGTTAGTAAGTAAATGCCATGGGTTTCAACTGCGCCAGAGGTTCTGCGTCTATGAAAAGCAGCAATTTTTGTTAGCCGTGGTACGAGTGGTGTGGTGTCCGCTCGCTCGTTATGCTGCAGCGGCCCGGGTACTCGTCACAAGAAACTCCTTATCCGCGAGCTGGCCACTGCGCAGCAGGGCACATCCAAACCAAACGAGTGATTGTATTTGTGGTGCCGGGACATTATCGGCAGTTGGGGAGTATGCGGGTAGGGGAAATCTAATGGAGAAGGTGGGGTTGTCGTAGGTATCGGTCTGGAGTCATTGCCAATTGTGCGCGTCGGCCACGCCTATAGGGATGGATGCGGCTGCGGAAGTGATGGAGGATGTCGGGGTAGTTTTGTCAGACTGGATGCAGGGCTGGAAGGCCACTAATCGAACATATTTCTGAACTATCCTCTTAACCAGTTCCCAGCAAAGTCCGGCGCACTGCACGGCACGGCATTTGCATATCATCATCGAGCACGCCACCACGTGCACAATGCCCGTACGGGCCGTGCCGAAGCTTGGGAACGTTCTGGGGGGTGCCCGCCCGAGGTGCGTGCGGTTCTTCGCCGCCTCCAGTGCGGCAGCAGGTAAAAAAACCGCCGCCGTCGCATCGTGATCGGCACCCGCACGCGAGCCTTGGCCGGAAACCTCGCCGAGGACAGCTCCCCCGCGCCGTCCAGCTGCCGCCGCTACCGAACATCCAGCATAGGGGACTCTGAGGATTTTGTTTGCACTATCAGACGCTTCTTAAATATGACTCGGGGCAACATACCAACTTGTGTGGAAATAAAACATTCACATTAATACAACATTCACATCACATTACTGAAGGGATATATGCACTTAAAATCACGAATGGATTACAACTTTGTCTCTGCATGAGAGTTCAAAACAAACAGGGTTTCTGATGCGAGCAGTTTGTTTTTCCTTTCTTTTCTTTTCTTTCTTTCTTTCTTTCTTTATTTCTTTCTTTCTTTCTTTCTTTCTTTCTTTCTTTCTTTCTTAGTCCACACGCGGTTGCTGGCGCGCGCGGTTCCGCTTTGACGCCTGTATGCAGTTAATCGGCTTTATTTGTGGCTAGTATTAACGTAAGGATGCAAATGTTCAGCGAGAAGCGGCAAATTCAGCAGATATTTCCCGGCTTGAACAAGCAAGAAGGACGAATTAACCTAATTTACTCAACAGAGCAGTTGTAATTTAGCAGCTTTAAGATACATTAAAAACACAGCTAGCCAACCAAAATTTTGAAATTCGTTTGAATGAACCGAACGTTTGAATTATTCGAGTTTGAATTATCGCGAACCTGCTGTATATACATTTACCCATACAAACACACGCTGTTATACTGATTTTCATCCTGCCGAGGAGTGGTTGGGGTGATGACATTGCCACGGAGGATAAGCTGGCAGGCACGCATATCCCATGTAGCAGTGGCTGCACGCACGTCATTCGCAAGCGTGAGCAGCGCACGCGCGCTCTATATGTATGAAAAGGAAAGAACGGACAGCGCAGCAACACGCCCATCGCGTGCATGCGGGTCCGTAAACGGAATACTAAAGCGAAGACTCGCGATGGACGGGCTGGAGTGAAGACGCCATAGAAAGGCCCTCCAGTGAAAGGCCTTTTGTCGGGACGCGCATGCCGTCTTAAACTTGGAGCGCCAGTCGGTCTGCATGCCCTTGTTTTGAAAGACGCCTCCTCGCGCGCGTTTTCGTTGTTCCTGACGCGCTTAACTTCGGTGGCCAATGCGCTTGCATGGGGGGGGGGGGGGAGGCGCTGCATTAGCCTTTGTCTTACATGTCTTAAATGTCAGGCATGTGACAGTGGTAGCAGCGGCTACATGTTAAAAGGCACGAGTGCATTCGCTGCCGAACAGTGCCTGACTTGAGAATGCGATTATCATAGTTGCCCGGACTAAGTCGAGGAAGCACGGTAGGCTGCTGCCTGTGTTGCTCGGAGGGATAGACGCTTTTACCTTTTACAGTACGTTATCGACAGCACCATGTAATTATGGCTCAAAACGTCGACTGCTTTTTTTTTCGTTTGCACCTGACGTTTGCACCTGGACGGCTTTACGGGCTGTGATTGTCTGAAGATGTTAAATCGAATACAAGGGATATGCACAAGCAGAGAACGCCACAAAAATGTAAGGCCGTGATGAACTGGAGTGGACGTCTTGCAGCAAACAAGCAAGCAAGCAAGCAAGCAAATCAACCACAACGTGCCTACTCTGCCGTGTTAAATTGGGCTATTTTTGCCCACGTGGATTGACACACAGCTGTCTCAATAAATGCATCAATAACATAGAAACACGCGGATCGAATCTCCACGTGGAAACTAGGAAATCACAATATACATGTCACATGCAAAAGGTGGAACTGTATAAGCCGAAGACGGTGACGCGGGCAACTCAGTATGCACCAAAATTTAGGACTCCATGCCCTCCTAGAATGGCTCCTCAGTCTGTTCCCTACACAACGTTCCCTCTTCTGGGTAAATTTTGCTCACACCGCCTGCAAATCTCACTGCGATGTTGTGACCAACTAACAAAGATTCGCAACATAACTTTTGTGCTATACCGGCAGCCACATTCATAATCACTCATCAGTGACGTCGATGGATTGTCTCGCCCCAACTACACCACCATCGGCAACCAGACAGCCGTGATTCGTGCAGGAATCGTTTAGTAAAGTGATTTCTCTCACAGGTGGCATAGTGTCATGAATATGGAGGTTACCCCAATGTTCTCCACATATACTCAATCACCCCGCAACGTATTTGTGATATTAAACTCCCTCCAACTTTCCACACACCCCTCCCCCCCCCTCCCTCCATCCGCCTCAACGCCTTCTATTTCTGGGGAAATAAGCACTACAGATAACTCTTCTTTATTTACACGAGAGATAGAGTGACCGCACCCGTAGTTTACACTTTTGGCTCTGTAACGACATCAAGTTCTCCCGGTGGCGTTGTTATACCACGAATGCCGATGTCCACAGAATTCAAGATAGCCCATCCCACCACTTCCTCTGCTACAGAACTTACCGCTATCCGTTGCGCCCTTCCCACCATTGAGTAAACGTCATACCGAAGATGGGCGATCTTCGCAACTCAAAGCCGGCGCTTCGATCACTCCAGTCAGCCCTGTGCCGTGGACCTCATGACCAGCTGCTGTCCGAGATAAGACTATTGTACGACCATGCTGCCCAAGCGGGTCATGACATTGCCTTCCAGTGACTTCCCAGTCACTGAGGCATTGTCGGCAATGAAAGTGCGGACACTGCAGCACGCTTGGCGCACAAAAAAAAAACGGAGACCATATCAATTTTGTTATCCAGGACGGACCCAGCTAGGACTCTCCGCAAACTTACCCGGGAGACCAGGCTATCCAAATAGGACTAAACCCAAGAGTTCACGAGAGCTTATATTAATGCTCTGGGCCCGAATCTAAAGCGTCCTCTTCCATTATGTCTCCCATGGTCTGATGCAAGCTTCCTTTGTTGCCTTTGGCCAGAAGTCGCATACTCAGATGCTTACTCCTATTTGATCGGGATGGCAGCCAGGGAGACGTGTGAAGTCTGTGACACACCGGAGACCATACGCCATGTTCCATGCTAGTGTCCACGTTTTTCACCGCAAATAAGGCAGCCCTCCTCTTAAGATGGGTGCTCGGCGGCCGTTCTCTGAGGAGAGAATCCTGGACCACTGGCCTTCTCCGTCACCTGCGCACAGGGGACAAAAGCGCTCCTGTGCTTCCTCAAAAAAACGAACTTGTGCAGAAGACTGTAACACAAAAGACTACACTTTATGAACTCACTGAACTCTATCGGCTACAGTGTCGTTACATTCGGTACACCTATTTACGATCTGCCCCTACCTTTCCCCTTCTTTTTCTGTTTTTTTTTTTCATTGTTCCTCTTTCAAACGCGTAGGATAGCAAATAAGGCCATAGCCCAGTTATATTCCTGCCTTGGTTTTACTTTTTTCTTCTTCCTTTTCCTTGGGTTGCCAGCGCCTGCAAATGTCAGTTCAACGCTGTGGCCCCACTCATGACACACGCCTAATCATAAATATTACTCTTGTGTCGTATCTATCTAGTATGCCTATTTCTCGCCTGTTCTCTCTCTACACAAGCAACCGTCCTAGCCTGGGGCGAAGGTACAGTGTGCGAAACAACCACACACGACCGCCTCACGTGGACCAACATTCTTGTTGAAAAGACGCGGGGCGCGAAGTCCGCATTGGCGCCACACCCCGTGGAAGGGAAACAAGGCCGCTCAGATTAGTCCACTAATAAGATTGACGGCTATTGCAGAACCGCCAAGTGGATGAATACCCATAAAGTGTACGCGTATTAAATACGGCTCGTGTGCCCGTCTTCGCGACTCGCGTAGTGCACGCACGCAAGCGTATGCGCCGTGGCGCATATATCCCCCAGTTCGGATACATACGCTTAGACGTGGCTACGCACTGCAGGCCCTTTGTTTCCTCGTGTGGGTGGAGTTCCTGGAGGAGCTGAGAAAGGGAGCAGCGGTTCGAAGCACTTCGTGGCTGGCCTCTCCAATCGAGAGGCCCAACTAACGAAGAAACAGAGAAGTGTTAGGGCGGCGCTCCCAGCTATAACGCACGTAGCGGACGAAGCTGGATGGACTTGGCGGTGCACAGGGAGGCACACTTCTTTAAGGAGACCGGAACGATGCTTTGTATGCAAGCACGCGCTGAGGTCTACAGCTTGTCCGGCTTCACTTTCGAAGGCAGGTCAGTCGTCTACGGAGAAAACCGCCAAGGGATGAAGGTTGTTGGGGTGCTAGGGTATACGACGGGTGCATATGCATGAACGCGCTGGTTCCGTAGCACGCAAATGCTGGGCGTTCCGCTCCCGGAGACGGCGTCTGGCGCACATACTATTGCGTGTCGCGAGCGCCTGTGAATTCACAATGCCTGGTCCACAGAGAGAGAGAGAGAGAGAGACGGGAGCTGTACGCTATGAAATGGCGACGCGTCTTCGATGAAAGCACAAAGCCGCTTAGCGGCCAGCATTGTTATTAACTCAATCTGCACGCGCTATTAATAAGCCTTCTTTTGCCACACCCGGGCATTTCCTCGTGCGGATGCTTGTTTCTTTATGTCCGCGCAGCCTCTAATTTTAATCCTGCAGTTCGCGAAGCCGATGGAGCTGGGCGCATCGTTCCGTGTATAATTGCATACATTGAATACCTTGTTTCCGTTTGTTGGTTCTTAATACGATTCTGCCGGAATATATGGAACGAGCCAATAAGTGCTAACAATAGCGTGTCTCTACGGCTGCTCTAGTTTTAAGTATCGATTCTCGGTTACTGTGGGCGCGCGGTAGAATCCTGCGTTGTGTCCACGGCACGGCAAAACTTTCAAGCGAAAGGGATTCGTGCGCTGGTTCGCAAGGTAGACTTCCTTATTTGTTGCAGATAATTGGTGGACTGACTCTGCGTTGAAGAGCATTTTCCAAATGATGTTCCCCAGGACACGATTGGTGCTGCAGTTTTCTCCTAAATCTTGGGCTGTATTGTGCTTAAAGAACGTTAAAATAACTGGAAACAATGAGAGGACTCTTACAATAGAATGGTTGGTGCAATACAACGTTCCAACAGAATGGAAGAAAACACTGTTGCTTCGTTCAAAGTTGTAAAAACCTCATTCGCTACTTTTTAAACTATGATGGCGCCTTTGTGTGAACAGTACTAACTGAAAGAATATGATTTTTCTTGGATAACATTGAAATATCGAGAACGAAACAACCTCCTGCTTTTGATCGATTAGAACAGCAGATCAGATCACGCGAGAGAGCGAGAGAGGGATAAATAAAAAGAGAGGGACAGTGGAGAGAGCAGAAAGGAACAGAAGGAGGAAGGGATAAAAGTTTTCGCGGGCATTCCTCGCTGAGGGGGCAATCAGCTCCGTAGTAACACTACCAGCACATTCACCTCTGCCGTTTCTTGAACGTAGCGTCAACAATACAAGTATTGAAAAACAACTTTCATACAACGCCGTGTATCTCGTCATTCTTCAATATCGCCGTTTAGAATCACGTGATCACTGTGAGCCTCTGTGTTTTTTTTTTTCTCTTTCAAAGGTACACAGGTTCTTATTACTTAATCTTAATCCAATTTCGCGAATGGGTCACCTCCTTCCTTTCTACAATAACTTCGGGCTCTCCCTCACCCATTGTTATGACATCGGCAGAGCTGCTTACTTAGAGATGGCAGAACGCACGGATATAGATTTTTTTTTTCCGCCTTCCTTCGTTTTCGACCATCTATCATTCCCTGGCACCCACAAAACGCGAGTGTAAAAACCAGGACCGCGCCCCGTCATTATTCCAGTCGACCATCCCGTTGAAATTACGCGGCTGCCTCCTTTTCTGCTCTCGTTGCCCAACACAGCCCTTGTATTCCGTGCGTTCCACGGAGACAGACACACGGGAGACAGATGTAGCGCGCTTGTACACCACGGCACACATTGCCCTACTCTCGCCCTGCAACACGAGGTAAAGGTATCCGGACAGAGTCAGCTGTACACATGTGTGAAGAAGGACTATTCTAATCACTCGAGCGTGCCACGTACACCGCCTCCTCTAGGCAGAAGACAATGAAAGGTGTGCCGCCATTCACAGCTAAGGGCTTCGTAGAGACCGTGTCTATAGGCGGCGTGTGGTATTGGAGGGGAGTGCAGCCACTCTGAGTTTAGTGGACCGGACAGCGGTCCGCAGGCCGCGTCCACCGCACCATGTCGATCACGAGACGAACGGGGAGCCGAGCGTAATGGTCGACGAGCAGAGGAGTAGCAGGCGGCTACTCGCCCGCTGTTGTTATAACCGCGTTGTCGAAATTTCAGACCCACGCTGCTTATATCGTTTAATAAAAATACTCCTGCGCTGTTTCATGTGACGAGGGGCAAAGATTGTGGTGCACCCTTTGTTGAGGAGAAGGCCATCGATGATGGCTATGCCCTTTGTTTTGGAGACACATGGGAATGCTATTTATTTATTTATTTATTTATTTATTTATTTATTTATTTATTTATTTATTTATTTATTTATTTATTTATTTAAATACCTCAGAGGCCTGGACAACAGGCACTATATGGTGAGTGAGCCCAAAAAGAAAATCACTAGCAAAACCACGCGAGATATGAACGAAGAACTTGACAAACAATTCGGTTTGAAGAAGTTTTTTGTTGGCGGGAGGAGGAAGGGGGGGGGTGGAGTCACAAGAGAAAAAAATAAAAAGGGGAAGGAATGACGAAAGAGTTCAATACACCAAAAGAAGGATCAAAACAATTGTAAAGGCATGCAGGCCATCGAAAACATGCAAGAGGCCATCGGGGAGAAAGCGTTGCTCCAAGAATGCACGCCAAGCAAGCTAAGTCAATCGGCTTGTGTTTTTGACCGGGATTGTCTGAATTGTACCGAGTCTCTAATTGCGTCAGTTGCTGTGGAAGATCGTTCCAATCTTTGGCTGTGCGAATGGAAAAAGAGTGCGCAAATGTAACCGCGCTGGGTCGGGTGTACGATACTTGGCATTTGTTTTTGCTTCTACTCGAAAAACTTGCGCGACTTATGACGCATTTTTTGGGTGGCAGTGTTTAATAATAGTTATGAATGAGTGCTAATCGGGCAAGCTTTAGTCAGTGACTTAAAAGTGGAAGAGAAGCACGCTGTTTTAGCTCGGTTGCGATAATCAACGATGAATAATCTTAAAATCCGAACCTGACCGCTCGATTTTGCACAGCTTCCAATTCCTGAACAAGGTATTTTTTCTGGAGATCCTAGATGAGGGCTGCATTTTCTAATTTTTGGCGTACCAGTGTTCTGCAGACTAGTAATTGTAGTTCCGGAAGGGGGGGAGGGTAAAATTACTAGCCTACAGGACCTAGGACCCAGGCATAGAACCTATACACTTCGACAAGGCTGTGTGACGAAGCACTAGAAACGCGACAAATACAATGAAAATCATCGCAGTACCTAAGTCTGCTGCCGTGTCTTGAAGCGTGGGGGTACTTATAAAGTCTTCTTTATTGCTGCATGGTATTTTCGTTTCCCTTTGCGCTATGGTTTCTTCTGTCTTCTACAACTTCTAGAGAAGCCCATTTCACCATGACTGGCATGTACCTGTTTCATGCGCGTACTGTCACGTTCACCGCTCCCGCAGTGCGCACTAGGCTAACACTTGCTCCGCCGCTGGAAACGCGCTGAGGCAGCGCGGGTTTATGATGCACTCGATTCCTTCACTGGAGTTCCGGGTTCGACTCCCATACGAACTCAAAGGTGCCTTATTTACACTTTACATCGGCGGCAATTTTATATACGGTACAACAGCAACAACGCCGGTTTTCTGCGCAGTGAACTCCCTTAAAGAGACTCCGATGATGATGACGACGATGACGACGACGATGAGGATGATGATGAGGATTTGATTTTAATGTCGGAGGCCAGCGATGGGCAGAAAGCGCCAGGAATACAGTTATTTGCTGACACTGTGATAAGGTACACACTAATCATCATGTCAGTAAAAAGAAAAGGGGCATGCGATAATACGTAATGAAGGTGACTGGTCTATTTTTGTTCTTTTGCTCTATAATGTTATTTTATTAAAATTCTACGCTTTCCTTATGTAAACGAGGGTGGGTTTTTATCCTTTATGTTGGTCTAGGGGCGGGGTCGCGCCATATAAACTCGTTCAATTCACGTCGTGCATGACAACGGAAGTGCCGGGCTTGTACCTATCTCGAAACGGAATATGCCGTCCCATTTAGGTTGATGTGCGGAACCCCAATACCTCATGGCTCTGTCGATAGACGCACGCTAACTTCAACGTGGGAAAAACGGCATACATTTAACTAGCCACTGCCTCCAGTTTAGCCATACGTGGTTGAAGGTCTAAAATAACTCGCGTTTCAGTGGCTTTTTTTTTTTTTTTTTGCTCGATATCTTCAAAAAAATTTTCCAAAAGGAACCGATGTTCTTTCTAGCGGCGCGGCACTCACCTTCCGGCGGTCAACGCTTTGCCGATGCATCTCATACCAACATCGCTTCCCCCTTGTTTGCGGCCACCGCGGCCCGAACTGTCAGAACGGGTCGTATACGCACGGTAGCCATGCACCTGACAGCTTACAAGCGTGCCGAACGACGGCGGGTCCTTCTCTTTCCCCGGGCGCGCAGCATTGTCGATACTTCCGTTCCTCCAATCTTGATTACGGTTCTCAGAGAAGAGGTGCCGTGACAGGTCGTACGTACGCTAGACAAAATGTCAGGAACCGAGAGTGACTCGTGCAAGCACAAAGATGACGGTTGGTTGCAACGTTCCGCCGCATAACAAAGACGTGGCTGCGGCAATCAAAGCAGCCGCTGCAACCTTCTCCTGCGGCGTCCGCGAGACAGCACCGCTACTAGGCGTGGTTCGTTTAGGCATCTGTTGCGGAAGTTCTCAGTGCAGAGAGTGTCGGTGCATAACTTTATTGTTCCCTAGACGGAAGGGGGGCGGGGGGGGGGGGAGGAAAGAAGTGAGACGGGAGACATCTTCGTTCTTTTCCGCTCAGACGGCAGCCAGGAGTCCTAGGGCCTTGGCGGCGTATTCGGCCATCTGGACGGCCCGGAGTTGAACGCCCGGGTCTGAAGTGAGCTGCACGGTCTCCCACCGCTCCGAGGAAGTGATGTCTAGTGCTTGAAGTGAGCTATTGACCTTAAGGGGGTAGGTCCATGGGATGTGCTCAAGGTCGGCCCTTGCTGAACAAATTTAAGAAGAAAGAACCTGCAAAGACGACGCTGAGAGTTCTGGACTGAGAAGCCATCACCACGCTTAGAAATGCTCAATGAAGGTTTTGCTCTCCCCTCTCTCTCTCTGATCAGAATGAAGGAGGAAGAGGGAGTAAGCTGATGTCCGCGGAAAATCACTTATTGTTGTCAACCGTTTATTGGCCAAAGGGAGGACCTTGGCCTGAGACAGATAGGTAGAGGAGAGAGGAGGGGGGGGGGGGGGGGGCGTAGAGTATAGATCTTCAATGGGAACCTTGAAGCCAGTCTTAAGGTATTTTGGAAGGGCATCGCTTCGTACTAGACAAGCGCTATACCTAACGCGTCAGCAGCTCTTAATACCAAACTGAGCGATTTGAATGAAAGTGTGATTACAGCGAAAGTGCGTGTAAACATGATGACGCCATGTACGGAGCTGTCTTTACCGAGTCCGACGCAGCTGCAGAGACCAGGCATCGTTCGACAGCAGCTCTGTCAACACCGGCTTGCGGGGCGGAGATAAATGAGACGCGATGCTTCGTTTCAGGATAGATCTTCAGACAGGATGAGGCAGTCGCAAGGGCCCAACTTGTCCCAAGTAACGCTCGCGGCAACAGATTCAACGAGGAAACAGATACAATGCGACTGAGTGTCTATTGCTCAACCCTTCGTACCATCGCGTACTCAGCTCCTTGGTACCTTCAGGCACGAAACCACCAGGTGGTTGCGTAAGGGTGGGAGAGAGAGAGGAGAGGGGGGAGGGGGAGGGAAACAGTTGCAAGGGGCACAGGAGGAGTAAAATACAAAAGAAGCGCTGCTTCGTTGAAGTCCCTCCAGCGGGACCCATTAAGCGCACGCATTCGGAAGGTAGCCGGTGCGCCTTTGCAGAAGCTGCTGAGCAGAGAACGGACCTGCCCACTAGCGGGAAAACTCAAGCGCGAGTGCAGTTCAAAGATAGAAGGCGTAGAGGGAGGGAGGGAGGAAGGGAGGGGAGGGAGGGTGAAGACAAAGTTCGGGTACTGCGCGCGGAAGGCATTGTGGCTTGCACGTGTCTTCTAAGTATAGGTCGCGCACAGGCCCCCATCTCACGTCCGGCGGTTTATGCGGTGGTCACTCCCTGGTAGCTGCGCTCTTATTCGGGCTTTGCCTTGGATTGGGAAGAGCGCGAAGTTCAGCCCCAGGGAAGGAATCCAGGAAGCGGTTCATCAGCGACGAAGTGCGCGGTTGCGTCTCTCGTATACCAATTAGAAGCACCGCGTCATTAATTCCCGCTCTTCTCTTCGTAGACGAATCCACGAGCGCACGCGTGTTGTGTACATATACATACATGTATACAGATCGTTACTAAAGGAGGGGCACCTATTGGGTGTGACGCGGCCCTTCTGTGTACATATACGCGTCGTCTCCAAGTGAACAGATTGATATTGCTGCTAAAAAGAAATGAGAATGCTGTACACTCCTCCACGCACTGCACTCTTCTTACGCACCTCGGTGTCTTGGTTTTGTTTACTCTTGCTGTTACTTTTCTCCTTGTTTGGCCGGAAAAAGATGATTGAAGGGTTTCTTCACCTTCTCGAGCAAGGGCTGCCGCCGACTCCGGAAGACATGATCCGTACACCCTTCAAGGCTGTTGACGCGAGAGGAACCATCGAGCGCTCACTTCGTCGGTTCACGCACGCTTCTTCCTTGGTGCACGCTCAGAAAGAGGCGGGTGTATGGTCCTCGTCAGGCCTCACACAACAGGAGAGCATTCGCTGCAGGGGAGCGGCAGCGCCGGCCTGTCATGAATATTCGTGCCTTTCTCGTCGGAGCGGAAGGCGCGGCCGTGGGCTTTTATCGCGAGCTCGCGGCTACCAACCTCTCACTCTTACCGCTACTTCATGAAGGTGTGTACCTTTGGCAAATGTGTCGCATCCTGCACACCTTGCTTCGTGTACTTTTCTCCCTGGGCAGCTTGTTATGCCCTTCAAGGAGCTTCAGTTTCTTAGGCTCTGTATGATGATAGTCGGTAGGTAAAGTTCGCTCTACTACATTCCCGGAAATGAGACTCCGTGGCTTACCTGCGCAACCAATATGGCTTTTTAACAGAGGCAGTTTGTTTTCTTGAGCAATCTCAATCGTGTTCCTTGAGCTTCCTAGCTACGCCTATGTGAGTGTGCCAAGACAAATACGTTGTACCAAGACTGTACACACGTACAGTCATGGGCAAATCAAATGCGAACCCAAAAATACGAACCTGAACGCGCAAAATTAAAAAAATATTGTTCGTTGAGGACCAATAATGGCGTGCATTTGGTTATTTGGAAGTGCACAGTTACCAACTTTGTTTTTGTAACTAAGCCACCCGTATCTTGCCTTGCATGAAAAGAAATCGCGCTATTTTCGTGTTGTCTGGTTCATATTTTGTGTTCGCGTTTCATTTGCCTATGACTGTACGTAGCAGCAAGTTGGGCCGTACTTAAAAGTACGTAATCATTAGAAGATTATTCGTTACCTTATCCCTAAGCGAGCGAACGAAATAGACGGGAAACCGGGAAGTGAACTTTTCGTTAAAGTTCGTAAGAAAGCCCAGTACACGACACACAGAGAGAAAGCCGGCCTGTCTATCCGCTCAGCAGCCCCAACAAGAGCAGCCACGAGGGTGGATGATAGTGAGCAGCCGAGGGAGTATACACAAAGTGTGCCACGCTACTAGACTTCGACGATGGGGGTACATTGAAGGTGAAATAATGTGCCGCTGACTGTTGGCGAGCAGAAAGTTATCACAGATAAGGCGTGTAGAGCGTATTTGCTTGTATGGTGGTGCCTTACCAGCGCCGCGTCGGTACCAGAAGTCACGAGCAACCGCAGAGATGAGTCGGAGAAAGCACAATAGGCTGGAAAAGGCCGACTCGTGAGCGCGGAGCAAAACGAACCACGTAACAGCGCACCGCCCACTCCTGTAATACAAACAATGCCTGCCCGTACATTGCGTCACATAGGTGCAGCCTGCCAGCGAAATCACCTTTCACGTCTGTGCAAACAATGGGCGCGGCAGCGAAATTTGAGGCTGGCACATGCTAAAGAGGTGCTAAAGCGCGATCCCGGACGGCATTTTTCATTCTTTCTAGGATATATCGGCCTATTCAAATTCTGGCGGAAGAACGCTTTCGTCGATGTACGCCGGGCACGCGGAATAATGGCACGGCAGAACATGGGAAAGGCCGCTTCCAACGAAATCCGGTGAATCCTGCTTGAGTGTTACGAGAGGGCACTGACGTTGCTTCTGGATCATCTCTCTTCCTTTATTCCTCGATATCTTCTGCGTCCCTTTCATTCTGCACATTTCCCTTTCTAAATTATCCTGGCTTTTGTCGAAACATTCGTTCAAGCGTCGATTCTATCTGCCTTTGTTGTCTTCGGTTGATACGACAAAGAGAGGAAACAAGGCGTAAAGTGCACGAAAAAGAAAAAACGAATACCGGCTGACCTGCCAAAAAATGTTGCGGAGTGTATGCAATGCTGCACGGAACGGTACTTTGCCCCAGCGGTTTGGTCGTGCTGAAGACCCCGACCACAAATACGCACACTTCAACTCTGATTAAGTTTTTCCTCCTCGCTCCCTCTCTCCTTGCCTGCCTGACTTCTCTCTCTGTCTCTCATTCTCTCGTGAGCTGCGCAACCGTTAGCAACGCAGCAGTGACGACAAGGACACAGATTTCATCAAATTAAAATCGAGGCCTGATGCGACACAGATACACCGCCTGGGCTCTGAGACATACCGTGTATACGGCTTGAATTGAAGCACCTGGAGAGAGTTGCCGGATATTGAGCAGGAGGAGAGAGTTTTTGTGCTTCGCCTCCAGTATTCATCACGAATGCATTCCGCATGGCAGGCAGTGAAACCCACGACTTTGTGCATAGTAGCGGCACAGCCCCTCAGCTACAACTGCCACGCAAAAGAATGACGCGTTACTGAATGCGGCGCCCCCTCATCTTCGCTTTAAAACACACATGCACTTATTAAGCGCATAAGCCTTAAATATTTGTGAACAACAAAATACGCCGGCTTTAAATGTTAGCAGCAAACCCATGACGCCAAGCAGGCTCCAAATACGCGACTCAGAAATACAAAAAAATCACGCCATATCCACGGAATGAATGATGATAAGTGGGGCGAAGCTCGAGAGGGGGAGATCATCGGTAACCGTAACTCTCCCGTGAAAGTTCGCCCATTACATCATTAAGAAAGACGTAAGACTGTGTGCGTACATTGTACAAATCAACTTTTATTTTCGGAGTCAATGCTCCCAGGCACAGACCTGGTGAAAGACCCCGCGCCATCGAGGACTACCCCGCACCTCCACCACAATTTGTCACGTAGGATGGGACACAACGGTAAAGAAAGAACTTTTATTTAGGGCGAACTTGTGCCCGAACAAGACGAGAGGAAACGAGCAAAGGTCCTTGCGTCTCGTTCGATCTCCGAGAACGACTGCCTGCGTTCGTGGCGTGATCTCTTGCGTGATCTCCCCCTCGCAGTGCACGTGCGCTCGCGCCTCCGTTGGCGAACACAGACAAGCTCGCGCTCCCGGTGCTGAGTTTGCGCTGCCGGTTGCAGCCAGTTCTTGCGCGTGCAACGCGGCCCACTTTGCGACATCCCCGAAAGCATGCGGCGGTCACGTACCACGAGACGCAAGGGATGGACAGACCCATGGCTTTAGGAGCTTCGCCCCTAAAACGAAAAAAATATACAACTGAATATGGAGTCAACGTTATCGGGCGCGTCAAGGTGCCCTCTCGGTACTACGGTACTACGCGAGCACCAGCAACGTAACAGGCGCGCTCGAACCGCGGGTGGCCGTGCATTGCACGGTTACGGAACTGCGCCCGGAAACGTTATGCGGGTGCGGCGCCGGACCAATCTTCCCACGCCGAAAATTGCCGGTTCCGTCGTCCGTCCCGCGAAGCGCGTTCATTGCAGCCTCGGCCAGCGACGCGACTGCGCGAGCAGCGAAAGTCGGCCACGCGATCTGTATGCATAGTCCGCGCGCCGGAAGAGAGTGATAATGGGACGGAGGAAACTGGGGGCGGTGACGTCACGCATCGTTTCCAGCGCTCCGGAACTGTTCAACCACAAGCTCTCTTTTATTTGCCGGCTCAGAGCAGTTATGAGCAGCTCCGAAGCAGCTCTGCATTTTTAAAGCGAAAGCTGTCTTAGTGGGACGGATCCTGTCAAAAAACTCATGCATTTCCCCATAGACCGGCTGGTCGACCGAAAAGCTCTGATAAGATTTCTAGACACACTGCGCGCGCGTGAGACCGGGCTTCTAGTGTGTCAAAACGGTTACTTGAAAATTGCGAAAAGGCACGGTTCTAGGTAAGACAATACACGTATCGATCACGAAGAAGGGGTACGGTATTATACCTTTAGTGTCTCATCAACCACGTATCGGTGTATACTTAGATCGCTTGTAGATGCGTTTAGTTAGTGCGCGAGAAATCACCGCATGGGTACAGTCGGTTTGCGATTTGGGACTTTGAAGGTTTGATGATCGGTTGGATTGGACGCCGTTTCAGCGAAGATTGGGCGCACTTTTAGCATTCGCGCTTATCTCAATTTTATTTGCCCGTAGACGTCTACGGCGGGAGCAGTTTTGGGCTTCCCAGGAAATGCTCAGAACTGTTCTGGACAGGCAAATAAAACAGATCAACAAAGAGTCATGCTAATACTAGATACTAGAGGGAAATCCGTCGGTGCAATCACATACCGTCGTGAGCTTCGCCATCAAGGAGGTTGTATACAACCTCCTTGGTCATCAACGTTCCCCCCATACTTGGCTTGGCTAGCAAAATGGCCTCTTTTCACTCTTGAAGCCAAAATAAACAAAAAAGGGTGACATTCTTCTTCTTGCTCGTCTTGCGCGAAACTTCTAAATCGCCCTCACTACCGCCATCCTAGTAGCTCTGTGTCAAGTTGCAGTGCGTGAATTATAAATAACCGGAAAAAATGCTAATCCCCAAGTCGCCCCCCCTCCCTCTCCCCCCACCTCCAAACCCTCTGTTTTATAATTAGTTTTTATCGTTTGGAAACTCTGGGTGCCTGTTTCGCTGTTTCGACTTATTAGCTATCAGTGCCGATGAAAAAGAACCGGCTTAGCACACGACACCGAAGGACAGGCGGGCACGTGCCGCAAGCCACACGTGAACTTCATTCTAAACTCATCGCAGTAGCTACACAGAACACTTTATTTCCCACCGCACCGGCCAGCACAGGGAACGTTTAAGGGGTTTCGCGCCTCGAAACCATCTCATCCGCAGCCTTGGCCCCCTTGTTCCGCTTAAATAGGGTTACACGGTACCCGGCCATCCCTCTGTCATCAGCGATTTTGAACTGCTCGCAATGAGGAGGAGGTTTGCTCTGACAGACGGCGAGTTTTCACGCGAACATTGGGCCTGATAGCCTCTCCTTTGATGTTGAGCTGCGTCGTACTGCCACCGTGGTAATGACAGCGAAGTTACAAAGGTCACGACAAGGGCAGCGACTTATGCGCCATTAAGGTCAGCACCAAAATGCCTTACAGCTCAGTCACCTCACCGTTACTAATCCATATTACGCTATGTAACAGCGTTACGACGCAACGTGTTCGATGTTGGGCTACAGCACGGTCACCCGTCAGGGTATACCTGTGCTTGTATTACCACGTACAGCTGCCTAATGTGTTTATTCTTACGGAGTTTGCACGCGTTTTCTGTGTTGAGGAGGACGAGGAGGCGTGGAAAAATTGTGAAGGTATGGATAGATGACTGACGGACAGATTTTGGACGCCAGAAGAGCGCCGCAGAACCACTAAAGTGGTCTTGTAAACGCTATCGCATTTCAAAGAACAACCGCAGTGGTTAGAAAAGCAGGAGTTTAATTAAGAACAACGCATGCTCTGCTTTCCCGTTCTGTGCGCACACGAACAAGTTTGTACGGAATTTTATGAGGACTCTGCATGACCGGGCAGAAGCGTTTGCGTTGTTGTCGTTAGTTTGGCTGACCGAACTTACACGAAGGATCGTCTGAGACGAAGAAAGAGGAAGTTTCTGTCCCAACAGCTGCCATTTACGTGGCAACAGGTCACGCCTACGACGCCACGCGCATCAAACCGTCGGAAGCCACGAGATTGACAGACGGAAGACCCAGCTGTGTAGTTCGACGACGCGCCGCCATCACACAACTCATAGTGCACCCTTCAAGGAAGCATCCCAACTACCGTATTTATTCGAATATAAGGCGAGTTTTTTTTTCCCAAGATCCGTAGTCTCGAAGTCATACCCCTCCTTATATTCGAAGCTCAGAATTATACTTTTTTTTTTCTTTTTGACTCCCTCGCCTTATAATCGTGACCGCCTTATAATCGAGTAAATACGCTATTCGGGTCTCCGGCAGCTAATGCCTCCCTCAACCGACAAAATTAATATAATCAAAGCGTAGTTGTGAGAGTTGGTTTGCCGGTAGAGGAAGTAAACAGTTGCGAGACGATAACACAAACGTCATGCAATTATTCCGCGGACCTTCCGTCGCTGTTCTTCTGCCTTCACCGCAGTAAGACTGTGATTGCTCTGGCGCACCCTTTACAGGCAAGCGTCGAAGATGTCGCTATCGCGCGGACACGAAACACAGCCGACGCCTGTCGAAGTCCACGCTGTAAACGCTAACACGGGTTGCGCGCAAGCGCCTAGAGTTTTTTTTAATACTTTTATTAAGCATTTTTGTCTACAAAGGCGTGGCTTAACTCCTCAACAAACACTGCTGGTCCACGCCTTCGTCATGCCGGACCCTCCGCGTTGATTCTCGAACCGCTAACAAAAGATTGGTGGCTTCCTTGTAGGACCACACCTGTTTGTGCAAGGAATATTTTTCCACCGTACAAACGCCCTCCCTGCAGCTGCAACCTTGATGGTACGTCACGTACAGTACAGCCCGCATGCATACTTCAGCGAACCACCGTACGCCCTGGCCGTGGTCATCGCAGAAACCCCGACGCCCGCATGTCGGAGAGAAAGAATAAACGTATTATCTTTTTTGCCATCCTCTTTTCCCTGCTCACTGCCGTCCGAGTTGCCCACTGACGCCCCATTTCGGCTCACCTTCCGAGGCTTCCTGGTTCTGTGGGCGCGCGTAACGTGTCATTGCGAAGACGGCAGCCCGAACGGCTTGGCGCGGCCGCGTAAACGGTGCTTGCGCGCTGTTTCTAGTCGTCTCGTGCGGGTGTATATTTCTTGTTGAACCCGTCACGCACTTTCATTGGCTGCTTTCGAGCGAACCTGCAGCTCGGGTGTCGAACGGGAGTTTACGGGTGTTTACGCGGGCGTGCAACGTTGCTTGCTCTCGATCTCTGGCAAACCACTGCTTTGTCGTAGCGTGTGCCACATCGCTTTTCACCGGGTCGTTTCCACACGCCTCTATAACAGCTGTAAAAACCATAGACTACTGTATTTAGTGTCATTCATCGAAGGTGAAAGCCCGTTTTAAAAGGTAGCCTTAAAAATAATAATAACAATAAAAAATCCCTACTGCGAGTAAGAGGGTTTGGATGCGAAATGTGCTTGCGTCACTGCACTAGAAAGAATATCAGGGCCGTTCTAATACCGTGGCGTTTTCTTACGCGAGACATTACCGCGTAGGTTGCACCGCTTGAGCGGTTGCTAAGAGGCGAAGCTAGGGGAGTGGCAAGATTTGGATCAAACACACGTGTTCTATTTCAAAACTAATGCAGATGTGAAACGTGCACATATACATTCTCAAAGCTCGCGTGTATATATGATCGTGATTCTCCCTAGAAATTTCTAGAGCTCGATCAAATTGAAGAAAAATGCCGCATATCTCGAAACAAGATTACTTAACAAAACCGAGGGAAATATCTTGAGCGAAATATGACGGTGAAGGAAGGGGGGAGGGGAAATAAAACTCGACAGGCGGGTTCAACATTCGTCTTCACCGCCTCTCTCCCCCCCTTTTTTAAAATTTACTTGTGGCTCCTGCCATACGCGTTCTCAATCACCTTAATGTGAGGCCACATGATTGTATAACTGCCCAACACAGACCGGCAAACCTGTTTTATGCGCACATAAATGATCAAACAGCGAACATATATTCATATCACCTTCTTGTCTAAATCTTTCTTGTCACACTTAGGACGTTGCGAACTATAGTATAAGTGATCTCTTATATGATTTTGCTATATTGAAAACGAGTGTGTCTTCTAAAGTATCGGCTAAATTTTAGTCTATCGCCTATAACGCACGTGTGGAGTACCAACTGTCTCTCTCAATATTTTTTATCCCGCGAACAACTTCCACGATTAATTTAGCAACCTGGCCATGTCGAGCCACTTTCTCGTGGCCATTAGCATTAACATATTTCCTTCATTAAACAACACGCGCGATCCAATACGTCGACGATTGCACGTACCTGCCAGACTGAGGCGTTTCACATTTTCTAACTCAGCGGTCCTTCGCAAAAGGCGCAAAAATTTGCCCACAACAGAAGGGTGATTACAGGGGCCCCCTGTGGAGCTTTCTAATGAAGCAGCTATTTCTGGAGCGCCCCATAGCAGACCTCGTTCAGTTCCACGTCCACGCTATAGGCTCTGCCCGCAGCCTCCCCCGTCCCCGCAGGGACAGATCAATTGATTGGGCGTGCACTTTCCTCATCATCGACAATAATGATGTCCAACGGCGGCCTGCGCCCTGACGGAAGCTGCGACCACCTCCGCGGCGCTCGCCGCCACGACGTCGTTCCGCATTCTCCCATAATACGCTGGACAGGCCAGTCCACGTTGACGCCGAGAATAGCGCTAGGAAGGTTTCGCGGTGACAAACTCAACCGTGTGCATATACGAACGAAAACTTTGCCATCCCTTCCTAAAGAAAACTTAGAGGAACGCGAAAGCTTTCTCACATCAAAACTGCGTCAAAAGTGTGTCAGAACCGTCCCTAAAAGTTCGTCAAACCTTCGCTGAAATTGCGCCCAATCGATCGTCAAACCTTCGAATGCCCAAATCGCAAACGAATAACGAACCCACGCGACGATTTTTCGCGTACTAAGTAAACGCATCTACGAACGATCTAAATGTATACCGATACGGGGTTTATGAGATAAAGGCATACTATTTCACTCCTTCTTTATGATCGATGCGTGTACTGCCTTACACATAACCATTCCTTTTTCGCGATTTTCAAGTAATCGTTTAGACACAATGGAGTCTCAGTTTCACGCACGCGCCGAGTGTCCGGAGATCTTATAAGAACTTTTCGGTCGACCAACCGGTCTATGAGGAAATGTATTAGTTTTATGGCAGGACGCCATCGATCACACTAAGAAAGCTTTTGCTGTAATATCTGCCGTTTATTATCTTTTTCAAATGGTTTAGCCATATTAACCACCCGTGATTAGAATTTTTCTTCCCTTATTATGTGCTTTGTTAAGATGGACCACAACGAATTTATGCTGTCCATTCCTGCGTGGACCACACACGTGGCCTTCACTATGCCGGAAACAAAAAAAAATAAAATATTGTTTTACGATATGATACGTTTTTCCTCCGCTAACACTTCGTGGAAAGCAATTGATCTACGCCATTTGTGAGCAGCCATAATAACAATAAACACTGTTGTTATTGCGAACTCAGCGTGATTACAACGCTGCCTCTTGGGTAGCCCGTGCAGTTTACTAGGCCACAGACCAGCTCGCTGTGTGGACCAAGCCGGCTTTTCAAGGTCACCAGAAGGGATCGAGCGCGAACAGGGCTGGACTCCGTAATCTTACACAAGCCCAATTTTGAAGGTTACCCAGCGTTGGGAAGATTTGCAGCCGTTGTGACCTCTATCGAGATTGTTACTGTCTCACAACGGGACCTTGGCTAACACGGCAGTCGCACATGATTGCAGTATTCGAACACCACCATGTATTACGAAGAAATGGATTTGATTCCACCCGACGGCACCCCGCCTGTTTTGGGCCTCCTATTACAGAGGAGCGAATAAAATTACGCACTACATTACAAAACCCATCGTTCCAGGGTCGTGTACATTGAATGAGCGAAAGTAAAACACATGTCTAGTCACCAAGCTAGGATTACAGCGGATGATATAAAAATAGCATGCGTGGATGCATGGTGCCCCTGCACCATACCTCCATGCATAGAACAGAGTAGAATAGAATAGAATGATAGAATAGAAGCCCCTTGCACGCTAAATCAGAAAGTAAGCACGTGCAAGGAAAACAAAAAGAGAAGGAAAGAA
Source organism: Haemaphysalis longicornis (assembly GCA_013339765.2). NCBI lineage: Eukaryota > Metazoa > Arthropoda > Arachnida > Ixodida > Ixodidae > Haemaphysalis > Haemaphysalis longicornis. The sequence goes on along the minus strand of CM023450.1, from coordinate 131,720,218 downwards.
CAGATGAAAAGGAACATTGTTCCAACTGGTTCGTTTCTCCGCCCGAGACAATCGAGCTCACCGTACACCGAAGAAAGCGGGCAGCCGAAAAGTGGAGCAATGAGGACTTGCACTGAAGAAAGCTGAACAATGACTGTGATTTCGTGCCGATTCCAGCGAGTGTTCGCTTATCTTCGCTGTTTTTTTTTTTCTGTTTCTCTTTCATTTTCGGTGTGACCGAAGTGCCAACGCAAGCGCTTCGATCCCATTTTTCAGACACTTCGGCGTTTCGTGCATTACATACGCGCTTACCCGCTTGCGGTGATCTCATTTCGTCGGGCTCGTCCCTCCCGTGATTAATGCGGGTCTTTTGTTTTCGGTCGACGAGAGACATGCGCACTCCGCCGGTGGCGCGTGGAGACTGAACACAGGAAGTTGCTCAACAGTTAAAAAATAAATTAAAAAAAAACTGAAGGAAGCGGAGCCAGTAAGAACGAAAGAGAAATTAACCAGGCTGGGTTCAGGCAAGCCGCAACGCTGAATGAATGAGCGCAGGTAGCTCATTTATCCGTGGGCAAGTTGCCCCATCTCGTAATGTTCGATCGTCGTTACTCTCCTTACTGCGGGGGCCACCCGGCAGGACACAACCGTTGTCTTCCACTGCTCCCGTTTCAATCACTAGGGCTCACGATTAACCTACATCTGCTTCTTTCCGGCTTTTCTTCGCTGGACCAAGACAAGGCATTCCTGGAGATCGCGGCTACAGAGGCGTTTCGTGTGTGAGAGGGCCGAAGTAAGCGCCTCCTAGATGATGAAGCCTGGGAACTCAGACATCGAACAACAACGGAACGACTGTACCTTAGTGTCCGTGATCGACAGGCCTGAAAAAAAAAGAGGAATTCGGTAAAAGAGGACAAGCTGATAACGCCGTTACCAGGAGGGAAATGAGGCGGAAGGGGGGGGGGGGCGAACTCTTTGGCTTTCTTAGCTTAGCAATGCTTACCAAGCAAGCGCGTGGTCGCCCCTTCGTCGTGTTCGCACTCCCGCCTCCTTGGTCTCTGAGCACATAACTCGGAGGGCTGTGCCGGCGGCATGTTCTTGGGCAACGGCCGTTAGGGCGTCGTTGTGTGGACCACATGCGTGCAACGGTTATATGCATGTGTGTGTTTATATGCGGTGCCGAAACGTCGGCTGCGATCGAAGTGCCTTGTTCTCGTGGCACCATTGCAAGCACACGTCCGCTGCGTGTATGCGGACGTTCCCGTGCATATGCATGTCCGTAAGGCGGGTGCGGCCGCACATTGGGAACCGAGGTACGGGTGCTGTCGTTAATGTTGCTATTCAGTACACGCACGGCACGCGCAACTATAGATTCACTAAGGCAACGTGGTCCTGCTTAGTTTCATATTTGCAGCGGATGACAGCAGTGATTCGCGTCAGACACTGAAGTCGTAAAAATTGCTATAGGCTCCGCTATATTTCTTAGAATGGGCAGCAAAGCGTGCTACGCACATGCAGACGTATTGATTACCTAAACAGGCTGCAATAGGGTCGTCGTCGCAAAGGAGTTGTTCTGCAGCTGAGACTCAATTGGGAGTGAGGGTTTGATTCCAACCCGCTCCTGATTTGTGAGGCGGTGTTGCGACGGAGACGATGAACAAAGGTGCCTCCACCAATTTATCAGAGGTTGAGCTAAAGATTATTCACGACGGCATAGAATAAAGAACTGCACGAGTGAATGCATACGCTAGTGTGTTGTGGCCCTTTCACCCCACCTAAGGCCAACTTGTACCAGTTCGCACTTCGTAAATAGAGTAGTTGACAGTTTGCCGTCGCCTTATGTATCTCTGCTGGGTTTTAATCGCCATTTGTTATCACGAAGCGCAGTCAAGCATGAATCAGTACAAACTAGACCCCGTCTCAGCATTGCTGAACTTCCCCGGAAATCTTTAAGTTGAGATTCAAATACTTAGGGCGGGCAATCACCATAATCGGTGATACAGTTGTAGATTGATCATATCGGCTAAGCTGTTGGCCCAGTTAAAGAACCATCTGTTATGTCACGTTCTACAATGCCGCTGGCTGCTTGCTTGCGTACACAGTGTATACCTCTGCGATTTCCGCGACCGGCAAACCGGGGCAGGGCGAGTGATGGGAATGATCCATCATTATCCTACGCTCCGCCATGCGGGCGTAGTCTTTCGCTCTCCGCCGAGCTCACGTGCGCACGCATAGAAGAACGTGCGGAACTATGCATTGTCGCGGACGGATTATGGTTCCTGAAATTGGGTCGCCTCGCCTTGTTTGCCGTCCACAGCCACACGGCAACTCTTCCATGTTCGGTAACACTTGCGATTATCGGTTTCTCATTAAGAAGCTTCTCTATAATCACAGACTAATAAGGCCCAAGCTGTATGCAAAGGTATTGTGCGTTCATAAAGTGCGGGCCATGTTCGCGTCAGCGAGGCTCCAGAACGTTGTCCAGTTCCCGATTATGTATTGCCACGCTTTCCGAAGCGTCCTCAGCCGATCTATCGTATAGTGAAAGGCGTCCAGCTATTCACAATGCCACCGTAAACGCCACTGATAGTCGTGTTATAGTTCCGACCACCTCAGTTTCCGATGCAAAGCGGCTGATGGCACGATTGCAACCGACATGCGATACTGTATAGGCTTGCGGCTTATCTGTTGCGAACAGCTCCCGTTTTTATAAGTGGAGCAATTGCACGTTACGACGCCCCTGATCATTCGAGGACGCCCGCAGGCTGCGCGACATCATCTTGAAGAGAAGCGACGTCCGTTCGAGCGCGACGTGTTATTTGGCCGCAGGCACAAAGTATAGGCCGTTGGATCGCCTTTCCAGCATAATCGCCGCAATCACCGACAAGAAGAGACACGAAATTGTCGTCCATTTTGTTGCTGCAGGCTCCGGTGGGACGCAAATGGGCGCGAAAAACGGGGTATGACCGATCTCAGATAACGAGATGGCCGCGATGCGAACAGCAGACCTGCTTCATGGCGCGACGTAACAATACTGCGACAGTGCTGGCGTCGGTGGTCCGTGTATTTAAAAACACACTCACAAAACAAAACGGAGGTGCAATCACAAAAAAAACAAGAAATCGAAATAAATCAAGCTCCTGTCCACGCTGTGAAGGTGGTTGGACAGCAAATCTGTGGGTGTCTATCACCTGCAACGATTGCCCAATGCGCTCCACCAACTTATCGACCAAACACAAAAAAATTCAGTTTACCCCAAACTTGCATCGTGTTGCCGTTTCGCTTCTTTTCGCTGTTCCCGGTATATTTCGCGTTGCTCTTCAGGAGTCCTCACTGTATACACGAGTTCAATTTGTACATGTGTACAACGCACGTTCGGGTCTCAGTCCTCACAGGCCATATATACAGCGCACCCAAAACCGCGTGCACGAACTGCGAACCCGACCGCACCCTGAACGTGCCGCGATCGAGGGCACATATCCAACAGACGACGACTCCAGGCACACCGTTTGAGTGAACAGGGGGACCGACGCTGAGGCATTGATTGTTCAAGGCTATATACAGACGTTTTTTCAATGCGCATTGCACAGCGCAGGTACCAATCCCTGTTAAATCGCATCCGTCGACTCCAGTCGTCGCCCTTATTGGACCTTCTGGTGAAGCGGTTTTCCCGCAGGTACATACACTCTTGTGCATACCATGTCCAGTTTGACTAGGGTGCGTGTAGAGGCAAACGGCCGACGGAAGAAAAAGAATAGACAGAGGGACAGGCCTTCACTGAAGATTCTTCATTTCATGCCCTCCCGTATACCTGCTCTCCCGCTAGATGAGTCCCCTTTCTTTTCTTATAAACTGTGTGATTTTCACATCCTCCTTTTTCCATTACTTTTCCACCAACTTTTCTTTGCATTCTTTTGCGCCTTCTTTCGTAAGCTCCATGGCAAAAAGAATTATCGAAGTTAGAAAAACGTGCTTGTTGCGGCGAGAACTTCATTTTCAAGTACTTTAGAACACGCGTGCAACCTATAGCTTAGTTTACGAGGGCGGACTTCTCCTTTGGGAACAAAAGACACGTCGAATCAAAGTTCACGCCAATATTGCGAAAACAGCTTGCAGAATACACAAGCTTCCGGCTTCCCAAATTTCAAAGTCCGCGGGAGGAGCTGAAGAAGCCCACATCTTCAGTCATCAATTTGGCCGGTCAACCGCATCTCACGGTTGAGTAAGCTGTTGAAAAGCCGCCGACGGCAAAGAAATGCAAAACCGGTAGGTCTCCTCCTGCCGAAGGACGCCTGATCTCCCTCGATGAAGTCTTGCTCCTGGGAAAGTGCCGCCTTCCAAAGAGAAACTCCGACAAACAATACATACACGCGACGTGTAAGTAAGAAGAACACAAACAAAACGCCACGCCGAACGTGCGTGTACAACAATCCGCCTTGAAACAGCGCGTGGGGAGAATAGATGTCCGCATAAATGCGCCAAGTAATGTGCGCGTATGTTCACTCTTTCTCTTTCTCCATCCGCCGCCGAAGCCGCCCAGTCTGCATCAGCATCTCCACCTGAGAAGTTTACTTTCCTGGGGAGAGGTCGTGGCCGTTCTTCCGTTCCGCCGTGCGTGAATCTATCGATGATAGCGCGAGGCCGCATTCGCAATGCAAATCGTCTCACACACGCTGCCGCAATGAGAGAAAGCGACGTCGCTCGCCGCTTGTTCTATAGCTAACCACCGTACACACGACGAGCGACTTCACGAATCCCACGTCCGGCGGCGTCGGTAGGCGTGCCCGTATACTCCGCAGAGAAGTTCCGGGCTGGCCATCGCAGTAGTAGCGTTCGTAGTTCTTTCTTTATCGGAAAGGGTTGTTGCTCTCTGGTCGCCGACGTCGCTTCTTAATTGTCGCCCGCCATGCGAAAGAAGGCTCTGATGCCTTGTCTGCTCCAGTTTCGTTTCTGTGTCTTAGCTATGAGGTGCATTAAGTTCCGTGCCCATAGGCTTGTTAATCCAAGTCGTAGGAATGGTCCGCTTTTGTGCGCCCCCTGTTCCATCAATGGCGCCAAGTTTGAGCCTTTCTTGTCCAGTGCGGTGTGGGGCGTTGGCGGGATCAAAGCCACGCCGGCAAGACGCCTCGTCATCGCCTTACGTTACTCGCACACGAGGCGCACGATGATGGGCGGGTGAGCTCAATCTAGTATGTTCGCGCAGGCACTGCGCGTGACGTCGTGCTCGAAAAGACTCGCGCTGTACTTTTCACTGTAGTTATTCTTTGTTTTTTGCACTTTTTAAAGTGGCGATGAAAGCGAGCGCACACCTTAGGGTGTGTGCGGCGACGCCTTGGCTGGCTTGACTGTCGTCTGCCGGGATAAGCGAGTGAGGCCACTCGGGAAAAAAAGAATATGAGAAGCGGGAAGCGACGGGGCCTGACGGGTTGTCTTGTATCCGTAACACGATCGGAAGACGCCGTTCCGTTCGTGAAGAGGCGCCTTCTTTTGAACGTGTGATGTTCGGGAATGTTGACACGTTTGAATGTGCTCCTGTGGGAATGCGTATAGGTGCACTTTCAGCAGTCGTGTGTATGTGCGTATATTAATATATATATATATATCTGTATGTAGGTGTATCTGTGTGTGCGTGTGTGTGTGCCTGCGTTCTTGCGTGCGTGCGTGTGTGTGCGTGCGTGTGTGGTGTGTGTTGGTGTGCGTGTTAGTGTGCGTGTGTGGGACAGACAGACAGACAGACAGACAGACAGACAGACAGACAGACAGACAGACAGACAGACAGACAGACAGACAGACAGACAGACGTGCAGCGCGTGCGTGTTGATGAATGCGCGCACAGATTTCAGACTCAAGTCGCTGTGCGTCACCGATTGTACGAGATACTACTACAGTTGCACTATATTTTCCAATCTGCAACGACTCGTTATGTGATCTCTTGTGATAATCGCACTTCTCTGCATTGGTGCTACATACCATGTTTTTTTTCTCTTTCTTTGCAGGTGAGTTTCCCGGTCCCACCGAGTTGCGCGCTCCATTTCGCGGTGAAACGGGGATCAAGGTAACATGAACTGGACGCTATAATTTTTCTTTAATTCCCCCCGCCACGCTCTGTCGGATTCACCTACATGGATCTCTCCTTGAATGTAAGCGCTGAAATGGTAACCTGGAGGCATGGTTTTCGACATTTTAGCCAACAGACAATGAACGATGGCACGAATTTTTGTAGCGACGACGCGGGAGTACCGCACTTTACAAATCACCATTCTATCACCCTATACGCAAACTATACGCCATTATTTGATCTCCACCAACCAGCAATGTTTGAACTTGGAAATTCGGGCTAACATCTTTCCGTATGCACGTAATTTTGTTCCGCCCGTACACGTCGAGCACCGTGACAGTGACTGAATAAAATAAATTTTCGCCTTCCCTCAAAGAAGAGGCTGCACACATCAAAAGGGACGGCATCAAAAATAGCTTCACACCGCGCGCTTCGCGAACTTTGGTTTCCCTCATTTGCAGCGCAGTCACTTTCCGCAGAAAGTTTTTTCTTGTTCTTTACTGATTTAGTATAACTACTACGTAAGCAGCACGCGTTTTGTTTTTTGGAAATGGGTTACGCAGCCAGGAAGCGTAATGCATGTGAACATGCACGAAACTGACTCAAGACGTATGGATGAAAAGCTAAAACACACAATTTGACCTTCAGCATGAGGATCGAGTCAGGGTGCATGGTTATATGGATAATATAATGACACCTCACCCCCGAAAAGAAAAAAAATCTTTAGGTGATATTGTAACGTTTACCGTCAAATATATTGCCGCTGCTTCATATTTCCAGAAACCTGAAGGATCTGACGCGAGATATATTATCACTGTGTTTGATGGCGGACTTAGGGCGTTGCATTTGTTCTTCGGCTAGTTTAGTACATTGATATTACAGTCTCGTTTAGTATTTGATAGTCTTCTGAACGCCAATAGGCGAGGGAAATATAGACAATCACTCAACAAACAGATTTCGCTCGTCACAACTTTTTCTTTTCTCGCGCTTGGCAAAGACCGGTAAATTAGACGACACCCGTTTTAAACATGACCCGCCCTCGTGTGTTTAGCAAGTCAATTTGCATACTGATGCCTTCTCTCAGTTCCCAATTAAAATCACCTGTCTCTAACCGCAAGAAAATCCATATTACTATAGGAATTGATGACTAACGAAAAGTCCAAGAATCGCGCACTAGAACCTTGCATGTGGTGTCCTCCTGAACGCGTAATGAGGAAACCGCACCCGCAGCGGCGATTCCGTGGCCATGGTGTTGTGCTGCTGAGTCCAAGGACGCGGATTCGATTCAGGCCGCGGCGGAAGTTTTTCCGATGGAGACAAAATTAAAGCGAAAATGCCCGTGTGCGAAATTACGGTTAAAGATCTGCCGGTTAATTTAAAATAATTTGTAACACTCCCCTATGGTGTGCCTCACAGTCCACGTGCAGTTTGGACGCGCAAAACTCCCCAAAATACGAAAAAGAAAGCGAAGAAAACCTTTGTCCATGCAGCTCGGTCATCTATTTTTTGAAATAAGCAGGAATAAATCGAAAAATAAAACAATAATTGCACTGATAAAGCCCCCGTCTCACTGTCTGTTCACCTTGTATGGGGCTGCGCGTAGAGATGGATTGCCATTAACCATGGGTACAAATTCTTTTTCAAGGGAATTTTCGTTCTGTCGGTAACTGCTCTTCGGCTAACGTCGCTCAAATGCTGGTCAGTAGCGTCGGTTATAGAGCGATTCAGAAAAAGGGAAAAAAGAAACGCATTGGGCGTACAGCCTCAAGCAAATTCCAGTCCCGCTAATTTGCATTCGCATCGCACGGGTTAATCGATTAACGCCAACGAGGAGAGCGCTTCGATCGGTGAGGACGACCCTTATGCGCTTAACTGCAAAGCCAAACAAATATTCAACCAGAGCCGCCCCAGTCGCCTCCTGAGAAAATTTGCGGCGGCCACGATCGGACGCTGCATTCTCGGCGACCATCTGCGAGGCACTCTCCTCCTAAAGCGCGAGCGACTTCGCAGCAGCGTTTTGTATTCAGAACGCGCCGACGTAGCGCACTGTCCGCTGAACTGGACAGCGACTGGCCACCGTAGCGATTTTCCGGCGCGGGTGGTGGGTTCCGGCATCTAGGGCGCCTACTACATATGCGTAATAAAACACGCAGCGTCGCATGCTCAGTCTTAAAGCGCGTCATGGTTCTCCTTTCTCTTTTCTTATTTGCGTATAGGGGCGTGAGAAACCACTTCGGCTTTCATCGCTTTGACGCTGGGAGCATTACTGAGGGCTGCTTAGAAAAGATTTGTGGTGTCCCTGTGCGAGTAACGATGACTGATATCATCATCCCGCTCCTCTAGTTTTTCTAGGAGGAGGATGAAGGGATGAAAAAGCACTGTTTTTTGCATTAAAGGGGCCATGCAGACAAAACACAAGTTTGGTTCATTCGAACGATTGCCTCGTTAGAATCATACTGACACCATTTTAACGTAAACTTCGCTCAAATAAGCTATATAATTACTAAAAAAATGGAATGGACATGAGACCCACTAGCTCATTTCCCGCAACAGAACCTTTGATGTCATATGCCTAGCTGTGCGATTGACTGAGGCCGGCAAAAGCAAACACAAATTAGGCAGGGCTTACAAGCTTGCCCAACGAGCTATTTAAGCTTAAAGTTTTAGGCACGTTTTTTTTTATAACATCGAGAATGATGGGGTAAACAGGGGAAGTTACGAAAGTACACGCAAACATAGAAGTACCGATCCGTACTGCTGTTGGTACTGCGGCCACTATGCTTGCTTTAACTGCACAGCAGTGCGACGCTTTGGGGTTGTCTGACGACACTGGCTGATTGGCGTAAGCGACCGTATCTTACGTGACCATATTTGTCGTGCGAACACCATGTTTCACGAAACTATTATTTTGTACCTTAACAAAAACATGCCAGGTGCAAATACGGCCAAAAACAAAGCAAAGGCAGAAAACCGTCCTACGCAGTATGGTGGCGCCATCTAGGAGGACTGACGGAAAACAAGGCTCTGCAGTCGGCTGCCAAGCCTAATGGGGCACTAGGTTTCGCTTGAAGACCTGTTCTTCTGACGTCATTGCAGATGCCAGAAAACTCACGACTTGGGGAGAATCAAAATTAACTGATCTGATATTCAGTCAAGCTAAGCATAGGTTTGAACCTGTTCTTACGACAAGCAGTGGCGAACTATAAAAACAAACTTCGAATAAAATAACTTAGTTTTTTCTGCATGCCTCTTAAGACATTGTATTGTGTCCGCAAGTCCTAGAGAGAAGAGAGAGAAACGAAACAAAGATCGGGAATTAATAGACAACGGCGCCGGTTGGCATGCCGCATGTGACATTTGAATTTGAAACGCCACAGAAGGAGAGAGAAGAGAGAAGAGAAAGGAGGAGAGATATGACAGGATGGCGATCCGGATGAATGAGGAGAGAGGGAAAGAGGAGGAGAGAGATGGAGGAGAGAAGAGAGAGAGAGAGAGAGGACGAGCAGGCATAGAAGACATATCGGAAAGTGACCGCGAGAAGGTGCACTAGAGAGAGAGAAAGCTTGCACCCGCGTCTTGCCGATGCCTGGCATAGTTTATGACATATCGTGACAGCAGTTGCAAGCACGCTGGAACGGGACACCGTATTGAAAAGAAGAACCTTAAAACCAATTCGTATCGTTTTTTCCTGATGATTTGGAATGCCGGCAGAGTGATATTAAACGCGAATGCTGTGACACTGTACGTATTTTTGTTGTATCTTAACGCACTGATGTGAGTACCGGCGACACGGTATTTTAAATGCGACAGCAAGAACCCTATCAAAAATTTGGCAGATGGCCACTGTACAGTTTTGTTCGCTGAGTGCGTCGAGTGAGATGAGTAGGATAGAGTGAGTAGTGAGTGAGTGAGATGAGGATGTGAGTGAGTGAGTGAGACTGACGACTGAACTGACTGACTGCGACTCATACTCACTCTCACTCACTCACTCACTCACTCACTCATCACTCACTCACTCACTCACTCACTCACTCACACTCACTCACCTCCTCCACTCACTCCCACTCTATCTCTTTAGTGGTTCCTGAGGTTATAGGATGATACAAAAGAGTATTTTACTACGAGGTCTAACGCAAGGGGAAGCCGGTTCGTCAGTGTATACCGACGACCTGCTGTTACAATCTGCTACAAGGTGACAGCTATTCATGGCCGTTACACAAGGTTACAGATTTGTCTTGTGGCGAAGGGGCCAATGACTTAATGCATGCATGGTTCAAGGACCTGCATAGATCTACGCGGAAATGAAAGACCTGTTCGTAGGCGGTTGTGAAACAAGCCCCCATCGTTTCCTTTATTTTTTGGGCAAGTAGAAACATTGCTGCCAATGTTACATTTTCGTGTTCTGGAACAGCCGGTAGAAGACCGAAGCTTGATTTGTCGCAATACTTAGACGTTGAAAAGAGAGGCCGTGCTTAAAAACAATTGTTTTTATTTATTTTTTGGTGACGGTTATCTCTAAACGCCTAAAGTGTTTATCTGAGAAATAACCTGTAAATATATTGAAATACTGTCAAAATCCACAAATTCGGGTGATTTTCTTCTTTAATTCGTTGAGTTTTTTTGAGAGAACACGCAAAGAACAAAAGAAGCGTGTTTAGGATCAACGTTACGCAGTAGGCATCCGCTGAAGTCGTTGTCGAGGGCAGTAAAACAGAGGTGTAACTTTTCCTCGGACCCAGCCTGTCGGCGTGGTCCTTTAAGCGTGCCGTGGCGCCAGGCGAAATGCCTCGGTTGTTATTCGTCCGGCCAGCGAGAGACAACCGGGTCGCGGGCAGGAACTGTTAATGACGACGTGCCAGAGTGAAGCGGGACCCCTTTGGCGTGTCTAGAGTCACTCCTGCGTGTACTCCGGACGGTCGGAGATAAGTTATGAAGACGGCACAAAGAAACAGTCGACGGAAAACGAGCCTATACAGCGCCACAGGTCGCGAGTGGACGCAAGCCGGTGCTTAGTAGTTGCGAGGGCAGCTGTTTCGACTCGCGTGTGTGTGGCAATGTTGCGTAAGACAGTGTGAGTGAAAATGACGACTGCTCCCGCAGACGATAATGTCAGAGTGCTCCATTTTTCTTCGGCGTGAACGCGGTTGCAACCAGCGCAGCGCCCGACCCGCTATACTTACGAGAGCTAGGAGCTTTGTTTCGGTGCACGGTCTTTAAGTATAGTTTTGCAGATCGGTTCTGCGCAAATGAAACACACACCCTGTTGGGGACAATACCATGATATCGTGGCGGGGCGATGAGAAGGTGCGACTGTGAAGTAAAAACATAGTACTATCGTTGCAATTTCCCTGGCTTGTCTGATGGTGCACATATAATGGGGCATTTGAGTTTGAGAGCGTCTTGTGGTTCCGCCGGCAAGAAAGCTAAAAGAATGCAACATACGCGAAAGTTCGTTAGCTTCAGATGTTAATAAAGGGACGATACAAGACAATGCGACAATACCCCCTCGTTGGGCGCGTGTTATCGGTAGTGCTAAAATTCTGTACCCCTAAACGAGCACCGTTGTCTCTTCGTGAGCGGCAGGGCTATGCATTCAGGCCAACTTAATGTCTATTCGGCAAACGAAAATTTTGCCATGTTCGTAAATAGTCTTCCGCCAGCCAGCGTCCCTTCCCTGTCACGTATATACTTGATGTTTATGCTGTAAATTAAAGCAGGATAGCTATGATAATATATCCGTGAATGTAGTACTACAACAATACGGGGGGAGGGGTTGAAGATTGTTAGCTAATAAATCACGCTAATTTAAAAACCCTGAGAGCTCAAATCTCAGTCATGGCTGACAAACATCGCGCAAACGACCCAGAAAACTGTACGCTTGTCGTGCCTAAAGACCACCGTTTTTGATAAAGGTATTTGAACTAAGGTGTAGCCCGTGGTGTTTACACGGAAAAACGCTATACAGTTGCCTTTTTTTCCATTTTTTTTCGATCGTGCTCCCCATACGGTGTAATGGCCCCGATCTTGGTCCGTACATACCCTAACCTGCAAAATAAATTTGTCCCTGGCCTGAAATCTAGTAATAATGTTACAAATGCAGCCTACGGAGCGTCCTTAGAAAACTCCGCAGTTGATGAAAGTGTTTGGGATTGGAACCTGGGACCACCACCTATTGCGGTATGAATCGAGCCAACCAGGAGGGAAGCTCTTTGAAGCAAGGGGATAAATAACCTCGAAATGACGAACAATTATTATTCGACCAGTTTAGGAAAAGCGGTGAAAGTGGAGTAAGCTTCTGCAACAAAAAAAAAAGTAATATTCATCAGAAGTGCAACCATAGAGCTATCGAGAGGAACGCTATAACGAGCTACTTTTTAAGCCGTATGGTTGCATGTCGGAATATTTACACAAACTTACCCCAGCCTGGGCGCTTCCCCAAGCTCTAAGGTCAACAATTCTTTCCATAACTTACTATTCCTTTGACTGGTTACTTAAACCTAAATTTCCGTTATTTTCAAAACTACGTCTGTAGGGACCCACGGTTTCACATGTCACTGGTCCGACCCTTCAAAACTTCAGCTGACACGCCAACGCAAAAATGGGGAGCTCCAGTTACCGTTTGCGTGGTATATCATGGATTGACCATTTCGTCGACCTTTATTTATAAACTCAACAGGCCTCGCGTATTGTTACGTAGAAGTCAAAGCCAACACAATCCATTTTCCACCGCCCCCCACACAAATCGCAGGCTACACGCACAGGTCGTCCTACTCTGGTGCGAGGCGAAGACAGCTTAATTGATTCGGATTAACAGCCTTTGTCCGCGAGGTGATTCAAGCTATACAGCAATTATTCCAACGCTGTCACCGTGAGATTCGCGCAACCGTGCGGACGGTCATTATTCGCGGCTCGGCCGCCGACAGGCATGCGCCGGCTACTTGTCAGGAGCGGTCATTAGGCTGTCAACGCTGCGTCCCGTTGTTGTGTATATGCTCCCGACTTTTTTAAAATACAAAGCTTTCTGTGTATTTTGTTCTTGCTACGGCGTGCGCGCAAGACGTGCGTGATGGGGGCTGATTTCACAATTAATCATTGCAAATTTCGTAGATGACGTCGGTAACAAGAGCTTCACCTCGATTTTAATGAGACATGAGGAGGCAAGGGGGAGTCTCAGTCAAGAAAATTATTGTTTGACTATGTTTAACCTCATTTGAAATGAAGTCAGGTTGTCGCGCTTAGAACGGGTGACCGTTTCTGCCGTTATAACAGGCGCTTAGATACATACATGTAAGACTGTGACCGGCCGGCTTCATCGACGAAAGATTCTATTCCAAGTATATATATATTATATATATATATATATATGTTATATACTGATACACAGTGGTACTGACTTATCGACTGAGACAGTTTCATCATCTAGATAAGACCTAATATATATATATATATAATAGACGGTACTCGTCATAGGACAGCCACAGCTATTAGGTGCGTCAGACAGTGAATAGGGGTGCATACTTATTCGCAAATGCAAAGCCGATCCAGCAATATCGAAAAAGTCTGCCTGGTGTTTGCGACGAGAGATGCCGGAGTGACTCGTCAGTTTCTGCGTCGACTAAGCACGGCCGACCACGCGACTATACGCAAACAAGACAGAAGCCCAGAAGGCGTACCATGCTAGCGTACGCCAATCACGCTTTCGCGTTCAATCTACATGAGCAGACTTAAGTGACCCGAAGAATTTTATTCGTTCTATACTGCGGCCTTAATAATGCACCCAGCTTGCGCAGCAAAAAGGAAAAGGGAACCGCAATGCGATAAACTCAAATGGCGTCTCCGTGAATAAGGTCCCCAGCGAAAAAGGAGACTGGTTTTATTACAGGTACACACCCGCAACAGGAACGGTCCGCTTTGCAGCGGTTCTAAAGGAATACGGACGATCTCCTTCCTTCGTTTTTCGCTCCGTCGGGGTGGCGGAAGACGGACGCTGGAAAACGGTCATTTCGCTGGGAGTGGCAGCAGGCAGCGCTGACCGAATGCAACTCAATGCGGCCACTGAGCGGTTGCTCACGGCTTCTGCTGGCCGCTCGGCCAGCTGGCCAGTCATCAGGAGGGGCGAAAACGGTTTAACCGCTTTCGAGACCGCTCCGCGCCACTAGCCACGGAGCAGCAATTTCGATGCTCTCGTTTCATATATATCTCCCTCCCTCCATCATCACCCTTCGTTCATTCGAACCTGAACCGGGGTATATAGACCGTAAAACCACCGATACACCGAGGGTAGACAGAATTTGTTCCTCGCGAAGTTACAGCGAAACGTTAGATTCTCTGTGTCACAGAAATATAACAGGCGTTGTTTAATTGGTACTCTTATCGTTAATAATATTCTATTTTAATGTATTAGGGAAACATTGCGGCTTCTTGAACCGATTACTCATTTGTTCTTCGAAGAAAATACGGAGCGATTCGTTCAAAAACTAAGAATTCTGGTAACACAGCTAAAGCGTGTTCACGCATTCGGAAGGGCGCCAAATTGCAAAAGAATACAGTCACAGATCAGATACCCGTGCATATAAGGACACTGTATGAGGACGTTCATATAAAATAGGTGACGGGAAATAAGTGATATCTAGATGACAACGGTAGTACAAGCTCGTTAACTCGAACCGCAAGGGAATGTCATCTCGGTAGCGAATAATTCGAACTAATGAAAGGGGAGAATTAACCAGCACACTGCGATTGGCAAGCAGTAGGCCATGTCAACACTTTGGTGCTTGAAAAAGTGCCTGAGTGGCAGTCTGCCTTTTGTTTTTAACACTTCTGTTCTTAACCCTTCTTGCCCTAACGAGCCAATGTAGCGGAAATTGTCCTTTCGCCTTCTTCCAAACTGGAGTAAGGAAGAGCAGTATCTCATCCGAGCATGACTTGCGAGCGGATGGCCGCGCTGGTGACAGCGACGCGTTCTGCGCTTCTGGTCGCCGAAATGGCGTGTTCGTCTGTCAGTGCACTACTGCACTCCCACGCATGTTGGCGCACTCCGCAAAGAATGCGTCTTCCAAAACGGGCGCCATGAAGGCTTCAGATTGGTTTTACCCGAGTTTACGTTCCTTCGCCAGTTTCGTCGCGGAGTCGCCGCACCGTGCCGCCGGCGCGGTGGCGCGTAGTTCGAATTGTCCCTGGCGGAACGTGCTCGCGGTCTAATTAACGGGATGATTTTTATGCGTAGAGTTCCATTGATGCCCAAACGGCCCAACCCGCATTAACAGAATTATGCAACAATTCGAATAATTGAAGTTCGAATTAACGAGCTCACACTGTAGATAGTGGCGGCTCAGAAAAATGCATATATTCAGCAACGAAGCCTTAAGCGCAACAGATACAACAACTAAGAACGGGGTCTATACTTAACTATTGCTGGCAGGGGTATTTGCAGCCTAGAAATATTTTGTGCTCTGCCCCTACGTCGCCGCCGATACACGTTGGTATTATGTTTAAAAAACGCGTGGTAGAAGCTGGAACTTCACAGTAACGGTTAATCATCGATGTACAGTCACGCAAGCATTGCACACGTTGGAATGTTTAGGGTGAAAAAAAAATCTTTATTATTTTTTACACAACTTTCGGGAACACCAAGAATACGCACCTGCTTCATAGGTGAGGGTCCCATGGGGCAGAGCCGTTGTCCCACATTTCCTAGTTAAACACAATTCATTAAGTGGCTTTTTTATGTACACATTGCGGGGCGCATGTGTAACTGAGAAATACGGAGCGGCTACTAATCAAAGCTCACTTGCTCTATAAAAATCTCAAGCTGTGACGTTGTGCATGAACTACTCTTAGCTTTGACTGCTTGTCTTGCTATACGAGTACACCCAATGACGGCGAACATGGTGTGAAGCTGACTCACATGTACGCATAAAGGTGTGAAACACAGATCTACTCAGCGAATCCTGCGCCACAGTACTTAGGGTACCTTATGTAGATCATTTTCCCGCAAGCACCATAACGGAGATTCGTGCCATTGTGTTCATAGCAGCACGCTAATGGCCGATATCAAGATACACCGTAGAAATACACACGAATCGGCAACTTAACTTTCAAGTCTTCCTAATCTCATTAACGCCTTTTTCTCTCCGGTAACTCAGCAACATTTTTCATGAGCTGCGATTCCGTACGAGTGTAGAATGCAACCAAAGCCCGACGTTGCCTAACGTGACTAACGTTAAGATTCGGTGCGTGTGCTCACGCAACCGAGACCTCGTCTTCACTTCCATCATCACTTGCCTCGCGTTTGTGGCGCATATTGTTTGCTCATGGCCCAAGCTCGCCCCAGCAACAACAAACGACCCTATACCACGGTCCTATGGGGCGGGACGCCCGTTCAACAAAGGCAAGTGCGCTTAAAGCAGGGTCGCATCCACCATCCTGTTACAAAGCGACTTTAGGGCACATTACAGCGAGAGGGGACCGTTCGGGACCATTTGCGGCGCGCGCTGTTACACGCGCCTAAAGCTCACGCTCAGGGCGGGCTGACCGCCGATCTCGGCTTCGTCACAGTCGAGACGCGCGGCCCTCTTCGAGAAGAGAAATGGATGCCGAAGAAGGGAGGCCGTTTCGGGGGTGTACACCAAAGGAAGCTCGCCTGCTAGGAACTGAGCAGGAGAAAGGACGGACTGGTGAGGGAGACGGAGATGGTCGGAAATTGGCGACGTCGCCGGAGAATGACGGAACGATGACGACAGGGACGTTAGGGCGAGAGGAGAAAAAGAAGAAACCGGGCTGGTAAATGCGGAGCGAAGCTGTTCGAGAAAACCAGCTTGTGAAGACGGAAAAGAAGAAGAGGCGGACTTCTTGGAAGGGTGTAGAACGCATTCCTGCTGTCGCGTTCGCGAAGGGAGAAAAAGCCACAGAGCCGTTTTGCGAAGCGGGCGTCAACTCGTCGTACGGTCGTCGTGGAGGTTTGAGCGATGCGAGCCGCTTTGTGGGTTCCGGAAGAAGTCACTGACATGACCGGTATTTTCAAACGAGCGTGCTTGAAACGTGGTTGACCCTTCAAAGGATGACGTTTAGGCTGTCTTCCATTGGTGTCTATGCATAGTTCGTGTCTGTGCTTTTCCAAAAGTTGTCCTTCCGGAGCGGGACGAGTGGATTGCTCTGGCTATGGTCCGTTCGCCCGCCCGTTTGTATAGCGTGTGTCCAGTCTGAATTATTTTGTGTGTGTGTGTGACTTTAAAGCTTTACATTTATGCTGCCTGTCTGACAGTTGATCCTGAAAACGCTGAGTCGTAGGCATCGGAATAGTTATGATATGCACAGGAATCATGAAACCATGTTTTGGTATTCAGGCAGTCGTTTATTGTACTGACGCGGAATTCATCGCATTTCCACTGCACGTGCCGCTAATAGGCATCCGAAATCCACAGGAGCTGTGCAGTGGCTATGGATACTCGAGAACACAGAAGGGGACACTAAATGAAAATTAACGCGCAAAATCGGACTTGTCGTATCCTTTTTTCATTCCACGTGCATTTCTTTTTTTATGACTTATCTTTGGACGTCACAAATCGCGCATAAGGCATATCCTATCCTGCCAAGCAAATTCCATAAACTCTTTACCAAATGTTTTGAAAATGCAGTGTTGATAGATGGCAGCTTCCTCTTTTTACAACTACGCTTTTAAACAAGGCTCACTGACCAATTTTCGCCATTTTTGGCGTAAGAACCCCTAGCATGGAAGATAGCCAATAGTGCCAATGTCAGTTCCATTTTTTTGGTTTCCGATTTCGCGCTTATCAAAGCGCCGAATCGGAAGTAGCGAGTCAGAATGGAAAATGAAGTGCTCGTTGAGTGCACACAGAAAGGAAATCCAGCTGCCAAGAACGCCGACGAATTATACGAAGGAGTCCATCAGTATTTCGCGCTGAAGTATGCTTAATTCTTACCGCCCACGGTGGCTCAATGGCTGGGGCGCTGTGCTGCTAAGCTCAAGGACGCGGGTTCGATTCCAGCCCGGTAGCCGCTTTTCAGGTTGAGGTGAAAATCGGAAACGCTTGCGTGTTTATGGCGCCAGGGCAGCCAAGGCGAAAGAGCGGCAAGTGCGGCGAGACTTCATCTGGCGCACGTTAAAGATTCCCTGTTCTACCAGCTGGTCGACCAGTTCGACCAGTTGGGCGAAATAAATACCGAGCCCTCCACTATACGGCGCGCCCCACAGCCCAGATGTGTTCTCGGCGCGTTAAACCACAAATATTTATATTAAACGTTTCATTTCTTGAAGTGGAAGAAAGCAAGCGGAGAGAAACGTGTTTCCAGGGTGGAACCATGCTTTTGGTGGGATATGCTCAGTTTGATGCCTAACAACAGACGGAGAAGGCGGGAGGCAGGAGGAGCAGTGGACTCGGTGTCATCGACAGGGACTTCCAAGTCGTCCATGCGCGCAACAGTTGGGCGTGAATGTGCTGTCTCCCTCCGCCTTGTTCTTAAAGCTCTCCTCCGGAGGTCATTCGCTCCGCGTGCAGGTCTCAGCAGCCACAAGCGTACAGGATGTTGCCCATAGGGGCGGCGGCAGCGGTTCGCTTCACATGCGCCGGAAGTATACGCTCGGGCAGCTGGCGCGCGAACTGCTCAGCCCGTGCAGACAGTCGGCGGCGAGTGACCCTCCCTTGTGGTCGTACGCAAACGCTTTGAGTGGCCGTTAGTGTAGACAGTGTCGGCGCATTGTTGATAGGAGACAGAAACAGTGCAAATGTGGAAACTCCGATAACCGCTTTCCAGCCAGCGAGACATTCGCAATTGCTTCAAACTACGTGCCGAGCCCTTGTCGCCGCTGAGATGTGCGGTAATGGAAATGTAAACTGAGAACACTGCAACAAAGAGGCGAAGAAAATTAGGTGTCTCGTCTTGGTCAGGCAGACGAAGCGCTTGTTGCGAAGCGGCTACTGAATAGCGATGAAAAAAAAAAAAAAAAAAAGACGGAGTAGCAAGGATGAGAAGGATTGTGTACTGGTGTGCAAATCTCTCCTCTCTCTCTCTCCTTGCTTGTGTGTGTGTGTGTGTGTGCGTGCAAAGCGTTGTTTTGTGGTTACAGTCCATTTTAGTATTTCGCACACGTGGCCTTATATATGTTAACCGTACGTGCACTGATTTGCACTCGTCGACACCGGCACATTTGGAATATTCTTGCGATGTTCGTCCCTACTGAGCATGCATGAAATGCGTGCTTACGGCAACATGGCAATGCTCACTGTCAAAAACCGGGGACCGCCGTGTCATATATGTATATGACACGTTCGATGCTGACCTGTATTTCAGACGCCGAGGCCGTTTTGCTCACTGCCGGTGACGATGTGACCGCCAACGATCATTTTTTACTCGCCTATGGTGTCGTCCCAATCCGCAACAGTGTACGTGACACGCGACACAACACACAGGGAAACACATGCAACTGACAACGCGAATCAGGTCACATACCAGCGACGTTACTTTGTTCTTGGTTTTTGTTTCCGTCAGTTTCTGTCAGCCTTGTTAGAAAAATTTAGCATTTCTTTTTTCTCAATAGCTGAGAACCATCCCTTTGCGGCATGAAATTTGGGCGTTAACGAAAGAGCCCGTCGCGCTTAACGATACGGGACGACTCGCGTCAAGACGTCTCGCGTGTCGTCTTGTCTGTCTTCTGTCGTTTTTTTTTTTTTTTATGCATCGGTGTGTGTATTTACTTTTTTTTTCCCTTCCATATTCCACTTTCTTCACCGTACGGGGCGAACCCTAAACTTGGAACGAGTGCCACGACCCGGTGTGATGTCTCGTTAATGATTGAGCGGTCCTGTGAATGCCCGCACGAATTCAAAACACCGACCTTCGACGGAACGGATGACCGCAAAGCTTTAGGGGGGAAAACAGGTTGACAACGAGTCCTGCTCACATGATTGGATAGCGAAACTGTTAAAATAACAATGAATATAGTATAAAATAAATCGCAAATGCGCTTTGATCGAATGTTGTCAGTACTTTCTTTATGAGCGTATTGACCGGGCAGCAGTCCCAACAAGTGCAGAAAACAAATTCCGATTCTTTCTAATTGGGATTTAGCCATTTTTCTGAATTCATTAGCTTATACTGAAGGACCTACAGTTTTATCCTAGCAGACAAAGTGGAAGCTGTTCCTTCCACGGCTTTAGTTAAGATGCGGTTGGTTGTGAGCCGGCTGTAAAGTGTTCTACAGCTGACGACCAACTTTCCCAACGGCCTGCGCCGCGGTGGCTCAGTGGCTAAGGCGTTGTGCTGCTTAGTTCAAGGAACGCGCGTTCGAACCACGCCATGGTGGCTGCTTTTCTGATGGAGGCGAAAAGCGAAAACGCCCGTGTTTGGAGATTTCGGCGCACGTTGGAGACTCCCAGGGTGTCGAAATTAATCCGGAGCCCACTACGGCGCGCTCCCCATGCGTCGTGTAGCCTCGGCGCGTTAAACGTCATGATCAATCAATCGATCCCAGGTGGCTGAAATTAATCCAGAGCCCTCCGCTACGGCGCGCCTCATAGCCCAAGTGCAGTTTCGGCGCGTTAAACCGCAATGATCAAAAAATCAAACTTGCCCAACGACATATTCTTCTGTGGTCGGAACGGCTTAGGAATGGCGACTGCCTTTTACTTGTTTCAAAAGCATTTACTAACATTTATCCATCATGTGTACTATATATTGAACCTCAGTTTGACGACAGAAAAGTTTGCACAGGAAATATATAGGGACTTTGAATAAGTGGCTTAAGATAGCATCATCAGCTGACGGACAAGGGAATGTCATGCTGGTTTTTGGCTTTCGCTCTTTTGAACCCGGCAGGCGACTTCGCGCCCGCGCTCTATTCACCCTAGATTTCACCTTCGTCGAATAATTCAAGTTTTGCTCCACACCGCAAAACCGCCTTCTCTTCAGTCACCTTCAGGCCGACATCTCTTGTTCCGGCAGCTTCCATACGCCCCAGCACAGTGCGTACACGAAGAGGGTCTCAAGCAGGGCCGAGCTGCTTTTGCAAACGCGGGAAGATCGGGCGGGCGAGCTTGAAAAGTGCGACGGCCCCGTGGCAGTTGTTGTTATGCTGTTTACTGCTTCCTTTTGAAACGAGGCAGTTTCACGGACAAGCCATGACGCACACGGGCTCACGTGTTCGTCTTGCCCCGCTGCAGTTCAAAGAGAGCAGAGGAACCTCAACGAGATTTGGAAATGAACTTTCGCGATCTCCCTCGGGAATAATCATGAAAAAAAATAAAAAAAATAGCCGCGCTTCCTTGGTTTCGAGCCTGTTTTTTCGCTGCTTTTCTCGCACATTTGCATTTTGAATTACCCGCGCCTCTTCGTTTCTCGCGGAAGCTGTAAGCGCTTTCCCGTCCGTTAGCCATTTGCCGCCGGTTAACGTTGGGCGACGCAGCCTCTATTTCCCGCTTCGCGTCTTTTCTCACACTTCGCTCCTATTTTGAACTCGTATGAAGCAGCACCAAAAAGACTGAGCGCCTCAAAAAGGTCAGCTTTCTCTGCATTGCAAATACAAGGTACCCGGTTGAGTGGTTCAGCTCGTTCGTACGCGCCAAATCTTCATTCTGACACGAAGACACGGAATTCTGGTGCGGAAATGCTTGCTGCTCTGGAAGAAAATGCGGTGTACGGATGCCCGAAATTCGTCACATTAAAAATATGGCGTCCTAGAGGACGGAAGCGGTTTTTTTACAATACAGATATTTATGCATATATATGAAATAACAGAACAAAAGGACCAAGAAGAAATGAAGATTTAGGGGTTGTTTATTTGAGGTTCATCACCAGACATCAGAGACATATTAATCATAAGATTCGAAACGCTGGTTCCCATCCATACGCTATGTGAAGCCAATATGAATACTGCGGCTCAGATTCAGGCAAGGAAGGAGCCGGTAAGGCGGCAGCGTAACAGGACCATACACGTTCTTTGGTTCCGTTTCTTAGAACAATTTTTGTTCGTATGGTGCCCTCAGGGCACTGTGAATGCTAAGACGGACGTGTGTTAAAATGTCTGTGCTCATGTACCATTGTGAGTGCCAGAATGCAGCAGGCAATATGTTTACGGGGAGTGGCAGGGGCGACAGCATGGGCGTTTATCAATAACAAGAGCGGTGGTGTTCACGCCCAGTTCAACATGTCGTCTCAGAAAATCCACACATTCGACTTTACGAAGTAAGTACGGCGCAAGCGGCTTGTTGGCTGTGAAACTCTGCGGGAGCGTGCGGCTGACCGAGGGGCACCCGCGTGCTGCAGCGAAACAGACAGACAGACAGACAGACAGACACGAGATGAGAGAGGGAGAGGGTAGTTGTTACTGGAAGGCAAAGCAAGTCTTCCCTGCCATTTACGCAATTTCATTGAGGTTGTGTTAAGAGTCCGCTATGAAGAAAACGCCAGGGGCGAAAGATAAAAAAAAAACGTGCTTGATTAGAGAAAGTACTCGTTGCTCAGCTTGGTTCTTTTAAGAAGAAAGCAGCAGATCATATCCTAAAGTGTTACAATCAAAACTATTTTAGGGAAGTAGAAAAAATGATTCGATGAAAAAAAAAATATCAGAACCCTTGACCCTGTGAAGAGGGAAGTCCAGCTTTTTTCTCGGAGTAATCTTTTTATTTGCTATCGCAAAAATCAAGCAGTCGTGTATTTTTAATTAAAATAAGAATAGAATTATCAGTCACGAATTGATGTGCTGCCACAAACATGCGTAATGTTTTGTTTTCAACCAACAGTGTTGACAAGTATAAACAGTGTGCCAGATTTATAAGTTCAAAAAGCGTCTCGTTCAGGCATTCTTTTTAACTCGCTGCATGTGGTGCTTGGAGCTTTTTCTCCTCCTCGCTACGCGCTGCCCTCTCCACACCGCTGCAACCGCGTTACCACATCTCGTCCCATGGAAACCCCGACCAAAAACAGCTTCGCTGTTAAAATTGTTGGTCAACGCTCGGTCAGCCGCAACAGACCATTTGTTGGTACCTACCCACCGACAAGCTTTGCTGTGAAAAGGAAAGCGAGGGAAACAGCAAAGCACAACACGTCCTCTGTCGCCCTGTTTTTCAAGAGATGGATGCATTCTGTGTTCTGTTTTCGCACCTACTTAGCTCTTCGCAAGGAGATTTGCAAAGCCTGTACGGTCCCAATTGCGGTGTACGTGACTTGCACACAAAAGCACGCATCCCGAGATCTGTCTCTCCCTTTCCTACGGCGTGTTGTTACGCCCGTTCGTCGGCGTTCTCCCGCGAACTCTTGAGGGGTGCGTTCTCCCGCGGCATTGAAGAAGTCGGGCGCTTTCTCCCACGGTTCGTGCGCATTACAGAGGCGTCCTTGACATTTTCGCATTCGCCGCCTCCCTTCCCCGGTGATGGTGATATTGCCCCGCCGCCGTTGTTGCCGTCGGCCGGTTTACCCACGCCTCCCCGCACGGACTGTTCACAGATCATATACACGTTCGCTCTCCTACTCCGAGGCGGAGCGTCGAAACTTAATGACGATAATCCGTCTTGCACTTCATTCTCCTTTCCTCCAATTTGCGTTTTCTTTTCTTGTTTGTTCAAGTTTTTCTGTGATGGTAGGAGAAAGCGGAGTAGTGAGGCATTCTGGTTGTGGGCGTGCTTAAGTGAGGAGAGGTGCTGTAATGAAGTAGGGTTGTGAAACGAAATTGCGAAAAGGGAAATAATCGCTGTCCCTTTTTGTTGTTTTTCGGTCCTAAAAGAAAGAAGTGAATGTGGGAACGGGAGTCGCGCTTGTTGGTCGTAAATTAAGTCCTTAACAAAGTATAGAGCTCGTTTTTCTTTCTTTCTTGTGGCCAATTTCTCTAATTCACTTCTTTGTTTTCGTTTTTTTTTACCTTTTTTGCGAAGTACGAGTGATGTCCATAGGATGTCTTTACATTTTTATTGGCGTCAACGTTTGGCAAAAATATGGCCACGCTTTTCGTTCTGCTCGATCTCCAGGGCTTTTAACGTTTGCCACGGTTTACATTGAGAACCTGGTACGCATGGGTTCAGCAAATGGCTTAACACTTCAGGCGTAGTGTCCAGCTTACATGTAATGTCGGTGTTATCACATGTATCGTGCTTCTGGCATTTCTTCTCGGAACAAGCAATAAATGTATGGTGTCACGGTTTTGTCTTGGAGCCATTGCCAAATCAGAAAAAAAAAACGCAGATCTTTCCTGAGGTTTTACTGTAACGCCAAAACCAACAACATTCGAAAATATCGATTGTACTGTGGACTCCGTATATCAACTCAGCGTTTCAAGCACAATACGGTGTTTTCAAGTGCTCTCCCGCTGCGCCCAAAGTTGCTGGCCGTGTTTTGTGCCTACAGTGGCAATAACTTGGACGGAAGCGAAAAGCGAACATACCTGTGCCTACGAGAGCTTTCTGGGAACGTTTAACCGCTGTTGTCGCTTACTAATCGCTGCAATTCATAACGCGCCGCCCCTTCGGCCGCACAAATTTTACCCTTTCCAACTTACCGGGTTCCAAAGGTAGCTACTGAAAGCAGCCTCCACCCCATTCCATGCTCGCGTGGAGTTACGAGTGGGTCTAAATAACACCAGGCACACCCCTTGGTTCCCTCCCCTCTGCCGCCGTTCAAGCAAATCCCTCTCGAGGCATCCTGACGTCTCTTTTAGAGGCTGGGCCACTTAAGCCCGTCGATAGCGTCTCACGAGAATCAGCTCGCGAATTTATTGAGGAGGCGGTCGGTAGGCACAGTTTTACGCAACCGAGCCGACTAAGAATAACGGTGCGCGTTACGAATGACGCCGGCGATTACTGCGCGAGATCAGGGCCCCATTACCAACGATTCCACCGAAGATTGCCAACCTTCGCTCGTGCAGGTTTAGCTTTATGTCTGAAGAATGGTAGCGCCCTGCGCTGCAGATCGGCTGTACGAAGTCGGCAGGCATAACGGCGCGCCCTGTGCGTGCCCTTGGATACGCGCTCGCGCGAAAATAGGCAAAGAATACACGCCGGTATGCACATATTCGCTTATAACTCGAACGCCAACAACAGGCGCACGAACGCACAGCACACTGGGGGAACGGGCGCGCTGCGCCAAGTGGAGTTCCCATTCGTGATCGGTGGGGTGGCTCTCTTCCTGACCACGGCCCTACTGTGCGCACTTATTCAGACGCGCGTCATCCGCCGAGCAAAGCCTATACTGCTGCTTCGCCTACGTACAAAAATAAGCGCGGGTTCGTATGGATAGATAAGTGTGCTTGAGGCAGATATTTATGCGCCGTCGCCTCGCCTCGCCTCTGCTGGCACAGCAGCAGTGACTCGCCTTTCTTCTTCGGTGGCACTCGCACAAAGACGGGAGTGACACTATTCGCACGCTATTCGCACGCCCGAGGCGTCAGCCTGCCGTTTTCCCTGACGCCCCGCGCGGGATTTCAGGCGCCGCACGAGTGCGATTATAGTGGACACGTTCTATGGGCACGTATGGTAGATATAGGCGGGTCTTTACTCGTTCTGTGGAGGGTGTGTGCTCCCGATGTGATTGCGCGAAAGACGGTGTCCGAGTGGAGCTGCGGTTCCTTTGCGGCTTCCTATAGCTGCGTCTCCGGTAGGTAGGTTGGTAAATAAATATATGTGGGTGCTTATTATGCCGAGAGCGTAGTTTGGTGGGTTGACCTGTCACTTCTCGCGTTAGTGTTGCATGTGTTCGGGAACAGGTACTCGCATCGAAAGTTTTCGTATTCCTGTCGAGGGCGAAGGATCGGGGGGACGGTATAGTCAAGCGGGATAGCTTACCCCACCCGTGATCAGAATTTTTACAGCTCTAAATCACACGCAATTCCTTTCGCCGTGGGTTACGGAGGTGGAACTGCCTTCACAGGGGTACAATTCGTTGCATTACTGAGCGAGGCTACAGGAACCCATCGCGGTTGTAGAAAATTCCATAGATTGGCATTGGCATGAGATAATGGCTTGCAAAAATGCAACATTTAGATGATGCGAAAAAAAAAAAGCAATCTAGAACTACCGTCCTTGGGGTCGTAACATCACGCGAGTCATATATATTCTACGCAGCTGATTTTCAGGCACCTATCACGAAAGCCCATAAAATTTCCCGTTAGATGGCAAGCTGACCGGGAGTTGGGTCGGAAATGAATTTTATTATTTTCCCCCTCCTTCGTTTGTCTCTTTAATGATGCGTTCCGAAAATTTGGTCTTTGACTCGGCTGTTCAAGATAAAAATACGACCCTTGCAAGAATCCGAAGAAATATGTTTCAATATACAACAAAGTTTCACTTCAATGAACTTCACTGTAATGAACATTGGACTTTATTTATTTATTTATTTATTTATTTATTATTTATTATTTATTTATTTATTTATTTATTTATTTATTTATTTATTTATTTACACCACCGCAATCCAGGGTACAGGGATTTTATCAACGCGGGTCACAAACCCGAACTTTGACACTTTTGCAGTTGACAACAAAGCTGAACAAAAGAAGAAACATTTCATTGAAACACCAGATTAAACACAATGAAAACAATGCATAAGATGGCTGTCGGACTTAACGCCATCAGCCAGTTCATTTTACGCTGCGACTGTTCCGGGGACAGCTAAAAGAACTTTAGAGCGACGTGTATTCTAACCGTTTCCACCAGTCCCCTTCAGCTCGTTCCGTTGGAGCTCTTCTCCACAAGACGCGTGATGTTCAGAGTTTTCACCCCAAAGAAAGAGAGCGAGATCCCACACGCTGTGCCCGCTGTCAGCTCGCGTAAGAGTGCAAAAGTACAAGCCGAAGAAGCGCCGTAAAAGTATGACGTGCGCGCAGCGGATAGTGAGAACGGAGTGCTCAAACGAGGAAAAATAAGAACGACGGCCCGGCAGTTTGGTCAGGTGTACGGGCAGAGAGAGGGCGTACAGCGCTATACGTGAAGACCAGCGCCGGCGATATCTTATGTGGGACAGCCACGATTTCCGTGACGCCGATTTCTCTACCTGCGAGGACGACGGAGGGGTCCATTCAAGTTCGGCGGCGGATCGTCACGACGCCCGAGAGAGAACGTGCCGCCGTTCGCCGCCCGGCTGAAAGAGCCCGCAGAGAAGAGAACGTTTTCAGGCTGGAGCGGCAGCGTCCGGATATGCTTCCTCCGGTGTTGTTTCTCTTGATGCTCTGACGGACGCGCTCTTAGCCACGTGGGGCCATTTCTGGGTGTTACACACTGCGTTTGTAACAGTCAGTGCTACCTGCAAGCCCCCTTCAAGAGATATCTGGTAGCACGCGGAGTGATTCACGCACGAGATGACGAAATCAGTTCTTGGGAACGTAGTACGTTCCTCCAGTGGGTCATACTTAATCAAGAGATAGGGAGCGAGTGGTGCGCCCTTGGTGGATGTTAAGAAAGCTGTGCTACGTGCAGTAGACGTTAGAGTCGCCAGACGAATGAAGAAACTGGGTTAGCTGTGGCACGAGTGATCTGAATTGTACAGCATGCTGACTGTAATTCGGTAACGGATGCACGACGGGTGCCTTCTGTATAGGCTCGTTATTGCGATTGCGAACTGAAACGGCGCTCGTCCGAGAATCACGTATTTGTAGCGGCCTCATTCGTCCTCTTCGAACATTAAAGGTGTGCTTACATAACTCACCGTTCCTTCTTTTGTTCCTTGACAGCAAGTACTTACAAACGTTGAGCTCTTGCATTGACATCTATATTGCTCTACAAACTAGCGTGACCGCGCTAGCGAGCATTTTCTGCGCGTTTCTCTTGTGTAGTCGCTGCTCAACTTTCAAATTTAGATTACGTGGCCACGTGATTGTCCAGCGTGAGAGTGAATTGCAACACAGTCATCTGAAACACCTTACAGGAAACTAATTGTTGTGTTGTTGCTGTTGTTAAAGCGAAGCTTTATACATTTCTCTGATGGCATATGTCGCGTCGACAACGCACTGCAGCGAAGCCAGCTTTCTCTGACGATGATGATGATCGTGAGTGAAGTGAAAGAAAAAACGCTTCCCGTGGTCACGGAGTCTAACATGGGTCCTTCGCATTATGAATCCGACGTCTATCCGATTGCGTCACTTGCACACGGTTAAAGCGGTTTGTATTTGGAAAGCGGTGCGTGGACGCGCAAAATTAGGCAGAAAAATCATGCACCCCTCTGTCTAACGCGACGATGGTTGAACGCGAAGCTTTCTTCGTGCACAATCAAAGTGGTCAAAGTCAAAGCCGCTGTGATAAAAAGTACAAAGTGAGTCAAAGTGAAAGCTCAACGAGTCAAAGTTCAAACCGTCTGTGAGTCGAAGTCCAAACTCAGACGACGACAAAGGAATCCCTCACGATAAAGCTTTGCGCTCTAAACCTTCGTCGTCGTTAGACGGAGGGGTGCATGGTTTTCTGTTGCTGATGATGATGAATATGACGAATGTGATGAAGATGGTGATGATGATGATGATATACCATCCCACAAAGACACCTCGGCTATAATATACATTCCGTTAGAAGACTGTGTTTTAGTTTTTACCAAGCTTATATAACTGGCTCAACCACAATCAGATTTCATCATTTCAGAAGCTCCACTGCGGAGTAATTTCCACTCTGTATCATCAAAATGTATCCGCAAGCCGCACCACAGCATCGCTCTCAGCGACAGGAACGCTAACTCGCAGCGCTACAAAAGCATTTTTTGGTCTTTCTTTGAGAGAAGGTTTTCATCTACATAAAGTGACCAGTGCCTTCTCACACAGGCGCAGCGAGGGCGTGACTAGCACACAAATGCACTAAGAAATTCCCACCTATTTGTTACATGTATTCTGCTACACGTGTTCGGCTTTGACAAATACCGCTACCGAGTATACCTGGGCAGGGCACTGGCAGGAAAGCAATACCCAGCGCACATTACGTGCGTGACTTTGAAACCTCAAGAAGATAATGTTCGTTTGATGTCCTTGTGTCTCCTCTAATGCTCACTCATTATTTTAAAATCGCAGCGGACGGCAATTACCGGTAGCCATCGCATGTTTTCTCGGGCGCGCCCAACAGGTCAGTTCATGCTAGCGGAAAACCAGAACATGCCGCGCCCCCGCGATAACGCGCCTATTATACGACGGGACACACTCGCAGTTCAGCCGAACAGGATTTACGTTCTGTGTTCGCAAGGTGCGCGGTATGCGCCAAGGTTTAAAGGCAGCGGCGGAAGCGCCATTGTCCAGCTGGGCCACATCTCATGCGATAAGCCATGCATCACCCAGACTTTTGCGAGCTCTCGTTTCGAGTGAAGGCCAGTGTAAAACTAAACAAAACAGTCATTACCATTTGGCTGCGCAACCAGAGCAGTATTAGCCGAGAGCTCATTCATGAGCACGGCCGGCGGCACCTGGGACATACAAGGCGAACGCTGTTTTGGAGATTAAGCTGGCAGCGCTCAGCGAGACTGTCGTCCTTGAGTGGCGCAGAATTCGCTCGCCGCTCTCTTCCGATGAACGGTACAGTCAGCAGCCACGCCCAACCCCTGCGCTTAGGTGGCGAGTGAGTATTCATTGAGAATGGACAGTGTATGTATACATCATAGCTCACCCATTAGCACGCAGTTTCAGCGTGATCAAAACCTTCGCTTTTACATCTACCCCGGTGTGTTTCGTCAAGGCGTGTTATACTAATGACTGCGGAATTCCTCCGAAGAAAACCTTGTGGGGAGTCTTCCTAGTGCGCTCGCACCTGGGACGACCAGATGCAGGGGCTGGCTATTATGCCCATTTTAGGATAACGGAAACGCGTCGCCCGTCCGTTGCATTTCGAGGGACCTAGGCACCTATGCGCACAGCGCACACAAGCGCCCTCTCCGAGCATTATTGTAGCAACATTGCGCAGTATTCAGCGTATTTTACCCGGCCTTTATCACATCGACAGTTTGCGGACGCTGCGCCCGCACACAATCACCGGTGGTGGCTTTTTAGTGTTATGCGCAGACTTGGTCAAATTTCATGCTATTCGAAGGCGGCAGCATTTCACCGCTATCCGAGAAAATTCGGCAACGTCCATAAACTGAACCCACGGCCTTTCGCTCAGCAGCGCGACACCGTAGTCCCTGATCCACCACGGTGGATAAGAGGACGTAGAACCTCTTCTCGGATGCTTACTCACCCGCTCTACTATCAGGAACGGAATCGTAATCGTGCGTAAGCAGCGGTCACGACGATAACGGTTATGACGACGTTTCATCGTGACGTACGTACATGCGGACAAATCTGAAGTCAGGCATACATCACGTTGTTTTAATTCTATCCCAAAAAGACGGAAAAGAGAAACTCAGAATACGCATATTCAGCTTTCACGCAGTAGCGCGGGTGTCTTGTGGCTGAGCACCACATCTGCAATACCTTTCCCTGTGACGGCCATAGCAACTGGAACAAGAACAAGACAGAGGCAAATGACGGGGACTCGAAACAGCGGAGCAGCTTTCGGTTACAACTTGTTCTTCAGAATGCTCCGGCGTCCAGCAGAAGCAGGGGGAGGGGCTCTCACGACTCTGCCCCACAAGGGAGAACGGTGCGATTGTTGCTCGGCGTTACAGAAGCTGGGGAGCCGGTGGGCGGTGTGCACGCCGAGAGAACGGTGATCGTCGCGCACATGCGCGCGCTCGCAATGAGCTCCCCGCGTGCATGCACGTAACAGGGCAGCCGAAGCAACTGTGTGGGAGCCGCTCATATGTACGGGCAAGCGAGCTGGATCAGTCGGCGCGCGCAATCGACTGGGAGCTCCGCGCGGCGTCTCTTCGTGACCGGACCCGGGAGGACGGAAGCGAAACGGTGCCCTTGACGCGAGGATCGAGCACGCGCGAGCCGGCTGCAGGACCGTTCCATGGGTACCTCTTGCTCGGGCCGTGCAGCGGGACTGGTGTGCGTCCACGGGCGTATCTGCCGCGTGTACGCTTCGCGTCGTCCACTTACCTCCTATCGAGGAGGGCTATTGTTCCTTGGAAGAGGAGAAAACGGACAGAGAGGGGGGAGGAGGAGATAGAAAGGCGGTAGTTGAACCACTCCTTCTAGTTTCCTCGTCAGAGTGGTGCACGGAAAGAGGACGTTGCCTAACGGTGGCGTCATGGTTAGCGTAGTGAGTCTCGTAAGGGATCTATCAGTCTTCTGCTGCTTACGAAACAAAGGGACGCTGAAGCACTTCACATCAGTCAAAATGAACGCAAATCGCAGCTTGGGCGCCTATGTCTTGTGTACGCTCCTGCGATGCATGAGGTTCAGCTCCTGGTATATTGACGACCAGTCTGGGGACAGCGTGCGAGTATTCTTGTATGCATGCTCCTGTTTTGGATGTGTATTCATAAAGCCTTACCACGCACGCGGCTATAACTTTAATTGTGAGAGCATTAATGTTCCATTACGTTGACCATTAAAATGGCAATACAGGGTATTCCCCAGTAACGCGTAGTTAAAGGTGAGGGTCAGCGTTCTTTAAGAGTAACCTTTAACCGGTCTGGTGCCGTCAGAAGACCATCTCATACGGTGACCGCCGCCCGTCCCGGCATGACTGCACACTCTCAGTACACGCGGTACACGCATCCAAAAGCCGAAACACCGGCGCATATATAGCGGTAGTGACTATACAAATATGGTTGCGATAACGCGGTTTCGTGAACATAAAACACCCCATTGTATGGTTGGTATCTAGACACGGTTCGAGGTAGGATTAGCGTAGTTCAGATTTTGTTACAAACTGTGCTAGTCACATAGTACGGGGGAACTGACTGAACCCCTTTTGTTTCTCTGCGACGCCGCGCACACTGTGCCGGTTCACAGACGCTGTAGTGTTGGCAGCTCGACAATTTCGTGCGAAAAGAAAGAATTAACAGTTCCCACGAGACCGATACCGCACTCCTATTCACTTCCTTCCAACTTTCCATCCCCGGGCGGGCACTGTGTAAACAGGAAGGTCGCCGTGGTCAGGCGACTTTTTCCGGGTTATCTAGCTCGGATGTCGGAACCACCAAATGCACGGGCCGCTTTCGCGGATTACGGCCGGCTTTTCCGGGCACCGCGCACGACAGGAAGCAAGCGCGTGTAGCAGGGACCGGGAAGAGGTCTGGGATTAGCGAGTCTCGATGTGGGCCACATCCACCGCCCAGGCGGCATTGCAGCGCCGCTTAATCGGCAAATCGTTATCGATCGGCGCGAACGGCCCGTGACCACGGCGACCACCGATATATGCACAACGACGAGGACTCGATGTGTCCCTCTTTAATTTTTATTGCACTGTTCTTATGGGTGCTGGTACATGGCGGTTGGCTGAGAACAGAATTTGCCTGCTCCTGGCGAGAAATGCCTCGACTATGAGTTTTCCTCCTCGCTCCGGATGAGATTTTACCATGGAACTGTACAAGGGTTTTGTCACCCGACAGAGTTAAGTGTCGTATTAGTTCAGCGAACTGGATGTAGACGTCATTTGCAGAAAAGAAATGTGGTTGATTTCACTGTAATAGGAATCGGTAAAACGGGAAAATGAAATGTGCAGCGAAAAGCTGAGCATGATTTGTGGGTCGGCGGCTGTCTTGTGGGTGTGCTTGGAGAGCGACGTCTTGCTGGCTGGTCGCTTCGGCAAAGGTGTACTGGCGTCATTTCCGTGACGGATATGACGTCAGTGAAATCTTGGTGTATCCCGGCCTAAAACACTTTCGTGTTAACATACAAAACCCGAAAACGAACAACCCTAAGTATAACGTACTCTCTTGTACTAAAGGTTGCTTCCGCGCAAGAAGACCCTGTGTGCAGGGCTGCACCCTTTACAGGCCGCTTGCTTCGTTGTACTGGCGTCATTGCCTTGACGGATAGGACGTCAGTGACATCTTTGTGTATCCCGGAATAAAACACTTTCGTGTTGAAATAGAAAACACGCAGCGTCTGTTTCTTCAATATGAAGTCATCTGAAAACACGATTAGGAACAAAACGCTGCACATGCGACGTCCTGTTGTTATAAATGCGAGCTCTAGTAGCTAATCTGGATATGTTTTTTTTTGTATGCTTGAGGCGCAACGCACTTCTAACACAACTCAGAAAAGGGGGCGGACACAGCGATGTTTCCGCGTCCCGCTTCTGTGTCCGGTTACAAGTGCACCATGCCTCAAGAATATGAAAATACCAACTAGCCCATCAGTCCGCTCTCCCTTTTTTGTATGCCGGTGCCGTTTTACAAGCGAAGCTGTCCTTATTCGGGGCTTTCATGGGATGAAATTTGGTTACGCGGTCACAGCGCTGTGGAGCGGGCACAGCCTAGCCAGGAATAGAGGAAGCTCCAAGCACATGTGAAGCAAGTTTAAAAGAATGCTTGAACGTGAGACGCTTATATAGGCAACGCTTTCCTAAACTCTGGTGGCCCAACTGAGTCGTCCAGAGAAAGCAAACCGATTTTAACGAATTGCGGATTATAAGGAAGTCAGTTTTGTGTCGCAGAGACCTCTTTATAATGAGGGGTTTTTCGCTATATCAAAAACATTGTAACCGGAAATTCCGATGGCTCGCCCGGTGGGCCGTGAAATTAATTCAAGTCGCCACCACTGGAATCATCAGAAAGTGAAATTAATCGACGGTGGAAGAAACGAGGGGACGATGAAAAGTAGTAGTAGCAGAATAATTTATTAAATGGGATGGCGCGAGGCCTAGCTGGAAAGGGAAGTTTCGGGAGCTCACTGTGTAAACCTCGCACGCGAAACTCCACAGTGAGCTAAGTGTCTCTCTTGCTGAGTTCGTGGCCGAACGTATCCAGTGTCAGGCGTGCGGGCCTTGTCGTTCGTTCGGTGTTCTCTTTCCACTCCAGTTCACGTGAGAAAAGCGGGCGGCACAAACAGAGTGGTTCCTTTCCCGGCGGGACGTCCTATCGGGGACACCGTAGGACCATAAAAAAGGCGCCTCGTTGGGCGAGCAATCAAGGATAACTCCGCTCGCGTTCTGTGATCAGCCAGCCCGATAGGATCGGGCACGCGCTCGTAGCATTCGTTGTCACTGCGCAGCCTCACGTGATGTGTGTGTGTTTCAACGGGCAACCGTGATACGCGTTATAACAGGATAAGGTAGACACTGAAAACGTGACAACGACGCCTTGTTTGTATTTTATTCGTTTTTTCTTCTTTTTTTTTTCACGCATCTTTCCGCGTGTAAGCACGATGTCTCCGTCGTACGTGTCGCAGGACGCATTCGAGGAAGGATGCGTTAGATCACATCTCCAACTGTTTGGGAAGAGTCGTGCGTCGTTCGTGGCGAGCGCTGTGTAGTTCGAAGTGGGACGCTTGAGTTACAACTGCATAAGGCGTGAGGCGACTAGCAGCGAGAGTTTCCTGATGTAAAATTAACGCGTGCTCTCATCTTCAAGCTCGCCTTCTCGTGGGAAATGGAAATGTGGAGCGCCATTTTTTTATCTTTTCTTTTTGTTTTTGGCGGTCTCACACGTGCCGACAGCCATAGGCCACGTCTGGCGTCACAGAGGCACACAATAACTCATTCAGCGGCCGCTCTTCTGTATAGCGAACTCCTACCGATGAACTTCCGTATATGTGGGCAGATATGCCCGGCCCAGCTGATTCTGCGTCTTCTATTTCCATCTAAATGCGGGCTGCGTATACGAATATTGCGCATTTCATGTTGTGCGAACTTGCGAGAGTACGACTGCGTGGATATCCTGATCGGCGTCAACGTTCTCTCCGCTCTTCCTTCACCCGTTCTTTTTTTTTTTCTAAAGTTGCCGACCTTTTTTCGGGGGGCAACGCAATATGTCAGTCGGGACCAGCTTGACCTAATTACAATTTCCTTGTAAAGATATGTGTTAACAAGCACGCACTCATAAAATTTAGATTTAAAACAAAATAGGCATCGTTATTCGCTACGCTGCGTTGACGATGATGAACGAAGGTGAAATTGGAAAGCAGGAGGTTACGAAACCCGGCATCTACTCAAGCGGTCATACGAAAAACGATCCGGCGCGCGAGGTTTGTCTTGCAGGTACACCGCGTGTATGGACCGGTGTTTCAAGGGACTCATTAAACCTTACGTGCACGACTTCACGGCTGGCAGTGAAATCACTCACGGCACGCATGTTTCCGCCCTTACTAAACCCGCGCTTTTTGCGGTTCCGCTTCGTGATGAACGGCTTACCTCATGCGAGATATTTTTATTGCCTTCGTATTTTATTTTATTTTGTTCATTTGTTCAGTAGCTCCGTCTGGGTGAGTGCTTGATTTACTTGATTTTCTTCGCAAGGCTGCAGGCTTTGATTTCGTTCCGCTCTTGCTTCTTCCGAGGCAGCGGAAAGAATCAAGAGAGGGCGTAGAGGAAGGCAGTGGTTCGTCGAGGCAGCCAAGTCGTGAAGTTCTGTATGGCCAGACTCTGTCCACAACGTGAACAGCCGGAACGTGCCTGCGAGGTCAACGCACACCGAAGGTAAAGGTCTCGGACACGCAGGCAATCTTGAAGCACGAAGACCTACAGGGATGCAAACAAAACCACAGACGAAAGCATCTGCTGTAAGAAGAAGGAGACACAAGAGCGGAAGCGTGCAGACCAAAGACCTTCGACAAATATACCCGCCCACCTCGAATAAGCACGTACCAAGCTTGCATGCACCTTGCCTCGCCGTCGACTAGTGGGAGTGCCTCTCGAGTGAGAGGTACACAGAGACGAGTAGAAAATAGTGCAAAAAAGGCGAGTAAGAATATTCGGAATCATTTAAGAAGGTAAAAAAGAAAATAAGAGAACCGAGGCTACGGCGAGCGACTGCTGGAGTGCCGCGAGGCCAGTGTGCGCGTCACTTTACGATGCCTGCGGTCGGGTCATACAGCACGCAGTGAAAGTTACGGCGCTGACGCACTTGTTTTATTGCAGAAAGGGCTTCCGCAGTTACGTCTACGCTGTGGGATCCGTGTTTGCGCGGTCAGCACGACTCCTCGCTTTTAATCGCGCCGGTGGTGCTGTAGACGCTTTCGCTTGTGTGTTTGGCCACGGCTTCAGCCCTTCGGGGTTGCATGGACACGGCGGAAGCCATCAGAGGGCACGACGGAGTGTTCGTGTTTGCGCTCTGCATCCGTGGCCTGTACCGAGAATACCGGTCTGAAAAAAGGAAGAGCGAATAATAATGAACGCGCCCTGACCGCATTCCTCCGTCGGCCATTTGCCCGAGTTCTACGTGCTCTCGTACGGCTCACCAACCTTTAAAGGGAAAGCTTTCTTATTGGGATCGATGGTGTCCTGTCAAAAAAACTAATGCATTTCCCCATAAACCGGCTGGTTGACCAAAAAGCTGCGATAAGATGTCTAGACACACGTCGCGTGCGTGAAACCTGGATTCTTGAATTGTGTCAAAATGGTTACTTGAAAATCGCGAAACAGGAACGGTTCTAGGTTCTAGATAAGACAAATGCATGCATCGATCACGAAGAAGGGGTACAATAGTATACCTCTAGTATCTCATCAACCACGTATCGGTATACATTTAGATCGTTCGTAGATGCGTTCACTTAGTGCGCGAAAAATCGTCGCATGGGTTTCGTTCTTCGTGTGCGATTTTGGTTTTGGAGGTTTGACGATAAATTGGACGCACTTTTAGCGAAGGTTATGGCGCACTTTTTTTTTTTTTTTGCAGTTTTGATGCGAGAAAGCTTTCGTTCTACTCTCAACTTTCTGTAAGAAAGAATGGTAAAGTTTTTTGGTTGCATTGCGCCAGAATTGAGCGTTGCAAGAAATGGTCTGCGCGTAGAAGGGTGCAATTACTCGATTGCGTGCAAAGTTGGCAACGCTGACACGTTGCTACATCTACATTGCCGTTCCGGGTCGCTGAACCTAATGTGTCAAATGGTCGCCGTGATTAGTTGACGAAACGGAAACTTTATCGGTCGGAAAAATTAAATTTCGTCGGTGTGAGCGAAAATCGGTTGCGGTTGTTTACGAAACGATTTCCTCGTTCCTGGCCAGCGTCTTTTGAGTTTTCATCTTTCAAGGAGTTCATTTGGAGGCATCTGCTTTCCCTGTAACGTTTCCGTTAACCGTACAAAAGAAAAAATCTGTATACATGCAGGCATTGAAATTTTGATTGGGGTTCGCAAAACTCTTTAATGCTAGAAGCAGCCAATCATAAGACGAGTAATCCGCAAACCTCCTTCTTCCTTTTGAACGCATTGGCCTTGAGCCTGAGGCGCTAACATTGGCCCAATAATCGTCCGTGAACGCCACTACTTACAATACGTCCGATCCCGTCTGGCCCGCACTTATTTTCATTCCCCCCAGTTACCCCCCCCCCCCCTCCCCCCTCAACCGAGATCAAAGTATTGTCGCGAAGCGGAGTCGTTGATGTGTCCTGGTTTGAAGTCGCGATGCCCACAGCCAGGGCTCTTGCTTCCAAGTGTTGTGTGTGAAAACGCTTCGGACGCGGCTGGGCCCTGGCCACCTTTTTTGCTGAGAAACGGCTCCGGCGCGTGTGTTTGCCCGTCGGCCGACCAGGAGACGGCCCGTCTCAGGTTACCGCACCCAGTGGCGTCTCCGACCCCCCGTTGCGTCCTACGCGGGCCGCTCTGTGCTCCGAGCCCTCGGTCTGGTTCAAAAGACCGCCTGTCTTTTCCCCTTTCGAGTTTGTATGCACTACTTATTCTCACCAGTAATTCTTTTGCCAGAAACGGGCGCCTTCGAGTTTGAACTTTGTGTCTTCTGTGTGTGATTCTTTCCTTTTCACTTTGGCGGGGACATGTCTGATTGGAGCTAAGAAGCGTCTCCCCGATTGGCTGCAGTAAGCCTTGTTTCCATTGCGTCCGCACAGTCCAGGATGCGCTTTTTTCCCCAATACGTCCCCCATTGGACCGCTTGAAGCGGATATAACGCGGCGCCTCCGATGGCGGCGTGCGGCCTGCACCAGGACTCACTTCAGAAACTCTGCCGCTCGTCGTCGTGCCCTCCCGCCGGGAGACCGAGATCCAGTCAGCGATGTCGCTCTAAGTACTCTAAATCTATTGACTGTCTTTCTCATTTATGTAACAAGTGTATTCGTTCTAATTCTTATGTGCTAAATGTCATCAATGTCATCAGTAAAGTAAACAAGTTAACCTTAAAACTTCTTCAACACCTTGACTGCTTCACTCCGATCGGCATGCTACCGTAGCGGCAGGTGTTGGACCAAATTACGCCGTTACAGTATGAGCAGAGAAGAGATTCATCAACCAGCCAGGCCGCCTGTTGCTATGTCACCACAACAGGGAAGAAATAGAAATAAGTCCATCAAGAAACAAACGATCCCCCTGCTCCTTACTTTGCTGGCGTGAGAACCCAACGCGCCTCCTGCAGCGTCTTACCTTTACGCCCCCCCCCCCCCCCCCCCCCCCCCCCCCCCCCCCGCCGAGGTTTTTCGGTAACCATCCTCTTCTCCCTTCCTTGATCTCGATACAGGCAATCCACTCATTGCAAGTAGAGCCGCGCGCTATGTAATTGAAACATACACGCAAACCAGGCGTCTTATTTCATTAGAACGCGAAGGTAGCCATGCAAATCCGGATTAGGAGAGCACCCGCTGTCTTAAGTCCCGAAGTAACAGAAACTAACTATAAAAAGTTAAAATGAGTAGCTGCGGAAAACCACTGGACTGACTCATTTCTAAAGTAGTAAAAAATCAAAGATGCGTTAGAACCGACGTTGTCACTATCGCATGTGAACGTAAATTTCGAATAACTTAAATAAATGGAAGAAAGTGTACCTATAAACAGTGGCACAAATTTTAGGCAGGTCCGTAGTCAAGACACCACCTGTCACACCCTCATTGCGGTGGAGACATCAATAATCGCAAATCAATGAATAAAGTACATCCAATGTAATGACGTTGAGAAACGAGAGGAACGCGTTAGTCCACCTCCCACTGGTTAAAATACTGTTGCGTGACCTGTCGCATATCTCACCATACTATAACATGCATATATGAAAAATGTCAAAGAAACG
Organism: Haemaphysalis longicornis; assembly: GCA_013339765.2. Lineage (NCBI taxonomy): Eukaryota > Metazoa > Arthropoda > Arachnida > Ixodida > Ixodidae > Haemaphysalis > Haemaphysalis longicornis. The sequence continues at coordinate 131,681,215 of CM023450.1, read as the reverse complement.
GGCGTAAGGGGAAGGGGGGGGGGGGGGGTTGGAGAAGAGAAGGAGTAAGTTAGAGAGTAACAGCGCCTGTTCATTTCTAAATACTGTCTGCATTGAATTGTTAATTGTCGCCCCTGTTTTTATTTTCTCTGTCATCGTTTTCTCGCCGCCGCTGCAGTCCATAAACCACACTAACTAGCCCCACATATGAATATTGTTCTGATTCGCTTCGCTCCAAAGTGCAACCTCGTGCTCTTTCTGCCATCCCCAGTGCGGCGGGCACTCACTGTCCGAGCAGGTACAGTGGAAGAAGACGCCGTTTGTATCGCGGTTGCATACGAAATGCGGCCTTCGCAGCCGGAGAAACGGAAAACTCGGCGGCGCGTCAGACTTTTTTTTTCCCACGCGTTCGTGTGTGGCCGCGTGCACTTACTGCGTACACGATACGATATGTACAGCGTGGGCGCTGTCTTCGCAACACCACCACTGTCCTCGGAGAGCGTTGGGAGCGCGCCGCAATCAAACTGGGACGTCGCTCACTCTCGTCGTGCTTCATTCCGCGCGCACGGAGTAAAAACCGTGCGAGGCGAGTTTACCCGGAATATATGATGCGTCCGTGCCTGCATCGCGACGGATCCAATCGCGTTCAAGGACAACGTTGTATGCGTTTATGCGATGGTAGCACGAGTGTGAACGTTTCAGCAGTGGCGATGGCCAGTGTTTGGTCGGCAAGCGGTTTATTTTTGTTTCATCGTGAGTGGTACAAAGCTCCAAGCGCCCCTGTGAGAGACGGCACAAGCCAGAGACTGTTATGAACGTGTGTGTTGGAAAGTTCTCACGGAGCATAGTCTCAATTTACACTCATCTTCTTGGCTAATCCCAAAGAATGGTGGGTTCCATCGCATTGGTCGATTTATAAGCATAAATACCGAAGAGTGTTTGTGTCGAGATATGTTAGCCTGTTACGGAACTTTCTTGGGCTCGTCATTCATTCCCCTTCATGTTCCGACCTGTGAAGTTAGCTTTCTGTTATTGTCGATGGGCGTGCAGCGAAGCGTTCTTGCAGGAGGTTTTGAGATAAGGCAGCGGGCGGCGGCGAAGCCGTGATGTTTCTCGTGCGCAGGTGATGAAGAGGATAGTTGTTAAGCGCAATAATTTTTTTTCTCTGTCTGTCTCTAACTCAAGTTATTCATACTCCTCCCCCTCAACCAAATTTGCATTCAAGCAAGCAGATACACGGCCAATTTTCGTAGTTCTTTTCTACTATTCGGAGGATTTTTTTGTGAGATTGGGTTTAATACACTCACTTATAATTGTTTTTCGTATATATATGCATCTAGCTTTTAAGCTGATGTGAAGATAAAGAAGAAAAAGACACCTTGTTGGGACGCCGAAATGGTTGGAAATATCCGCCGTGCCGAACGATTCATGTACGATGCCATGTACAACCGAGAAGGTCGCTTCTTTCTGTTTTTTATACGATAATGAAAACGAAGTTCAGGTAATGAAAAGCATGTAGTGCTTCGCTCTTCTGGCATCACCGTGTGGCCAACTTCATGCAAAATATTTTTACCCATGCCTCACGTTTGCATGCGTTGTCCAGTCTCTCGCCAGTGAAATAAATTAGGCTGCCTACGTAGTCGCATATTTCGCGGCTAAAAGCGATGAAAAAAAAAAAAAACCGAAGCTGCTGGCTTTCTTGGCTGGCTACATGTTATTTTGTTTTCTTTGTTCCTAAACTCAGTTTTGAAGGCACACGACTTCAGTACCCCTGTACACTCGCATCATTGTAACCACATAAAGGGCCAGCAGTTCGGCTGTGACGATAAGGCGACGTCCTATATTAGTGCAAAGCAGTGCCGGAAACCCGTCGTTAAGGCTCTTTTTTTTTTCTTTGCAAGCATTCTGTACGCGCACTTAAAGGGCCACAACGAAAATGGACGCCAAGACATCGGCTCCGTTTAAGGCGGGTCATTACCAAAAAGAACCTCTAATAGACAAGAAAAGAGTCCGAAGGCTGACGCCTAATGGCACTGAAATGTACTCGCTGGAGCTCTTTTTTTCGCCCAGTCGCGCTTCGTATCTGTAAAGGCCATCGAGTACATCCCGCGCTCTATGCTAGCGCACTTAAAATACGCACACAGTTCGACATCGGAGCCCATCGGAGGGAGAGAGGAGGCGGGGTGAGGTGAAAACAGGACCCAAGCAGATCGTGCGATCAGTCTCCGCAACCCTGCTGAGGCTTTGTATACGGGAAGAACGTCTAGACATACGCCGGCGGATCTCGAACCAGTGGTCGTTGCGCATACTGAAACCACTACTGGCGGGCAAGAAGGATCCGTGGGTGCTTCGATATCGTTAACGGTGATCGCCCGCCATTGTCAAGGGGTGAAGTTAGGCCGATGGCAGCGAGTGCGGCATTCGACAGCTCCTCTCTGTGTCGTCGTTCGTCGCCCACTTTTCTTTCTACTACGTTTGGTTCACCCCGGTAAAATAGGCGGCGCCACTTACACAACCAACAGATAACCGCTAACGGTTCGGCCTCTTCTTGTTATTGAAATTTTATGTTTGTGTGCTTCTTTGAAAATATTACATGGATTAGGCGTTATGGCCCTTCGATCTGTGTTTGTCCCATCGAGTCTGGACTGAGAAAGACACGCATTAAATAACAGAGCAGAAATAACTTCGCCTCGCGCACAATGGCGTCACGCTGAGCGGCAGGATTGCCCGATAAACGAACGAACGCGGACTCCTTTTGTGAAATGTTTGCCATCCACGTGACCTAGAACTGGCGGTGAATCTCGAGCGCCACTTATATGGCAGATGGGCGCTGGGTCGGTGATGTGCGTATGTTGACATAACAGGCTCCCGCAGTGAAGACCACGCGTTATACGCCCACCCTTACGTGTGGGGTGTTAAACAAGCGAGAGCGTGGACTTCGCGGTACTGAAGTACAAAATTTGTTGCGATAGCTGACACATTGCTTGAATGCAGCTCGTGCGTTTCAACGTTTGCAAATAACTGTTCTCACCATCGCTATTACTGCTTACAGGTCACCTGTCTCTATATTCATGTGAAGTGAACTGGTCGGCAGTGATTTGTGTGTGTATGTGTGAGCGTGTGTGTGGTGTGCTTGTGTGGTGGTGCGTGTGGTGTGTGTGTGTGCGTGTGTTTTGTGTGTGTGCGTGTGTGTGTTGCGTGTGTGCGTGTGTGTGCAGTGTGTGCGTGGTGCGTGTGTGTTGTGTGTGTGCGTGTGGGTGTGCGTGTGTGTGTGGTGTGTGTGGTGTGTGCGTGTGTGCGGTGTGTGTGCACTGTGTGTACGTGCGTGCGTGTGTGCGTGCTTTCGAACATTTTAATTCCTGATGTTGAGCTCATGAGCATTTGCTTGAGGAGCGCCCTTTAAGAAATATAAGGAGGGGTGATAGAAATGCAACAGGCAGGAGTTTTCTTTATTCGCCATCAAATGACGTCGGTATTCCTTGAACCAGTGTCTAACGCCAGGCAGCACAAAATGGCGATTCGACAAGAAGCTAGTCGACATCTGGACAACGCATATCAACTCGAACGGGTATTTTTCGGTGGGCTTAAAGGTGCCATGAAGGCAAAATACAAGATCGGTTCATTCAAAAGATTGCCTCGTTAGAATTATGCCGACACCACTTTTAACGTAGACTTCGCTCAAATAAGCTATATAATTAGCAAAATGGGGAATGTAAAGAAAGTAAAGCCAACAGACAAGTAGGGCATCGAGGAAGGGCTGCATCACTTTGTTTTATGTTGAAATAAATTTAGTGGAAATGCTTGAAAGAAAGAAAGTGGAGAGAAACCTGCTCCGCGGGTGGGACCCGTACCCAGAGCCTTTGGCGCCAATCTGCAGCCAGTTGCCACCATGACTGCACGATGTCTGGTGGCCTCGCTGCTGTCCGAAATCTGTGCCAACCTCTTTGGCGGCAGCGCCGATGAAGGATCGCCGGAGCGCTCACTTAGCCGGTGGGCTTCAATTAGCGACGACCGGGGAGGGCGCGCCCCGGCTTCCAACGGGCATGCTCCTGATATTGCATGCGGGCTCAGATGCCGTCTCACCTTCGTGTCTAGAGCACGAAACGCACTGTCCAAGAGGCGTCCTTGAAAAGGCGGGGCTGTTGGGGCCTATATAGCTGATTCATTAATCTTACCTTACCGGGGGCACCGCATGCTCGATTTTTTTTCGTGTCATTCTCACGCCCCCCCCCCCCTCTCCTTGCCACCCTATGTTGTGCGCGAATTACGGTAAGGTTTAACTCGTCATGAACGTGGTCGCGATATCGTACGACTGCGTGATTTTCCACATTGTCCAAGTGGGGAGCAAATTGGTCCGCACGTCCCCTTTGGCAATGTTCAGTGCCTTTTAACGTCATAACTGTAAAGGCTAATCCTTTTCAACGTGTTTGTGTTCCTTTGGGTCCACTTAACCCTTTTGGTATCTGGCTCCACTTAACCTTGTGATCCTTCCCTTTAATTTATACCAAATATTTCCACGCACGCTATTCCACGCTCTCCATCCTTCTATGTGCGAGGAACTATTACGCTACCTCTCCCTCTCCGCTCCACCACCCTTCTCTCCGTTTTGTGAGTTGGATATGGGGCCCATGAAGAGTCATATATCATACAGGTGCTATATGACTCTATATAAAAGTTAATAGTGTGGGCTAGTGATCCCGTTGTCTTCATACATCAGTAACAAGCGAGACGAAGAGTATGGATGCGTATAAAAAAAACGACCAGCATTACGACCAGTGACAAAAAATGCCATTTGGCTTTATTTTCGCAACTTTTTGTCTAGGATTATTTTTCTCGCGTGGCCATAGCTTAGCGAAGTTGCCACTACGCACGCATGACCAATTCCACCTTTGCTGTCCGTGCCTTTAGCGCATTCGTATGCTCCGCACGAACCGCGTTTTGCGGTGTTCACGGTACAACCCGCGGCGCTTTAACAAAATCGCGTTATTCGAAGCCTAACTTTATTCGGAGTGTTTGTATGGTCTCAACTGCAATGCGAAGAGAGCAAATCACCGCTTTTAACAAATCACCGTTTATAGCGAAGTCGTTTCTCGTCATGAGGATTTGATTATAAGGAGAACGTACTTGCTGCATAGAAAACTGCACTCTACGGCCTTCCCAATAGCGTATACTACGTGAAGCTATTGTTCAAGCGGTATACGCGGGCTGCGTTGGCGTCCATCCAAGCATACATTGCTTTGCTAGGGCGGCGATCACACTTAACCACGCAGGTCAGTTTGCCCGTTCGCGCGGCGCATCTCTCGCGGCAATAGTTCTGTCTTTGCGCACGTAGTCGACGGACAACCAACATGCGGGCGCACCACCCAGGCCTTGAGCACGGGAAATAAACGTGCGTGTGTTCCGCTCATTATGCTCACGAGGCGCGCAAAGCGAATTCCGCCCGTGGAGGCTGCGTGCCTCATGTAGGCTATTCGACCCTCATTAGAAAGCTTCTCACGTGTCGTGCGCACACGAACACGAAGAACCTCATGCGGTAATGCGAACAAACACACAGGCGTATAGGCGTTGTGGTACGAGCAAACTGGTGGTAATGGAGGATGGTCAGGACAAAGCATAGAGGTAGGCGCTGGCTGAGGACAACAATCCTTTTTTTGGACCTTGAAGTCATCGCCAAACTTAATTTGGGTTATGTTCATTTCGTTTAGCATTATTTGTTTTCTTAGAAGAAAAAAAACATGTTCGGCTTTGTTTCTACAGATTAATTCATTAGAAAGTCGCGGCTTGCTAATCAGTCCCTTGTTCATTCAAAATAAGAATATGCACATTTGCTTAGGCTCCCCTCCTGCCTCCTACCTTGCCCTGGTTTGCGCCAGTTATAGCGTTCACAACTGCGTCCCCCTGGGAAAAATCCTTCGAAAGCGCTTGCAGAGATGCATGTGTAGAAAAGAAAGAACGCGTTTTATAAGGTGTCGAAGACTGCGCGTCACGTAAAATGACTCGCGCGCGTCATAAACGCGCTTAGGGTGAGCGCTCGGGCTTCTTGCGTTGTACAACTTTCAAGGCAGAGTGAAACTGAAGAAAGAGAGGCTAGAGAAACGGGCTCCCACTTCGATTTCGCTCGGAGAACAGTGAGTGATATTTGAAAGTTCAGTAAACGTTCCTTACAACGAATTCCTCGGAACAGAAGACTGGCTTCGTTGCAAGGAATAACTCCTTAAAAGCGGGAAATATTTCCTCTCAATGCAAAACAGCGGGCACAAGAAAACATTCCGAATAAAGCGATGTTGTTATAACGAGCGGTTACTCTACTATATTTCAGTCGGTGACGGCTTCCAGCAATTGTTGTTGGAAAGTCCGCTCGCAACCTCGTGAGAGCGCGGTTGACTTCGTAAAAACAACGTTTATCGCCGGGTGAGCTTTGCACGTACCCTGCGAGGGCGCCTTGCTGCTATGTACTTACATGGCCCCCGTAACCCGAATTCATAGCGCCGGCTTTATGGTTACTCCAAGGGAGCGGGGGGGGGGGGGTGCCTCGGATACGGCACATCCGTGCGCGCACTATGGTCGCGCACGCCGCCATATCTCGATACGCATATATTGCTCGAGCTGAAGTCTGTTGCTCTTACCAGAGACCGCGCGGGTACCATAAGCAAATTTTAGTGGCCCACAAAAAAGAAAACAGAAACAAATGAAAAGGAAGGAAGTAGTTACGGCATCCGTGGGCGAAAGAGCGCAGCTGAGTTGTCTGCTTGGTCCGTATACCTAAGCTGTGTTTTTAGGTTTCGTGTCCTGTCAGTAGAACTGCTTAGCGTCCTAAAATTGTTCCTTGCATCGCATCCCACAAAAAAGAAGTGCATCCTAGTATGGCGCGTACAGAGAAGAAACTAATACTGTGTATATCAGGCCAAGCTACTCGCGCTCGTGTTACCTTTCAGCCCTTTCCGCGCACGTATACAGTCTGTTCGCATGGCCAGAACAGAACTTAGACCAAGCTCGCTTCGCCCGCGCAATAGCACGCTGGCTGGAAGCCGGTCGTATAGTGAGCCCTTCTTCCGTGTGCCGAAGAGGTGCGGTTCATTAAAAACACTTCCGGTTGGGAACCGAACGGGGTCTTTCGCGTTGGCCGTGCCGGCGTGCCATCAGCGTATACAAAGCGGCGTGGCAAGGAGATCGAGCAGCCGCGGAAGAAGACAACGCAGCCGCCTGCTCCGCAAGCCAATAAAGTGGCGCCGGTAATTGCGAGTATCGCGTATACACGACTCGGGCAGGGACTTTGGGCGCGGTGCTGCCGGCCGATCCTTTCACTTGGGCCGTCTCCCTTCTCTCCACGACAGGCTGCAGCGTATAATCAAAGGGTATACCCGCATACCAGAGCGCGGCACGTTAGGCGAGCGCAGACACGCAAGCACGAGTGCGCAAAGAGCCCGCGCCACCACCGCCACCACCACTACCACCAGAGGAACCAATAACAAGATTAATTCGCGGTGTTCAATCACCTTCAAGAGAATGATGCATCTAGCAGCAGGCTGAAAGCGTTCTTCAGCGGCGTTCCTTTGGAGAACGGCGTTCGACGCTGCCGAGCTTGCGTTGTGGTGCATCGTTAGGTATACCGAAAATTTGGCTATAGTTACGGGTATAACGCTGCGACCGCAGGCGGCTGCCGCTGGAGATAACACGTTTACAGCGACAGTTGTCGATAGCATATTATAGGGGGCACTTTCTCACAGCGCACGTCTGCCGCATTGTAGGACGTCACCGGTATCACGGTGCACGCATCGCGGAGCGCAGGCCTGAAAGGCAAAATGCTTTACCCGTCCGGAAGTCCTAGGGGTTGAACCCGGGTTTATCAGCAACTCAAGCGGGATTTGTGGGCCACAAGATTTCTTTTTTTACTCGACTACGTGTATTCTCTGATTCAGGTCAATATGCCCGGTTTCAATCCAAGACAAATTTATCACGGCTTGTAAAGAGAAAGAGAGAGGGAGGGTCTTGTCACGTGCACGCTATGCGTGTAGGAATAGCGCTGCTAACCAACACGTGCAATGCCTCGAACCCGCTCGCATTGGCGACGACGCACCTGGCAATCACGCGCGGTGCTCGGCGACTACGCGTAACGCCGAGTCGGGGAAAACTTCGAAGGGCGAAGTGCCGCACAGCAGTTGCCGGGTGCGATATACCGGCGCATTTACATTGCTAATCCGCTTCGACGCGCGTGATTATATAGGCGAATAGGGAACAGGAAAAAAAAAGACTAACATCAGCGCTAGTTTCACCCACCCGTATTTTCACAGCGCAATGGTAGACACACCTAAATGTGATCCGTTATTTCCGTACACCCATGCGGGCGATTTTCAAGCGGCCAAGGCACTGAACGCGAGCGCATATGCCTATAACGCACGGCTAATTAGGTAACGCACCTCCACCTTCCCTTATATCGACTGCTGTGTTGGTGCATGGCGGTGTATATCGCACGCGAAATTATGGTCCCTTCGTCCTTGACGGCAATGAGAGGCTGTTTCGTTTCGCGTAGTTTTTTTGAAATTAGTCCGCATTCGCGAACCCGGCTTCTATAAGGACGCCAGACGCGCTATAATCTAATCGAGCGAGTTGTAGGATCATTAGACGGAGCGTATACGTTGAGGTGTGGAAGCCAGGTTGGCGTCGATCGCACATAAAGGTGCTGCAGCGCAGACCGTATTCTAATGACATGGAACAAATTGCTGTCAAGGACGAGTGCTAACGGGCCACCTGGGCCTGTATAAAGTTTTCCTCTGGAGGCCGTAATGCGCCCCTGCGTCTTTTCAGCAGACTCTCGCTTCCTCTGATGTTATCTTTTTCCAATTTACTTTTTCATTCATCCCGACAACGTTAAGCGTCTTGCTTTTGACGCCAATGTACACCGTGATTTCCTTTAGTTTCGCCCAAAAAACAGAAGGATACAAGCATTTCTGCTCCGGCAGCAATAAACCCCAGGGGTTTTAAGCGCACTGGCATTATCAGGCCCAAATTGGGTATAAATGTATACGATGTACCTCGCAAAAAAGTGATTTGTACCAAACCCGCGTTCTCACGATATGAGCAGAAACTTACCGCAAAGCGTTTTCTCGCAGCCAGTTTTTGTTGAACAGAATCGAGCGTCAGTGCATTTTATCTTGGCTCAAAAAGATTGTTACCCCACACAGCCTGCCCAAATCTAAGCATTTTTTCTGAGTGGGAGCAAATAAACTACTTTTAAATTTTTTAACAGCGCAGCTGTTTAAACTTGAGCTTGGTACGATGGCTTTAACAAAAAAAAAATACGAAGGAAAGAAACTGCGCCTCCTGTAAAGGGTGCACCCCCGCATATAGAGTATTGTAACAGTAAAGCCGGCTTTCGCGCATGCTCGAGTGTGAGCACAAGGGGCACATGCGTATGGCACCCCTCACTATACCATTTGAAAAGCGATAGTCTTTCTTGGGCAACTAAAACGCGAAAGAATGGCTTATCTTGCACCACTGTTGCAAGGCTATAAAGAACCAGCGGAGCTGGGGGCCGACCTAGCTTGTTGTCCCCTGGGATACGGTGTCTGTGGCGGGGATCGACCGGAACGGCCTTGCAAAATCAGGCGAAGCTTGGCCTCACACCTCAACATTTAGCCTAGCCTAGCCAGAACATTGCAAAAAAGCCTAGCAAAACCTAGCAAAACCAGAAGAAGCTAGGTCGACCCCAGATCCGCTGATGTCCAGCCTTGCACCACTAGTGGATTCTGCGCCAATTCTTTTTGTATATATCCCCGTTGAGTAAACCAAATCCTCGATTCTATGGCAAGCGTGTACACGCGTGAGACTCAACGGATCAGCGGCCTCCGCCAGGGACCAGTTTAGCCCCATGGATCCTCGTTTCCTACGTCCCCCGCTTTCTACCTGATGCGAACAGCGGTCGGGCTTGATACGCAACATCGAACGCGGTCTTTTCAGATCAGCGACCATCCAACCGCGTCTCATCGATCAAGCCTTCTTTCGCCGCTCCTGCGCACGAAGCACGATTGCGGAGAGGCTGCAGACTTTCTTCGACCGGACCACCCTGCTAAGCCTTGCACAGTTCGCCGTATAGGCCCGCTTTTGTTCGGCGACGACGTATGCGCGGCGTCAACAAAGCGGCGTCCGTTCGTTCTCATGCTTCGATGCGCAGGTGGATCAGCGGAGCTACAGTGAATAGGGCAGAGAGTTCGTCCTATATATACCAACGGCAGCGTAACCGGAGCGAATGAACGAAACCGCTCCACTGTGGCACGCGACGCGGCTTCGAGCCGGGGTGGTTGCAACAACAACAAAAAAACTGGCTATGTTTCGAGGAACAGGGGCTGCAGGACGTTTATTCGGCGTTCAGCCGTCCCAGATCACAAACGCAGTGGATGATGACGAGAATGTCCCGGAGCAGATGAAATGGAAGATGATGATATGGGCGCTAAAGAGGCACATGAAGTACGGGATGGTGCCCATAAGGTATCAACAAGTAACTGTGGCAGCCAGGGTACTGGAATTGGTAACACTGAACTAACTGTTAAACATGTATGTATGTACACCCTCCCAAATTCTTTAACAATATCACTGGAGAGGACCTTATCACGGTGCCCAGCAGCAAAATAGGCGAGAGTACGCGCAGGCGCAAAATCCTCTTTCCTGTGCAAGCGTCGCCTCCTAGGCTGTTCACTTGAGATCGATACACCTCCTAACCTGGTATCTGCACGACTTTGTTTATAAAGAACCATGGAGGGTTGTTTGAAGCACATCCGCACCTCTAACGCGCGTTCGATTTTTCTTCCGTATCATTTGCCTCGACGGTACGTCAGTGTATTTACGCCTGACTCGCTACCTTCGGCGACTATAGAAGCGGCTTTCGCGGATAAGGAAAGCAGGGAGTGTGCTGCTCTCAGGAGAAGCACAGCCTGGCAGACGACACTCATACAGCAGCCAGTTTCTATGTGCGTGCGCGTACTCCATCTACTTCGCCGCTAGACATCGCTGATAAGGCGCTAGGCATGCCGATCGGTCGTGGCTCCCGTGATATTAACAGCGAAGATGACTAGCAAATCGTAATTTTTCGTGTCCTAAACACGAAGAAATTTGTGAGAGCGCGCGCGCGAGCGCGGCCCTCGCGGCGACCGCCCGGCAATTAAAAAGCCAAGAAAAAGTCTAGCACTTGTGTGTGCGTGCCTCGCGACGACCGCCCAGCGTCCCCTGCGCACGTTTGTCAAGCCAGCATACCCACTTTGATAGAATGGCCAAGATTGGTCAAACAAACTCCAGCGTTCCCCGTAATCGCGCAACACTTGCTCGGAACGAAAAAAGACACGACTCATAGCGTACGCCTCTCCAAGGTGCACAGTGATTATCACCTCCAAAAAAAAAAAGAAAAATGAAAGCTCACTTTTATAGCAACAATGCTGGAGTAAAGGTCGTTGCGGCAGCTAAGAAGGAGCAAATCGGCTGCAATCATGGGCTTAAACCTTCGTGATGGTCGTGAAGGTTGCGTACAGTTTCGCTACCTTCAAGTCTTACGCGCTAGTGTAAGCTTTTTTCATTTTTCTTTCATTAAACATTTGGGGAAGGGGGGGGGGGGGGTGTACGTATGTAGGTATACATGCACGTACTTACGTATACATGTACGTACTTAAGTATGCATGTACGTGCCTAAGTATGTATGTACGTGTGTGGGCGTGCGTGTGTTTGCACGCGCGCGTAACTTTGGAGTCATGCCGTGTTTCTTACCAGAAAGGCCTAAATTAGAGGGGCTTCAAAAAAGTAAGTTATCGATTCGTCATTCATTCATTCATTCATTAAGCAAGAAATCAGGCCACAAACGAACTTAAAGTGGACCTCATGCTCTCGGATACTTGTCGGGGCATTTTTTGTTGCCTCCGAATGACTTCCACTGAAAAACCTTGACATTAACCTTGGAAAGGCACACAAAAAGGGCGGTTTTCATACAACGAGACACCGACTGAATGGGAGGGGGTCTACGCGCGTGCGTTCATTCATTCCTCTCCGGTTTTCGTCCCCTTATTTTTTTTATCGGCGGCCCACCCACTCGAGCCAAGGGAAACACGCAGTTACGCCCCTCTCGCGAAAAGCCGCACAAACGCGCTCTTTCTCCGCTTTCCGTTGCACCAGTCTGGTTATTAGAATCGCTTGCAAATCACGCGCCTCAATTATTACGCTGCGCCGTCCGCCGTTCGTGTCGTACGGCTGCGCGCCGCAAAGGCTGCACGCATGCCCGACCGCCCCAAGGCCGCGTCCGCTTTTTTCGAAGCAGTCACGCACGTTAACGCGACGGCACGATTGTGCGTGAGCAGAATTAAGGCGGTTTCCGCCGATGATACGCAAAGTTCCGTCTGCCGCGCTGGCCGGCATCTGTGGTTCAGTGGGCCTAGAGGGTATACCGTGTTTAGAGCAGTCGCGTAAGTTTGACAATAATCACTCCGTGCACGTGGATGAATCCTTCCCGCCAAAACAGAAGGTCAGCATCCGAAAATGAATCGAATGGTAGCCAGTCCGCTAATTGCGGAAATTCAACTTTCCGTACGAAGTTTCACTGTACAGTCATGGTCAAATGAAACGCGTTCACGAAAATATCGACCAGAACGCACAAATAGCGCGATTTCTTTCCGTGCAATTGCCATCACCATTTTCTTTAATTGATTTTACTATGTTCGGTTTACACTTTTTTATACCTACCTTTGTATGGTAATCACTTCTCTTCATTAAATAACGTCTTCTCTGGCGCTCTTTGCCCTTGTTGGCCTTGCGCCATCAAACACTAACCATCATCATCATCATCTTTCCGTGCAATTCAAAATGACGGGTGGCTCAACTGCAGTAACAAAGTAGGGAAATGTGCCTTTCCGACCATACCAATTATTGTCCCTCCACAAACAGTATCCTTCAATTTTGCGTGTTCTGAATAATTCGTATTTTCGTGTTTTCATATTTCCACGACTGCGAGTGTTTTGTAAGGTGTGCGTGCTAGTGTTGTTGAGTTCGGCTTGTTCTTAAAAATCGAAGATGTCGCGACGAGGATTTGATGGCTGGAACGTACCGAAGTTTTAGCAGGATGCGACTTTTCTGGAGCTGCGCCCGCTCCGACCTGAACGCGCGAAAGAGTGCGCTGCAGTATAGCAGCAGCTAATTAACGAGCTCAGCCAACTACGGTGTGAATGAGGGCGCTGTAGTTCATGGCGGTGGTGGCGCACGTGTGTTCTCGTTGCCTCTAATTTACGCCAAAGCAGAAGGTGATGCGAACCTCACGTGGGATGCTCAGTGTACGCCGCGGGACTGCGTTTCTCCTAGTTTGCACTGAACTCCGACTTGTACAAATTTAGGCTATTGCTGTGTCGGCTTATTGAGTAAAGCTTGTCTTAATTTAAATTTAACAATATGGAGATATCCCTCCGAAGGTTGATAAGGCGACAAGAAGCGTAATGTTACTCGCTTTGAAGAATCGTTAATTTGGAATTTCCAGGTGCAGGAAGCTGGGTTTTGTTATAAGCGGTATTTCGTTAAAAGCGGGGGTAATTAGCTCCTAATGGGCTTGCTGTGGGGTACCGGGGAGCGTGAAACAATTCGAATAAAGTGACACGAGGAAGAAAGCGTTTTTGTTATTCGATATATGTCTAGTTTATTTATACGAACCTCCCGAGCCCCAGTTGTCCGCACGAGTATAGTTAGGTTCCCGTTCATCCTCTCGTTCGCCTCGCTGGTGGAGTAAGGGCCGACTGCTGCCAGTATTAAGGCCCAAGACGAACTCGTTCTATGTGCTGGCACCTTGAAGATACCACAGCTCCAGTATCATGGTATCAGAGTGCGCTTAACGCGTCTCCTCCTTGTTGCGCCAACAAAGTGCCTGCAACGTCTCATAATGAGCGTGCCACATACTTTTTTCTGCTTTTTGCGTAGCACAGGTTTATTGACGCTCATCCCAAGGCAACCGGCGCGCAATATATTTTGTTAAATAAACATCATGTTTAGATGGAAGTTGTATTTTCAGTTGTCAGGACACTGCTAGCATCAGTTAGGCATTATGTCTTGCCTATAATGTGTCAAAGGTCTCTCTCGCTTAAGTAAAATGTTGGCATCTATGACCCTGTTCCCCGATCCCGGTCGAAAGACAATATATATGCTTATATATAGCCCTTCTTCATACGCAGTACAGTTAATGTGGCGTTATCTGTAAGTACACAGATCCCTAGAAGTTTAAACCGACTTAAAAAATAGACGGCAAAAACCTGCCGGGATTAGCGAAGACACAGTTTGTTTAAAAAAAAAAAAACCAACACAGAGGCTCGAGCTGAGCAAACTGACGCTTCTCTTCTCGCCAACGTGCACGAAATGCAAACAAATTTACATTTTCATCGAAGATTGTCCTGTGCGACTCTGCAGCACGGGTTCCAGCTACCAGCGAACGAGAACAAACAGCTGAGAGAAAACGAAAAGAACAGATCTCTAATGCCAAAGGCACACGGCAAGCCTTAGCACTGGGGAGATGCCTGAGATGCCTCGAATACCGTACCACTGGTGAATGTTTGTCGTGCCACAGAAGAAAAAAAAAACAGTCTGGACTTCTAACCGTTAGCCTTTAAGCCTCCTCGAGAGACAAAGGACTCCCGGACGAGTGTGTGTGAGGCAGGCAAACCGAGAAAGGCGGTTGTGAGAGGCTCGTGAGGAGGAGGCGAAAGCGGGCGCGCGTTTGCACAACGCCAGGTGCACGACGACTGCTGCTTCCAGGCAGCCGGACTCGCTAGGCATCGGCGAAACGCACGCGGCGTGCTGCACGAACGATCGTCGTACAGCCTCCAGCCCCATCGTCCGACTTCCTCCCATCCTCCCTCCGTCCTCCGCACGCCACTCCTGGTTCCCCCCTCACGCCCATCGGCTGGCAAACATGGCACACCGACGGGGGACCACCTCGCTGAACGACCGCGCAGGGGAGCGGAGGGGACGGCACACGGAGCTCACGCGAACACTCAGGGGCCGGACACGTGTGCACGCGAGGCTGAGACAAAGCATATCCGCTCCCGTGACGCCGCCGTATGCGTTACCGTGCATTCCTGGGGGAATCTACAGACATCGGTTTTGGGTCTCGGCTGCGAACAACGCGGCGTCCCAGTTCGGTTCGAGAACGGCTCGTAAAAGCGTAGGTATTTAGGCTCATGCGCCATAACTTTTGATTGGGTTCATTGTTTTTGCTATTTGCTGCAAATTGCAACAAAAAGATACGGGAATATCCCCATAAACTTGGTGGCCAGATCTTGGCCATCAGCGGCCAACTTCTTTTCTTTTTTCGGTGGGTTGAAGATAGCGATCGTAATTGTGACGCCAACACGAAGGCTTTTTCAAGTACCACGTCCATCTATGGTAAAGGGCCCCAAAGATAACGCCCGACCGATGTTAAAAAGCACAACACTTAGGTTGGCTTCTCCTCATAACGCAGCTGCTTGCAAGGTGGCTCCATCTGTGTATACATGTCTTGTGCCGCAGAATATGTTCCGAGTGTGTGCTTGACCATACGCCACGAAGCTCGGTAAGAAATTAGAGTCGTCGTTCGCCTGGATGTTATCATTAGGAACCCGAGCGGTGTCCTCGGTACGTAGATGTCACAAGGGCTATGCTGCAAAGCTAGGTTGCGAGAATTACAGTGCGAACCTTTGTGTGTTGTTAGGCTAAGTGATTATGGGTGATAAGGTGTAACCTTACAGGTAATGGCAGAAAAACGGCCGTGCTACATGTCTGACAGCTTTACACCATGCACCCACCGTATACCATGGTACAAAAGCTGCATAAGATACGAGGAAAGAAGGGTGGTAGTAGTTGAGTGGTGCATTCTCCAGACGCGTGTCTCGATAAAAATTGTGTGGGCCAGGGCTGTCGCTAGTTCAAAAGGCGTGGTTCCACAAAGTATATTAACACTGTAGTATAATGATTAACCAGTGTGGTAGGGAGCGACAGGAGATGTCTGTACCACCTTCTCTTTGAGCTAGCAGTTTCACCAGCCCGCTATAAACCGATTTATACCAGCAGTGGCGTCCAGCGAAAGAGCCTGTATTCTTTCTTCGAAGACCGTGCTTTCGTTAGTACTCCTCCAATACATGTCTGCCGTCCTCGAATGGTCATTTTTAGATTGAGTTCACTGTTCCCCACATTTATAAATCATGCGCGGCTGAGAGAAGAAACCGCTAAAAAAACCATGCACCCCTCGGTCTAACGACGACGATGGTTGAACGCAAAGCTTTCTCGTGATGAATTTTTTGGTTGGTTAGTCCCACACTGCGAGTATGTGCTACTCTGGAGGTACGCACCCCTTTTCCAGAATACCCACAGCTACTCTCGTGTGTGCCCTCCATAGGCCCAACGTTTGGGTTCGGGGTGTACGGCGCAAATTTGTACTAGCTGCTTCGCGTTCGCTCCGACCATGTCGAAATGGAGCAATCGGATAGACGCTGGCTTCATAACGCGAGAGACCCAGGTTCAATTCCGGCCGCGGGAAGAGTTTTTTACTTTCCCTTCGCCCACGATCATTCATCATCAAGGTCAGAGCAAGTTGGCTTTCCTGCAGGGCGTATTGGCGTACAACGGCATCAGTGAGAGCACTAAAGCTTCGCCTTAATAATCGTTTTAGGAACCCACCGCGTAGACACGTTGAGATGAAGAAGTAAAGAAATACAAGTGTTATACAGGAACCAGGAGCTCAGTATAGACAAGAGGACATTTAGTAAATCGTGCGCACGTAGAGGCCGGTAGCGCCAAAGAGAAGACCAGGAGACTCTGCAGCCTCTTTCGGTGCGCGCAACTCACGAGATCCGTGTCGGCGCGTCGCTGCGTTGTTCACCCCAATGGTCTTTGCGTGCGGACGCGATTTGCGTTCGTGGGGGGCTTCTGTCTCGTGCCTTTGCCCAGCTGCAGCACTCCACATCCCTGTCGTGCGTTGGCCGCTGTTGCTACAAGCGCCGGGCGGACAGAATCGCTTCGCTTTGTTTCTGCGACGCGAAGGGGCGTTGTGTGAGGGAACCCGCCACATCTGCCACCCCTGCGCGATTTTCCTCCCAAGAAGGAAACATCTGGACATCCTGCTATGGGTCTGCTGCGAACCAAGCTGCTGATCCTTTTTTGCGCTTTTCAATTCGGCAATCACCGAAGGGCGAAGCCGGAACGACGAACAGCGTTGGCGTACCCTGCGTTTGTTTCGATAACGACAACGCAACCACTGCGCTGGCCACGTTTCCGAACGGGAAGCGGTCAGCAACCCGCGGATGTGTGCTCAAAACAATGGTGATGATCCTCCGTAGTAGGTAGGCTGCACAAAACTTGCTCACGTCTAGGAACGTTTGGTTGTGGCAATTACCACTTCGATCTCGAAGTTCGGGGTGGATTCACCACAGCAAGACGAGCGTGTTGTGAAAGAACGCGATAAGTGGTGTTCTGTTGTAGCAACAGACGCAATTACCATGCTTCAATGCCGTATGCGTAACTGAAACCAGATGTAGTCACCCTGTATTGAGTGTTTACTCTCTCTGATACTTGTTTCAACGTCTGAAACATTAAAATATTTGCATAAACGCGTCCAGTCATTGGATCATGTGGGCACCAAGTCCTCCTGCTTTCTTTTCACTCACTGTTCAGGACCGAAAAAGTTAAAATATAGCGCGACTATACGACCACTCACGAACCGCATAACAGTGTCTCGAACAATATAACAATCTCCGCGAACAATGTCCATGAACAGCGTCCATGAGAAACATGACAATGCCTCGCAGTGACTTAGTTAAACGGGATAATCGTGAATGCGCGGCTCTTGTCGGAGCGTTTTAGAACTGCCAAACGTTCCACGAGACTGGTGGTGGAACGAGGAACGAGGAGGAACGTAAGACAACCACGTTCATCAACGACAACCACATACATCCATGTTCATCAACTATTTTCATTTACAAGTCTTCTGGTCCTACGTACTGAATTTTACCACTGAGTCTCAATTTTTGGTTTATTTAAATCAATTAAAAAGACGTTTTCGAGAAACGCTGGCCGGAATAATTTTCTCCCTGTGCGGATACATGAAGTAAAAAACAAGAACGGGGGATTCTTCGCGTATAGAAACTGGGTTTTTCTTAAACTGCAAAAAAAAAAAAAACAATGCAACAAGGTTGCATTTACTATTACAGAAAAAATTGACCACAAAACGCGACCTTCGTGAGAAGTTTGAACGCAAAGAAGCCCGGCGTTTCTGCAGTATAATTTTTCAAAGACGCTCATTTATAGTTGCGACACACTGTACGCGCGTCGACCACCATATAGTGTACACGCCTGTGGGGAAGTGACGGAATGTATGCTCACAAATGTGACCTGGCGAGATAAAAAAATGATTTGAAGAATAATCACGTATATAACGAAGAACGATGGAGGCCTTGTCCTCACGGCATTATAGCTGCCGTAGTCGTTTTGCGACCCGTGTTGGAAGTCCCGTTCGCTACGCGCCGCGAAGAAAAGTTCCCCGTGGGAGGTGGGGTTAGAGAGGTTACGTGGGAGGGGAAACGAACGGAGAGGTCAAGCCGCGATCGATAGATGAGGGTGAGGGGGTCCATAACGCATGCAGTCACGGGCGGAAGTGAAGAAAGTTTCACAGGCCACTTCTCACGGTAGCAAAGCGCGCGCATGTACTGATACACGCTCAATGATGCGTACGTGGAGTCCTGAATCGCCGCTGTGCGTTCGCCTGCCTATCGCTACTGGCTACGTGTCTGGGGTGCAGAAGAGCCTCGCATGCGGAGGGGTGGCCGGTCGGCTGCCGAGGTTTCCTTCGGGTCTCACGGCGGGAGCCTGAATTGGAACACCACTTAGGTAACACGGGCACGCAACACACAGCCTCTGCGTCAGCGGTGCGATCGTTCAAGCCTACGATTACAACTCATCGTAAAGCAAACTGCGATGCCCCCCAGTCATTTGATTAACCAGATAAATAACTAGAATAAAAAGTAAATGATGGAGCGAAAAAGAACTAAGGGCTGTGACACGCTCCAGAAGTTGCCCCGAGTACGCCTACTTCGTTAAAATTATACGCACAATGCTCACGCAGGAACCTCACAACCGCACGAAAAGTTTTCCTCACTCAGCGCTCACTCACACTCAGGATCACGGCGGTTAAACTTCTGAAGCTGACTCACGTTCAAACTCACGACGTGGTAAAGCTTTTTTAATGCATTCACTTGCACTTGCAGCATAAAGGGAAGATCAGAGCTCAATCTGGCAAACATTTCCGCGAGGTTGACTGCGAGCATTCATGAGTGAGCCCACCGATCTAAGACGCGATGGTCCCGCTCGTAAGTGTGTTCTGTTCAGTATTGTCTTGTTGGCCGTTTCCTTACTCGTCTCCTGTTCGCGCTGACCCTGCCTTGTGCCCACGCGTGGTGCGTGCGTGCGTGCGTGCTTCGTGCGTGTGATGTGTGTCTGTGTGCGCGTGTATGTACGTGCGTGCGTGCGTGTATCTCCATACCACAAGGCAAAAACCACTGAAATCGTCTTTGGCAGCAGCGCCTTGATAGCCTTGGCATCGCAAAGCTTTAAAATGACTGCCACTTACTAAAATAGAACACAATGGTCAACAATTCGATGCGATGCGCCAAAAGATCATTCAGACGTTAAAAAAAGACGTAGCAACGGCACCGTTTGAGCGCATTTTTGTCTTACGCTTCACACAGTGATGGTATTTCCATATCAGTTATATACGGACAAGTTTCTACTCTTGCCCCCCCCCTTTCCCGTTCCCAAAAGACATTAATTCGGCATAACGGTTGCGGCGCCAATACATTCTACCCTACGCGACCTCCCAACGTGCGTGCCGTCGATTTTTCCCGGAGTCTCGACGCCCCACGCTTTCCTTCGATGATACCTTGGGCATTCCTTTTCCTACCTGTAACGCCTTTTAACGGCCAAAAAACTTTCGGTGAGCACGTTTGTTTCGAGGCCATGGTTCAATAACACCTCGCTTTACGATCAAGGTCACAACCATTTTTTTAGAGAAAACCGCACGATTTGAGGAAGAAGTGGAGATCGAAGCCGAAATCAGCACCGCATGCTCAAGCGTTTAAATCATACCTTTTCTTTTACCCGCGTCTAACGTACAAGAACATCTCCACGCTACGTGCCGCGGCAGCGGTACACAAAGGTCAGCGTGTCAATAGCCCAATGCCCTTGCTAGTGAGGGTTGACCCCGCCTGTGCAGGAAACTAGGCGTGGGCATCATGCTTCCTCAAATTAGCTCAAGCAAATAACTGCTTTTGCGCCGCTCTTGTAATATTTCACCCGCCAGGCGTAGCTAGTCAAGAGCAGTTGTTATGCAAGATGTGTCTGTTCCAATTTCAGATATTTTACCGCTAGTATTGATCACTGCTGCAGCGATCACGGCTGCAATACGTTTATCGCCATAACGAGACTCCGTAATGCCATAACGCAGCTAGGTTGCTGAAAGTGTCTCCGAAACGCTGATTTAGCATTTTAACCTTCTTAGCGACCGGTAAAATGACAGTGAAAAAGACTTTTCAATATTAAGGTCGGCCCATAAAAACAGGCTCTTCAATTTCTCGGAGCCGACCGCTGTAAGCCTGCGCAGGCGAAAAGCAATTAGCCTTTTTCACGAAGGCACACGTCTGTCGTGTTCGCCGTCGTACCCGTAATTCCTAACCGTTCGATCATAAAGCCGAGGGAAGCGCACAGTTCCGTTGCATTTTACCTCCATTTCGTTCGCCTCTTTTTCTTTCCCTGCAGTTTTCTCGATGTTAATTACATACAGTAATCAGTCTTTATAACGAAGTCGTCGGGACAAAAAAAACTGGCTTCGTTATAAGCGATAATTCATTAAAAGCGGGTATGACGCGCTTTCTATACACTGCAGTTGGGACCATGAAACACTACAAATAAAGCGAGATTTCGTTATAACAGAGGTTTACTGTGCGCCTTGTTTCGTTACCCGGATTGAATTAGATAAAAAACTTTAAGCCCGGCAGAACGACGTTTTTACGCGCCGCGACGCGGGCCTCGGCGTCGTCCTTGCGGGCAGACACTACTCAGCCGAGACGTGAGCTGGCCATGGCCGACGCGCGAGCCTCATGCCTATCGAGCGTCCGCAAAATCTGCTGGACGGCTCAGTGTTGATGTTCGTAGGTGTAGCTCCTTGCGGCTTCTGCAAGCCGTGGCGGGATGGTTCTTGACGTCACTTCTACAGAAGAGTCACTGCACAAATCACGAACATTTATGCCCTGTGGCAAAATAACCGCTCTTAAAAAAAAAAGGACATATAGTGGTCACTTCTGTTTTCTCTTGTACTCATAACGGTGTCAAAAAGCCCTTAAACAAAATACAACTTTGTTTAATTTGGAAAAAAGGTAGGCTTCAGAACCTCAATCAGCTCCATTCCGGCCGCGAAAGACGTTTTTAAACAAAAAAAAAAACGCGAGAAATATTGAAAAACATTCAAATTTCGCGCTATAGCGACGTGTTATCGGTACGAGTGATGTCATCTGGGTCATCAGCAGTGAAAACGTAATTCTCAGTGTGTTAACTGCGCATTACTATTCAAGGGATGCGATCAAATGGAACTAGAGGCTCCTCTACAATCGTCCAGTCAGGGTTAGTTCGGCGGCCTCCAATCGCACAAGCAAAATTCTGTGACGTCATAGAAAAGTTGCCGGAGAGTGGTCCAGGGAGTCGCCACTGCTTCGCATGTTTTCTTTAACATCTTCGCTATTTGCTCGAAGTTTGCGATAAAATTAGTGCCATTGTTATCGGGACAAAGCAGTCTTTCTAATGAAACTTGTACTTTGTCTTAATGGCCCCTTTAAGTGCCATCGAGAGGCCGTAAAACGCGCGCAAAGTTCATAACCCAAGCTCCGCGCTTCGCTGGCTGATATCAGCCCCCCCATAGCCTTTTCCCTATTGTGCAACACCACGTTCTCGCCCAGCCTGCCTCGTCCCATAACCAGTGCTGGGCTCGTTTGGGACACGGCTTCACGCCCTCCATCCTGTCCCGAGCCGCCTTTCCTCGTCTCTAGCGAGCCGCCGTCACGCGCTCAGCACGCGAGCAGCGCCGCGGCGCGTTCATTCCGCTAATTGTCACTGCTGGCGAAGCTCTGTCAGGCCCGATCCGAGGGCCGCGCCCCTACTCATGAATAGCGGGCGCCGCCGCAACGCCCGGATCGCTCTTACGAGATCGTTCGAAAGTAGAACACGTACACGCTTGCGCACAAGCAGGGAAGGAATCAGAGGTCTCCCTCTCTTTTGAATGCCTTCCTGTTAGCAGCTAGCAGCCTCATTGCGACAGTACAAATTGCCTCCGTGCGGCACATTCATCGCCGCTTGACACACCGCGCCCCTGGCGCACGCACGATCACTTCGCTGGCCGCGAATTCGTTTGCCGGCGTTAATTCATTTGCCGGCGGCTAGCTGGACATTGGCAGTTGCAATCACATACCTCAGACGTCTTGAGTCACCACTGCCCCGCTCCCTGTTTCGCAGCGAGGGCTGTATCGGGGACACTTTGAGCGAAAACAGCTGTCGGTTGTACGTAACCCAAAAAGGCCACTCACCCCCCCTCCCTTTCCAAAAAAAAAAAAAGCAGATGAAAGTGCGTCCTCTTCTTAAACGTTTCTCACAATTGGACCCACACTTTCCAATGGGGAGGATTATAGTACGTGAACTTGGGTCGTTCTATAGCTGGAGGCATTGTGGCTCTAGTGGAAGCATGTCGGGTGTTTGTCCACATGCGCGACCTTGCTTGTTGCGCTGTATGGGACAATATTCCGGTTAGTCGATCCTGTTTTCGCGATAGTGGGGCAGCCGGATGAGAGAAATATTTGTGTTATGGAGCGGAATGACCCGCGGGGATCAAATCCTTCCTTGAAATTAGGGAAAACATGATACGCTAAAACAGAACCTTCCTCTTCAGATGCATCTAAAACCAGCAGCGTAAGCGATATTCTTAAGACATACTTGAACAGCCACTTGACCTACAAGATCTATATGTTCTGTGACCTTACCTGCGGTGTGCTATCCGCGCAGTATTATGTCACGGGAGGACTCGAGTATTGAACCGCGCAGCAAAGAATATGTTTTGTTCGGGGTGGTTGTTGCTGGGTGGCCAGAGAGACGACGAAGGAGAGGTTAGGCTTGGGTTGTCTGGCAATTGCATACTAGTGGCCTGCTGCTGAGCTCGGACAGCGCCTGTAAATACCTCATTGTCCTGTATGTACTTTATATATACTACGTTATCCACGTAACAATATGATTAACAATGGTCCGGCTTTTCAGCTGCAAAAATGCAAATATTGACTGAAATGGAGGCCGTCTTTATGTCACTGGCACGAAGGCTGATGCTAGTCTTTTAAGACACCAGTGGGGTCCTAATTCTACCTGCCGCGGTCATGACGCCGCAATCGGAAGTGAGGTACTTTTCCGACAAGGACGCCATTTTCGGGGCGGCTTGCTTAGCGCTAAACGGCGCTACATGTACAATGGCATTCCTCAAACGTTGTACGTGACCAGGGATCGAATAACATGCCAATATAGTCGGTAAGCGAATGCGCGCAGGTTGGGTTCAGCTAGGCAAGGAGATACGAAGGACGCGTTAATAATGCGGAACAAAAACGGTCACAGCGTGCAGCAAGCAAGCAATGACACAGCAAGCAGCCTTTAATGAGGCAACAAGCAGCAAGCAACACAGCAAGTGATGTTGAGTCTGAAAGCGACATGAGTCATCTGTAATGCTAATAATGCAAAAAAGGAGAAAATATCTGAGGTTTGTCGCGTTCATCTCCGCATGTATGCGTGCGAGTCTGTGTGCGCTCGGGTTTGCGTGTATGCGTTTACCTGTGTATACATGTGCACCTTATAAGATGAGCGAGTGGAATTTACCAATGTTGAAAACGATTTGCAGTTTGCTATGTGCACCAGCCGTCAGGAAATTCGAAGTTCAAGATTCCATATGTGACCTTTCTTTAAGATGCGTACATTCGATCGCTCTCACGTTTGACGAGTGCCTTGGAGAGCCCCAGGGAGATCTCAGGTTGCGTTGATATCCCCGATGAAAGGAACAGATTGCGGAGTTTTTCCTTTCGTTAGTGTAAAGCTCTGACCAATTAAATAATGATGGTTCGCCTTTTCTTTTTCGCAGATAACCTCTGCTATCTGACGCATGGAGGGTCGTCGGAAACCTTCACGGTCAACGAAGCGTTCCCAGTTGGTAAGTGAGCATATGCCCTGCCTTTTTTTGTACTGGAAGCTTTATATTCCAGTGTCTACAATATGCTGGCTTTATACTAGTGGCGAAAGATTGCATGCCGAAATTTCTAAGCGAAAAAGAAAGAAACCAGGAGAAGAAACAAATGCACAAGCAAATCAGCATGAAGTGGCTAAATAATTAAGATACAGAGAGGGTTAAGGGTAGAAGAGAGAGAATATTTTGAAATGAAAAACTAACAGAATTGTGCTTGTGCTCAGCATGCAGATTGCATCCTGTCCGTGAAGTTCATATGCATTCCTCGACTTCAGACGTGGGACTGCATGCATTCACATGCCGTATATATCACGCAGTTAAAACTAGACCTTTAGTCCTGATAATACTTATTACCTACAATTTTTGAAGTTGATTCCAGATAATGCCAAGAATAGTTCGCAACTACCGTCACACCCATAAATCATTCCTTTATTGTGAGCTTTTGGAAAGTCTCTTGTTCACTTTTTTAACGTAGACGTTCATCATTCGGTGCATCCTGGTCTTACCTTATTCAAAACAACCTGGGCCCGAGACTTACTCTATTCCCCCGCAGTGATAATTTTCCGCGTTCACGACCTTGCAGATAGGGAGAAAAATGCAGAGCAAGCCGTGAAGTGCCATATTCATGCGTATTGGCACGTACGCAAGTTCATGCATAGAATGGTAGGAAAGCTGTGTTTTTATAGGTATATACTTGGCTTCCTGGAGGTAAGTTTTGTTACAAATCACCCCGCACACGCGCACGCAAGCAACGTGACGCTTAGGGTAGGGAAGAGAATAGGGCGGCATATTGTTTCCACCGCAATAAAACGCATGCAGCACTGCAGAGGCGAAATATTCAAAACGTAGAAAGGATCCGTTTTAAGGCAAAACGTTCAAATATTCGTGGCGATGGCGGTGGCGGTGGTGATGCCTTACCCGTTCAACAATGTACACCTCAAGTTATGGTGGAGGATTGGAGGATTCAAGGGAGAGTGACGTCATTCGTCTAATCCGTTACGTTCATTTGCCAGTAGAACCACATATGTCACGCCATCACGTCATATATACCCAAGTCTCTATCGTTTGACTACTTCACGTTTTTCTTCGGGTACCAGTGTTGCGCTGTTTGCAACTAACTACCGTATTTTCGCGCGTATAACCCACCACTGCATATAACCCGCACCCCCACTTTCCGTCGACGAATAAAAAAATATCCCCGTGTATTGCCCGCATATTTTATACATAAAAGAACGGACCAAAGCTACTACTCAAGCAACATTACACATTTGTTTATGCAAAAAACTTACCAAGCTGACTCCGCAACTAGATGACTTGCCGCATACATTTTTTCAGGTTGGCACATTGTTGAGCTGTGTGTGCAAAATAAGCACTGTCAATGGGATAACAGTGGCTTAGTCGCTATTACTGCTATATGGGCATCACGGCTCAACGCGCATTGCGGTGAAGCTGCACCAAAGGAAATTACCTCGCATATAATCCGCACCCCTACTTCATGCCCTGAAGTTTCCGTATTTTTGGTGCGAGGTTATACGCGCTGAAATACGGTACCTGCTATAGTTTGTCATGCATTGTATTTCCCGCTCTTTCCCTTCTCGCGCGCAGAGAGCATCGTTGGCAGCCTGCAGGTGGTGGGCAACGCGAGCGAGCCGTACGGAGACATCGAGCTGCGCATGGCCGACCCCGAGAGCTCGCCGCTGGCCATCCTCCCGGGCACCAAGAGCCTCGTGCTCCGCCAGAAGCTGGACAAGGAGGGACGCGACGGCCTCCGCTCGGTCACCACCGACGTCATCTGCTCGCCCAGGCACACGCGCCAGACGGACCACCTGGTGAGCAGCGCGGACTAGATACATCGATGACTTGAGAGTACCACTAAATGTGCTCTCTCTATGCCAACCTTATCCGTAGAACGCTTCTCGCACAACGTAACTAGCTGCGGAACTGTAAAACGACGTTCTTGGGCAACTAAACGCAACGATAAAGTGGCTTTAGCCTGTGGAGCGCACCGTTACTGCAGGTGCGAAATTCGTAATTTATGAGAGCAAGGAAAGCATTTGTTTGGTGTCGGATGTGTGAATGTATAATGAGCTGACAGTAGGTAGTCGGCATAAATATATCGGGCCGCTTAAGCCGTGTTCAGAAAAAAAAAGGCATCTTTTCACGTGAACAAGTAACTTGGGTCGTGTTGATGAGGCCTCGCAGCCGGAATTTGAGCGAATCTTCTCTTGGTCTGAGGGACCACTCCCATATCACTAGGCTCAAATTATTAAAATTTTTCGCCAGGACTGGCGTGGTGAGTATACTGCTGAAGAGATGCAGCCTCGTTTCCAATCCACGTGGCTTGCACGCCGGTAAAAAGAATGATCAAGGGCTGCGTACAAGCGGTCAGCTGTTGTAATAACAACGCCATTAAATCATACACCCCTCCGTCTAACGACGGCGATGCTTGAACGCAAAGCTTTCTCGTGAGAGATTTCTTAGTTGTTGCCTCAGTTCGAACTTTTACTCGTTGAGCTTTCCCATTACTCGCACGCTGTTTAGTCTTCTGGTCGCATCGGCTTTGACTTTGGCCTTTCCCCATTTCGTTTCGCACGAACAAAGCTTCGCGTTCAACCACCGTCATCGTTAGAAGGAGGGGTGCATGATTTTTATGTCTAATTTTGCACGTCCATGCACCCCTCTCCAATACCAAACTGCTTCGACCGTGTCGACATGGCGCAATCGAGTAGACGTCAGCTTTATAACGCGAAGGACTGAGGTTCGATTCCGGCCACAAGAAGCGTTTTTTTTTTTTCTTTGCCGTCACCCACGATCACCCTCATCGTCAGTGAAAGTTGGCTTTCCCGCACTGCGTTTCGACCGCGACATGCGCCATCAAGTAAGACATATTGCTTCGCTGTAAATTGACAGGCTCATGAATGCATTGCATAAAGAGACCAGCGCTAATCGTCACTTTCAGATGAAGAATTATAGAAAAGGAATTATAGAATTGCGCCTTATGTGTTTGGCTTTCTGGCACAACTTCAACGTTAGGCGGAAAGCAAACTTAACAGTGCGCAGCAAAGCTAGGAAAACTGTTTGTCATGTGGCAAGCCAACTTCTTGAACCACCGTAGAGACTTGGTATAAAAACAAATGAAAGGAATATCGGCCGCACGGCTTCGCGGACCATAAAACCGCCTTCGCAGACCATTTTCTGGCCGCGTAATTACGTTCGAAAACCGCTGGCTTAGCGCGTGATAGCTGTATGTAGCAATTATCCCTCCAATGTTCGGATTGGATGATACCTACGAAATCGAAATTCCGGTGCCCCTGCCTCTGGAGTTATTCATGCACATGTGTCTGTACCTGCTAAGCAACTTGTGGGTAAAATGAAGCAAAAAAGAAAGTATAAGCTGAATGAAATACATACAAATAAACGGGGGATATAAGCGGATCCGTCTGCCCCCTGCAAAACTCGTCATCAGAACTTTACACCCACGAGCCTCAAAGCAACGGAGACCATTTTAAACTAGCCCAAGGGTTGTCTGTTACAGTCGTGTACGTGCTTCGGTGTTGATGCTCCATATACACTGGCGTTGTGTGAACCATATGGATACGGAAGCACTGCAGGAAACAAAGCACTGCCAGTGCATGCCAAGTCACGCGCATGCTTCGCACTTTCCAGGAAGACATAATCAGGCGCATTCCCCAAAGTTCGATGCTCAACCACGCAGGCGTGCTCATACCTCGTGCTCCATTTCCTCGGTCGTTCGATGCCATATGGCCCTCACGAACGGCGAAGAAAACCGTTACGCGGCACGGAAAACCGTTATAGCTTAAAGAGAGAGCGAGAGAAGGCACGCGCGTTGAGTTAGCACACGTCTGCGTAAGACAAAGCGACTCACGCGGCGCTCCTTACAAGGATCGTCGAGACAAAAGGTACCAGCCACTGATCTGTTCGGAAGAGGAAGGAACGGGTAGAGTTTGCTTCCGTAGCACGAACAGGCGCCGAGTCGGCTTCCACCCAGCCGTGGCATGGCGTGCTTCGGTAACGAGGGGAGGAAAAGAAATTCCGGAACGTTAAAACAAGATTGACGTTACTGATAAGGAACTCAGAATACTGGTTTGCTGAAGAAAAAAAGAACATAAGGACAGATAGTACGACTCCCTGTGGTATTTGAGGATTGCTCGCGCTGTTCGCACCGACCTAAAGAGCGTGCCTTCGGGCGCTCTGGATGATCGAGACGCCGTTCGGCAGTTGGCCTCCGAGTGTCCGTTAGGCCGCGGGACACCCGTAATTGCCTCTGCACGGACGACGGTGGCGCCGCATTTAACGGCAACATGGGGGAAGTAACTGCCGTTCCATGCAAATGGACCCTTCCGCAACAGTGCTGCAGGCAGTAAATTGTGTGTGTGTGTGTGTGTGTGTGGTGCGTGTGTGTGTGTGTGTGTGTGTGTGTGTGTGTGTTGTTGTTGTGTGTTGTATGTATGTATGTATGTATGTATGTATGTATGTATGTATGTATGTATGTATGTATGTATGTATGTATGTATGTATGTATGTATGTATGTATGTATGTATGTATGTATGTATGTATGTATGTATGTATGTACTACTGCAGCCTAGAGCGTGGTGCGTTTGTAAGGATTAGGCGCTGAGCTACAACAAAAAATTACAAAAAAGAACTACGCCACAGCAGAAAAGTAAAGAGCTGTAACGTATATGGAACACCGCGGCGGGTCTGCATATCATACGAATTAAAAGACCCCCTTCCCTTACATTGTTGACGCGATCTTGTCACTTCCGGTCAATTTATTTACGCCGTATACGTGAAGCGTGCTAAACTAGGTTTGCCTTATACGGCTGTAGGTTGTAGGCTCGCGCGTGCCTGTGCGTTATGTGCTTTTCGTGTACTTCCTCGTTGGCACCCTCATCCCGCGGCGGGGGGCGTGAAATGAAACGAGTTACGGTGACACGGTCGCTCGTAAGCGTCCTTTCAGTGTCTAGCACTTTGTCGGTTCTTCCTCATTTTCTCTTTTCTTTTTCGTACGAGGACTGTGTGCTGGGAATCCCAGCGACACACTGACATCCGTCCGGGGACTCCCAACAGCGTAGACGACATCGCTACAGACCGACATTTCAGCACTTCCTCGAGCGCGTCGCGTCAATGAGCGCACGTGCAACAACAGCGCACGCTCGTGCGACACGCGCGCACACGCGCGTGCACTGTCAAAGCAAGCGGGACGGTCGTGTATACATTAGGGCGCAGCGGTAAAACCTCGCTCGCACGCTTCATACACCCTGCTTTTTTTTTTTTTTGTCTCTGCAACTCGTCACCTCCATCATAATAGGCTGCCGTCGTGTGTCCCTTTATAGCACGTTCGCACATTTAAAATTTCCTTCTTTCTATGATTGCCTCCAGCTTCTCTCAAAGGGACGTTCCTGCGGGGCTTGTCGCACTTTGCGTTGCTTTTTCGACCGCCATGTAGTTGCTTGCGACGGCACGTCTTTGTACGAGGAAGCTCGGTGTGGAAGTGAGCTTCTCGGAAGGAACTCGGGAGGATGGCTGGCGTGTACCCCTACGGCTGAGAGGCTTTTATTAAACGTTCGCGGCACGACTGCTACGCCTGTTAGAACTTGCGCGATTCGTTGCAGAGTATATCTGAAGCCCGCTTGCCGCTTATAAGCTCGCGCAATTTTTTTCCAGCCACTCCCTCCCCCTTCACCCTCCTTTCTTTTTGAACTCAATATGGAAAAAAGGTTGGGACCCATATAAAAATTGTAACTTGAGCTTCAAGGGGTTTCCTATTATTGCTTTATGTTTTTAGGATCCCAAAAAGACACGTTTTGATTAAACGCTTTCGGGACGCGTCCTATTTTCTTGCAGATTGAAAGAAGTTCTATTACAGAGAAAAATATTCCGTCTCAAGCCTTTACGATTTGCGCGGTTCGTAATGGCGAGTGCAGCCGTACAAAAACGGAAAGATGGGCGATTTGTTGCGTTGGTCGTTCCGGAAATTCAGAGCGCACAAACCACGGGACGCAAAGTAAGTCGGCGGGCGTTCCTTTCTTCATGTCGCGCCCGTTCGTGTGCTGACTATTTTCTAAATGATGGTTTGCATTTTAATTTCATAAAGTCGAACCACCGTTGCCCAGCAGTAGAACCTTGCACGAGTAATCGTAACACGCGTGCCCCACTGATGATATGATGGAACTGACCAAAGCTGTGTCCATGGTTTAAATTATTTCACCCCTAAGAATCTCCTCCTCCTTCCCTCTCCTCCTCCTCCTTCCTCTCCTCATAATGATAATAATACCAACTGGTTGATGCTATTAGTAACTTCTTGCGTAGCGCTGGCCTTGGTTTTCTGAGAGACAAGAAAGACCATACAAGAGTCGCTTCCGGCTGATTTTAATAAGTTTTTAATTGATTTCATAAACTGTAATGAATTTCTATTGAAAACGTGGCAAAAAAGGTATACTATACGAATGTGTTTGAGCAAAACGTGCATGTCAGCCAACGTACAAAAGCTAGACGTACAAAAGTTCGGATATTTGCTCCAGGCACGTATGCAAGCCTGGACAATGTCTAGAAACTCGCGCTTCACTTCTCAGTACAATCGCAAAAAGAGCCCCAGTGTACTGACGCTTTTCTGATGGACAATCATTCAGTGTTGACTCCGTAACATCTTGCTACGAAGGAAGAAAGTAGGTGAAATTGGGCTTGCATAGGTCAAGCATCTGTTTGGGCTTACCGACAGGGCACCCATGAACAAATTTCCAGCCAACATAAAAATAGGGCTCATTTAAAGCCCGTTTATCAAGCAGGCGCGAAAAAAAAAATACTGGGACGAGGCCGGTTTCTTCAACGGGAGCAGATAGAGCAGATGGAGCTTCCTGCGAGATATTCGTGAATACACCATGGACACACTTACGTAGTCAGGGCAGAGGCTTTGACCACACACATTTTTTCCTCATTTAAAGGGAAAAAGTACAACTTTGTTCAATTTGAAACAAATAGGTTTTTGTAACTCACTTAGCCCCATTCCAGACAGGAAAGACGTCTTTTAACGGAAAAATCAGTCACTTTCTTAAGAGAAAGCTTGCGGTTAAAACGAGAAGCTTTCTTTCATGCAACCAGAGTCAAAGTCAAAGCCAAAGTCAAAGCTGCCTCGACCGTGCCGGAATGGCGCAATCGGATAGACGTCGGCTTTATGACTCGAGGGACCCAGATTCGATTCCGACCACGGAAAGCGTTTTTTTTCCTTGAGGTGCTCGATGTGCCTTTGTGAAAACCCATTGTGTAAGTTGGCTTTCCTGCAGTGCGCTTTGGGCATAACGATTTGGATCTCGGACTTTGACATTGGAACTTGAAGACATTGGCTTTCGACCAGAAAAAGCTTCGCGTTTCAACCATCTTCTACTTCACTCACGATCATCATCATCGTCAGAGAAAGTTGTCTTTTCGCAGTGCGTTTTGGGGCAACGTCGTTTTCAGTGATACATAGAAAACTTCGCTTTAAAGACGCAGGAAATATGGAAAAACTTTCAAATTTCCCGCTACAGTGACGTAAAATGGGCAGGGTCGTAACATAATATAGGCGAACACTGAAAACGTGGTTATCAGCGTGTTAACTGCACGTTAGCATTCAAGTAATAGGATCAAACGTAACTAGAGGCCCTATTACAACTCCACAGTCATGTTTCTTTGCGGTGGCTTACGTCGGCAGCAGCCAATTGCACAAACAAGATTCTTTGACGTCATAAAAAATCGCCGGAACGTGGCCGGGGAGTCGCCACTGCTTCATATCTAATATCTTTATTATTCCTTTGAAGTTTTCGATATATAAACTTGGTATCATTGTTACTGGGTCGAAGCAGGCTTTGTCGAACTTGTATTTTGTCTTGATGGCCCCTTTAAGCCTACACCCGATATTTCTGAATTCCTCCCACTAAGTAGCGAACGCGCACATATATCATTAATGCCAACTAATATATACAAATGCTTGCGTAGCGTGTGGTCTTGAGCAAACAAAGCGCCAATTTGAACGGCCTCAAGCGCTTCCCGCCAACGTATGCAGCCCCACGCTTTCGCGCGTGATCGAGCAGCGAGTCCCGCGTGCCGACTGGGAACAGCGACGATAGGCGTGGCCACGCCCCCTCGAGTTCCGGCGAGCACGACGTTAAACACGGGTTTTGTATCACGCCACGCGAAGCACTCCCCTAATGAACGCTGCACTCAGCAATTAATTTCGACGAAGCTGCGCCGTATGCGAACGTTCCAAGCTCAGCACCCCGCTATACTAGGGCAGCAGCAGAAGGACAAAATAACGCGGCCGATAATAACAGAGATAGGCGTCTTCACGTGGGAAGGCACATTTCTTCTGGAATGCCCGCAGAGTTTTTCCGGAAGTGTACACAGGCGTGTTCGGGGATATGCCCCGAAGCACAACGGTGCTTCGCCTTGTCGTGGTTTATGTGTGCGTATGACGAGGAAGCGGGTAGGACTTAGTCTATACGCGTGACCGCGTCGCTTGGTTCGTTCAACCCAACTGTGGCGGGCGGGGTTAGGTCGCTGGCCGTGATACTGAGCGCGTGTGTATAGGGGCGCCATAAACCGCTGATGGGCAAGTTGTAAAGCAAAACGAGTAACCAGCGTGAGATTAGAACAATGCCAAAGGCGCAGTGTTTTTGAATACTGTTCAAACATTTTATTGTCGTTCCTGTTATCTAGATCATTGGTCGCATTCAAGTTGCTCCGCAGAAGTCCTAACTTTCAGCAGTGTACCCATGAGGTACCGTGTACCATGTACCATGGCCAAAGACACATGCATGGTACCCTGTACAATGTACCCACGAGGGGATGCGCAACAACACTCCTTCCGTACTCGGCGTATCCATTGTTGAAGAAAGGGGCAAGCAGGTCAAAGCAACACAGCGCGAGGAGCGCGGCCAGTCGTATATCCTTCGCAAGAAAACTGCCTCCCGCCACTTTCCCGCAGTCGTCTATGCAGTCACATGTATGCATAACCAAACACATGCGCCAATCACACTGCTGGGAGGCACTGCCGTTTTCTAAACGCCAAAGCACGCTGAAAATTATACAGCCCCTTTAGCGCGGCTAAGGAGGCATCCTTTTCCAACCAGCCGCCGTTCCGCCAGTCCACCGCGCATTCAAATTTCTGCTACCTCGCAGCCCGTTCACGGGCGAAGAATAACCACGCTGCCTCCTGCAACGTGAGCAGGCGTCGTGGCAGGGCTCATGCATCCTTTCGCATGCGTCGCTGCGTCTCGGGTGCCGACGACCTACGACCTCCTCCAGTGCACACCGCTCTTTCCGCTTGCTGTTTTCTTTGGGCGAACCTTTCGCTGCCAGTGGAGGTGATTATTTTCGCAGCGGCTCGCCCTCCGACCTGACGCAGTGGCCATGCAAGGGAAGCGTCGTGGTCGCAGTGCGTGCACCGACTAATGAATAGCCCGTGGCTAAAGGGGCTCCTTGCGCGTGGCCGTAAAAATCTCGCCGGCCTGTGCTTATAGCGCCGCGTGCTTGCAACGCAGCAGCTGTCTCTCAGATTCTTCTCGGCGGTGTGCTCGGCAGCGTCGTCAGTCCTCGCCTCGGAACAGCTCAGCTGGACGTGTTTGGAGGTCATGAAGTGGCATAAATAGGCCGCTGATTGCTATAATGGCGACTGTAGGATGCTCACCGCATAGCGTACCCGGGGAGCATTGTCTGGAGTTTTCGTGAGCCCCGGTCGGGTGCCGAAAGCGCTTCACGCTTGCATAGCCAGCAGTGTATTTTGGGAGGCGCTCTCCACCACCGTTTCATCAGGCCGGTGAAGACACAACCTTCCATGCGACCTGTACATGCACAACATAAATCATCTTTCAGGTAGACGCAGATTCCAAGTTTGTGGAGAACACACTGCAGTCGAACTCACACAGTGGAAATGCATCAGGGCGCGCAGCTCCAAATACCGCCCCTTCAATCCTCGCCACCTGTTCCTTCTTGGAAAAGCTGACGTCCCACCGCCCGGGTTTGAAAACAAATGGCGTGAAGACTTCAACTAGCACGTGTAGGCAATTCGAGAGACCTCGGAATAGAGAGGACCAAAGGAAATAAAGTTATCACCTCCCTCCTCTCCATTCCTAACGTCTCGAATAACATTTTTAATAGTGTGTCATCCTTATACGCTCCAAAGTACCTGCGTATACGTTTGGCCATGTAAGCATTTCCATAGGAGTTGTGATCTGCCGATCCACAAGCCCTTCACTGCTTCGCCGTGTCGCGTTCTGATTCGCTGCACGCAACGGGACGCGCTCGTTGGCGGTGACGACGACGCCCCGTGCATGGACTCCTCATCCACCGCGGTGGTGTCCCACCGCAGTGAATTGAGACATGACGTCCACGGAGGAAAGAAACAAGAGCCAGGAAGGAGTGTCGTCGACAAAACAACGCGTGCAGTCGAGAGAAGCCGGAGGAGACCGTCTCCGGTCACGCATGGCCCGCGCAGCGTCGAGTCTTTCCTCCCTCGAAGCATGACGGGCGTGCTGCATGGTGGGCCAGGTCTTGTCGTACCGCCGCCTAGGCCACGTGTGTCGGCGGCGGGAGGCACTGAAGCCGTGCGATGCGTTTTACGTGCTATGACGTGCTGAGTAGGACGCAGGGTGGGTCTGGTATCAATGCACATCGGATGAAGGTGGCGTACCAATAGAATCGGTACACACCGCGGCAATAAGAAAGGAGCGTGGTACACACCTCGTGTCTTGATGGAACGTGGGGAAAAAGACAGATGAAGGGACGTGTCATAGCAGTTGATCAGCAAAGAGGGGGGACGAGTAGTAGTAGTACATAGCAGTGGTAGTACTAGTAGTATAGCTTTAACTGATTATGCACTTCACCCTGCTTAGTCCTCGCATTCCAGAGGACTTCTGGCGGCGCCTTTAAGCCGTTGGATGATGTACGCCGCGAGTTGCTTGCTCTTCAATGGTGGTACGCTGAAACGGTAATAAGGTTACGTTGCTCGATAACGGGCTTATATTTTTCGTGAAGTAGACAGCACATTATGGAGGGCACCGTCTTATGATTGAACGAACCTCGGCGGGTTCCTGGTAAAGCCCGT
Source organism: Haemaphysalis longicornis (assembly GCA_013339765.2). Classification (NCBI taxonomy): domain Eukaryota; kingdom Metazoa; phylum Arthropoda; class Arachnida; order Ixodida; family Ixodidae; genus Haemaphysalis; species Haemaphysalis longicornis. The sequence continues at coordinate 131,645,842 of CM023450.1, read as the reverse complement.
AAGGGCACGAAATCTTCGCATCTGCTCGTCCTGTCACTTAGCCCGTACAACTCTCCTCGTAAAAATTCATCTACCACTCCCCTTGTCTTCGTCCTCTTCGCCCTCCTCGTATAACTATTGTTGAACCCATCACACTCCCCCTCGAACCATTTGTCACGCTCCTTTTCATTTTTCTCATTGAACCTTATCAGTGAATGCTATAGTACTTAAAATTAAATAGTGCGGGCTTGACCTCTTGTAGACGTATATTACGTTTGTAGACGAATAAGTAAACTGCAAGCATCTTTCAACGGAACGCCGGCCGTCTTCCTGTCCTATTTTGACGCCAGTTGCTGCCGATATCGTTGCCGAAACGCCTATACTAAAACCACTAAATAAGCTTCTTCTTTTGGCTCTAGCGGCCGCCGCTATTTTGATGGCAATCGTCACGGACACGACAGGCGCTTCTTTGATTAGATCATCGCAAATAACGCACAATCTTTTTACTCTCTCCACCCGGCTTCTTTTTTGTCTTGTTCTGTTCTGTTCGTGACACAGAATTAGACTGTAGAATGATTTGTTTCTGGGCGAGTTGGTACATCTGTAACGTGAAGTAAAAGAAACTGCGCAAATTGAGACGACCACAAAAATGAAATTATACAAGGACAGGCGCAGACTTGCAACCAACTTTTATTACACATAAAATCACATATAACACCGCGCGTGCGCCGTGGCGGTGTTCCGGCCTGTACTTATATGTGAGTTCGTGTGCAATACAAGTTAGTTGCAAGTCTGCGACTGTCCTCTTCGTGGTCGTCTCAATTTGCGCAGTTTTTTTTTTTTTTTTTCACTTTACGTTACAGAATGAGACGTCAGAAATTGTGAGCTGAGGTCGCGAAAGCTATGCTAATTAAACATTTTCCAGTAGTATTGATTTGATTGTGGGGTTTAACGCGCCGACGCAACGCAGGCGATGAGGCGCGCCGTAGTGGAGGGCTCCGGATTAATTTTTACCACCTGGGGATCTTTAACGCGCGCCGAAATCTCGTACACACGGGCGTTTTTGCTTTTCGCCTCCATCAGAAAAGCGGCCGCCGCTTTCCAGTAGTATTGTTCGCACATTTATAGAAAACGTATGTTTTTATAAATGATAAACACTTTAAACAGCCCTATAATGCTTGTTTACGATTTGCGACGTCACGCATATCTTCGGAGTTTTATTTATTTTTAGTCGATCACAAAGCTTCTACCATTCGTGTTTATAGCGCGCTAATTGACTACATATACAACTGTCGCCTCCGGCTTTTGATGCTTCTTGAACTCACTCATTAATTCTTTAAGTTTGTAATATGCTGCTTCACCGGCTTGGAAAGCCTTGCGTACACGGGGTTCGGGGCGTAGTCGGGAGACCACATGCGAGACAGGTAATCACGTGACTCCGGAGCACGTTAGTTATCGCCCCTTCCATGCCGTAGCTTGCGGCGTGTGTCCACGGTCGCCGAATGATGCGGTGAAAATCCCATTACAACTTTTAATGGGCTTTTTCGGCGAGCACGTAATGATGAAATTTATTAGTGTCCTAGCTCAGATCGAGAACTGTCCGGCGGCACATACACGTACTTTGGTGTAGGGCGTCCGTTTTGCAACGAATCGCTAATTTCAAAGTTAATTAAAAAGCTATAGGTAATCACGGAACCGTCGGCGACGGTTACCTTATTATTAATCGCGCCCGACCCTCGCGACCACATGCTTTTATAAAAGACAAACAACGAAAAGAGCACGGCCCAGGCTCATTAAAAAAGGCAGAAGGGTATATCGTTGTTGTTTAATGTTTCACGTTATTTTGCGGATATTTTTAATACTGGAGACTTTTGTGAGGCGCTTTCGAACGTCGCGCATCGTATTTTGCATTAATGCGCAACTGTTGCCAAAGAAATCGCAGTGAAACAAAAGCTCTGTTATGGTTATAAATTCGCCCTAATTGCCAGCCGCAAATTGCGCTCTTCTTTGTTACGAAAAATCTTGCTCGCTAAGGTGGAAAAAAAAAAAACCACAAATGACGAAAGCACACGATTTCACCTTAAGTGCATGCCAGCCCGAACAAAGAGGGTGTTCCACAGTGTTCCTTGCGTGTGTTCCACAGGTGTCATGCATTCACTCAAATTTACACCGCATTTTTTCTGGCAAGCAGGTACAGTACAAGAACTACGTCGCGCAAGTTAGGCTGTGCCTCGTAAAAGGTGATCGCTCCATCGAACTCGAATAATACCGTATCCGTGTCCGAATCAAGCTGCATCAAAATATTATTCATTTTTGACCATTTGAGAACAAAGAAAACTGCGTCGACGCACGAGCTTCCAAAAGTGGGTAAACTGTCCATTGCTTTGTTTTGTTCGTGTGCCAGTTAAATGCGCGACATCCCAGGCGATCGTCCGTCCATCCGTGCTGAGAATGATCACTGTCATTGCTTTCATTGTCGTTTTCACCGGCATTAATCGGCTTTCATTACTATACTACAGAATCCGGACAGTAAATTGATTGCGCGAACGCGCCGCCACTCGGCACTCTTGTCGGATCTCTGTGACGTTTCTCTGCGTGGCAACAAAGACTCGCGCAGTTTTCGACGCTTCAAGCTATAGCACCTTTCACGCATCCCGTAACAATGCTCTCAAATTACAAAACACCCGGCGTTGCGCGTGCCGTACTCTTCCTGTTCCCTGTGACCCGGTTCTTCGCGGACCCTTCTTCTTCGGGCGACAAGACATTGTAGAGACGAGACGGCGCGAGGACGCGGCTTGTCCGCCGCCCAAACGCCAACGCGCTGTCGTGCCGTCTTCTAAAGTTCCGTTGACTTCCTTCCCGCGGGAGACGAGACGCCGCGGAGGCGCCTGGGAACGGAACGACCGACTACCGCCGCCTGTGTCTATAAGGACCTCCCGGACGGCGCTTTCTCTCACGCCGATCGGCCCGCAAGTTCGTTGCATGCGCCCCCGGTGGGAGGACCACCGGTGGGGCCCGATGATTGTCCGGTCGAACGCTATACAGGAACGCGTGTGACCTCGAAGGACAACAAATTGTGGGTTGCGTGAGAGGTTTTAGCGTTTTGGAAAGGCGTACGGCCGCTGGCAGCTATCGCGGGGAGAACACAGAAGACCCCGCCTTGCCTGAACGATCACGACCGATTGTGGTGACTTCCTAGAACAGCGGGGAAGAGTCGGAAAGCGGAGAGAATGGTCGAAGCGAGATAGCTTGTAGCAGCAGGCAGGTCCGGCGTTATGCGAGGGCGGATAACACAGGCTCGCAAGGACTAAACTCACACCCGTTACTTTGTGGGGTCTCGTTGCAATGTTGCATCTGAAGTGAGAGAGAAAGGTTGGCTGAGGAACTATGGGAACAGAAAACGTTCAACTCCGAGATATGTCTGCCTGGTACCCGTTTAAGCATCTGTAATGTGTACGTGCCAAACCTCGAGTTTACACATGTCTTCGCGCTCAATAATATCACCAGTGCACTTCCCTTCCTTTTCAACACGAAAGTGTTTTATTCCGGGATTCACGAAGATTTCACTTACGTTATATCCGTCACGGAAGTGACGTCAGTTACAACGAAGCAAGCGGCCTGTAAAGGGTGCACCCCTGCACACAGGGTCTTCTTGCGGGAAGCAACCTTTAGTAACAAAGAGTACGTTATACTTAGGATTGTTCGTTTTCGGGTTTTATATTTTAACACGAAAGTGTTTTATGCCGGGATACACCAAAGATTTCACTGACGTCATATCCGTCATGAACTGACGCCAGCACACCTTTGCCGAAGCGACCTGCCAGCAGGACGTCGCTCGCCAAGCACACCCACAAGACAGCCACTGACCCCAAATCATGCTCAGCTGCAGATTTCGCTGCACATTTCACTTTCGTGCTTTACCGATTCCTATGACAGAGGAATCAACCACAGTTTTTCCTTTTCCTCAAACCCCAAACAAACGCCTGTCTCCCCTTTTCGGCTCTCAGTCGGGCGTAAGTGTGAACACAGTGCTTGGTGAAAGGCGGTATTATATTAGTGCAAAACATTTTTGGTCGATTAGATGCTACAGTCGTATTGAGTGCCAGTAGCCCCACACGTCCAACTGAATACGTCCAAGCTGATAGCACTAAAGTGGAAATCTATATATTAGGTCACTGTTTCTCATAAAGGCACACTTTTCAGTTTCAGGCAATACCACAACACATTTCAAAGAAAACAATAAAATAAAATCATACGAAATTTAAAAGCAGTGACGTGGAGGCTATACTGAAATGCTGCTGTTTAAAGGGCTTCACTTACTAATATACTAACTCGAGTTCAACGTTTGCTCATGTCTGTTTCGAGTTGCCGGGTTAGAATAGTAGCAATCGGGGTTCAGAACACCAAATACGCGAAGAACCACTTTGCACGCGCTGTACGATTGCTCTAAAACTCCTTCCTTCCTTTTTTTCTCTTTCCCTGGCAGAGCATCACGGTTCCCGTTCGGATAATCGTCACGGACGCCAACGACAACGCACCGGAGTTCCAGGGGACGCCCTACTTTCTCAATATCAGCGAGGTACGTGCCCTTGTCTACTTGCGCCTGCATGCGTAGCCATGGTGGCCACGGCTCCCACGGGTGCAACTTTTGGGGACGCTTCTTTTTTTTTTTTCCCTACTGATTCAGCGTTGCCTTCAGGCATGATTGTAATCGTTTGAAGGGTTTCGCTAACACGTGCGATTTGAACGATTGCCACTGAAATAGGCGTCACGCACTCAGCGTGCAGCTGGCATCTCAGTGCCGTGCGATTTACTGAGCAGCTAGCGCCTTTACATTTCCTTCACTGCATTCAGCAGCCAAGAAGAAAGCATTCTTGGCAACCAAATCTGCCTCATCTGTAATGCAGCGAACTTTTAGGTCAGATAAAGTGTCTTGTGTACTCTAATATTTTAGCGATAGTAGTCTATTAAAACGTTTTTTTTTTCTTTTTAGGGGCGAGGCCCCTTAAGGGCTCGGGCTGTCGGCGTCTCACGTCATTGTCGTCTCATGTCGTCGTATTATCATGTAGTCACGGTACTAAAACACCGGGACACTCGTTTTATGACGCCTCGCGCTAGAACGTAACGCGTACTAAAATAACACACCGGGACACTCGTTTTTCAACGCCTCGCGCTAGAACGCTTCGTGCTTCAAAGACACTAGACTTTTACAGCAAAGCTGTATACCTCTACCCCCCACCGGTTTCATCTCCGTGGGCAAAAACACCAAGGCGCCTAGAGTACACTTATACACTGCATGCTTCTTCCCCTGGCCAGGTTTCACGTTATTAGACATGGCCCGGATTTTTTTTTAAAGAAAGGAGTAAAATACAGTTTTCAAGAGAAGAACTAAAGGAAAATGTTGAACTACTCAGACTGGAGCCAAGATCTTCAGAAACTTGGCAGAATCCAAATGCTGAAAATGCATTTTCAATGCTAATTAGAATCACTCACGCAACGGTTGGCCCAGTTCGCGAACAACGTGGCGTGCTCAGATCAGTTATAACAAAACCACGCGACAGGAAGCTGTTGAAAAAAAGTGCGTCTGGAACATATCGGCAAACCGACCACCGAAGGCCGTCTTATTTTCATATTTTGATACGAATTCTTGAATCTCCACTAAATAAATTCCTTCCTAGCAGTAAACTTGTGCATAGTAGTGAAGCCGACTTTTAAAACTACGCGTATAACTTTGTTTTTGTAATGCTCGCTTCCCCACATTGTGAATTGCGGTGAAGCCTATATCCAAGAAAAAAAAATTACTGAGTTCCTGCTTGTTTTTCGGCACCATACATTCAGCAGCACTAAACTAAGCAGAACAAAACTCGGTGACATAACTCAGGGAGAAACATAACTCAGGGAGAAGTAACGTTCACGCATCCCCATGACACAATAGAACCCCTTGGGTCCCACCATTGTGTTTTTTTCACAACGCCAGATATCGATGCCAGATGCCACTTCCATACCGGTTCCAGATACCTCTCCGAATACCGCTACCGGTTCTCATCTCTTCAGCTCTCCTGGATGAGAATAGCACGACTCGGTACAGTGTATTGGTACAAAACAAATCCAGTCTACGCAAAAGCGCTCGTGCACCGTATGTCGAATGCATAACTCGAAATGTCGCCAACTACGTGAAGAAACTTCATGTCACCCGGCTGTGTTACTCGCACTTCGTGAGAGTGTTCTCGGCACTCAAGCTACCCTACTTTGGCAACTGTTTTAGTGGCACTTGGAACCATGACCTCAGCAACACTGTTGGTCGTAGGACACGTAGCCAATTTAAACGCACTTAAAACGGTACTCTACATAGAGAGCTTACCGCCGCAATACTGCAGTAACTCTGTTACCGCGCCCGAGCCAACAACCTCGGCTCGTATACACAATACATATTTTGCCACCCCAGCGCACAGCGTACACAGAAGCGGGTGAAAGTGACCTCGGGTACACTCCGAATGCTAATCGCGGCGCCTCCATCTTGGTTCGTTCTCACGGACGGCCCCTTTGTTCTCACGGCATTGATTCCGATGGACGCTTGGCGCCGCCGCTGAGTGAAGGAGCACCTATACAGCCGGTCGGCTGTATCGCCTTTTGTTGCCCCCCGCCCACCTCCGGCTTCGAATACCGATTGCCGTCGTTCCCGTTTCGGTGGTTCCTGAGTAACGCTGCTGCTGCACAGTGCGGAAGTCGGCGTGGGTAGCACAATAGCAGGCGTGGGGCCCCCTGGCTTATGAGCCGCGTTCGTAATTGTTTTAGCTATAGTCATACAGCTGTCCTTGGCACGACGCCTGGCTGCTCGCTCACAACGTTCGTTACTCGTTCGCGTGCGCTAACGCTTTCACCGTTATAGTCTGGCGCCGTGGTTCTTGATTGTCCCAGGCTAAGAAAAGAGTTGGGTAAATTGCGCTGCCTGCTTCCAAGCGTTCACACTTACCAGTTACGCCTAGGAACGAACGCAGCCTGTTGCGTCTATAGGTTGCCATTAGCGCGTGCTTAACTCTGCAAGCTTAATAGAAGCTTCGCCGTGCATCGAGCTTTCACGGGTTGTTATCAATTTGCGCCTTTCGCCGTGACACTACCGTAACTTTTCGGAACGAGCATAAGCCGGCGCGTGATGGGGTATCGAATTCCGTAGCAACTACAGAGGACAGGCATTTAGAGACCATGTTGTTTTGTTAGGCTCCACCTCAGCTAATTTTCTTGCTTGTATACCTTTGCGCACACCATAAAGGAGGAGCGCTTTCTTAAGTGTGCCGTAGCCGAGATTAACGCGCGCGCATGCGCAGCAGACATATCTGGAGCGTGATAAACGAGCATGTATGCTTGGCGAAATGCTCCGGAGCCGGCTGCATATTTAGCACCACTGCTATAGACCTTTTTATTTTCTTCGTCCTGGGAGCTTCAATTTTATCAGTGGGCTGTGCTAGCGACCCTACAATTGGCGCAGTTGACAGGAAGATGCAACTGCGCGTGCGCAACACAGCCCAGAACATCTTTTGATCTTATTAAAGATTAACGGATGAAAGGGTTCATACTCGGGTACCAGTTAAGAACGGTAATAGCCCATGTAGTGTATCATTTCGCCGAAATGACGGACCCAGATTTCAACGCGTGCGTGCATTTTGAAAGGAGACTGAGCTTAATGCTTGACATCTTGGGCTTTTTCTGACGTAGTTTGTCGTCGCTGCAGTAGTCTATCAGCTGATTATGTGCAAGAAAAATACCGAAATGACTCATGTCACTTTTAAAATACTCCCAGTAACGCCCCTTTTGCGCCGCGCGGAGGAAGAGCCGCATACGGTGATGAGGCGTAGGGCAACTTCTGTTTGTCGTTGTAAGTTGTACCCGAGTGTATAGAAGATGGCAGCAACATGAAAACTGTGTATCCGCAGCGACATCTGCTTCGAAAGGCACGAAATAAGTGTTTATGCGACTGCACTGGCGACTGTAAAAGTGTATACGAACAGCGCCGGATCTGGTCCTTGAATCGAGTTCGTCGCTGTCTCGCTCGCCAAACGCGCAGCAGAAGTGGGACGAGTGAGATAAATCACCCGTCGAAAGAGGCGGCGTATGCAACGCTCGTTGATTCAATCGTCGTCGAAGCAGTGCCTATTTGAATTGCGAATCGACTATTGCCTAAACAACGCGGTAAACAGGCATGAATTTCCCACGGTACTCCAGCAAGTTGTTAGTGAAAACGGGTGCACACGTGCAAAACAACTCAGTCATTTCTGTAAGTGCGCGGATTACTGTTCGGGGTCGTTGGTTGCAAAGATAGTTTAGCACAGCGGAATACCTGCCAGGTGGCGTCTACCCACACAAAACGAAAGCGAAGCTTTTTGTAGGGCAGCTTTGGTCTATGTGACATTATGTTCCGTCAAAGTTGACCGTGTCAAACGAACTGTGTCCGCTCATGTGTTGTTCATACCACCGACGAAGGCTGCACATGATGACATTAACTACCACTTCGCGCACGGTCGAATTTGCAAAATTATTGTAAATCCAGCAGTCCTCGCAGTGTGCGCGCGTTAAAGTCTTGCATGGTAATTACGGTAAATTAACGCCCGTCTACACCGCGTATATAGCTAATTAGGTGAACACGAAATTCTAGGCGAAATGCAAACTACATGGCGCCATATATAGTCGATGGGCGAGGTGGACAAACCATCCTGAAAATGTACTCGCGTCAGTCCTAGCCAGTATGCTTCGCTCATCAGAATCCACCAAAAATTGCGTTCATCTCGCGCAGTGCACGCTTGAGCGCGAAGAAAGGCGGCGGTGTCAGTGACGCAAGGGAATAAATAACCCGTTTCCCCATTGCGTAAGTTTGGGCGCGTAGCAGCAATTAGCCAACTTCGTGAGCCGTTACTGGCTAACGAGCAGCGCCTTCGTTTAGAAAACGGGCCCCGAAGCCTTGGGCAGCTGCATAATAATGCTCGCGGACTGCTACGGCCGGTGGTGGGGCGGTGGAGGTGGGACGGCGGTGGGTGAATGGTTGTGAAATTTCGACTACAAAACATACAAGGGTACGTAGGCGTGTCCATTTCTGTCTTTTAATTTTTTTTATCAGGGGATAACAAGAAGTTTAATACTCTGACGAAGCCCAGGTCACCATAAAAGCACCCGTTAATTATGCAGCGGAATTACTTGCTACATGCCCACCGAGGACGTGATGTCAATGCTGCCACAAAAGAAGAAATAGATTTGGTGTTCGATAGCCAAAGAGTAACGAGAAAATTAGGCAATCCGAAACTTTAGACTGGCCGAAGCTTTTAGCGGGTACACGAGCCAGTGCACCACTGGAGTGCATAGGAGCTACTATGGTACGACCGTTGATGTAGCAATTTTTATGAACAATGAAGAAAGTAAAGACAAAAAATGCTTTATTTGGCGCTCATACTTAGGCCAAATGCGGCCAAGTGCATCTGCCGCTTGGATGTGCTTTGTTGGCTGATCTACCAGGTAGTAATAACTACTAGCTACTTCAGTTACTTCCAGATACCGTCTATCACGGCCACTTTTCAAAGGTTACCTTAGTCATATATATAACAACCTTTTGAAGTTAAACTAATACTATAACCAACCATAACTCTTACTTGTTCCTCAGCCGGTTTGAACTCCGGCGTCCGATACCTTTGATTCCGCACCTCATTCACGCATGTGTAAGTATCTGTGCGTTCACCGTGAGTTCACCCAGAACATCTCCCGCAGTTCACTGACCGACCGAACGACCGACATATGCGGAAGGGCGCAAACGATCAGTGGGTCCTAGCACAAGTGCTGCATATTTAAATTCAAATAAAAACAACAAACAGGAAAACATTGCTTCACTTCCGCACTATTTCGAAGACGTTCGTAAGATTCCGATCGCTGGAGCCTTCTTTTTTACCGATTGTCTGCTGGATAGGCTCGCTACAACCCCAATCGCCGCAGAAAGCTACAAGGCGACCACATTGTACGCCCTGAATAAGCGCGTACCCGGATTACGCGCCATTCCAGGTAATGACGTCACGCGTCGCTAGCAAGCGCCCTTTAAAAGACGCGCATTGAACTCTCGCGGGGTCGGACGGAGTTCACCCGGGCGCGGTTATTCTTTGTTGTAAACAAGCGACACAGAACGCAGCGCCAGCTCTGACAAAACGCGGAAGCGTCTTCGGTCGCTTTTTTGCGAAGGAGCAAGTAGAGGAAGTGAATTTCTGCTTTGAGAGCAAGAAATAGCCGCAAGAGCGTGTACCGACGCTTGGTCGTTTTGGCGAGGCAGTGAAGTGTAAAAGACAAAAAGCGGCGCACCTGAATGAATAAAATGAATGAGTGGAAAAGCGCAGTTCACGCATTGTAGTTACGAATACGCGATGCAACGGTAGGGTTGTTCTGGGGACGTTCATTCTTAGTTTCCCGTCTTGTTTTGTTTTTTCCCCGACCTCGCTCGCAGTCTACGGTGCCCGGTACGACGGTCATGCAAGGCATCCGAGCCGTGGACAAGGATCAGCCGGGCCCTTTCAGCACGGTCGAGTACTACGTCGAAGACGGAGCCTATTCGGTAAGAATAGTGCCTGCATGACAATGGTCATTTGCTTAGTGTGCTTTTGCTTCCTGTCTTGCAAGACGTTCCTTTAGATTACGAGGTTACCGTCGTTTCCCGTAGGTTGTTTCAGTTACACTTCAAAGACGCAACTTCGAAATTTAAAAACGAAAAACGGAAAGCTCACACAAGCGCACAAAGCCTGAAGAGCTTTTCCTATACATCTTTTAAATTTGTTTTCTGGCAAAATGTTTTCCCAATACAGTATATAGCGGTGCAGGCAGTCATTCCATGTCAGCCACTATACAAAGAAACGCATTATTATATAATGCGGGTAAAATTAAGAAAATTGAAGTATAGTGATTTAATACGGAAGCGTTGGTCAATGCACATGAAAAAAGAAATCGGATTTTTTCTGGCACCCACACGTTAAACGAAAACAACTTGTTTTCCAAATTTACCGACAGCCTGAAATGCTCGTCAGAGAGGCCTGTGCGTGTTTCTCAACCTTTTTTGGAGTTCTTTAACCATTTGACCATAGAACGGACAGTGATGACCCGGATAAAATAGCATAACCCCTCAACCATCATCAACATCGACGCCTGCGCTCATTCGCTTTCGCTAACTTCAACCGTCTTGTACTAGGGCCGTTGCGCCTTACTATCGGGAGGAGCGCGTTCGTGTGCAGTGCTGTATTAACCGCAGACAAGGTCGATCACTGTGTCTCCGCTGCGCACAATGTCGTATTTTTTGCCCCCAGCACCGCTTTGGGAAGAGAGCATAGTATATGTTACCAGTATCTGGTGCTGCACCCTCTTAGAGCTCGGCCATTTGCGTAAGCGAATTCAGTTTTTGCAGCTCGGTTGCACTGCAAATACAGCAGATTCATACACTTAGGCTCTATCCTGACAAGTAAACAACTGCAAACCATTTCGACAGAACTGACACGTGGGTCACCGTGTACGGGGGTGAAACCCGGTGGCCGTGCAATGCGGCGGAACGTTATCCTGCAGCGCTGGCTGTGGCGCAAGTCACCACCCAAATCCTTCGCACACCCCGGTCGGGACTTTTCTAGGGTCACCAGATAGGCGAATTTCCGTCGATGTGTTATTCTGTACCGCAGTTGACCTACTCGAACACTCTTGGTAGAACAAAAAATGCGACGCAACTCCCGAAACAGTCGTTGGCCGAGAGGTAGTGATGTTGAGTGCTCACTGTTCCGCGCAGCACCTGCTGGCATTCGAGAGCCGCCTGGAAGGTTCGCTGGTGCTCAAGGACAAGCTCGACCACGAGTCCCTGCCGAAGTTCACCGTCACTCTCAGGGCGCAGGTGAGCAGCCGCCGCGCCTCGTGTGCGCACAGTGTACGCGCTTTTCAAGGGAAATCGAGAAACTGTGAGATAACGACGATGCTGCCCTCCGTTCTTGGTGCCTGCTTCGGAGATTTTTCAGTTCTGCATTTGCGGTTTTATTAGTTTTCGTGCCAATTCGTTCACGTTTCAACGGGAAATCGCGGCATAGAACTTTTGGTCAGGTCGTGCGAAAAACGTATTGAAATGCGTATATGGTCGGCGTAATAGACGGTAAAATATCAGCTTGATATTTTTACTGCTAACGTTATTGCAGAAAAGGGCTTCTGTGGCTTTTCTTACCGCCCTCCCCCGCCTCCCAAGAAAGAAAAAGGAGTGTATATCAATGTTCGTGCCTGGACAGGCAACCGTTTGCGGCCACCCAGAGAAGTGATGTCAGAACTTTTCCTCTGCCCAAGATGCGCAGGCAGAGAGAAATTCGTAACAGTCAAAGTCGCAGAGAACTGAGAAATGCAATTATCATGGCTAACGATAAAGTTAAGGCGCTAGTTGTTCTACCGTGTACGTAGGCCATTATTTTCGTGACATGTTCGGGAGGTTCTCCGGTAGAGGCAACTGTCTTCTTACCCCCTCCCCGCGCAGGACCAGGGGAACCCTCCGCAGAGCACGCACACCACACTGGTGGTGGTGGTTCACGACGCGGATGACCAGAACCCCAGGTTCCTCGCCGAGAGGTACTTCGTGCAGCTGCACGACAACATTCGCGTGGTAAGTACAGCTCTGCCCCAGTTTTGTACCGTCCATATGCCCTGCCTTCACTTGCCACGTATTGTGCTGCTGTAGGTTCTAAAAGCAAACACGTAATCGAGAACGATCTTCACACTGATATTTGGTTTAAAAAATGACGATATCGTTCCTGGAATTGTTTGTCGTCGAGTACCACCATCAGCCATTATATCTTTTTTACTGGATATAGTGCTCGCCGTAATTATAATTTCATTAAATGGCTGCTGAGTTTATGTGATAGGTGAACCCTGCCTCATTGATTTGTGTACTAGTCTTTAAAAGGGTCAACTGACCCTTTCAAAGGCGTTTGTCTTCCTTGAGCTACCTGACGCAAAAATTATGTTTTGTCTGCGGGCTGCCCAAATCATCTAGTGTACGCACATGAATCAACTAGTGTATGTAAATTTCTCTCACTACTACCAGAGTCCATTATTACTTTGAAGGACTCTGCTATTGAAGGACTTGGGGCATTGATAACGTTAAAGTGCTTGAAAACATTTAACTTGAAAGCATTGAAGGACTCTGCTGCCCTACCCTCTTATCCTCGAGAAGGTTACGGAATCTACGGAAATGAACCCACCATATACGAGGTGAAGGAGAAGAGAGAGGAGGGAATGGGATGAGAGAGAGGGATATGAGCGTGAGAGGCGGAAACCGAGGAAAGGCGGTGCGCTATACGTGAGAGGGTGGCAGAAACGCTATCGTCTTCCGACGTCATTTGTAGCGAAGCAAGCAGATACGCGGCCAGTTTTTGTACATCGTTTTGACCCGTGCTCAGAAATGCTCGATGCTGAGCGCCGTGAGAATTACGCTTTCGCCGCAAATATATAAGGGACAAAGCTCTGCGCTTCTGCGCTACCGCGTGTCTGCATTTCGGTAGCAATCCTCTCCCAACCGTGCGCGCTCGAGCCCAACAACGCACCAACTACAGCACCAGCTCCCGTCGGCAACCCTGGCTGTAAGGCTCAAATAAGACGCCTTTGTTCTCGCGTAACAATTGCAGCGTCGGCGTCACCAAGGCTGCACAAAGATGGCCGACGGCCCGACACCGAGAGTCCTTTGATGGCATTCTAGTAACGTTGTCCTTTGATGGCGTCGGACGAGCGGAGAGAGAGCCCCTCGGTCGTCGCTGGCGCACGTAAAATAAAGAAAAGAAGAATCAGACGACCGCGTCACGCGTGCGGCTAACGACGTATGCGAGGGCGGCTCGAGAAACGCAAACTTTCATTAGCGGCACGCCCTACCCGACTCCAGGACCGGAGGAAAAGGGCCCCACCGCCTGCGGCCGCCACGCACCCGATACTTTGGTGCTGGGCCGCCAGTGCATCATCGTTACGTAGCGGAATGGTTGCGTTGCGTCGTGCACACATCGCACATTCTTGTAGTTCCGATTATATAATTAGACTGGGTGCCTCTGCTTAGCGGGAACAGACCTAGAATGAAAAGACAATAACTAGATAACAACTTACAGTAGTGCCAAGAAACAACAACAAAGAAACATGGAGGCGGGAACAGAAGCTACAGGAGAGACAGGAAAAAACTGTGCATGCTTTATTACACGTTGTATGTCAGCCGCTGCCTTTATTGACTTCTTAACAAATTTAGCGGCTTAATTTAGACAGGCAATAAGACCGGCCGGCACGATTCCGAAAAACAGACAACCTGAGGGAAGCGCAATTTTTCCGTCGCTTACTGACTGCCTGAAATAGTTCTGCAGCGGAATTCTCACTTTTGTCCATTCCATGTCCGTTTTAAAGGTCCCGTTTCGAGCGAGCCCTGATTGGCTGAAAGCAGACTGTGACGCAGCGCTAACAAGGCGGGGCGTCAGTTTCTGCGCGCGCATTGGTCGGAGGCCTCGCAAGCACAGCGATATCACGACTGAAACGGACGCGAAACGGACATTTTTGAAACGGACAAACTCGGAATTCCGCCCCTTGTTGAGTTAGACGAGACACGACGCGCCCCTTGCGATCAAGCAAGGGCCCCTCGCCGCACACTTGTTGAATCGCTCCGTCGCACGTGCAACCGCTTCCTCTCGAAGCACGCGACGCCAAGGACCTTAGCCGCTCAGTGGCCCGTGCGTGAGCGCGCGCCAAGGGAGAGCGCTTGGCGGTCTTTTCTTCACGACACCCGGACCGTGACTCGGGTGACTTGGGATATCCGCTGGTGACCTTCGGCCGCGAGCGTTACCCCCGCGGCGTGGCAGTCCTTTGTCGCAGGAGCGCTACCCGCGACGGCACCTACCGCGTCGGCGCGTTCGTGCGGCCGCTCAAGATGGCGGAACGCGTAACGAGACCAAGTCTATATGGCAGCGCGACATGTGTTCACGCAGGAGTACTTCGTTCGGGGTGCTCTTGATGGATGGGGACGGGAGTTTTAATTAAGAAAGAATGTTGGTGTCTTTAAAGTTGAAGTAGATGTAAACAAGCACCACTCAAAAAAAAAAAAAAAAAAAAAAAGCAGAACGCTCAATCTATCAACATTTCTTCTCACAGAATTTTGCAGGAAGTTTCCTTATTTCTTTAGCATTGTTTGCTCCCTGCCGTAGTTTATTCTCTATTACTGTGCCATATAATATTAACAAGCTTAAATTTCGAAACACCCGCATCAGCACCGAAGCATCTAGTGTAACTGTAGCAACTCGTGTACGATTTCTGAAGTGCTGAGGGGTTCCTTTTCATAAGTATTGAGCGCAATTCTTTGTAAGCGCTCGCAATAAAGGATACGGCGTGTAATTGCATAACCGTGGTTTTATTTTGGAAGGGATTCTTCCACATTCGGAGAGGGGGAGGGAAGGCTTTTTCCATTGAATAATTCAGAGGTAGGCATACATATTGGCTTATAAGGCAAATTATACTGTAGCATCATCATCATCATAATAATCACTGCAACGCCCATAACCCTCATCGCCTGTGCTCCACCACCATCATCACCCACTACACTGGTCTCGGAAGAGGCCGATCCATGCACTCAGAATAAACCAGGCACCCGCTGCGGTGCTTCGCCTGGTGCCGTCTCTCTCTCTTGGGGTGAACATCACAATGCGTAATAACTTCAACCATAAATAACGCAAATACCGGCCCTTGCTACGTAAACTTGCGAAGGTTCATCTGGGGATGGAGAAATACTCACTTATGGCACATACCCACGCGCAGGAATGGCCCAGAATTAATAAAGGCCCGTGGGCGTTGTCATTCGAACACTATAGGTCGCTCGCTACTAGGTTGTTGACTTGGTTGTTCAGTCATACGCTGTAGAATTTGGGACTGCGAATCGACTACGAATACTAACCGCTGACTGAGAATTGAATCGAATATTTTTGAACACAAATATCCTTGCTTCAGTGCGTATAAGAGCTCATAAAACGTAGCTACAAAAAAAAAACATAACTCAGAAAATTGCACAAAATTTTGAAACAAATGATTATGGCCAGATGGCAAAGCAGTGCACCAAAAATTGGGCTTACACTCCCACGAAGGCATACTGGTTCCTCATGAATGAACAAGCTGTGGATTTAATAGCTAAATTATACTGGTCCCGCCAGTCATTGAACAGAGGCTAGGCATAGGCTTGTGACTGGTATGATCCTACCGCAAGCGTTGCCAACTAGTAATACCTCTTGATTCCTCACTCAAGCCACTATATATCTTCAGGAAACTTCTTTTGGGCTTATAAATATTACACCAGTAGCGTTCCACTTCCACTACCATACACCGGAGTTAGCATATTAGCATACACTCATTTCGCGCAAGGCTTACACGTGTCAGGAATTTTTGCACACCTTAGACGTCATGCAAAAAGCAAACCTAAAGGAGAGGGCCAATCCGTGCGGTGAAGCTTGAAAGTGCGCGGGTCGTGCGGCAGAGCAAGTTTAATTTCTCTATTCGTAGATTTCCAGTATTCGAATATTTCGAAATATAACACGCCGCTGCGAATCGCATCGAATAGCAAACACTGTAGCAATTATTAAAAGTTTTCAATATTTACACACCTCTTACTTATCAGTGAAAAGACCACAGTCATTTTCTTTCTTTCCTAGCCCTCAACCAATGCGGCACACCTTTCTCGTTTCAGGGTACACCGCTGGATGTGAAACCAAGCAAGATCGAAGCCGAGGATCCCGACGAAGAGATCAAGGCGCCCATCAAGTACACCTTCAACTCGGGTACGTGGTTTTAGGGCCGGGGGAAATTAACAGTCGGGTTTGATTTAACGCTGATGCTGCTCAACACTTCTTGACCTTCATACGTGCCAAAATGAAGTCTCTGTGTTTAGTAGCGGAATATATTAATTTAGACTTAGTACAAACCAAGATTTTGATAATTAATTGTCAGAATACATAGCCAATATGTTGGCCGCAACTGCGCCTTGTGTTGTGCACTGCATACGTTTCATCGACGTATTAAAGGGAAACCTCGCAGTATTCTTTTTTTTTAGAGCGACTACTATGCTACATATTTTAAGGTCATTCATCGCGCCGCAATGACCTTCATCCGCCCACGCGCAGGCTGTGCCTTTCTACCGCTTCGCTTGCTCAGAGCTTCGCTGCTGCGGTACCCGGTCACTAGGCGAGGGTGAAAAGGCTGCTTCGCCTGCGCTTGGTTCCTCAGTCTCGCTATTGATGGCGCGCCGGCTGGGTTGTCTGTGCGTAGCCTTCAGCGCAAGCGAAAGGAGGAGTCCAGTCATCCCGTGAATATAGCAAGACGGAAGGCGGCGAAATCTCAGGCAACCGCAGACTTGTACAAAACACTGTGTGCAACGCCTTTTCTCTCGCTCGAGGTAACTATAGGTTTAAAGTGTTAAACCTGAACATTTTTTTTCCCAACGAGTACGGCATACACAAACAAGATGACTTTGTACCTCACACGGTGTCTTTTTAACGGTCTACTTCTCTCTCATGCAGACGCCCCGGAGTACTCGTACTTCGACCTGCACCCGCAGACGGGTCACGTGTCCCTGGTGAGGCCGCTGCCCGAGAGCTTTGCGCTGCCCGTGACGCTCGTGGTGCGAGCCACCCAGCACGACAACGCGGACCGGTTTCACCCTCACCACGCTCACCCTGACCACTGACCGCTTCCCGCCGCACGAGCTCCACTTTCTGCAGGTACTATAATACACCTCGCAGCATCGTTACTCACTCGAATGTTTTTTTACGTTAGTCAGCATTGTGGAGGTGCGAATTTCTATCGAGCCTTTTACTGCAGATATGATAAAAATAACAGAAACTGTCTGCGAATAAAATATATACGAATATATTTGCTTTAAATGGGCAGATAGTTTCCACATAGAGCTATGAAGAATATGAAGGTAATTTGGGCGGTGTGGACGTACAGAAAAAGTATACATACAATATTAGGGAAGGCAAAGCATGGGAGCAGCAAATTTGGCAGTCGTGAATACATAAGGAGTACCTCAACCCGTTGCAATTGCCACCAGTCACTAGAAAGGGATGCTTGCGAGGTTTGTGGCTGATATGACCAGGTGTCTCTTCGCAAGATTAGCCAGTAAGCAGGAAATCTTTATTACTCACTCGCGCCACTACTGACAAAAATTACTCTTTTCAGCTATTCAACCTTTGTGTGCTGGTAGTGTTTTATGTGTTTTTTTTATCATTAAACTTTACCTGAGCTAACATATCCTATGGTACAGTGTTCTAGAACTATACCCATGGTTAGCATACTTACGTACAACGTATGTGTGGTAAGCTTTTTTGCACAGCTGCGACGCTGTGCGAGAAAGCCATACTCAGAAGAATACATGACGTGCAACGAATTTTGAAAAAAAAATGTGTGTCTTGAAGCAAAGCTAACTTTTAACAGCAGAGCTGTTCTAGCGCTGGCCTTGACGGCAGTCTCTGCTGGTATCGTGTCACTCTCTCTCTCTCTCTCTAAACCAGGCTTCTCCGCCGCGCAAAAACCGGTTTTCAGTACAGAAAAATTCATAAAAAATAACAAGAGGTCTTCACATTTTGATACAAGACGGCCTATATCGCCCCTGAAAAAGTTTATTCCCAGCAATGCATTAATGCTTAAAGGTGAAGCCAACTTTTAAGAAAACCGGTGTGAGCTTGGTTTTTGTAAGCTGGCTTTTCCACATTGCCTGTTGCGCAGGGAAGCATGACCATCTATGAAGGTAGTACGATTATAGAAAACGGCTCTAACTCTTGCGTTATTGAAATTATCCCCAAACAAATTGTATGACAATTAATTAAATCAAAATTACCCACTAAAACGACTCTACCATTACTACAAGTTTCATATACTTGTCGTAATTAGTTCACATTGAGGTTGTAAACATTACAGAATTACTGCCTGCCGTCAATACGTGGTCATCAACGGAAATAATATGGTTACAAAAATGGGCTGTAACTGTTGTCTTACCGGAACTGCTATCCGGAAAAAAATTATATTACACTTAGCTGTTAAGACGACTATAACATCACGCACAAGAAAGAAGCCGAAGCTTAACGAAATCTTTGTAAAGACAACCCACAGCTGTACTATTTCATCAGATTTTCCCTCTTGGTGAAACCTGGTTTACTTTTTCTTATTGCGTTAGGAATACATAGGCCATGCTGGCAAAAGTATTTGCTGTTGATCCGCGAACAGAGGGCAACAGCCAATCGGCCGCGCACGGTGAGGGGCGACGAAGGTAGAGGCGGCAGCGGCATTGGCTGCAGTGTTGCTATTTTTATATTGCAGTACCTTCAAAAATGTGTCAGCACATGATGTACCTGAGTTTAGTATGCAGGAGTTCGGTTCTACTGCACCTGTCTGCATTGTTCAAGGAGCTCAACGCCTTTAGTATATCTTACAAAGTTACATAGAGTGCGAGAGAGCCTCGGAGAGAAACAGGGGTGAGAAAAAGTTATGTTTTCAAACATGGATTTTTTTTTTTTTTTACTGCAATGTCACATAACACTCGACGCTCCACCCTCGCAGGATGAGTACGAGGCCCGTGTGCTGGAGAGCACCCCACCAGGCCAAGCACTGCTGATGCTGCAGACGACGCGTTCAGCAGGAGATAAGGGAGCCATCCGCTTCGAGCTCATGGACGACGGAAGTGGGGACACGGCGCCTTTCGCCGTCCACGCCTCGGGAGAGCTCATACTCGTCCAGTCGCTGGACTACGAGACCAAGCGCTTCTACACGATGCAGGTCAGTCAGCTCTGCCAGCAGATTCTGCTTAGTGAATGATTGGAAGACGTTTTTAATGCCCTGAGTCGTTTTGATTCTTGGGGCACCGATTGCCAACTGCTTATGTTAACAGTTTGCCTTTAGAGGTGCCAGTTGCATGCATAGTCTATTTGTTTCAATAAACACACAAGGGTTATAAAAAAAATAGGGTCAAATATGGAACACAGCAGTTTCGCCAGTCCTAATTACCACAAAGACGGAAGAGCAGGACATAGGCCAGGATTCATTCAAGTTCCACGCTGGTACTGGTGCGACATCTTTACACAGTTGATACATGTGACCATTTTCTGTGAGCTGTCCCGTGACATATCACTGTGACTGATGCTAGCTGCACATTTTCTTTAATATACCTGAATGCGAAAACGTACACTTGCGCCTAGCCAAGGAGGATCTGAGGTGACCCGGCTCAATACACATTAACCAAGAAAAAAAACAATGACACACCTTGGAATGGCATGTCATGAAATGTGTGCATCGTTTGTCACCTTGTCCATATTAGAAGCTGACGTAACTGTGTTAGCTACGCACGACCCTCTTGAACTGGCCGTTGACAACTGCCCACCACTTACTTCCCAAACAGGTTCTTGCGACTGATGGCAAGCACAACGACGTGACCCGCGTGAATGTGACCGTGCTGGACGTGAACGACAACGACCCCCAGTTTAGCCAGCCACGCTACTCGTTCGTGTTCAACGATCCGGATGCCGTGCACCAGGGGGCACTCGTGGGCCAGATTCACGCCTCCGATGCAGACGTTGGAGAATCCGTGCAGCTGGCCATTGACGGGCCCTGGGCACGGCTCTTCACCATCAACAACCGCGGCGAGGTGTGTACACGCGCCCCTCACAGGACCGTGAGATTCCGTTCCCTACTAGGTACAATCTCGGTGCCTTGCTGCAATGTGGCGCCATCTCTGTTTGCATTGTTCGTTTGAGTGGGAGTGTTCGCTTTGAACACTCTCACTACTCTTATGAGAAACCGCTAAAACGAACTTGCTGTTCGGCCTCCGTGGCCTGGTGGTAGAGTCACGGTTCTGGTGCTGGAGACTGGGGTTTGAGCCCCAGCCATTTTTTAACATTTTTTTTTGCCAAGCCCTGTGATTTTTTTTGTTAAATGTTCTCTTAGATTAGACCTACACATTGCTTACATAAATAAAGGGCGTTTGATACATATTAGGTGCGTTTATAGGCACAGAGCACAGCCTATCAACCTTTTCTCAGCACTATAGGCACGCATAACACTTTTAAAAAGATAAGTGATATGTATTGGCAAATTACAAGGGTTGTGCGAATATTCAAAACGTTAGAATATCAACGCGAATAATGTGACATTCGATTGGGTATCCAATCGAATGCTACTATTAAGGAATTTGGAACGTTTTCAAATGATTTCAAAGGTCGAAACCGCAAAGGCACTGTTGATTCAATCAACTGGGATATGTGAAATTATGCCTTGTGGAAAACAAGAAATGCCCCACTAGGTAAACACGAGAAATACATTATTCACAATGAGTTTGAGCTGGTTAGGCAGCGGTTGTACCGCTTTTTGAGCACCTGCAACCGACCGCCGCAAACATCCACCGGCTTCCTCAGCTCGCGGCAGTAGGCTTTCCCGCACTGCATAGGTGACGTGCGGCTAACGGGCACGAGGGATGTGCGTTTAGCGAGCGCCACTGGTCTCTTTGGCCTTGAGCTAACTCCTCTCTCCATGCTTCTCTTTTCGCATCCTGATAACATGGTAACGCTCAATCTGCCCAGGTCTACACTTCCCAGATAAGAAAGCTTAGCTGCATACGAACTTTTTCTGCCAGTTTTCTCATTAAATAACGTGCAAAGTTGATCTTTCCCTTTCAAAACAAACTATGTTTTTTTTTTTTTTTTCACAGGTCATGGGTAAAATGATAAGCATGTCTAGCTTCGTGGCTTGAACACAGAATATAACCTTCTTAACAAGAAGGCGTTGAAAATGCTGCATGAGTGAAGCCTAGTTTGCCGAGGTACCATGCACATTTCTTACCACACTTGCCCAGTGTTTCGCTGCTTTCTTGCATTGTGTTTGTACATAAAACTCACATGAAATGTTTTTACATAAAATGTAGCATACAGCTCTAAGGCACAATACTTTCATTTCAAGAAGCTTTTCTCAAGCCCTGAAAATAAATCATGCGATGGATACCCCACTCCGGAGTCACCTTGTTTCATTCTACACAAGCGACAAAAGAACTGGTAAGATGTCAGCTCAGCAGCCAGCTCAGTGACAACTGCAGGAATCACAATTACACTTTCCAGTAGTCATTTGTACGAAAACATTCGATGATGACCAGCTCAATTGCCGTAAAAATTGCCCATGTGAGAATGGTATATGACTTTCATGGAATTAATGTTTGCCCGTATGTCAACTTTCGTAGCATCAGGTTTGCGACCTTCTGTCAATGCGAGAAAAGTATATTGCTTTCATGGCATCACATTCGCGAGCCTCTGTTAATTGGACAATCATCTATTACTTACATGGCATCGAGTTTGAGGGCGTTTCTCTCCTCCAACAATTTCTCTCCCAGATTCGCATTCGAGACCTGGAGTACCTCAACTCATCACGCTCCCACCTGGTGGTGGTGGCGACGGACAGCGGGGTGCCCCCGCGCAAGTCCACCGCCCTGGTCGAGGTCCAGTTCCCCGAGGCCCTGGTGCTGACCGGTGCGCTGGTGCCCAAGCGGGACGAAGGCAGCTTCGTGCTCATGGCGGTCTTCGGAGCCCTGCTCGGGTCCCTGTTGCTCATCATCATCACGCTCACTGTCTACATACTCAAGAAGTGAGCAACTCTTCCTTATTACAGTGTCGTGAAGCCTGTTCTGTTGCCTGGCTCTGCTTGATTATCTTGTCCTGCTCAGAGAGTGAAGGGTCCGCTCGTTGTTGCTGGAGTCAGGCAGCACTTAAGCCGTTTTATTCAAGCCAGCAGGATTGTATTTCACTGGTCACTCGCTTACATCACTGGCCGCTCGCTTGACTGTCAGTGTTTCAGATCTGATGTCATGTTGTTTTAAGCTGAATGACAAATGACTGGCCAGCAAAATGCCGTGTCATTGGAGTCGCTGCCTGTCAGCTGCGTGCGTCTATTTGCTAGGCTGTCTTCTGGCTGTCAGTTCTTTCATAAAGTAATTACTCTAGAGCAACACGTTTGCTAGGAAATATTAAAAAAAAAAAGAAGTGAAGCTGAACATCATGGTTCCAGACAATTTTACATGCATCACCATTTGTGGCCTTTTTAGAAAATTGTGAACGCAGCTCCATACAACTTTTTTTCTTCTAAGTGCCGTGATGACGGACATCACCATGTATGCTTGCAAATGTCGGAAACATTTTGGGCTGCAGACGTCATGACACTGAGACAAGGTGTAGCTGCTCGTGTCTCGGTCTAAATGACCGAAAATGGGAGACAAATTAACGAAAACTCCAGTGTTATTCACCAGTTTCTAAGAAAACGAAGCACCTGTCCTCGCTTAAGAAATCTCGAGATGCTGAAAAGGTCTTAAACTTTCTCTGCGCAGATTTTCTCGTTTTGAACAATGGCTGTGAACTCAATAAACATGGCCGCAAAGGGAAGCCTGTTGATGAGGCTTAAATGAATTTTTCACTGGGTATTGCCAGTTTTAATTACTAACAGCAGGGAAATTGGGGTGAGATGCAATGCCGAGTTGTGCCAAACGTCGGTGCTCACATGAGCCTGAAACTCTGTGAAGTAGTAATGCATCTGTTTCCTGCACTAGCACCATTGGTTCTTTTGAGTCCTGCATCCCAACACACATCACAATAGGTTACATGCGTCTTTTTTTAATCAAAACTGGCTATCTGGTACATTACAGCACCCACAGCGATAAGCTGAGTGATTTAGCATCCCTTCCAAACAACTATTTTAAAATTTATGCAAATTATAGGGGGCAATTCTTTTGGTATTTGAATCTCTCCACACAAACAAAACATTTTTTTTGTATTTACGAAATATGGTGCAGTTGCAGTGATCTCATCACGATAAAAGGGGTTTAGAATAATTATGATCAGCTGGATCAGCAGGTGTCACGCACATAGCAGTGTGGCAATACTGTACCTGCACAGTCAGAAATTTGACCTCTGTAGCCAGAAATACAGTTGAGAGGAAAACGTTTTGCTCTGTGCTTGTCAGAGCAACTCAGTCAAGTATGGAATTAATGTGGAACCTGTGCGCACGGTATTTCTAAAGTGGACACCGTATCATCGAACTAATTCTGACCTTTCCGTCCTTTTCCAGCAAAAAATATCGGAACAGGCTGCCAGTCTCCATCACTGGGAATGGTCACACGCCACTGAACAAGGTACGGCACATACAAACCAGTAAATAGAAAGTTGCAAGTCTTGAAGGCCTTTTTTAAGAAACCCACCAAGCAATCACACTGGTGATTAATTTTACACCTGCTACTAAGGCTTACTCTCTAACTACTATTTTTCCAGGAAGACGCAACTACGTATATGAATATGTAAAGTGGAAAAGGCTTATGCCTGAGACTTCATCACGTGCTGCATAAATAGAGATGGAATCCCAGCAGGATAGCCATTATCATGCGGCTGCATCAAAAAACTAATCCTATTCTAACCCCAATGCCCTGACAAATAACTTCCTGTTTTGGTATAGCAAGACCTTCAGTCTAATTAACGATGTACCTACAACTCCTCAGGTTCATTGCGGATCAAAAATTTTGTTTTGAACTAGCACTGCTAAGCGTATGGTGCGTACCGTCATACGTACCATTTTAGCCATTCCCTAAAGAAGCTGCCTTTCTCTCCCCATTTGCCCATAGTCAGCCTGGATCTTGGGTACTTTTCTGTGACTGCCTTTCATCATTCGTTGGTGTGTAAGATTCAACTAACACAAGTGTGCGGACCCATGCCAATCCAAGCTTGAAACCTAATGTGCAGGTTGCAACAATAAAGGCTCCCCATAGCGCTGCCAACAAGCTGATCAATCCTCCACGACCACTGACGGGCGTGGAGAACCCCATCTTCAACCTGTCGGACGCCAAGTCAGAGGACACGACGGAGGACATGAGCGAGCGTGAGACGGTTCCCGACAGTCCCTGACACACCGGTGCCCAACGGCAACAATAACAACAACAACAACAACAACCGGACGCAACAAAACGGCGCAGCGCTGCCCAATGGCAGGCTCGAGCCGCTGCGGAACGGAACAGCGCCGCCTAATGGCGGACCGCTGGGCAACGGCAAACTCCTCAGCATCCAGTGGCCCATTGGCTCGATACCCAGGAGAGTCAAGAAGCTCAGCTGGGAAGATGAGCAGCCAAACAAGGTCGGTCACTTCTCTCAACCTCAGTGGTTAATATATACAAAGGATCGTGAAAGGACACTGAAAGCACTTTAGCCAACAAATACCAGCACTTAGGAAGTGTACTGTAAGCACCATTGACACGACCTCAAGTGCTTCGACTAACCTAGCTGCCTCTTAGTATGAAGCCAGAAAAGAATAGCTGGCTCTGGCTTGCCAGCTGAGTGATGAATGTTGATTTTCTGCCTCCAACTCTTGTAAAGCTTCCTCCAGTCATTTGACTAGAGTCACGGACGCCTTGGTGGCAGAGAGATAGCACCCATTCCCAAAATGTAGTAATGCTAGTTACGGGCACATTTTCTGCTGATTGCATCAAAATTTACCCCTCACATTGGCAAACAAGCCCTAGCTCCAGCGGTCTCATGATGTGATGAACGAGTATGTGCATTTCTGTATCATTTGTTTTAACACAACTATTTTTGAAAGCAACTTCCAAAAAATTAAAGCCGTTCCACTCAATGTGAAAGCTGTCGGAAGTGCAGAGCAGCAATTCGCCATAATGGGCTGTAGCGCCGTTCTCCACTCACTGCTACCACCCAATGCAACTCAAATTTCCCGCCTTAGCAGTGTTCGCACGTCCCCTGCCTGAAACTGCACCAGCGGGAGTTCTGTTCTTTTTGTGCTTGCTTTTCCTCCCGCACGGGCCGGTGTTGCACTGCCACTTTTTTTTCGCTTACTATAGAAAAAACCGACCCCACAAGCGTTCCTAAGTAAACGGTTAATTACATATATTTTTCCTCAAATATACCTGCAGTTTTCTTTGCGCTAAACAACAGGGAGACGTATGACAAGCGCCAGTGGTTCACGAGTTTGGAGCGCTTACGACTATATAAACCGCTTGGCTTTCGAAGTCTCCGGGTTACGCTGCAACAACAGCTGTTACGACAAAACGCCGTGCGGCTTTACTTGGGTCTAGCGAGCGAGCTACGACAACACGGCCAGCCCCTAAAGTGCTCTGCACTTAAGAATCCTCCTTTAGACCTTGCCACAGATTTGGTACTCGGAGTGAGGGAGAAAACAAACATAACAGCCTCTATGCTGATATGCAAACTGACAGTCCCTAAACTTGCTATGCAGATCCTGTAAGTTAAGGAGAAGTAATGGTACTCATCAGCCACTTACCGTTTTCGTTTTGCCTTACAGACCGCACTGGACCCGGACGTCAGCGTAACACCACTGACAGGTGGCAACCAGTCGCCTGACCACAACGAACTCACAGTGTACTTCTAGGTCATGCTGCCCCCAAAATGGCAGTTAAGTGTTTTTTTCTTTTGCCCACTTCTTTGAAGATGGGCAAGCGGAGATTCAGTGAACTGCAGAAAACTTGCGTACACACACGAAGTGACCAAGTCATTGTGATAAGCCTCTTGTATGCCAAGCCGTCAGTGCCTTCCACATCCTCCGCGACTGTCAACAACAGCGGCAGAACGTCGTCTTCCCTGCAGCCGACAGGCAAGCTACCAAGTTTGCAGGACAGTGTTGCGTACGGACATCGTGGTGTGGTGCGGTGTTTGCTGTTGGATTGTGTGCGTTGTATGTGAGCCGTGGTTGCGAACGTGGACTGGAAGTTCACAGAAATCGTCGTGATACCACTCTTCTCACACACTGCTCAGCAGAGACGATTCAAGTGCTCGACAAGGTTGACGCAACCTTTGCTTAGTGCCGAGAAGAAACCCTTCACCGGGAAGCAAACATCGGGTGTAAGGTGTGGTTACAATCGAAGTGGTTGCAAAGCTTTCACCGAGAAGTTCGACAAAACAGGACTGGTGAGAAACCAGGTTGTGTCTTCTGCAGCCACGGAGAAGAACACCAACAGCCAAGTTTTTCTGTAAAGCGCAGTTCGTTCTATGTACTGTTGCACTATCGTTGGTGGTGAATGAGTTGCGCATCGGAGTATGGCTGCGCCGTTATTTATGTTTTTTGTCCTTGTCACAAACGCTGCTCGCAAATGCGCACGCAAAGTTGGAACTTTGGAGTCAGAAGGAAGATAAAAAGCTCGGAGTCTCAAGGATTATCTTGAAGATACAGGTAACACGACGCTTATTCCCTGCAACTAGTGAAGAATAATTGCTGTGAACTAACAAAGGCTTGCCGTGCCACCAAGTCGGACGCCAACATGGCTTGCGCCCAAAGTCATGCGAACATTTATATTTTTGCGAGCATCCAGGTCTACAAACCGGAGCAGTAGACGAAGCCGCTAAAGTGATCGATCACCCATTTTTCCGTCATCCTGCTCTCAACGCGAACTTCATCAAGTGCCAACAACGCAGTGCCGCCGCTCCTCTCCTGCACTTCAGTGCGTGCATTTTGTGCAGCGATGTCCAAGCTTTTCTGAACGCTCGACATCTCATCCAGTCAAGCGAAGTTTCTGAACTGCCCTCGCTTCCGCAGCGCCTAGTAACCGCCAGCATTGCAAGCTTTTCTATTCACCAAAGAAATGACTACAGCCAAGACGTGGACTATAACAATGCTTGTACATAGGTTAAAACAAGAAGAAGAAAAAAGAAGGCTAGGTGGTGTGTTTTGTACATAGATTTACAGGGCTGCCGTTGAGGCTGCTGTGTGTGCTCTTCCCTTGCCACGGACGCTATAGCGAGAAACGACAGAGTTGCCTTGCCTTAATATTTCAAGTTGTCGTATACATAAATACGTATATTTTCCTAGCGTCTTCTCAATGCCAACACCTTTTTGCAAAGGCTTTGTATAGTTCCTTCTTTCTATGCTTTTTTTTTTTGTACACCTGAGAAGAAAAGTGCTAGTAATGGAGCATTTACTGTACATTATAATGAATGAGCGGAAATAAACTGACATGTTTTTGTGTACATTTTATGTTTTGCACTCTTATTACAATGTTATGTCCAATGCTCTGGTTTTTTACTTGATTAGAAAAAAGTCTTTTTTTTTTTCTGAACTGCCAAACTGTTATTTCATTTCTGGTGAAATACAAATGTTGTAACTTGTAACTTTCATGGTAAATTCCGAAGCCAGAAAAATTACATGACTGGCTTCAATTGTTTGTGGAGATGCCTTCCACCCAGTTTTGCCACTAGCTGTGGCTACAAACATATTGAAATCAAGTTTTAATTGCCTTGAATGTCAGCCAGCTCAGATTACCAGCACGAGCGAAATCGCTGAAATCGCTGTTAACGGCAGACCACATTGATAATGGTAGCACGTTTCAGCATTGAAAACACTCTCCTGCACTGCTGTTTTCGGTGGTCCTGTTTGCCTGGCTGTCAGGCACTCAGGCAAAGAGGCAAAAATTTAACGCTAGGCTTCCAAAAACCGATGAAACTCCAAGATTACAAACAGAAACAAACTGAAATGAGTACAAACTAAAATTAAGCCCAGTAAATAGCATCATCACACAAATTTGCCATTTACTTTTAAAATTTCTGGTCCCTACACAAGCTCTGTGGGCCAAATGGAAAAAAATGTGCGGACCAGTGCTTTACTGTACCTGTGCGGACAATGTGCAATCACAGCAGATGATGCGACAAACGTGCACGGCATCATGAGTTTCTGACTGATGTCACCACCAGAAGTTTTGCGGTCACAACACTGTGACGTTACGCTGGCCCGCGTGCCCTAGAACGACGATCTGTGCTGCTGGCGACCAGAATCGAGACAGGTTGAAATGAATGCACCGTAACGAATTCTATGCTGGTTGCTAGCTACTTTCAGTCTGATTTAGATAATTACTGGGTGAAAAGGCATTGTTTACAGCATGAAAACCAAAAAGTGAATATTTGGTGTCAGTACTTCTCCAAAGTTGTCTTTGATGCTTCACTTATGCCTTATTACAGAGAGTGGATTCCCGACTATTTTCATACAGTAATCCTTTGTCACAACAATGAAGAACCATTAAATAGCTTCCCGCAAAAAGGCATACTTTCCCTAACATTGCCAAAGCCAGTTGTCTAAACATGAAAGTGACAGCATGTTTGCAACCAGTCTACCAAATACATCAGAGGTCCAGGGTTCATCTCATTCTACTGGCAAATTAATAAATTACAGCCTACTCCCAATATTTCAAACTTTAAGGGACCTTGAAACTTTGTTTGAATTACCAGTTCCCATATTATATGACACTGGGCAAAATGGCAGAGCACATTAAGAATAGGCATGCACTTTGATCATATTTTCAAGCACTTCTATATGTTTTCTATACAAAAAAAAAAAAAAAGAGAAAGGGAGAAAGGCGAAAGGTCCAAAACAAATTTATTGGCCACCTACTGCTGACCAGGCCTGTGAAAAACAGAAAGCCAAGTCCGTATTACAAGTTTGGCCATTTTTAACTGATTGAGCCACACCAAAAACGAGTGTTTCAAAGATGACCAAACTCTGAAAACGGGAATATTCTTGACTACTGAGCAGAACTAAAAAATCTGAAAAGCATCACAGTGTAAAACAAGCTTTTGCTTTACTTCAAACGCCTTTCATTCTTGAAGCCTTGATGCGCTTACTTTTAAATTTTTTATTGTTATCGCAACATCATAATGCAAATTTTCAGCTAGTAGTAGTAAGGTGGCAGTTACATTGCACTGTGGACAAACAAAAAGTATGAACTAACTGACAGAGTTTGAATTATGCGGCTTTTAAATACATTGAAAGAATGGCAGGCCAACCAAAAGCTTGAATTTTGTTTGAATTAACCAAAAGTATGAATTATCATAGTTTAAATTATCGCAAGTCTACTGTAATTAAATTACCCCTTACTAAGATACCATGGCTAATTTCTTGCCACATAGGCTCCTTCTTCACTTCTACAAGTTTCTAATCAAACATAAATAAAGTGCTCTTGATAAAGTAAAATATGTTTCTCAAGATGAATTTTACTGCAATACAAACATCACAAGGCTCATGTGACACAACGAACAGCAACTGCTAGCTGCATGTCTTTTTGTATTTAACTACGCGCCGATTCAGCACACTACTGGCTGGCATGCACCAATGAGAACGGCACATGCCTAAAGGTACATACCAACTAATTTTTACTGTACACTTCGCAAAACTATGGTGTCGGGTAGTTGGTTCATGCTGAATAACGGCTTAAAAGTGCGAAAAGACGAAAACAGAAAAACATACAAAGTGCTACCTCCAATTACTTGGAAGGAGTTGGAGATGCACTACATCCAATTAGTTGAACGCAGTCACTGTTTTGCTATGCATGTTTTCTGTCCTCGTCTTCCAGCGCTTTAAGCCTGTTACTACCTACTGTACACATCTGACTTAGTTATGTGCATTTGCAGTGAGCAATTCTTGCTTCTCGAGGCTAAAAATAGTAGATATCAGGCAAAATCCTAAACTGCTGCTTTGCGCTCCAAGGTGATGACTTTGAGATGGTCTCAGACAGTGCCAGCATCAATGTCTGCAATTAGGACAGCAGCCAGGGTTTCCGGTGTCACTCTTTGATAGGAAATCTGAAAAGTAGAAGGAAAGAAAAAGAAAATTAAAAAAGCTCACACTAGCACGTAAGACTTGAAGGTAGCGAAGCTGTACGCAACCTTCACGACCATCAAGAAGGTTTAAGTCCACGATTGCAGCCGATTTGCTTCTCCCTAAATGACAAACATATGCCCCGGGGACGCTGGGCAGTTGTCGCGAGGCACGCACACACAAGCGATCGGCATTTTCTTGGTTTTGTTAACTGTCGGGCGGTTGCCGTGAGGCCTGCGCTCATATGCGTGCGCTCGGCAATTTCATGGTATTTTTAACTGCGGACACTAAGTAATTACGATTTGCTAAACAGCTTCTCTGTTAAAAGTTCCAGGACTGATGCTTATAGAATGTTGTCCCACACCCTTCTTTATAGTGCAACAACAAGAGAAGCACTGGAAAATGAAGTTCTGAGTGCAAAAAAAGTTTGGCAGGAAATATACATTTTTTTTTCCAGGCAGTACAATTACATAGTAGACCTTTATTTTTTTCCAATCACTCCCGCTCCAAACAAAAACTATTTTCAACTTTATTTTACAGCTTTACATCAACAGCTGTGGGTTGGTTTCTAGAAAAATATCAGGCAGCAGGGGTGGTGCCTACTGAAGCACAGGTCTGCCCTCCATTTTTAACAAACAGAAAATTGTTAAGATGCGCAAAGCTATGATTACTGCAAACCCACAGCTTGAACAAACCCTACAGAAGCCTGTTCAAACAAATACGGCCCTGCAACCTTTTTTTCCCAGCGCATGCTGGTAATATTGCATGTTGCTCCAGGGCTTCAAAATGGTGATTTTATTTATTTTTCAACTCTTGTGTAGGTAGTTATAAGATCTACTGCCCAAAGTTTGTCCTAGGATTGGTTGCAGACCACTCGTGCCTCCTAAATCGGAGAGGACAGTAACTCGCAATAAAGTACTCGTCACTGCAAAACAAGTCAAAGAAGAAAGGAAGAAAGAAAGCGGTAAGCGCAACAAGAATTTTTGAAATGAATTAGCACTCAAAGTTGAGCATTTGACTCATGGAACCGGAGGAGCAAGCAATAAAACAAGCGAGAGGGCAAGCGCAACAGTCAGCCGATGAGCCACCCAGTCAGCAACCAAGCAAGCAAAGGTAAGACTGAGAGCAAGAGGATGAGAGAGACAGTGAGAAGAGGGGCGACTCCTCCTCACCGCTGACTAGCTGGTGTGCAGGCTTGGCTCCACCATGAGAGAGTAGTTCACGGCGGTAGCGCTCGCCGGCTGCCCGCCGGAAGGGGTCGTCGCAGAACAGTTCGCGCCACGTCCAGGCAGCCACGGCTCGGGACATGAGGTAGGCGTAGTACTTGGCCCCGTAGCCCACCAGGTGGCCAAAGCGGAGCTGCCAGGCCTGTGGATGATGTGACAGGAGGGTCGTGGAATCCGTTAGGCTCAGATTTTTTTCATTTTATTCAGAGGCGAAAGCAGCTGAACGAGCATCAAGTAGACCCTGATAAAGTTAATTTAATTTTATACCTCAAAGTTACACGTGCCCACGAACAGCTGGAAGGCCACTGTGTCTTTAGTTCAAATTTAACAAATGAAAGGTATCCCTTAGCAGTACATAAGAAGCCATGGTATCATGAAAGCTAAAAAAAAATGCGTGCCAATCCACCCAGTGAAGGTGGTTGGAAAGCGAAGCTGTAAATGACACCCATAACAATTACCCATGCAACGTCACTTGAATTCACACATGTGGCTCTACAAAGAGTGAAACCAGAGACAAGTGAAATGCACTTCACCACACCCTTTCTAAATTCAGAGATATTCTTTGCTAAGGTTAAATCAGCATGATTCATGAATGGTGGTTGATTGAGTTGTATCGGTGAAGCACATGAGTGGAAGCTCTTTTCTTATAAAATTAAAGGAAGCTCAAACCCGGTGTTAGGCCGATCTCACTTCTCCTACATCTCTGCCTCCGCTGAC
Source organism: Haemaphysalis longicornis (assembly GCA_013339765.2). Taxonomy (NCBI): domain Eukaryota; kingdom Metazoa; phylum Arthropoda; class Arachnida; order Ixodida; family Ixodidae; genus Haemaphysalis; species Haemaphysalis longicornis. The sequence continues at coordinate 131,613,260 of CM023450.1, read as the reverse complement.
GGAGACGACGAGATTGGCGGCAGGGACGGAGGAGAAGTGAGATGCCATGTGTTGGCGCGAGCTTCCTTTAATTTTATAACTTTTAGCACATGCGCAAGGCGCGCACACGCCCGCTACACGTGTTGTGGGCGGAGTGCACAGTGGCATGAGAGGCCGCGTGACGCTATCACGTGGCATTCAGTGAGAACGCAGGGGGTAAACACGCAGATGTGCTCGGTGAGTGCACGGTCTGTCTCCCCTGTCTCCGCGTAGACTCGTGGCTCAATCGGTAAGACAACGGCTCTCGCTCCGTTTCTCTATTCGTTCCAGGTTCGATTCCTTGCGGTGCCAGTAACTTCTTTTATTTGTTCGCGGGAGTTTTCTGTTGACACCAACGGTCGCAACAGAATCCTTGGGGGGTAGAGGTAAAAAGCTTCGCTTTAAAAACGCATAGAAATTGGCCAGTAGCCATTTCATGCACAGCATGAATGGCTACTTGCCCCTGTGGCTTCCCCTTGCCTCCCCCTGACTGTGAGAGAGAGAGAGAGAGGCACACGGACCGTGTTGGGCACATAGGGCATCCCATAGTGCTGCCCCTGCAGCTCTGCCAATAGCTGGGTGGTACTCCTGCCCAGCGGGTGGTGGGCGTGGTAGCGCTGGTCGAGCAGCGCGTAGAACACCTGCAGCTGCGTCTCGCTGGCCGAGAAGTGGTACCGCATCTGCCGCAGGGACAGCGCCATCTGGTACGGCATCGCCTCCCCCGTCTGGTAGTGGCGCGCAAACGTCGACACCACCTGTGCATTCGAGGGGACACATACACGGCCGACACTCGTGTCAGAAAAAAACTTTCCGTTCTAAGAAAAGACATACTATATGGCATTCCATGTTGTGCAGAATTTGGAAGCAAATTGCCTTTGTGGTCAGGAACATGTGTACTAACGTAAGGTAAATAAAACCTGTCCGGCTGACACATTTTCTTTTCGGCCATGTTTTTAGTGTTTTGTTCAGATACTCTGTCACATTAACTGTACAGTATTATACCTACACAGTGCCAAAAGTGAGACTACTCCTTCACATACAACCTTTTGCTAAGCGGCACCTCAAGAGTGGTTGTCTCGTAACACCCATTAATGCCTTGAGAAGACAGCAATAAGGTGGTAAAGGTCAACTGCATCCCAGTTTATATCTCCTCGTAACAGACATTTTAACTCTCGTCGTACTGACTAATTTGGCTACTTTTGGCAAAAAGGGCAAGACCGTTTGCAAGAGAAAGCAGAATAAGATAAAAGCATGCTGGTGTCAGCACAAGATAAAGCTGCCTAATCAACTAGGAAGGGTTTAAGCTTACTGCCATTTGAGCACGACACTCAGGCTCGCTCACTGCTGTAGCTCCCATGCACAAAGCGATCGCATGTTATGGTAGGTAAGAATGTTCTGAGCACACAGATCGGAAGAAGCCTTAGTGTCTGGTTATTCAGGCTTAGGTGCTCACATCTACAATTGCATGCTCCGCAAACAGTGAAGGCATAAGAAAAGCGCAAAATCGCGATTGTAAACAGTGAAATACAGTCATGAAGCCAGAGTTATGCTTCATTAAATTGGGGCCAAACCACATTAGAAGGCCTGTCTCCTCAACTGCTAGTAGCATTCTTTCGAAGCTTATTGTAACCAAGGGCCATCGCCACAAGCCTCACCTGTGGGAACAGGCATGCACACGCGTCGAGTACTGGTTCCTGCTCATAAGCACTCTCATATAAGGACAAACTGCCCCGTCAAAACCTTTAAAGGGGTTCAACTGTATATACCTACACGTTGCCAACAGTGAGACTACTCCTTACTTTTTTATCAAGACAGCAGACAAATGGTTGTAGTAACAACCATTATTGCCTTGAGAAGACAGCAATAAGGTCAAAAGTCCCTGCCCCAGTTTATACTCCTGACTGGCTAATCCACAGCTCAACATTTCGTAACACACTCGTCGTACTGGCCAATTTGGCTACCTTTGGCAAAGCAGGACCGTTTGCAAGAGAAAGCTGAATAAGATAAAAGCATGCTGGTGTCAGCACAAGATAAAGCTGCCTATATAGGTAAACGGCATTGCAGCACTATCTGAGCCACTTCAAAACTTTTTCGAGCAAACTACTCGCTCATCTGCACTCACATTTTGCACAAAGGTTGCATTTATGGTCGCAATTGTTTGACACCAAGACTGAAGAACGCACTTGCCTGATAATTAAATAAACACTTTTTTCACCCAAGGGAGCCTCGCAGTGACTGATGAACACACTCCATGAAACAGTGACGCCATCCAGCAGATTCACCAAAATGAAACATTCCATGTCACTTTGTGGGTGGCAGAATATCGTTTTTTTATTTCCAAAGACAGATGAGACCGCTGCTCCGTGAGAAGCCTTCACTGGTCATAGCACACATGACACTTCACAAGTGAAAATAGTTCTGTCATGCGAGAGCAGTCTCCAATCTTCGTGCCAAACAAAGTGGACCATAAATACAACCGTTGCGCAAAACATGAGCACAAAAGTGCAACTAGTTTAGTAAAACACAGCAGTTTTAAAGTCACTTGGTTACTGTGGACAGCTACCCTGCAGTATTCCCCCTCACTAATCCCCTACTGCCCTAACTGTGCTGCGTGCATCGCCTCACCCAGGGTCGGAGGAGAAGTACTCCATGAGGATGGAGGGCACCTCTGCGAGGTCAGTGGCGCAGCGGGTGCCCGTGACGTGCTGGTAGCGGGTGCGTGCCAGCATCGAGTGCATGGCGTGGCCCATCTCGTGGAACAGGTTGTCCAGCGAGGACGGGCTCAGCAGCGGGGGGGCCCCCCACCGCGCGGGGGACAGGTTCAGCATCAGCACCACCATGGGGAGCTGAGAAGAATTTAGTGAGCTTCGTTTGTAATTAGGATTAAACTTTTGAATTTGAACTTGAATTTATGCGGGTGAACGTTGGAGTCACTGCACCTTTTCAAAGCCAGTGTCTATATATTGTAACGAGGAACAGCAGCCATCATCGATGGTATTGTTACCTGAGCCGCCAAATAGCGGCAACGTGGAAGAAAGCAGCACCGGAGCAAATTACCTTCATGCTACCTGTAATCAGCATAATCAGAACATAACAATATATCATCAGCATCTTGACCATCAGTGTGCTGTGCACAGGACTGATGTGCACGGCAGAGCTTCAGACTTAAAGCCTCTGGCTGTCCTCCCAATAACCTCACAATTATGCATTGATTCACTTGTGCAAATGGATGCATGCACAATTCAGGTGCGTCCGTTAGATATGTTGTCATGCGAGTGGAATGGCGGCTTGCAGGAAAGTCTTTTGTATTATGGAGTCCACTTGTATCCCCTCTAACTCAAGTACTGCCCCAGAATCATGTGAGTCAATTTAAGCATCTGTGACTAGGACCACAAGTCGGGTGACAGGGTGCAGATGTTGCACGCCGTATTTTCGGTGACACAGGCGATGTGTGGCAGGAGCCGACCGTTTCTGAACAGAATTGCATTTGAAAACTTTATCCATGAACCACAACGGTGGTCAAGCATCATGCACATAACTATAAGATTAAGTGAGACCATGCAAAAAAGTGGGGCGGCACACGTCCCCTCATGCGTAGCACGGTAACCATCAGGCGAAATTAGGAGTTGTAACAATGTCTGACGCGACATGTGCTGTCCCATCTTGTCGCCACAGGCACGTCACCCCACAAGGACATCAGTTCTGCCGACACTTGTATGAATCTTTGCTGCTTAGAAAGTGGCAATTTCAAGTACGCATGTGGTGCGCGGCCAGGGCACAAAGGCACTGCATCACGTTTCATTTCTGCTTCAATTGCACACTTTGTATGTGAAGCAAATGCGCGTATGTATGATAAAGGTTGTCGCACGTAACAAGAACTGCAGGCCTATATCATGTTATATGAGGCTGCTGGTGTCTATGGCGATTGAAGGAAAGGCGTTGCTCAATATACCTCGCGCACCCGGTCATATATGTAACGTATAACAGCACCTCATCGAAATGGTATTGGTACCGTGTTGCCGCCGAATAGCGGCAATTGTTGAGAAGGAAACTCGCAATCTGGAGCAAAGTACCTATCATGCTCCTGCCCTATCATCATCGCCATAAAGCAATAGTCATCATCACCTCATAACCATCTGTGTGCTGTGCACAGGAGCTGAGTGCACACGGCAGAGCCCTTCAGACCTCATATAAGCCTCTGGGCTGTCCTGCCAAAAACCTCAATATACTATATACGAATATATACAGAGTGTCCCAACTATCATGCACCAAGATTCTAAAAAAGAGCAATGGCATAACTAGAAGAAAACCTAGTGCATAATGTTTCCAGTACAGTGGAGTAGCAGCCAGTAAGTTTTTTATTAATGCAATTTAATTAAATAATTGTAATAAATGATCTAACTCGAGAAGTACTGTCCCCATCATTAAAGTGTCATTGAGGCACTCGTAAGACCCCACAGGGGACATCTACTGCGGTATTTTTAGCGACGAATTGATTGTGCACTCATTTTTTATGACTGATGAAGAAACCCCACAAAATATAAAAAATACCACATGACAGCGCTCCCACCCACATCATAAAGCAGCGCCATTGAACAGGCTTTCTCTGAGTTAGCCAAAATAAAATAAAGGAGAAAAAAAAAAAAAGAAGAAATTGCGACCGAGTTTGTGCTTTGTCTGACACGTGAACCCCGCGAAACTTGCTGTTGCTCTTCCTTCCATGCTATTACCAAGGTGATGGTGATGCACTGTCTCTTCAGGCATGTGACAGGCAAAGCAGTTGCTTTCAATAAGCTTATTTGGGGGCATTGCTTTATGAAGTGGGTGGGAGCGCTGTCACTTGGTATTTTTTACATTTCGCAGGAGTTTCTTTGTCAATGCGTAACATTTCCTGAAGTACAGAGTCCTTGATTTTCAAGTCTCGGTGTGAAAATATACAGCCTATGATACCGTCTATGCTGCAGTCACTGAGTGAATTGCAAGACCCAATTAACTTACCCATTTTACCTTCTCCTTTACATTAGCCCATAAAATTAAGGGTGCAGAAGGAGAAATTAATTAGTCAGAGCTCTGAAAAATTTTCGCTCCAGGTAAATAAGTTTAAAGAATAAATGTGAATGTAAAGAAAAGCCTTGATGAAGTCGATACTTGGACGACAGGTAGCAGATAGCATAACTGAAAACAATCAAACTGAAACAATCTTTGAACCTCGCTGGTAATCGGGAATTCGTAATGAGAGAAGTTCTTTGGTTAAACTTTAATTGTGAAATTAAAAATCAAGCCTGGCTTTGAATCCGTCTAATGTTGTGAAATTAAAATCCAGTTCAGGTCATGTTGCAACACCTGTGCTTCCATTGCCACCGTCACTATCCAAAGAAGATTTATGTACAGACAGGCCTAAACACAAATGAATGAGAAAAGGACGGGCAATGCCCCTCTACTGTCCCAATCGTAGAGTAACCAAATAGCTGGAGCCATGGCTCAAATTTGAGCAAGTAAAGCCATATTAAAGTCTTATGAAGGGCGTCACCACCAGCGCTGCAAAGACCGGTTTTCAAGAAAGCTAGTCTGGTCGTCACCTGGTAGGATCCATCGGGCAGCACGCGGCCTCCCTGTATGGTGAAGTGGCAGTCCTGGTTGGGCTTCTCCGGTCGCTCAAACAGGTCGCAGTAGATGTGGCCCAGCAGCCGACCACCCCCCTCTTCCTCTTTCACTGACTGCAATGAAAAAGAGCGGCAAGTTTGAAAATTTCAAAAGCCACGTCAGTGCTCACCATAACCGATTAGCTCATTGAAAAAGCATGGGCTCACTTTCATCAAAGCTGTGTACCCATCCCTTTGCTATAAAAATAATAGGGTGAAATAATATTCTTTATAAAAAAAAGTGTGGTAATTAAAAAAATTCTGAAACTGTCCTGACATCAAACAGCCCTTCTGACGTATAATAAGAGCAACTGCAGGTGAGTGCTGTTTCTTGGCCGTGCTAGGCTTGTCACAATCTGGACCTGTACATGCCTCAGGTAGACCACTCCAAAATAAAAACTACTGTAGATATCTGCGTGAAATTTCTGTTTCTTCTTTTCTAAAACATTGTTAATGTATCCACCAAATTTCATCAAGATCCACCAAGAAGTAAAAAAGTTTGTTTTCAAAGCCACCTTCTCCCTTAATTTCAATTTTCATTCCCAAATGAACTTGGCGCAGTAGCTACACCACCTTTATGCCACAAACTATGAGCACAAAGTGTATGTAGTCAACACCGATGCACTGGGAAAAGCACAGTTTGTGACCACATAAGAGCCACAACACGCAGATCTTAAAACAAAAACAAAACAAAGGGAGGCCAAAAGAGAGAGCAGACTTTACAAAAATGGCAAGAGATCGTTAAGGCACGAAGACAGCACTGCTCTTTGTTCACGGGCAGTGACTACATTTCTTTATCAGTAAAGCACAACAGAACAGAACATTCATACAGCTTGCCACATTCATACAGCTAAGCGCTCATGTTGTGTCCTACCCTTTGTCCTGTCTAGTTTGCGCTGCTCCCTCAGAATGAATTCATACAGCTATTCCAGAGAGGAGCCACTTTAATTTTGTTTATCACTTCCGGCAGTGGTATAAAAAAAATCTTTGTGCAGCTCATCTACACACATGCCGGTGATAAACAACGCCCCCCCCCCCCATTTTAGCCAATCATGCCAGTAGTAATATTACGTTTTGAATGCTACAAAGGTGACTCAAATATAGAGCACCAGCCTACAATGTAACATATCACTTACAGAGTTCCTCTCAAAATGACCAAGCTTGTTCTTCACTTGCAAGACTGCCTTAAAGGAGCCATGAAGAGAAAATGCAAGTTGGTTTTATTCGAAAGATTTCGTGTTTTATAGTGCCCCCAGCACTTGTCCGGATACAAACAATGCTTTATTCACTGAGAAATTAATCAATTTAGGTTAAAATTTTGATTTTCCCGCTAAATCGTTTGTTTTCAGGGTCTGCAATGACATCACAGGAACCGACCGCTCTGCAGCCTAGAATACCTTCATTCGCGCATCCGCCGTACAGGGTAGAGAACACGTATACGCTGGCGCCGCCATTTTGGGTCGCTCGCTCGCCGCCGAAGCAAGTCATTGTGTCAAAACCGCACTAAAATGATCGCCGCAACGTGGTTTACTGAAGAAGTTTGAATCATATTGTCTGTTTCGCGTTGCTAGGTCTCGTGGGAAACGAAAAGAACAACGCGTTGAGCACGTTGGCCCAATTGCGGCGGCACGGGACCGTTCAAAGGTTGTCTCCACCCTGTACAGCGGTGTTGGTTTGTTCCCACGTTTCTTTACGTTACCCGAACCTAGATGACGCCACCATACCGTGGCAAGCCTTTGGTTTGTTTTTGCCCGTATTTAAACCTGGCTTGTTTTTGTTCTGGGAGAAAATATTCGTTCCCTGAAACAGTGCTCGCTCGACAAATGGGGTCACGTAAGACACCGTTGCTTGCGTCTATCGGCCAGTTTCGTCTGAGACAATCCCAAGCCCCGTAGTGCTGTGCAGCTAAACCAAGCATGCTGTGCTCAGTACGAACAGCAGTACGCATCAGTACTTCTATGTTTATATGTGCTTTCGTAACTTCCACTGTTTGTCCCATCATTCTTATTGCTTTGTGAAGAATGTGCCCTAAATTTAAGCGCAAATCGCTCGTTCGGCTAGTTTGTAAGCTCTACCTAATTTGCGTCTGCTTCTGCCGGCCTCCGCCAATCGCAGAGCTGGCTCGAATGACATCATAGGTTCTGTTGCGGGAAATGAGCTGGTGGGTCGCATGGCCATTCCCTTTTTTCCTAATTATGTAGCTTATTTGAGCGAAGTTTACGTTAAAAGTGGTGTCAGTATGATTCTAACGAGGCAATCTTTTGAATTAACCAAACTTGTGTTTTCTCTTCATGGCTCCTTTAAAAAGAACTCTTGGGTAGCATTTGCAGAAGGCTTAACAGAGAGAGCTAAATTACTGTTGCAGCAATTACAAAAATAAATTAAGTCTGTAAGGTTGGTAACAGAAAACAGATCATTATATCTAAGGAAAAAAAGAGACCCCGTTCAGCGTAAAGATTTCTATTGGATAGTAAATTGATTCAAGTGTGAGAGGAGCAGCAGCAGGCCACCGCTTCAGAAGCACAGCCATTGGTGAAATATTTCAGCAAATGCTAACAGCGGTAGAGGAAGTCTTTGTGCCAAAAGCTGGGAGAGAGTGCGACGCCTTGGCTAACACCCACCAGCTTGACAACATCCGGGTGCCACACTTCCCCAGCCTTGACGTCTTCAGCCTCGAGGCAGACGCCGTAGAGGGAGCGGAAGATCTCGTTCAGACCGTCCATGCAGCAGCCCAGGGACAGGTAGGGGGCGTAGTCTGAGGACTTCAGCTGGAACCTGCACACACCACAACTTGTCATTCAGTGACTTTCCGCCTGATCCCCATACTGTTAAACCTCAGTGTAACGGAAATGAAATGGAAGCAGGAGCTAATTTTTCTATGACCACTGCTTTGTTACACTTGCTGTACAGTGTTTTACATTGATTAATAAAACTTTCAAAGCTTTTCCTGAGCAAACCACTGCTTCATTCGCATGCAAACTTCGCACGAAGGTCGCATTTTGTGGTCTATTTTGTTTGACACCGGGAACAACGAAGGTACTTACCTGTTTATTCTGAAAATAAATAAAAATGGGAAAAGGGTGGCCAATTTGGACGTGCAAGCTTATCTCCGAACGACGGCGCCATCTAGAATATGGAAAATGAATTGCGTGATGGCGATTGACGGCAGGAAGGAGCCAAATGAGATAGCAGACGATCAGAGAACCTCCTTTGTCGAGAGTTTATGATGGCCACAAATAGTTACATAAGAGTTCATACAAATCATGGAAAAGAATTCCCCCGGTTCATCGTTGTCCATACCAGTCAGCTGGTTTCAGATTGCCTGTCGTCTGCTGTGCCAGGTTACTCCGCTTTCCGAAATAAAGCTCACGATTCCTTGTTTCCGTTTTACTTTCATTATTCTGTGCGTGCCTGTCTGTGCTCGTAACACGGCGTCACGAGATCATTCACAGCAGGTGCACAGGCTGCCTTTTCGTCCACACTGAATGATCTCATGACGCCATGTCACAACCACAGACACACGGACAGAATAATAAATGTATAATGAGAACAAGGAATCCTAAGCCTTATTTCGGAAAGCAGGGTAACCTGGCACAGCAGACAACAGACAATAAGAAACCAGTGAACTGGTATGGTCAAAGATGAACTGCGGGAATTCTTTTCTGATTAGTATGAACTCTTATGTAACTATTTGTGGCCATCATAAACTATCGACAAAGAAGGTTTTCTGATCGTATGCTATCTCATTTGGCTCCTTCCTACCGTCAATCACCATCACGTGTTTCCTTTTCCATATTCTAGATGGCCCCGTCATTCCAAGATAAACTTGCACGTCCAAACAGGCCACCATTTTTTCATAGGCGGAAATTGTTTTTATTTATTTTCAGAATAAACAGGTAAGTACCCTCGTTGTTCCCATTGTCAAACAAAATAGACCACAAAATGCGACTTTCGTGCGACGTTTGAGCGCGAATGAAGCAGCGGTTCGCTCAGGAAAAAAAAAATTTAAGTGTTCCATTTATCGATGTAGCACCCTGAATCACAGGGCAAGAATTATTGAGGAGGCACAACAGGGCTTGCTCCGGCGGCGCAATAAAGTCACGGCGCCGGGCATGGCACCGACGTGCGCTCTGTCGCGAGGCGCCAAAGGGAAAAGGCTCGCCGGTTCAAGGTCAGTTAGTGCATAGCCGGCTGCTGCCGTGGGCAGACGACGCCGACGAATCCCTTGCGCGACTGGACTTTCATTGGAGTTGGTTTGCGGAGGAAAAAATCATCGCGTTTCAAGCATTTTTCATAGGACAAACAGGCTTTGCTTTCTTTAGAACGTGAAACCTACAATAAAAAAAACCTTGGTTGAGAATCTACGTATGATTAGTTCCAGTAAATGATAGTTCTTATCCTCTATGCCATTAGTTCATATTTAGACTGTCCTAACTTCGCCGCCCTGCCTGTACATCATGAAAAGCGCGCACAAATCTGTGAAGCCGCCCGCAAGCGGCGAACCACTTGTGGCGAGAAGATGGCGTCGGCAGACGTCGTCTGCTCCAGGATTCCTTCTAGTGCTTCGTTTCAAGCGCGGTATGGCTTGCAACTAGGGCAGTATTTATTATTAACTGCTGTTAAAATGTCCATCACTTCTATTTATTTATTTTACACAACGAAATCTGGCAATTTTCATAATATATTCGATGATATTATACGATGTTTGTGTGTCGCATCCGTAGAAGAACATGTAAACTATAGCAACGTGCTTGACATGCCATCTGTTGTGCTGCTCCGCAAGCTGCATTTCCTCCTCTCCCGACAGTGACATTAACGCGCCGCCCGCCCGCGCTGTGCCGGCCCAGCAGATTCCCCTCCTCAAATACTTCTTTCTCCGTGCCCTGAATACAGTACCTGCACTACCGATAGTATGACAGGAAATTACGATTACTTCGTGATAATATTAGTTAGTTCATTATACACTTGGGTACAAATTAAGAGCTGCAATAGCTCATCTAGTTTATCACTCCGTAAAAGCAACGGATCTGTATTTCGACGTGTGCACACGTTTTGAAAAAGGAGGTTGCACTTAATGCATGACATCGTCTGCCTTTTCTTACCTAGTTTGCTTGTCGTCGCCGCAGTAATTTACAAGCAGATTAAGCTTAAAATATCGCAGAAACAACTCATGTTGCCTTCAAAATACTCGCCATAATGCACCCTGCGCCATGCGGAGGAACCTCAGCTGCGGCGATGGGGCACAGAAGCAATTGCTGTGGTTGTTCTCAAGTTGTAGGATAGTGTAGCACGTTTTGTCGTAAAGAGGTTTAACAGTGCGAACATTTGCATAAAGTTACCCCGAAATACATCGTTGCATGTATGACTTTTTGTCGCTTGTGCTAAAGAAATTCACACTGCTTAATTAAAGGAACACTGATGTGAAAGAAGAATGGATGGGGCAAGGCAAGCACATCCCCCCTCGCCCCATCAGCATGCCAAAAGACACGGTGAAGTAAGGGATGGGACAGGCATTCTCGATTAACTCCACGCTGGAAGAAATACCACCTGTAAAGAAAGGGTTGGGCAAAGAGACGATACAGGCAGGAGGCCACCGTTTCTAGCTGCTACTTATTCTTTCTCGACATCATCTTTTTCTACACTGCCCATGAGAACACTGTTACAACGAGTACCAAATTGTTATTACCCAGGATTCCCTGTGTTGCTAAAGCAGCGTCACAAGCATCTGGCTTGCATGAAACCTTGCACTTACTTTGCTTGCCGCGAGCATGATGTGTAGTAAGGGACATCCCATGCTTGAAGCACCTGAGAGCAAAGTGTGCCATTTGAGTGGGCAGTGAGGCTCACCTGTGACATGCAATATGTTAACAGGTTGTTCACAAATGACAGAATGAAAAAATAAAGGTACAAAGAGCAATATAAAATTTGATTTTATCTTGTGCTGCGGAAAAACCTTACCTAGGCACAAGCAGATTGTATTCAGAGGGGAGAAAAAACAGGTAAAGTGGATAATGCAACGAAGCATGTTCCCTGAATTTTATTATTGGCACCTGGCTGCATACGGCTATCTTATCCTGTCTGATGACGGAGCATCTTCTTAAAAGGGAAGTACTGTATCGTGTTCACCCCTCATCTTGGTCATTCTGGCTTGGTGAACAACGCTCCTGATGTGAGGGTGTGTGTTTCCTGAAAAAACTGTGCTTCAGCATAAATATATGCTGGCCAAATGACATGACATTTGATTTTCCAGCTGTCAACCGTGCATGTCTATTTATTCGACTGCTACTTCGCGAATCTGTCCTGGCCAATTTACTTCGGAGCTGAAGTTTGCTCTATTACACTTCATTCAGTTCTGGAACCCTGCATTCTGTTTGTCTCTGCGGCAATATCTAATACAGTGCATGCAGTGTGTCAATATAGGCAGCCAGCTGTTTTAGCTGAACATTTCTGCGTTTTGCTTATTGCTCACCGAGGGCCAAAAGCATGTTTAAAGTGTGTGTCTGCTCCACTCAGCCAGTGTGTTTAGCCCAAACATATGCTTACCTAAATAAGCTTATTTAAATAAGCTTATAAAAGAAGCACAGAATACACACTAAGCAAATAATGAATGAACGAATCACAAGAGATCTACAAAGGAGGTATTGAGATACTAGAGTGCCGGGTACTTATTTCACTTGACTTTTAAACAACTGATAATGTTGCACAGTAATGCTCACACTCTTGCTGCTGCTCCCAGATGTCTTCATGTCCAACATCTCCTTGTAGTCCTTGTCAGCCCTGGGAGAAATGAAACAAATTTCTATGCTGAAATGCCAAATACTATGTCAAAACATTGTACAATGTGTATAAAAACAATTTTGGAGGTATTCAGAACGCACGTTTCTCAGAAAAGAAGTTCCTTCCTCTTAATACACTAACATTCGAACCCAGGTGGGGGCAAGACAAAACAGCACAAGGGTGTTTTCAAGAGATACTGACAAAACTGATAAAACCTAAGCAACAGTTAGGAATAATGGACGGGTCTAAAGTGACAGAGACATTCAATTATTGGGGACACACTGTGCACTGAATGGTGCCTTTCAATGGCAAGTCTGGTTGCCGACAATAATAAGCAACAATGTAGTTACATGTTCACTTTCCCACTGCCAAATAAGAAAAGTATAGTGGAATCTCCTTAAAGGGACACTGAAGTGAATTTGTCAAGCTCCCGTTTTTGCTTGCACTGCGTAGACTGGCTCAAATTAGCACACTTTTCATCGTTTATCCGGTTGACAAATCGGTAATTATTTTACAAAGCGCGAAAGAAGAAAAACTACCATGCGCGGTTTGCGGCGGCCGCACCAACTAAGGCTGTGACGTTGGGAGGAGGGGCGCCGTGATTGGACGATGCCCAAGGTTAGCAATCAAACAAGTTTCGGTTTCGGTTTCGGTTCTGTAAAACATAACCAATGGTGTTGTTGGATGGGCATTCTCAATATCTCAGTAATCATCGTACCGCGCTTGTGCCTTGTTGTCGGCTGTAAAATGCACAAGATAAGCCTCCCAGGACGGCTTGTAGTCGTAGCATTCACTAGCCGAGACCTACGCTGTGCATGAACGCCCTCCGCGTACCCGCAGACGCCCAAATGTCATGCGCTTTTTCCCCACATTTGGAGCTTGCCTCCCTCATGCCTGTATCGTAAAAAGCGTGTTCGCACCAGGCCAAGGGTCTGTTCATTCTGGCCTGTGCCCACTACCTGCAAGCAGTCGGGGCTTATGGCAACAGCACGCCAACGAGAACTCGCTAGCGCGCCAGTGCCAGCCTGCGCGCGTTCTGTGAACTAGTTCGTGTAGCCATGAATGTTGCGGCCCAAAAAAAAGTGAACTCAATATAAAAACATCGGCGGAAAACAAAAAAGTTAACTTACAAAAAAAAAAAAAAGCACGTACCCGCGGGGATTCGAACTCGTGACTTGCAAAACACTAGCGGTGTTTTGAAAGTCACCAGCCAGCGCCCCCGACCACTGAGCCACAAAGCGGGATGCGAAGGGCTTGCTAATATAGGGTATATATTGTACAACCGGTTTACACTTTTATTTAGTTTTGGCATTTCAAGCAGCTTAGGTGACTATTTGTTGTACTACGCTCGTGCAGTAAGCGTCGCCCGAGTTTCCACAGTAGCTCACGTCTAGCAATTGCATTTCGTAGACGGAAAAGCGTTCGCAGATGCGTAGTAGTGCTTGCTGACCGCTGTGCTTGTCTCGCCCAGCGCAAAAAAGTGCTTCCCGCGCCCTAGTTTTACGCTGTACGGTAAAAATATCAGTTGATTTTATTTCCTTAGTACCTATATTGACTTCGCTGACTCTTGTCCCGCCTTCAAGAGGCCTTATATTTTCCTACTGGCGTACCAGTCAGCGAAGCGTCGCATGTGCGCTTGTGCAGCGCTTGTGTGAAGCGACCTTGACTTGGAGCTAGATACAGTGTACAAACACACCAAGTAAAGAAAGGCACATTCTTCCATTCACAAACGTTTCCTGGCTTCGTTTCAACTAAGCGAACGAATTGCGACCAAGCAATTTTTTTTAACCTCCTTGATTGCGACGACCCGCCGGCGGCGGGCGGACGAAACGCTGGGCCGACTGACTCTGTCTGAAGGCCGGGGAGCCGTGCATTAGCGCAGCCAATTGCCAGCTCATCCCCTCCTGACATCACACGAAAACGCCACAGAAAATGGGCGAGCGTAAAGAGAGGAGGACAGTATTTTCGAATTAGTTTTGTATACTAAATAAAATCGCGTAAACGCGCCTAGACTGGTCGAAACATGGCCTGGGGACTCCGGACTACAATTTGCGCTAGTAATCCCGCAATGTTTACATATCACTTCAGTGTCCCTTTAAAAATAAAAATAAATGGAATTACTGCCTAAACGAAAGAGAGACACCAGGAAAGTTTGGCCTTTCAAAATGGGACTGTTTAGAAAGAAGCACACTTGTTGCATAAAACACCAGTTAAAAAAAATATTTCACTGGTACCATTAAGGCTCCACTGAACAAGGTTACACTATATTTGATGAAACAGGCTTGATCAGTTGCATATTATATCGAGCCATATGCAGAGGTCATGCCACTTGTGAATAGTAGTCACACATGCCACATTCCCTTGGGATCAAAAGTTGAGCGAGAATTAAACTCTTATAGGGTACTTTGTTCCTTTAGAAGAAAAATGCATCTATAACTACACCACAGCGAATTCCCTCGTTACACATGGCAAGCTACCAATGGAAACCTTTGAACTCAATCTCAAATAGCTTCCCTTTCAGAGCCGCTTTCTTCAAATGCTGAATGTAAAGAAAGATAGCTGACTGCAACTACTCTCCACGCGGCGTGATGTAAAGTGTAATAAATTATGCATCTCAAGTGTGGGATGGACATCAAACAATGCAGAGTTAGATATGAAGTCTGATAATGGAATCTGATAAGAGGACTGATGGGTAGTGTGTCAAAGAGTATGGCAAGTTGGATGAAAACCACGATGAAGGTGCTGAAGAACAGCATAAATTGGGGTCTACTAGGGAGCGTCAAATAGGTATTTATTCAAAGAGGTATGACAATAAATTCAGCGAGTCACATGATCAAAGGTGATGAGTGATCATGTGAAAGGGGGGAGCTATAAGAGAGAAAAATAAAGAGTGTGGAGAAAAAAGCACAAATTTAAGGCAGAGTTTCTATGCGTTTGACAAGGGTAATGACGAGATGTGCTGCGAGCAGTCTGATGAGACCGACTCCAGTTTAAAGTTGTCATTATGTGCTACGGGGACCTGTGCTTTTTTACACTGCCTGCACTAGTGATTTAGCTATAACTGAAAATTGTGACAGGGGTGATGAGAAAGATTTCAATTGACGGTTCCTCTAAACTACCAAGCAACCTCCACAGCTCTTCCCTTGGCCCCTTCCTCCCAGTTACACACATAAACCCTCATTCTTCCCTCTTGGACAGTGACTATGAGAAACTCAGAGGTACTGGTATCAAACAGGCCTTGTTTTATGGTTGTTTGAGTGAAGGCCCTTGGGAGAACGTTCTTTCGGCATCAATGTAAGTATAAGCACATGCAAAGGCAAGTAATCATCGAACTATGAATGCAACAAGGAGTTAAACGGTAAGCGCATAAATTAATTTCGAGGTAAGTGCTATGTAGCATACTTGTCCCCTCCGCCGCACTTCCCTATGCAACCTCTGTTCTGAAGTGGGTGTTGGTGACACACACGGACATCTGGACTGTGCTCCACACAGCCGCTAGGGAAAAAAGAATAAATTTACATAGGCCATCTGCCATAGCTCGGCGGGCTCACTCACGAGTGCACTCACCCCCCCCCCCCCCCTCCCCACTCATGAGTGAGTGGTGAATGAGCCTCACCATCGTTTTGGACTAGCGAGTGTGAGTGCGAGTCAGAGTGAGCCCCACGCGCAATGAGCCCCACTCACCCCTGCAACTCGAGGGGAGCCCCGCTCACCACTCGCCGTGAGCCCCACTCACCACTCACCACTCGCAAGTGCACTCGTGCTACTCGCGCCATTTGCGAGGCTTACCACGGTGAGTGCCACTATTGTGCTTGTACTCGCTATTGGCTATTCATAGCAGGAGCTGCTCACTGTGATGGTTGTTAATGGCGGATTGCTTTTAGCTTCGGAAATATGTCGCCACTGAGCTCCCGCTATGGGCACCCTACAATTAACTCTTTGGTGGCGTGTTGATTTAGGAATTTGATTTTGGATGGCCTTCTGACGCCGCAATGCACTAATACTGTTCGTGTTCATGGCTCATGGAGGGTCTACTGCACACACTCGCGTGCGAGGGGAGACGACGAGTGGTGAGCGCAAACGCAAGTGAGTGCGAGTGGTGACAGTGAATGGTGAGCTTGAGTGAGTGCGAGTGGTGAGCGTAAGCGCGAGTGAATGCGAGTGATCATGACGAGCAGTGACCATGAGCGTGACTGAGTGCGAGTGGTGGAGGGCGCGTAGTGAGCACGAGTGCAAGTGAGTGCGAGTGATGAGGGCAAATGGTGAGCATGAGTGTGAGTGAGTGTGTGAGGAAAAATATATTTTTCTGTGTGAGTGTGAGTGAGTGGCACCCAGTTTTGCCGAGGTATGGCATCTGCAAGTGCCAGTAAAATTGGTCACTGAAACAAGTCAATCCTTGAAAGGGAGGTGTGGCCAGTGACTAGCACCATGCCGCGAGTGTCTTGCCATAAATACAGCAAATGCACCTCCAACAGCATTAAAGTAAACCACTTTGTTCTTGTCCACGCCAGATTGGGAACAGCGCCGACAGCAATAGTGAATTTTGGCAGCGGACATCATTAGGCAACACTTCTATTACCCTTCACTACTGTTTGTCCCGTGTACAGACACAGGACAATAATTTATTCCACTCACTCACTCATTCAATTCACTCATTCATTCCACGAACAATAATAGAACGGAATAACCTACAACAGCACATTGCCACAGAAGCTAGCCTAACGAAATTTCAAGACTTTTTAAGGAATGAAGCAACCTAATTGTGTTCTTGCTTGCATATATTGACCTTTTTATCTTTTTTTTTTGTAGTTATGTGCTTGCTTTGTAGTTATGTGCTTGAAAAGTTCTTATTGCTTGTATTTTTTTTCCTGCGTTTGTAATGTGTGATTTTGTTAGTACCCATTCATGTTGTGTTTGATGTATGCGAATGCTCCCTCCTATGTAATACCCTCCTATGGAGGGCTTTTAGGGGTACCTGAATAAATAGATAAATAAATAAATACAGGGCACAGCCACAAGCAACGAAAGAGGTGCTCCTGGGGTCAACTTCTGCTCCCAGTTCTGCTCCACAATGAAGTGAAGAGTCGATCACAGTGATGACGCCTAGTTTTCACAAGTAAGGGACAACCTTTTGCTAAGAGTGATGTCTGCATCACATTTGCAAACAAAAAAATAAAGAACAGTACACGTGACTTGTTTCGGGGAAGGGGGGGGGGGGGGGGGGGAGTGGAAAGGTGCCACACACACCTTGGCCTGAGCTCGGCCGAGAGGATGCCCAGGAACTGCTCCACCGCGTCGGGGCTTCCCGCGATGCTGCCGCGGAGTGTGCGGTGCGCAAAGGTGGGGAAGCCGCACAGCTGGGCCAGCCGGTGCCTGGAAGCCAGCAGCTCGTCCAGCAGGTGGCTCTGGTGGGGGTCGGGGTGCAGGTAGGCCCGGTACGCGGCCTCCCGCACCTGCCAAGGTCGATGGTGGACAGGAATGGGGATGCACCACATTTTCCGGCTCACAAGTTGCACCCCATATAAACTGCTGTTTTCTCAGAAAAATTCAATAGCACAGGATGCTCGTGGTAACTGACTACTGCAATAGTCATGCCATTAATCTGAAATGAGATGACTAAATTATCCCCCAAGGCAAAGAGATTTTACGTGATTGAGCCGACAAATCTTGGCAGCCCTTGAGCAATCTTCGGTAAGGTTTCTTGCTATTTTCATTTATTTTTCTTCCCCCTTACTTTTGGTACGTTGCAAGTGGGGGCATGCGCTACATATAGAAGAAATTTAATCTGCGCACAAAAAGTCTTTTTTTTTTTTTTGTCGAGGTAACAATTATTGCCAATAAAGGTGGAATGAAATACAAGCAGCAAGAAAGATGGCATGCTCTTGTGTCCTTCCTTTGTTGAGATTACAATTACATCCTTCTCACCACTGAGTGCTTGAAGAAGGAATGAGATACACAGCAGAGCTGTAGACACTGACCCAAAATCTCTGGGAACTTGTCTAGTAATGTTAGCAGTACCAAAAGAATAAAAAGCCATGACAATTAGGACAGCGGTTCCTCACCAACTCATTGTCAGCATCAGTGTAGAGGCCAGGAACAATCACATGGTCCCCATCACTGGCAAAGCTGTAGCAAGGTAAGCAAAGAAAAGGTCATGGGTTATACACTGATAACGCAATTTATAGCGCTAGATGACACGACAATGCTTACCACACAGAGCTTTGGCACTGCTTTGGAACTTGCAAGTTCTCCAGGTAGACACTGCAGTCTGATAAAATGCTGCCCTTTTGAACTTTTTATTTTTGAATGAAAGGGGAGGCCTCCATGGGGCCTAAATTTCGGAATGTGCCAAGGATTACCCAAATAGTAAAACTGCTTGATAATAAACACCTCTATAGCTGCAACGATAACAATAAAACTTTAGATCTGCTCCCTTATGATGGACTACTTAAAGGTGTAAAACTGTAGATTTGTTTTGGACTATTTTGGTTGATTGATTGATTGATTCTGGGGTTTAACGCGCCGACGCAACGCAGGCGATGAGGCGCGCCGTAGTGGAGGGCTCCGGATTAATTTTGACCACCTGGGGATCTTTATCGTGCGCCGAAATCTCGTACACACGGGCGTTTTTGCTTTTCGCCTCCATCAGAAAAGCGGCCGCCGCGACCGGGAATCGAACCCGCGACCTCGTGCTCAGCAGCGCAACGCCTTAGCCACTGAGCCACCGCGGCGGGTTGGACTATTTTGGACTATCTTTTACTATTTGCAGAGACCATACACTTATGCCTACGGTCTGGTGAAGGCGGACAGTGCCACAAGCATAGCTGCCAGTTAATCAAATAAAAAGCTGTACCAAACAGCACAGACAGCAAAAATTATCTTTTTTCTTGGGCCAAGCCATCCTTGCATCACAGTCAATGGTCAGTCAATTTAGGTAAAACCACAACTAATTTGACTTGTAAGCTACACACAAATAGATAATGCGAGTAATGCTAACATTTCCTGAAAATCAAGTCACAAGAACACCGAGCTTACAAAACCTGAACACAAACTACCTATGAAATGGCCAGTTCGGGCTTTGGTAATCTTAGCTCTATTGTGGAACACTTGGCGACTAAAGTAAAAAGTGCTGTAAAGGAAGTCTTCCAAACATACCATGTTTTTAAAGTTAACTAGAGCTGTTTAACTAAAGCCATATAGGGACAAGAAACGACAACCAGTGGACAATTAGGGTAACGGAGTGGATACTGAGGGGCGGGTCTAGAAGAAGGAAGGCCATTAACCCAATGGAGGGATGAAATAAGGAAATTTGGGGGTTAAGAACGGGTCTGGGCAGCGTAAGACAGGAGTGATTGGAGGCGAATGGGAGAGGCCTTCGTCCTACAGTGAACCTGAGTAGGCTGTTTATGACGACAATGATGAGAGCTGGTTTTATGAACTATAGTACTTTAAACTTAACTAATAACAGGGAGCAGCAGCTACGAAAACCCGGGTGTTTTAAAATGATGCCCACACCCCTATTGTGAAGCCAGTTGATTGACATAGTTTAACATAAACCTACAATGAAAGACATTTGGAATAAGAAACCAGTTAACTAAGCTTGTTTTTTGCCACATCTGGACACTGAAGAGCAAAAGCGGGCAGACAGGATGCACGAGTCATAATTTTTTGTTCCAAAATAGCATTTACAGATTAGTGTTGTTGTCTGTTTAGGAAATAATTAAAAACAGCCTACCTCCAAAGAATTGTTCCCCACGAGAGAACAGTAGAATCAGGAAATCGGATCACTACTGACCACGGGGAACTGTGCCTGCCTGAACAAACAGGTGGCTTCACAGTGAAGGTCGAGGTTGATGCGAAGAAAAACTCTGACAGACACACACAGATAAGAGTAAAAATTAACAGGACAACGGCAGCTTCAATTTGGGCCTACCTTACCTCTACGTGCCACCTCACCCGCTAGAATTATTTAGGAAGCGATGAATGAGATGCATACACACACACGACAGCTTTCGAAGACCTCCGGCCAAAGAATTTTGCAGCCACAGACACTCTCTTTGTTCCCAAGCATTTGTTTGTCAATTTACCGTCGCAGTCCTGTGGGCCAGCTTTTGCTGAGGCTTTAACTCTAGCCGTGCATTGTGTGTGATAAGTCCCCATGCATCAGACGTTGCTTGACACAAATAAGACTGTTCACTAGACAATGAATGCACACTAGCATAAAAAGCTTACTGATTACATAGAAAAAATAGAAATTTAAAGCTGAGTGTGCTTTTTTGGCCTAACTAGCAAAAAAGAAAGAGGTCAGTCTACAGACAGCCCTTTTTATGGCCTCGTCAGAGCACCAAAGAAGTCCAACGTTCTGACTCAATTAGACTGTAGAATGCTAGGACGTTAGGACTTATGCCAGAAGACCTTATACCATAACACATCCGTACAAGTTCTAGAAGTAAGCTTGCAAGCCCAGGCCTTCACCTACCAGCCCCGAATGCTTTCTGGAAGGTCGGATTTCTTGACAGCGCGTGGCTGCAGGGCATTGTTGGAGAAGTGGCTTCCCACTTGGAGGGCATAGTCGTTGAGGCTGACAACTTCTTTTCGCTGAAACAAGATGTGGAACTGTGTGAGAGATGCACAGTCAGTAGCAAATGAAGAACAAATGTTTCATTCGGTCATTATCTGTTTGTCATTTTCTGTAGTGCCCTTTTGTTTTGCTTGCATAGAAACAATGAATTGAACCTTACTGCATTCAAACCTTACGGTTTCAAAAGCGCTCTTCTTTTTCTTTGCTGTTCACAATAGCATCAAAACCTACAAGCCTTGATGAATTTTTTCCCGCATTCAGCACCTTATAGAGCACCATACAACTTGAGCAGAAAATGTAGGGTGACCTTTTCTCGTCAGCAAAAATCGTAGCTGAGTGGCTTGAAGTTCTGCTCCTGAAGCAGCAGGGCCAAGTTTGATCCGTCAATCTGGCTGGCTAACTGGCCAGAGCTGCCCAGATCTATGGTGTGTCCGTGAATGCACGCACAGAACTTTAAAGCTGAGTTGAGTACTGTGACAGGCATTTTATGCCCAACAGAAATGTTTTACAAAATATAATGTTACGGGTTTCATCAGATAAAACCCTGGCCGTACATTAGACAGTTTTAGTTGAGCGCACACAGCAGCTCTGCGCGCGCAAGGAACTTGCAGAGGTGCGAGAGCGCATGTACAGTACGTAAGCGGCAGCCCGCAAGTTTTGGATTCTTGTGTTGCGGGCTTTGCGGGCCGTGCGCAAGGCCCCTCCCATCCTCTTTCTGGTCGCTCTCGCCCGTGAACGAAAGGAACAAAGGAACGGCGTCGCCCCACAAACTGGTTTATGGCTTCTTCTGGTTAGGTTTACGTCTGGCACTGGCCACCAACCACATGTTTCGTTCGCCAATCTGGCGTTCAGTGGCGCTGCATAACACACAAAGCGCGCATTTCGGCGCTACTGGTTTATCCATGCACCAACTTCTGCGTGCGGTCAACTAAAACTGGTCCTTCACCAGAACTTCACTGCGCGCACTGTGCTGCCCTACGTGCGTGCGCAACTCTCTGCGTACGCTCAACTAAAACTGTCTAATAATTGTGGCTGTGGAGAAAATTTTCGCAATGATGCAGGTATAGATCAAAGGGGCCTATGGATAACAACTCATGCACTAAGCAGTTTAGGTGCTGGGCCAAAACACTGCTGCTGAAACAGCTGCTACAGTGGGCATGCTCATATAATTTATGAACAAGAAATATGAAATGCCAAGATTGGACATGCTCACAAGTTTCACACTACATTTTTACTGTCAAATTGTACAGGGGCAAAAAAAAAAAACAACAACAAAGAGTGCAAACCTTGTTAAAAAAATGAAGAGAAAGGAGGCTTCAAACAGAGAAAAATTTTATTTCAGTTGCAAGGATTAGAAAAACTGAGTATTCTTCAAGTGTAGCTATATTATCGAACAACTACATTGATTCAAACACTGCTCACAGCAGCAAATGAATAAATGTCCCCATATTTTACGAGCCGCTTCACTAATTTGAGGATGCAAGCTTCAAAGCTGCACTCACAGTGGAGTCATCCAGGTGGATGCCGCTCTGCTCGAAATCAAACAGGAACAGCTTCGACACGTGGTCGTCCTCCTCTGTGGTGGGCACAACATCCCCCTTCTCCACTACTGCCTTCAATGCAGTGTACAGCCTCTTGTTGGTGTTTAACCTGAAAGAGGCAGCAGAATGCATGGCAGGACATTTGGAGGCTGTTACGCATGAACCTATTACCTGCAACAATCTGTAATCATAACAAAAGAACTTTGAAACGTGTGCTTCTTCTCAGGATGAAAAATTGCAGTTTCCCAATCTTTTTTTTTCTCTCTGCTACTTGTGGTTTTGAAGTAGGAGTGCGGCGGTGACCTTATTTATTGCCCTTACAGAAAAAAAGAAAGCAGAAGATAAAAAAAATAGGAAAGCTTTTTCTGGAAATGCTGGCAGCCCAAAAAAACGGTTTGTTCAAGTTCAGTTAGAGGAGGGAACCTCTAATTACTTGTCACAGTAAAATTAGCAACTGGGCCACAAGGTTTCAGTAAGCAAGCTAGCTCCATTACCTCAAGGTCAAACGCAGATATGAAAAGTCAGCTTGGCGCCTTTCAAGTAAGTTTTTAGGCACTGTATAAGTAAACTATCTTTGGTTTTAGTGTGCAGCGCTTTGGCGGCCGCTACTGAGGTTTGACATCGGCATCGGCGTCATAACCGAGTGAACAAAGACAGAAAGAAAACAGCATAGTAAAGTGTGGCGAAAGTGTGAAGGAGAGGGCAGTATGCCGAGCCCACACGAGACGCTCCGCAGTAGCGACGCATGGCAAAAGTGTGAGGGGGAGGCAGTGAGATATGCTGAGTGGTGGTGACGCGCTGCAAGATGACGCCATAGCAGCGTGCGCCGTCGCACGCTTGACGATCATGTGCGGTTCTTTTGCGGTCCTTTCCTGAGGCGCAGTTTGCGCCGCTGACGCGGAGGCTTACCATCGCTGCCATCGAGAGGACCCATGAGTGAGTGCTCCCTGAGCACACTGCAGCACACAGAAGTGAGTGCTGAACAATGAGTAAGGCAACCGGTGGATGTGCTTCACATCCTCCTTGTTGCGTGGCTCATTTGAACCACGTGACATTTGCGGAGGAGGATCAAACACGATTTACAGCAACAAAACTAAAACCAAAAACTAGACGTACATTTATGGCAATGAGAAAACTGTGCAGTGCCACTCTGTGCTGGTGTTAACTATAGACTTCTAAGCAATTCTGGGCATGAAGAAAGATGCGGCAGAATTTATTGGCATTGTTGCAGGGGTCTTTTAATGCACAGCACTCAAGGTCAAGTGTGTCTGGCTTGACAATATCACACCAATATGCATTTTTTAAAGACGATAGTCTTTCTTGGGCTACTTAAACACAGAATATCGGTCATCCGTCTGTGACTCGAATCAGCCACGTGGCCAAAGTGAAACAGAAGCTGCGCAATAGTCTTATATACCCCCAGCCAAATTTAAACGTCTAAGTCCGATGTCAAAGTTCATACTTGTCAACATTGTTGAACAAGAACAGGATATTACGCAAATATAAGGCAGAAAGTCAATACATAAGTGATATTTGCAGTGTTCCTTTATTAAAAAATTTATGTATGCTTGGTTTTTGCAATACCAAATGAAATACTTCATCAACTGCTGTTGCCCGCGCTCGTGGCGACATCTAAGAAGTCAAACGGCAAATGCAACGAAGGTTCCACTAGATAGGTTCCACATTCCGCTTGAAACGCTCTTGGAGTAGGGTAACGTGGTTCTATAAACGTTGTAGTAGGGTGCCTCAATTCACACGTGTCTCTGCCGTACAGCAGTGCTGGCATCGAGGCACCCAACTTGAAATAGTGGAATGCGGTAAATTTAAATTGACTTGAGCGAACCAGGTCTAGTGTGTTATCTTGGGAGGAATGAGTTGGGAGAGGAACAGCATGAGAGGTGAGCGGGAAAGAGAAGGGAGGCATTTTTATGGCAGGGGCACCAGTCGGCTGTTGTCTTTCTTCGACATTTGCAACGAAGGGAGCAGATACGCAGCCGTTTTGTTTTCAAAGACAATTAAGTTTTCCTGACCCAGCGTTGTAACAAGTAGGGGTATGAAGGATTAGTGGGCTAAAAACACTCACTTTTCCACAAGGTTGTTGATGGCAACTGATGCATCCATTGCTGATGAAGAGAATCGCCCTTCTGGATGGCCAATTCTGACAAATTCAGCCTAGAGATAAAAAAAGCAATTGCGAAGCCCAGTGAATGATTATGAATGAACAATACTGAAATGCATAACTCCACTGTAGCACTGCTTCTTTTAGGTGCAATTATAGGGCGAGACCAGCATAAGGCATCACTGCAGGAAATTCTGCTGAGGGATCTAATCTATGGTTGTGATGCCTAGAATCAACAATGCATTTTTCTGACCATAATATGCTATTTTTATTTGCTGCTGAAGATTTCAATACAGTTGTTGTAAAAGTTACGAAATGACACTTCGCAAATACAAAAAGGACATAACATGAGGGACATAAGAGTTTTGATTTTGTTTGTTTGTTTTCATTATTTTCCTGCACTCGCGGCTATGTGTTGCTACGAATTTCTTTAACGACGAGTATCCCTGTTTTGGAAAATGTTGGGCTGATTAACACTGCTCTTTTTTCACGAACATAGTAATAGAAGGGAAAGCATTGTAGAAGCGGTGTTTGCAATTAAGTGGCACCAAGGGGTTCGTTTTGGTGGCGAGGGTTTTAGTGGGCCAGTTGCACGGCTCAACATCAGAACCACCGACGATTGGAAAACTAACCATGTCTGCAACTCGGCAAAGAGCGTCCGACAGGTCATCAAAAACTTGAACCATCTTGCGGCTCCGTTTAGGATCCGTCGCTTCCCTGACGTACTTCTCCGCATCATCGATGGCCTGCTCTTTCAGCAGATAGAAGCCCGACGGTTCTTGCAAGACAGCGTGACCGAACAAGCCCTGGAGAGGAGAAATACAACAGAAGCATTTAAAAAGAACTTGGGCTCACTGGTGCAGTAACTATAATACGCAATGCGGGATAACTCATTTGTCTCACGGGAAAATACACGCCGTTGCTACTAATCTGAAGTTCTCAAGGACAACAGGCGAAACCAAGTCAATGCACTCACCGAACGTTCGCCGAAGCCGAATTGGAAGTTGTTTTTCCTCTTCCCGATGCTATTGAAGCGCGAAGCCAAACGCGACCAAGTCGTCAAACACCGCTTGATTCTTGAGGAGAAAACACCGCGAGAGATAACTGGTTTCACTGCGGGTAACATTGTTACTCCGCTTGCCATTATTCATACAGCGAAACCCGACCAGCCTGCGACTGAGGCTAGTAGTGCTAGAACCACATTTTCTGCTTATTCGTTATCACTCCAGGAAATAGCAAATATTTCGTTCAATTCAAGGTTGTTTAGAGTTCGTCAAAGCAAGCATGAAACTTGTGCTGGGCGCTGCCATGTTGTTTGCTTCCGTTGACAAGTAGACAGATGAAGTTTACACCTAGTTGCATCAGCTCCATTTAGCTGGCTTTAGTGCTGTGAGGCGCGCACTCTGTGAATAAAGAGAAGTTGGTGTCATAACGCCAAGTACAAAATATTTAGAGACAACAAAATAAATATCACGCAATAATTTGCACATATGTTTTAAAGCTATGTAAATGGCATTAATAGATTTCTGGTTTATCTTGCAGATCTTTTCCATGGCTCTGCAGATGGCGGCACGGTCTCTTTAAAAATGGCATCCCGCATATTCGCGTCGTTGCGCGGACCCTGTCTGAATTTACTGCGGCACGATGTACGGCTACACCGCAGCTCGGCACCGCTGTACACGCGGCATTGCCGTGGCTTCAGGACGTCCTGGGTCTCCCGCATGTTCATACAGACGCAAGACACCCCTAACCCAAACTGTCTCAAGTTCCTTCCCAACGTCAAGGTGCTCGAGCAGGGTACCATCGACTTCCCCAGCATCGCCAGCGCGAAGAGCTCGCCGCTGGCGCGTCACCTGTTTCGCGTCGAAGGCGTGAAAGCCGTCTTCCTCGGCCCGGACTTTATCACGGTGACCAAGGCCGACGACGAAATGGAATGGAAGGTGATCAAGCCGCACGTCTTCGCGGCGATCATGGACTTCTTCTCCGCCGGTCTGCCGGTCTTGGACGACGGCGCCGAGACCGGTCAGGTCGCCGAAGACACGCAGCCGAAAGAAGGCGACAGTGAGACTGTGCTGACCATCAAGGAGCTCATCGAGACCCGAATCAGGCCCACGGTGCAAGAAGACGGAGGTGACATCGTCTACATGGGCTTCGAAGACGGCGTCGTGAAGCTCAAACTGCAGGGCTCCTGCACCGGCTGTCCGAGCTCGTCAGTGACGCTCAAGGCTGGAATCCAGAATATGCTCCAGTTCTACGTGCCTGAAGTGAAGAGCGTCGAGCAAGTCGTAGACGAGGCGGAGAAAGTCTCCAACGAGGCGTTCCAAAAGTTGGAAGACACGATAAAGAGGAAAGGGGTGGACCCGTAGCGCGTCTTCTGTCGGTCGGTGACACTTAAACGAGCGTAACAGATCGCTAGTACGTCTAGAAGATTTGTGCTTACACATGCAACAGGAAATCACACCCAGTGCATTAGTTTAAGTGGCATTCGGGCATGTTGCATGGAATGTTTCTAGTACATAAAGTTCCTTTCTTGAAATGTCACGTCATGCGAGGTGTTTGTTTGAGCTAGCTAATGAAGCAATGTCCGCGTTGAAGCCGAGTTTCATCGCTTCTCCTAAAGCCGTACTATGGCTAATCAAGTTTTGTCTGTGTGTCAGCAGTGCTGTGCGTATACAGTTTTGGTTCTATTTCTGCTGCTTATCATTTTGGATAAATTATATTTTGAGTGCAGTTCAAGGTTAAAGTTAGTAGTAAAAGTAGTTGTGGGCCCTTACAACATTATTTGCGACATTTTGTAAGAGCATTGTCTACACACACACAGTTAGCTCATTAGCTCTCGAATGTCCCACACGGACCATATTTTTGTCCCACACGGACCATATAATTCTGAGATGGCCACGTTTATCGAGATGAGTAGTTTCTGCAAGCTTTATTAAATGGTCCATTGAGAAGAAAAGCTTCTATCCAACATCTGTAATGGCAGAGCGGTCGATGATGCGAAGAGAATAGAAGTAAAGTAACTTTAAAAGAAAAGAAAAATTGGGGCTGGATGGGAATCAAACCTAGGCCTTCTGGAATGTGAGTCGAGGTGAACACGCATCCCCTACACCGCTGCACTCTGTGGTTCTAGCTGACTGAGTATGGACATATTCAATGTCTTGTGGCCTTCGACTTGGGAAGTATGCTGATAAACAGTACACGCAGTCCAGTGTACAATGAGCCCAACATTGTATAGTAGGTAGTTGGGCTCAATACGGTTGTGGTAACCACGCATTAAAGCTGAATATGTACATACCAACATACCCACTGAGGTCGATTGGCCAGTGATGATTACAGCTGCTGTCAGAAACTTATGGCCGTTACTCATTTGGCAGCGACATGCCATACTTGCCCACAATGCTCATGTACCTTCTCAAATGGGTTTGTCAATGATGACAGCTGCTGTGAGAAGTTCATTGCTGATTCACCAATTCCTGTTTGGCTGTGTAATGACTTACCCACCCACAATTCTCACATGCATTCTTAAGTATTAGATTAGATTATTGGGTTTAATGCACCAAAGCTACACCTGGGATTTGAGGTGCGCTGTAGCCGAGTGCTCCGGATTAATTTTAACCACCTGGGGATCTTTAACGTGCGCCTAAATCTCGGCACGCAGGTGTTTTCGTTTCTCATCTCCATCTGAAGATGCAGCCACCACGGCTGGGATCAAACCTGTATACTCTGGCTCAGCAGCACAATGCCGTAGCCACGGAGCCACCGCAACAGGTATACACTCAGTGGGTTTGGTCAGTGATGATGGCAGCAGCCATTCAAGTATTGCAACTTACTCATCAATTCTTTTTGGCGGCAACGTCACCATACCCACTCGAAGAAGCACTCCGCGACATTCAAATGGACATTGATGCTTAACCGATGAGCAGTGCTTACGTACCCTTGAAGTCCTGTTTTGCATAGCATGGACTGGTGGTAAAGCCTATGTAGCAAAAGGTCCTGCTGGATGTAAACTGCAGTTAAAAGTGAACTTATAGCACCCCTCCCCCCCCCGGTTATAGCTCTTTCCGCAGGCATAGCTCCTGTGTGTGAAAGATACAGTTTGAGCATAGATCTGCAATTTTTCGTAAAGTGGCTACCAGTGAAATTTCAGGTCATTTACACACGTAAAGTAAAATGTCTGGTGTTGCTGTTTCAAAGGTTATCTCTTTCATGAGCATATCAGCATGCCGGGAATTTTAATGGTTCTTTAACTGTTTTGCTTGACAGGCTTGATGGAATTTGTGGCGAAATACTGCAGTGCAACAAACTCCATAGGGCAGTGCAATATATAGTTCATTCCATAAGCTAGCTGCAGCACTGTGGAGGCTACATTGTTGTCCCCCTCAGGGCGCCTAACTCACCGCGACGGAGGCGACAAAAGGCGCCGGGGCCTTGCGGTGCCACTTGCCGAGAGGGGAGAAGGGAGTGTCCTTTCAGGACCCCCTTCACGGCGGATTAGGCGCCCTCAGTGGACGCACTATTGATAACAATGTAGCCTCCACAGTGCTGCAGCTAGCTTGTGATATGAACTATAGATGATGGGACGGGCCACGCTATGAGCACCGCACTGCCCAAAGCTTCAACAGGGTTGAAGTGGTTGCCGAAGGTGGCGTGGTGCTTGAATTACCATAACAGGTTTCTGTAATTCTGCACATACTTATGTTGAGGCTACCACCTGCTGTCAAGTGAATCCTTACCACAGATTTGCTTAGCTCGTCTGCATAAAATCCAGCTGTAGGTAAATTGTACAATGTTGCTTTTGGTGTGTACAGCCTCGCCTTGGTGGGTATGGTATGGAGTGCTGGTATTCATCCGGTCTGCTATACTGGACGTCAGTTGAGGTGAAGTTATTAACATGGATTCGCTATACAAGAGGACATTGTTTAGTTCGTTCCAATATACACATTGCCTGAAATATAGTTCGACCTCATTATAATGAAATCGCACAGAGCGAGACCACATTCGTTGTAAAAGTAGGCACAAAAATTTCTGTAAATATATACAACAGAAAACAAGTGCAGCACGCAGCAGACACCATACACAATAGAATGGAACTAAAGAGCTCTATTTTAAGACCTGCAATACACTGTCAATATATACGGTATTTTTGCACCTATAACCTACTCCTGTATATAGCCTGTACGAACTTTTATAGATAAACGTTTATATATAAGCCAACGTTTATATATAAACGTTGGCCCGTACACCATGTTGTGCCCACAGGCACATACAAGCTATATTCCCACATATTCTCTGCAACGTTGACAATGTAATGCAACCTTTCAGTAAAGATTCTTTGCAGGAGCTTCAACTATGCATGTTAACTTGGATAATAAGTTTATCCATGCGAGAAGCAGAATTATTATCAATACCATTTCGTTGCACACAGCACAAGTTTTACTGAAATTCATGATTACCCAAATTTTGTTTGTTATGCAGTAAAAGCTCGTGAATTTTAACAGCAAGGGGAAGTTTTCTCAATTCTAATTAATGAAGGTTCAAAATAATTGAAATGAGTAACAACACTACACACTGAAGATGGAGCAGTTCAGAACTACAGAAAAGACGGCCAGCATTCTGTCCGGCCAACACTTCTGTGTTGATGGCTGTTGACAGCAGGTCAACATCCATCGGGGACTGAAACAGGGATGCCCTTTGAGCCCAATACTGTTCATGCTTTACATGGCAGGGTTAGAAAAGAAACTGGAAGAAAGTCAAGTAGGGTTTAGCCTAACCCAAGGCGAAGTGGGTACAACAGCATATTCCGGGAAATGTTATACGCAGACGACATGTTCTTTTAGCTGATAACCAAACCGATATGCAGCGGCTAATAAATATTGCGGCCAGGAAGCCACTGACCTCGGGTTAAATTTCAGTGCAGAAAAATCAGGAATAATGGTTTTCAATGACGCTACCACCGACGTAGTGTCTATCCAGCAAGGCGAATTACCTAGACTGAAGGAATATAAATATTTGGGAGTGTGGATAAACGAAGGGGATAACTACTTAAGTTCTCAGGAGGAGCAACTTAAGGTTAAGGGAAAGCGAAACGCAGCTATAATGAAGCATAGAGCTCTGTGGGGGTATAACAAATATGAAGTAGTAAGAGGAATGTGGAAAAGGAGTAATGGTTCCGGGCCTCACGTTTGCGAATGCTGTACTCTGCTTAAAATCAGACTTCTATCAGGCCTTGAAGTAACCAGAGAACGGTAGGGAACGTTTGGCCTTAGGCGCGCATGGAAAAAACAACTAACGAAGCAGTTCAGGGAGATATGGGCTGGGCGTCGTTTGAAGTTAGAGAAGCTCAAAGTAAAATATGCTTTGAAATGAGGTTGAGGGCAATGGATCAACGAAGGTGGGCAGCTAAGGTTTTTAGGTACCTATACTTGAAAAGCGTGGACACGCAGTGGTTAAGGAAGACTAGACGGCTAACGACGAAATACGGAAAGAACAGTGGGGAATCCAAAACAGCCAAGGTAACCAAAAAAGAGGCAGGCAGATTGAAAACGAATAAATGGAGGGAAAAAATGGAAGCTAAAACGTCGTTAGAGATGTACAGGGCTGAGAAGATGAACATCAGAAAGGAAAATTTCTACGATAATTCCCAGGGCAGTGCTTTGCTTTTTGAGGCTAGAGCAGGTTGCCTGCGAACTAAGAGTTTTGTGGGGAAGTATTCACAAAATGATGGGGTATGTGTGGTCTGCGGAAAAGAAACAGAAACTATGCGGCACATAGTGTTAGAATGTGAGGGTATCCATCCAAATCTACATGAAGGGAATATTGGGCTTTCAGAAGCCCTAGGATTTAAGGGTGTCAGAGAGGAAGTTAACTTCAAGGCTGTCGAGGGGACGAAAAGAAGATTAGAATGCTGGTGGACGAAAAGCAGAGAGGGGAATATTGCCTAGGACAGTTACCACCTGTAACAGGGAAAAGAAAGTATTTCGGGCCTAATAAGCTTTAGGGTCTTCTATAAGCAGTGCTAGTATTAAACCAAGAGTGTAAAACATGGTTATATTAGT
Source organism: Haemaphysalis longicornis (assembly GCA_013339765.2). NCBI lineage: Eukaryota > Metazoa > Arthropoda > Arachnida > Ixodida > Ixodidae > Haemaphysalis > Haemaphysalis longicornis. The sequence goes on along the minus strand of CM023450.1, from coordinate 131,581,527 downwards.
CCTTTTTGGTAAGATGACATGTCATCACCCCGCTTCAAAGGGGAAACCAATAGGAATCATCATCATCATCTGCACTGGTGCTTTGATCTCTTTTACCCCCTCGTCACCGGCAGCGACAAGTTCTGCACTTCTGGCGCGAGATATGATGTCCTCACCTGCCAGTGCACCTCACACCAGGAGTGTAGCTGGTGAAGGGTGTTTCGGTGTCAGAACACCCCCTGAAATTTATGCCTGCGTAAAAATCTAATGCGTTGTTTGGGCGCCCGGCGCCGGTTCTCTTCCTTTTCTATTACTTTAATAATTATTCCGGTGGCGCGTAGCACCCTCTAGGATATATACAGGGTGTCCCAGCTATCATGCACCAATATTTAAAAAAAAAGAGAAATTGCGTAACTCGAAGAAAACCAAGTGCATAATGTTTGCAGTACTGTGAAGAAGCGGAGAGTAATTTTTTCGTTAATGATAATTAATTAATTGTAATTAATTTTCTAACTCGAGAAATACTGTCCTAATCACTAAAGTGTCAATGAGGCACTTGTAGGTAACCACGAGGGGCATCTAACTGCGGTATTTTAAGCGATGAACTAATTGCGTACACATTTATTGTGACTGATAAAGGAAACCCGCGAAATATGAAAAATACCACGTGACAGCGCCTCCGTGCGCACCGTAAAGCAACGCCCTCAAACAGGCTGCCTCTGAGTTAGCCAGAATGAAATACACAAAAGAAAGAAGAAATCGCGACCGAGTTTGTTCCTTATCGGCACACGCGTCCCGCGAATCTTGCTGCTGCTGCTCCTTCTATGCATTCTATTATCAAGGTGATGCGCTGTCTCGTCGGGCGGGTAACACGCGAAGCAGTTGCTTTCAATCAGATTTGTTTGGGGACGCTGCTTTACAATGGGCGCGTGAGCGTCGTCACGTGGTATTTTTCATATTTCGCGGGTTTTCTTTATCAGTCAGAATAAATGTGTACGCAATTAGTTCATCGCTGAAAATAGCGCAGTTAGATGCCCCTCGTGGTTACCTACAAGTGCCTCATTGACACTTTAGTGATTAGGACAGTATTTCTCGAGTTAGATAATTAATTACAATTAGTTAATTAGGTCTCATTAAAGAAAAAAAACACTGTCCGCTTCTTCACAGTACTGCAAACATTATGCACCTTGTTTCTTTCCAGTTACGCCTTTACTCTTTTTTTAAATCTTGGTGCATGATAGCTGGGACACCCTGTATGTTGCTACGCCAGTGGCACAGAGCACTGCACTGGCCACATTGACGTAGTTTGCGTGATACGTCTTATATAACCGTCCACCTAGGGTTTCAGTTTGGTTTTGACGTAGTTTGCGTGATACGTCTTATAGCTGAGGCTACTCAACGAACACTTGTGCCGCTGTCGCTTATGTAATGCCCCCCCCCCCCCCCTCTTTTCTTTTTCTTTTTTCTTCTCTCTTTCTCTCTCTCTCTCTCTCTCTCTCTCCTTTCTTCCTGTCTTTCCCTATCACACCTTTTCTATTCCACCCCTAGCCTCCTCCCAAGTCTTTTATTCCCCTCCCCACCGCACTGGGTTGTATGCAGGTGAGCTCCCTACTGAGCTCAATAATATCCCCAGTGCACTTTCCTTTCCTTTCTTCCATCCAATCACTTCTCTCTCTCTCTTATATAACCGTCCACCTAGGGTTTCAGTTTGTTTTTTCAACCAATTTTACCGTCTTTGTCTGTTATTTTCTCCATTCCGTAAACGGCGATGCCTGGTGTGTAGGCAGCGGGCACGTTTCAATCGCCGTTTGCCAGGCGCCAAGCTGCCGGTGCAGGGGCGGCAGTTCAAATTTTCTGCGGTAGAACCGATGGGCTTTTTTTAATTAATGGGCTTGTTTATACATAGGCTTCTATGGATGCTTGTGGGACCAAATCGTGCGGTTAGAATTGTCCATAGATTTAAAAAATATATTGAAGTTCGAATTAACGAACTTTTATTGTATTTAAATTCACTACACCAGTGTTTGTTATTACGAGGCTTGACTTGCTTGCAATTGCCTTCACACATTTCAGTTTTCTACAAACTTTGTTGCAAGCCTGTTAAAAATGAACGCACCTCAAGGTTTGGAACCGCCAGATAGCAGCGGGATCAAGTTAAAGGAGCACTGACACCAATTTTCCGCGTTAATATTATTGCACAGCTCGCTTCCTTCACTCAACAGAATACCCTGGCTGAAATATGAGCGGCCTGCGACGCGAAGAACATAGTTCGATTGGATCTCATTTATCGCGCCGACGGAGCAGCGCGTGGAGCGGCACTCAGCAAATGGACATCAGCGTGACATCACCCCGTGAAGCCAAAAGAAGTGACGCGACAGCGATCGTCAAAAATTCGTGACGTCACTTCACACGCGCGGCCCCACGATCGGCGAGCGGGCGCCGGTGACGTCCGCACAAAGCGGTGAGGTCAGGCCGGGATTCTGTCATATGCGCCGTTCGGGATGAAAGCGCGGGAATTTGAAACAAACGATTTTCAGGTCGTTCAATGTAACTAACTATCGCGCGCGGAAGTATTTGAAGTGCTGTTCCAGGTTCGCCAAACCACTAAGCATCGATAAAAGCAATAAAAGTGTAACATAAAATTTTCGTGTCAGTGCTCCTTTACGACCAGGTTGTAGACTTTTCGGAGTGTACTGGACTAAAGAAGTACCCAGCTGTTCGTGAAAGTTAGAGTAAGCTTGCTGTGAAAAAAGAAAAACAATACCGAATACCTATTCCTAAAATTTAATGACTGGAGAAATGGGAAGGGGTGCGCGCACCTGTCGATGATTGCAGGGTTTTATGCGCCGACGCAACGCAGGCGATGAGGCGCGCCGTAGTGGAGGGCTCCGGATTAATTTTGACCACCTGAGGATCTAACGTGCGCCGAAATCTCGCACACACGGGCGTTTTTGCTTTTCGCCTCCATCAGAAAAGCGGCCGCCGCGGCGGGGAGTCGAACCCGCGACCTCGTGCTCAGCAGCGCAACGCCTTAGCCACTGAGCCACCGCGGCTTTTTTTTTTCTTTATTACCGTTTGTCTCAAACGAAAAACTAGGTTACAGTAATTTTATAACATTCGCCACCTTTGCGATAAACACAAGTTTAAAATCTCTTCAGTTGAACAAGGTCATCAAGCATTGGTAACCATTCAGGTGGTTCGCTTAGCGCTTTGTATACCTCACGTATGTTGACCATACTCTCAATGAAATACTCTCTGGCGGGCCGCGCATTGGGATCGGCATGCCTGTCAGCCATCCTTGTGCGCCACAAGCTGTGCATGCTGATCAACATAAACATGTCGAATGGCACGCCCCCTGTACCACACACAGACAGAAAACGGATCCCGAAAGGGTTTATGGGCAGGTCCTTCTTAACAGTGCGCTGTAGGATGTCCCAGTGAAATCTCGCGTCTGAGCAGTCTAGAAAAATGTGGTCAATAGTTTCCGGCTTTAAGCATATGCGACAGTTAATGTTCCAATGTATGTCTAATCCTTTCTCGTGGAGCCATGGCTTTACAGGAAGCGTGCCACTGTGGAGCTGAAAAAAGAAACTTTTAACGGAGGCGCGCACGGGCATTCTCTTTACCCTCTGGAGCACATCGCCTTCCCTTCCCACTGCATACATAGACCTGTATAGGGGAATGGGTAACATAACATCAATGAGGTGGTACGTTGCTCAAGTACTCAATCGAAAATCTCACTTTCAATAATTTGAACGCCCATACAACTTCGCGCAGGAAACCACATAGACTCGTTCGTCTACCCCCAAAAGAGGACACAACAAATTCAGGTATGTGATCACAAAGGCGCACTTGAATGACAGTACGTAGAAAGGGATTATTCTGATCCCTTAAGAAACAAAACCTGGACACAATCTGCTTCAGAAACAAGTGGCAGAGCCCCAAGCCTCCTTTTCGAACCGCGCGGAACAGGTTCGAGCGGCTGGTCCGCTCCCAAGTCGATCCCCAAATAAAAACCGCAAACACTCTGTGTAGCTTCTGAACAGAAACTCTCGTCATGGACAGCACCTGAAGGACGTAGAACACTTTGGCTACAAGAAATAAGTTGCACACAGTAGCTCGTGCAAACATCGACAAATCCTTCCCACCCCACCGGGTTGTCTGAACTCTTGCGCGTTGTGTTTCCAGCGTCCAAAATTCGGTAGGCTGCCTGTAGTTATTGAGTGGTACGCCCAAGTATTTGGCCGGAGTTAACGTCCACTGCATATTTTCAAAAACCTCAGGCGTGTCTTCCCACTCCCCGTGCCAGAAACCTAGTGACTTTTTCCAGCTGATAGCACTACCCGTATGTTTACAAAACTTTCCAGCTTCTTTTACTGCCTCTCGAACACTTTCTTTGTCGCTGCAGACTATGGCTATATCATCCGCATATGCCAATACTTTTACTTCGCTCTCAAAGAACTTATAACCACTTATTGTTCCACTGTTCTTAATCTTTAAACAAAACGGTTCCAAGTAGATGGCAAACAACAGAGCACTCAAAGGGCAGCCTTGCTTAACCGACGATAGAAGCTGAATACCTGGCGTAACTTGCTTATTGACAATAAGACTAGCGAAGCAATCCCGATAACACATTTTCACCCCATCCAGTATCACAGCACCCACATTCACGTACTCCAGAATACAAAACAAAATTTCATGTGCAACACGGTCAAACGCTTTTTCAAGATCAAGTTGAAGTATTGCCACATGTCCATTACCCGCATCGCAACACTCTAGGATGTTTCTCATTGTATGTATATTAGTGAAAATTGTCCTTCCTTTAATCCCGCAGGTTTGGTGCGGGCCAACAATGATATCCATTACTGTTTTCAATCGTTTAGCCAACACCTTCATGTATATTTTATAATCAACATTTGTGAGACTAATTGGACGGTAAGAAGTTACAGAGAGTAATTGAACAGAATCCTCGATTTTTGGTACCAAAGCAATGTGTGTCCTGCAAAAGGAGGGGGGCATCCGGTTTACTTTGTATGCGTCGACCAACAATCGATGTAAAGCCGTGGCGATTTCGCTTTTGAACATTTTGTAAAAGGCAGCCCCCAAGCCATCAGGCCCGGGCGATTTTCCTCCGGTTAGCTCATCTATTGCCTGTTCAATTTCACTTATACTGATCGGAGCCTCGAGCTCCGCCTTGACGTCATCATCAACTTTGGTCATAAGAGGCAAGAATTCAGTTTTAAAACCCTCTTCAACGTGCAGTTTTCTACCAAACAGATTATTATAGTAGTCGACAAATGCACCTGCTATTTGGGCTGGGTCTGTAGTGAGCTTATTTTGATGACAAATCTGCTTGATTTCTTTCTTGACAGCATAGCTCTTTTCGTCACTAAGGGAGCGCTTAGTAGGGGCCTCACCCATCCACAAACGCTCCGATCGAGCTCGAACAACTGCAGCTGCGTATCTATTTTGATCTATAATCTCGAGCTTCCCTTTTACTTCCCTTATTTGTTTGTAGAAAATCCCGGGGTTGTAGCCATCATTACTTTTAGAAACTCTAATTCACGTTTAAGCTCGCTTTCTTTTTTCCTTTCTTGTTGCCGCAAGATGCACCCTCTTTCAATAGCAAGCATTTTAACTCCGCTTTTAAACTCTTCCCATGGCTCTATGAAGGTATTCGCCTTTGTCTTGAAGAGTTTTTCTAAAAGGCCATTGACACCGATTAGAAAGCAATCATCCTCAAGTAGCTTATCATTAAACTTCCACAACTCCCAGTTAAAGCGAGAGTGTTTCGTTTTACTTCCTAAGGTAAAATATACCAGACAATGATCACTGAATGAGACAGGCATGACTTCATATTCACCACACATTGGTACCAATTCTGCTGATACGTACGCTCTATCTAGCCTAGCGTGACTAGCCTGCTGATGGTGCGTGTACCGCGGTGATTTACCGCAGGACATAATGGCACCAACATCCTCTAATCCATGTTCCTGAATCAGCTCACTGAGATAACGTGCGCTAGGATCACGAATTGGTTTGTTTTTAAATCTGCCCTCAGCATAGCAAACACAGTTAAAGTCACCCAGCAACACGATAAATCTTTCACACTTCAGGTATGGGTCAATGCGTTCGAAAAAACACCTTCGCTCATTTTCGTCGTTCGGTGCATACACACACATTACACGCCACTGCTTATTTAGATATGAAAAATCGCAAACAACAAAGCGGCCCGTTTCGCAAACAACAACTGTCTCCTCTACGATTCCCACCGTTTTACGAAGGAAAATTGCACATCCCCCCGAATGGCCATTGGCATGAGACACACATACATTGTAGCTTGCTGCAAAGGGTTGTACCATCCGGTCAGTTTGTTCTTGACTCTCAATCTTAGTCTCTTGTACAGCTATAACATCAAGTTCGTGTTCCATGAACAGGCGACTAAGTTGATACTGTCTCCGTTTTGCAGACAGCCCTCGTACATTAAGGGTACCAATGCGTAATACTGTTTCTGTCGCAGTTGTCATTTACAAGCAAGAACAAATGAACTTCACAGTACATACAAATTTCCGGCCAGTGATTGAGTACAAAGGAGTGCCAATGCAATGCTGGGAAAGAAAGGAGGGGGTGGGGAGGAGGAAGGGGCATGAATCACACACACAGCACATTCTCCTTCTCAACGTGGGTCGAACCGTCTTTCGTGTCGCCGCAACTGCTTCCGTCCCCTGAGTCAACGTTCACGTGGGTTCTGTTGCCGCCGGGTTCTTGCTCGCCGCCGTAATGGGCTTTTTTGCGGTACGGCGAGCGACGGGTGGGGAGCCGCTTAGGAGGCGGCTCATCCGGGTTAGCAGAAAGTCCAGTACTGGTATGGTCGTCGCTGTCCTCACGCTGCCGCTTCGGTAGCGTGCTGGTGCTGTCCATGTCTTCCGCTATCTCTTCCTCAGGAGAGGGGACCGGGGACACAGGTTGCACTTTTATACCCTCACAAGCACCTGTGGGCATTGCCTTCTCCTCGGATTGGACGGCAGGTTTTCCCTTCATAACACTGTTGTGCCCAGACTCCTCAGCTGTTGGTACAGTCTCCTGCCCGTGCACCGCACTAGAGGCTTTTCCATCGGAATCGCCATTTGCAGTATTGCCCGTCGCATCAGCCGCCACGATTACCACCTCCACGCCTCCACCGTTAGCGGCTTCTTCGGCATCCACTTCGTCCATGAGATGTTCCGAAATATCGTTGCCGGCTACGGGACCGTATTTCACACACGCACTCTCATCGTGCCCGAAGCGACGGCACCGGGAACAGCGCGGCACCCGGCACTCTCGACGAACATGGCCGGCGTTCTGGCACCTCAGACAGACAGGCGGCCTAGCTGGGACTACGACGAGCGCAAGGTCACTGGCGACGCGAAGTTGGTGGGGAAGGTCATCGATGGAGACGCCAGCTTTCAGCTTCAACGACACGGTGCGTGTCGTCGAGTTTTTCTCGGCGCAGCCCTGTACTCGCCACTTTTCCTTCGCCACATCTGTCACTCTCCCGTAAGGAGCAAACGCTGCCCGCACTGCGTCGTCTGGAACATTGTACAACACTCAGTGCAACTTCAAACGAACGTCTTGATCACCTGGATCTATCACGAGGCACCGTCTCTCCTTCACAGTGATGCTTGCGGCGGCCACCAGCTTCTTCACACCGTCTCCGTTCTTGAAGGTCACAGCCCAGCAGTGATTCATTTGGTACGCTCCCAGAGCGATTACATCGGGAAGCAGGCCCAAACAAAGGAGCGCGTCTCGGAAGTCATCGACGCGGTATGGCCTTGCGCTCGGGTCGGCGTGCAGAAAGACCGTATTTAAAACTGTAGTACCTGTTGGCAATTGGGGCAGAATGACTTGATATTCCTGGGATGCAAAAGCCTGATTCCTGTTACCGCGGCCCACCTGGGCCGCCAAAACCGCTCCTTGAACGGAGCACGACATTCTGCGTCTGCACGCTAGCGCAGCCGGGAACAACCGGTTTGCCCACTGAGCCACCGCGGCGGTTAGCGCGCACCTGTTACTCAGAAGTACCAAATTTCATTTAGAAGGGCCACGATGAGAAAATAAAATTTCGGCTCATTGAAAAAACTGCATTGACTCCAAAACGATGATGCAACTTCATGAACTTCCAATAACCAAGCTAGATATTAAGAAAAAAGCACAAAAACAGGCTAGCTTCTTTCTCGCCGGGTCCTTGTCGAATAAACATGTCTGTGCAATCAGCAGGTGCCGACCAAAGCCACCACCGAGAAGCATGACTTCATTTGTGTACTGGTGGCTGCACTTTTGTTTGATCGTATCACTTCAATGGTAAGTGCACGCTGAATACTAGCGTCCACACAACACAGTGATTACTGCGTTTCAGTATCCTCCTGTTGGTCATGTCGTCTAAAGGAAAATCTAAAGCAATTTTTTTTATTTCCATCATTTTTCGGTTAATAAAACAGCTTTCGGGGCTTGAGTGGAGTTGAGTCAGTTATAACAAAGGCTAGTTCCATTAAATTAAACAAAGTTGTATTCTGTCTTCATTGCCCCTTTAACCAACACACGGAAGAGGATATTAATGATCATTAAAATGGCTTTCCTTAGTACCTCAGTGAAGACGCAAAATTTCTTTAATTTTTATAGCGATCATAGTGATTTTTAGTGATCCTTCACTGTACAGGGAATGTTCATCAGTCAATTGTTCATTGCAGTCTGAACTGCCCAGTTGCGCAACTTGAATAGTTCTGCTGATGTACACTTCAATAAAACTGAGGTAACTTTTTTTTTAATCTTATAAACTCGTTTACGCAAGTCTAAAACTTTACACATCTTGATGACTATTCTTTTTCCAAAACTTGGTATGTAGTCGTACGCAGAAAAAAATTGAAGGGCGATCTGTTGCCGATTTGTTATGAAGGTGCCAGCAGCACGAATATCTGCCCCTTTGCCCAAGGCACGAAAACTAGGACTGACGCCACACGAGGTCCGTGGCGCTCGCACACACACACACGCGCGCGCAAGCGCTCACAGTCGAGCCATTGCTGATCGTGGACACGTACGTGTACACAAATACCTCCCCGCCGATCAACGTACAAGAGCTTCATATCGCGCACACCACTGCACAGGTGGGGCACATGGTGCCATCACATGTCATCTGACATCGTTCCTTCTTCACCGACAGGCATGTGTGAAGATCACCTCAACGAGTCTTCACACATGGGATACACATATATTTTTTTTTAATTAGAAATCCTATGCGTTCGCATAAAAAAAGATCGCACTCGTCTCCTGCACTGTTGTTTGACAAAGGCATCGTAGTACAGGATATGTGTTTCATGTGGTATGCATGATACACTCTAAGAAATCGGTGCAGGTGTGCTTCACGCCAACTCCCCAAAACGACCATTCAGCGTGCTTAAATGTGCGAATTTGGCGAATGGCGAGGCCCAGCATGCGATTAAAGTAAAAACTAGGCTCTGCGCTGGGACAACAGCGCATACGCACGCCTTGCGCAGTTGTCCCCTGCAGCGCAGATTCCAGTTTTAAATGCAGAGCATTTCAGTAACTCACGATGTCACCCGCGTTGACGTCCGTAGTCCGCACCGCACCCCTTCCCTACTATATAAAAAAAATACTATCCGGCGCCCGGTTTCGATCCCTCGACCCTGCGGGCGGAACGCAATGTACATGGTGCTCTACCCACTGCGCCACAAAGCCGACACAGAATGGGACGCTACGAACGCGCCTTATATCGTTGACTCATTCAAATTACTGCTGACGAGCGCTCTCTCGTCAGCAGTTGCCACAAGTGCAACAACATTAACGTGACGCAAACTACTTAACGTCGTGCGCCCCCGGAAATGCTCTGCATTTGATCGTGCCCCTCGCGAAGGGGATGTTTCACTGCGTCTTCTCTCGGTGATGATTTCTATTGGTTTCCCCTTTGTATCGGGGTGATGACATGTCATCTGACCAAAATGGACTAATATACCTATGTTTTACACTTTTGGTTCAATACTAGCGCTGCTTAGGGCAGGCACAAAAAGCTTATTAGGCACAAAATACTTTTTTTTTCCTGTTACAGGTGGTAACTGTCCTAGGCAATATTCCCCTCTCTGCTTTTCGTCCACCAGCATTCTAATCTTCTTTTCGTCCCCTCGACAGCCTTGAAGTTAACTTCCTCTGTGATACCCTTAAATCCTAGGGCTTCTGAAAGCCCAATATTCCCTTCATGTAGATTTGGATGGATACCCTCACATTCTAACACGATGTGCCGCATAGTTTCTGTTTCTTTTCCGCAGACCACGCATACCCCATCATTTTGTGAATACTTCCCCACAAAACTCTTAGTTCGCAGGCAACCTGCTCTAGCCTCAAAAAGCAAAGCACTGCCCTGGGAATTATCGTAGAAATTTTCCTTTCTGATGTTCACCTTCTCAGCCCTGTACATCTCTAACGACGTTTTAGCTTCCATTTTTTCCCTCCATTTATTCGTTTCAATCTGCCTTGCCTCTTTTTTGGTTACCTTGGCTGTTTTGGATTCCCCACTGTTCTTTCCGTATTTCATCGTTAGCCTTCTAGTCTTTCTTAACCACTGCGTGTCCACGCTTTTCAAGTATAGGTACCTAAATACCTTAGCTGCCATGGCTCTCGGTCGCGGGACCCGTGGCGCCATCTGGCGGAGGCGCGGCACAACTCGTAGCACTTTGAAAAGATGCGGCGCCAGCCAGCTGTGTGTGCGCGTGCCGCACTTGTACAAATGGCGAGTGCATTGGCTGTCCACAGAGCAAAGCATTCGTGCAAGTAACCGTTGCAGTCAGTCAGTCAGTCAGTCAGTCAGTCAGTCAGTTAGTTTCAGAGAGGGAGAGAGAGAGAGAGAGAGAGATGAAAAGAGATAGGAAGAACGAAGGAAAGAAAGAGAGAGAGAAAGCGAACATTTTTTTACTTTAATCGCATGCTGGGCCTCGCCATTCGCCAAATTCGCACATTTAAGCACGCTGAATGGTCGTTCTGGGGCGTTGTCGTGAAGCCCACCTGCACCGATTTCTTAGAGTGTAAGGTAGCTGTGGAGGTGCAGTAGCTCAAGCATCCTTCTTCCAAAGCGTGTAAGAGATCTGCTTTAGGTTACTTTCTCCGGTAGGACAGGTAAACGCGCCAGCTAGAAAGTGATGCTTGACTCTAAGTAGTTGCCATAAACGGCTCTGCCACAACGTACGTAGCTAAGGCTATGCAAGCAGTGGGGCATCCTTAGTTCAATACTCTCACTGCTGCCGCTAAGAAAGACTTGAAGTTCAGACACAAGCACTTGAAATGCGTTGTGTATTTTCCTCCGATTCATAAGCGACTAATACAAGCTTTCTTTCACAACGAACAGACTGAAACGTTATTTGAAGAAGGGCCCTGGAATGTTCACAATATAATTTTCGCCACCAATGCCCTCAGTCGCACTCCGCGGATCAAAGTTTTTAACTACTTCCGTTATGTCGTTTAACCCAAAACCACGCCTGCCAGAAAGAAAGTGCATCCTGTTCTATAAACTCAGTAAAGCTTCAATAATTTAATTGAATAATGTACTAGATAAAGCAGATTTTAATACCCTTCTCTGTCACAGTAAAATCTATGGTGCGTATACGTTTTGTTTGCCTCGCATCAGTCTCCCTCAAGTGTCGAAACGGCTGCGAATTTGTATTGTTAGAGCTTTTTAAAATTATGCCAAAGGGCATACTATCGCAATCAAAAAAAAAAAAAGTGTCCAAAGACATAGAAACAAGATGCAGGCAGTATGTGGGTGGGTTTAATCAGAGTCCTTCAATGCTTTACTGGTCACGAAACTGCTCCGTAACTCAATGGGAGAGCTTCATATGCCGCGTTTGGCCGCCGCGCCGTGGCGCCACCCTCTCACTGAGGTCACTCCTCGGGCGGCGTTGCGATGGCTCGAACGGCTCCGTTGTGTTTGTTTTGTGCGGGAAAAAAAATGTAACGTGCATATCGCACTCTTGTGATGCGGCTTAAGTAGTGCAACGACGATGCCTAACATGTGTTGCGTCCCGGGATGTCGTTCCTTGTACAACGATACCACAGAAAATGTTTCCTTGTTCTGTTGACCGAGCGACGGGGAGCTGCGAGAGAAATGGAGGCGCGCCATTCCAAGGCAGGAAACGGGAGATTTCAGCTTCGATTATAAGTGTGTGACAGTGCGTGGAAATGCACTGTGCGTGAGAATGGAAAAAGCAATGTACTCTTTTGAGAGCATCGAGGACCAAGAATTGTACAAGGCTAACTTAAAGCCGGATTTTTGTAATATCAGTCAGGTTGTAGCGGTGCTTCATTACCTGTTTGCAAACTTGTATTACCTTGCGCTCAGGCTCGCGTGTAAAAAAAGCTTTGGGACGTCCTTGTGCTTTTCCTTTTCGTATTTACGCGAATTATCTCTTAGGGTTCGTCTTGTTTGTTTTGTAACCGCGCGTGGCCGATTCCGGTTTCTTATCTGGCGTTTCAACCGGAGCGCCCGTTTGCTCTTTTTGTCGTACGTCCCGTCGGGCAATATTGTTTGATATGAAAAGGGTGCCACTTTGTCGCCAACTTGATTTTTTGTTTCTTCGACAATGTTCTCGATCCCATTACCATGGATCTGAAATTAATAACGTTCCGAGAGTAATGCATGCATAGCAAACGCCGCGCAACTTGACGTTCATCTGTGCACGTCACACTGCGGACTGCTTCTTGGACGTTTGTGTTTCATTCTAGTCTTCTGTAGAACAGGAGCTCGCTAGCTCCCTGCGTTCAGAAAAGCTTTGCGTCGTTCTTGGCTACGTGGCAATGTTCTGTTTCCTCCGTGTGCAACGCGAAAAAAAAATAAATTTTTGTACGCTGGACCACGCTCTTTTGTCTCCCTTCGTATATTGAATTTTTGTTGCGTGTGATAAAATCAGTTTTATTGTTCTTTTTTCGCTTCCTGTTTTTGCAAGGATTGCAAAGCGTGCAAGCGGAAAGACACATGGTGCAACATATATCTCTTCGTGTTTTGATCCTTCGCGTTTCTGCAGCGTTTTTAGATGTTCTCAAGTATGTACCCACTCATTGAAACGACAATACTATTGAGCTATCTATTTTAGTGTTCTGTGCATTCCAGAGCAATCAACGGATTCGTTAGCGTAGTCTGAACGACTCGCACTTGGTTTCTTTCAGTTTTTTTTATTGTATTATCGATAGGCCCGCAGCAGTCCGTTACTACGCAGCTGCCGTATGTGTGGTATTTACAACTTTTGCTATAAGAAAACAAGAAATAGAGATTTAAAAATCCGAAAACACGACGGCGCAGCGCTTGTGCCAGAGCACGCAGAAACCGTTCCCGTTCGCGGCCGAAGTCTACGGTAATTTACTACGAAAAATAAAACCCCATTGAAGGCAGGTGATTACTGGACTATTCATCGCTAACTACTACGAAAAAAAACACACTTAATCAGCGCGCAGACACCAAAAGCAGCGAGCGTTTGCACGCCAAGAGCAGGCCAATACGCCGCGAAAGCGGCGGCTGGGTGACCTTCGTGCGGCGGTGGCGCCTGTAGTGGCGCGCGCGGTCCCTATATGAAACGAGCGCCGAAGTTTCGTGACCAGTAAAGCATTGAAGGACTCTGGTTTAATGCAGCTAGCACGAGCGACCTTTTTGCGGAGGCTCGTGCTAGCCTGCAATCTGTTATTTGCAACAGATAGCATAAATTATAGCAATGTTATAACTACTTTATGCGTGTTAAATCCAACATATTGTTATAACCGACATTGCTATAAATGAGTAATGAACTGATGAACGGATCCTCTCATTCTTATCAGGAATAGTCGTTCTATTGCATTTCAAATATTAATTGTTTCGCATCATTTGCCGAGTCAAATCAGCAGGGTCTGTATCCGGTATGCTAGCTTTGGCTGCAGTATACTTGAAACAGGTGAAAAAACGGAACAATGATGAAAGGTTCAACACGCAACAGCTGCAAAAAGGTACCTTTACACTAACAGGAAACTAAGACGTGCCGAAAAAATAGTCTCAGTGCAGTATTTTGTTGAGAAGTATTAACCGTCCCCTGATATTCTGCATATTCTATGGGCATACATCTGGAATGTTTAATGACAACCTTAATGAAATTTCTGCATAAGCGTCAATGCAGATATAATTTTGAAAAAAAGGAAATTGCAATGTAATGGCTGAAGTAAAAAGTGTAGTCATGAATCATCAAATAAATGTCGGTGGTCTCAATGCTGACACCTTCGAAATGCCAATAATAACGCATGGAATTTAATATTTGATGTTTCTTCACGCACTTATACACCAGGTAAGTCCATTTAGCAGTGCAATAACTTAGTTCATTGTAACTACGTCCCTAGACTCAGTAAGCGTTCTAAAATTTGTAATTGAATTTCAGCAGCAAGAAGACAGCCTTGCTACGGCGGTGTTTTCAACTACTTAAATTACAAGCTGCATAGATCGCCCTTGCAAGACTAACTGACATCGCCTACATTGGTTTCAAAATTTTTTATAGCTTTTCCGTGAAAAAAAAAAAAAACAATAACCCGTAAGAAAAAAGTAAAAACGAAATTCAATGGGCTATTTTTTCCGAGGTCTAGTTTTCTGAGAGTCGTAATTACAGAAGTTTCAGAATTACAGAATTATCTGTTGTTCAAAAATTAGTACATGATATCGAATTTCCCAAGTGATGTAACTTTCGCCATTTATTTATCCGAAATCGAAGGCGTTCATCAAAACTGTGCGCCAGCCATGCCCTAGAAAATCTATTTAATATAGCTGTACCGCAGCTTATGCCCAAAATAGTAGGCCAGCTCTAACAAAATCTTGAATACAGCATGATGTATAGCTAGTACTCCGTTATGCATCACAATGCAGTTACTGTACAGAGAAGCACTACTACTTACACCTCCTTGGAATGTTCGTGCCACTAGAGGTTTAGACATTGCACATACTGCAAACAGGAACGTCCATACACCGAGAATATTGCAGCTACTCTCCCAAAAGGCGCACAGAAATATGCGACCGTATTTCCTATGGTTCGTCCTGTAAATCGCGCACCTCCACATTGTGTGTACTATTGCTAGGAAGCTGCCTTTACAAGACTGTCTACGCAGTGCGGGGAATGGGCACGAAAACGGCGCGAATAGAGCAAAAAAGAGTACGATTGCGCGCTTTACGATGTCGCAGGCCGATAGTAATGTATTTGCTTCATTTACAGATGCCTCTCTCGATTTCAAGCACAAGTAATTCCCCTGGAAGTTTAAATGATGGGTTAAAGGAGCCATGAAGACAAAATGCAAATTTGGTTCATTCAAAGGTCTGCCTCATGATAATAACACTGGCACCACTTTTAACGCAAACTTCCCTCAAATAAGCGGTATAATGAGAAAAACAGAGACTGATGATTCTGATTGCAGGGTTCTACGCGCCGACGAAACGCAGGTGATGAGGCGCGCAGTAGTGCAGGGCTCCGGATTAATCTTGACCACCTGGGGATCTTTAACGTGTGCTGAAATCTCGTACACACGGGCGTTTTTGCTTTTCGCCTCCATCAGAAAAACGGCCGCCGCGGCCGGGAATCGAACCCGCGACCTCATGCTCAGCAGCGCAACGCCTTAGCCACTGAGCCACCGCGGCGGGTCAGAAAAACAGAGACTAGGCGTGCGACACCTTAGCTACTTTTCCGCACTGGGCAGCTCGTTGCGATTGACTGAGACCGACAAAATCCAATGGAAATTAAACTGGGATTATAAGTTTACAGAACGAGCCATCTGCGCTTAAATTTAGTGCACGTCCTTTCTATAGGAGTAAGAATGGTGGGGTAAACAAGGGAAGTTTCGAATGAACACTTAAACATAGAAGCACCAGTGCGTAGGGCGCACACTATGTCGGTCGGAGCTGCACAGCCGTCGCCGCGTTGGGCCTGTCTGACACAATACTGGCCAAGTGGCATAAACGACATCGCCACTTACGTGCCTTTTTGTGGAGCGTACCCAATCTTTCCCTAAAGATTACTATCAACGTCAGGGGGGTACTGACACAAAAATTTGAAGGCGAGATAACTTCAGAGATAGGTTGGTGTAAACACACATACATAATCTGCAAAATATCAGCGGCGGATACAGCCTAGAACATATATTTAAAATCAATTTTAATGTGTGCGAAACGCAACCGAGCAGCCAGCAGAGGACCTCGCGCAATCGACATCCCCTGGATATTTTGTAAATAAACAACATCCAAGCACGTCACGAGTTGTTTGTGTTTGCCACTTCCGCATTGCCGGCGTTTTTCGCCGTCTCGCCGCTCCAATCGGAGGGCGGAGCTTCTGCTCTCGAGAACGAACGACCCGATCGTGGCGGCGGAGGCGCCGTGATTTCGTCGGCTCACCGGGCAGCTGGCCGCGTCCAAAGTTGTACAGCGATTCCAGGCACTCTATTTTTATTACTTTTTATTTACATTGGACGCGAAAACGCGCCGGAGACACGAAAAGCCCACTGAGCGAGCCGCACAGTCGCTGGGCAGGCGGCGGCCATGGCCGCGAAGTGGCGCACGCCGACGCAGGTAGCTCGAGTGATAGCGTGTTACCGCCGCACGAAATTGAACCCAAGTCCCAACCATGGCAGTTTATATGAGAAAGGAGTTAATGATGCGATGGCGGGTAGCATTAAAAAAATTACACCATCTTCCCGGAGGGGAACCCTGAGTAGTATGCGAAGCAGCCATGGGATGATGGGGTCGATTCAAGTGCCCATTAGTCTTCAGTTCGTCGTTTCCGTTAGGTTGAGGTACGTAGCTACAGTTATATTTACCGTTTGGTTTCCATGGTAACTACCACACTTTTCACTTACCGGAACTACGAAATGGGAAATTGCGTTGACCCCATCGCTGCTTCGCATACTACTCAGGGTTCCCCTACGGGAAGATGGTGTAATTTTATTGGAGGGGGGGGGGGGGTGTTAGAGTGGAGAGGCATTAAAGAGAGAGAGAGAGAGAGAGAGAGAGAGAGAGGAGAGGAGAGAGAGAATGAGAGGAGAGAGAGAGAGAGAGAGAGAGAGAGACGTTGTACGTGGTATGAGTTTGTCTTTATTTAGGCATTATCATCATCACGTTCAACGTAGGTGACGTCGAGCTGTGGTTGGCGTTACGATTTGATTATGGCCGCCTTATGGTCTGTGAAATGTAATGTGAAGTCAAGGGCTGTTGTAGTGGATGAACCCTAAAGTTGCTGAAGATGAGGTCGATGCACGTTCACCGGATGGTTGCGGGCTGCTTGTAATCACGGCTCGCCGACGCACGTTCCGCTGCCGACGACGATGCAACGTCGAATGCGCGTGAAGCGTGCTCGTCTCGTGCCGGCCCAGGAAGACACCGGCAACACTGTCGCTCCAGGAGCCCTTAAAGGGGAAGCGTGCTCGTCTCGTGCCGGCACAGGAAGACACCGGCAACACTCGCTCCAGGAGCCGTTAAAGGGTAAGACACCACCGGGCGTTCAGCACGCCGAGCATGCGCAGTGGGGGTGTGGACGGCGCACAAACAACAACAAGGGAGGGACATAGCCCCGACCATGAGATGCTTCGCATCTAAAATTGTCATCTGCACCGCTTACGAGAGCGGCTATCGAATATCCGCCGCAGTGCTAGGCCGAACACATCTGTAGGCGGGCCAGTAGGCAGGCCGGCCGGCTGCTCCCAGCGCGCGTCTTGCCACCCACTGTCTTGAGCGTCGCGCGTCGTTCTCGCGGCAGCACTTGCACTCGCGCCTGCGTCACGTCCACAGTCGCTTTTTAATTAAGCGGCTCACGAGATCAGTAAGTGGGGGCGCCCCATTCGCAGAAACTGGCGGCGACGCGAATTCGACAGAGGTACGGCAGCTCTGTTCTGTGATAGCCATCTGAAAGTCACGTGGTCAGCTTTGTTCACACAAAATCCATCGTTTGGCGGCACCCGCTAAAACCGAAACTGCGACTGGCCGTATTGAAAATGCCTCTAATTAAACAACCGTCGCACGCTGAAGCAAATGAGGTTTCCACAGGTGATAAGTAGGTCACTAGCTACTTATCGCAAAAAAAAAAAAAACAAGATGCAAAATTTTTGTGTCATGCCATGTATACATCCGTGTAAGCCATGTATACAACCGGTCAAAAACAGGGCGAGCGGTCTCCTAGCGGTATTTGAGGCCACTCTACGACAGCGGACAGTTAAAAAAAAGACAACAGAAGACATTTTCGCCCTTCAAAGCAGCCTTAGTCGACATACTAGCTTCCGTTTCAGGTACCTTTCCTGAACACGTCCTTGTTGACGTCACGAAACACACGATTTAGCGGGAGAATTAAAATTTTGTCTTAAATTGTTTAATTTCTCGGTGAATAAAGAATCATTTGCGGCCGGACAAGCTTTGGGGGCATATAAAACACTAAATCTTCCGAATAAAACAAACTTGAATTTTGTCTTCGTGGCCCCTTTTTAACATTGATAACAATCCCACTGTCTTCGCCCTTTCGTGTTGGTGTAATTAATATTTCGGCGTTGTAGCCGCGTTGAGTCAATTCTCACAATTCTTCAGAGGCGACTCTCCCCGTTACACTGAATACCGTAACATTAGACTACAACCACCCCGCGGTTACGAGCGAATGCTTCGCACCATAATTTAGACAACTCCCAAAGAAGTTTCTGCGCATTTTTTTCCCACCGACATTTGCTCGATCACCCAGGTACAAAGTTGGAAGGACAAGTCTTCGCATAAACTAAACTCCCTCATGGAAAACTATGTCAGAGATAAATAACTAAATAATTAAATCAAATTATATATATATATATATATATATACTTGAGAAAATGGTAGACGCACGATTAAAAACAAAAACAGTGGTTTACTGACGTTTCGACTGGAGGACCAGTCTTCATCTGGTTATATATATATATATATCTGTACATATATTATATATTATATATATATATATATATATATATATTTTTATAAAAATTTTATATATATATATATATATATATATATATATATAGATATATATATATATATTTATATATATATATATAGAGAGAGAGCGAGAGAGAGAGAGAGAGAGAGAGAGAAGAGAGATAGAGGAGAAATAAATCTTTTGGAGAACGGTAGCGGCCTCAAGGCCATCTGCCAACGTTTCGACAAGTGAGACTCTGTCTTTATGCCGCTCTTTCAAGGCAGGACTTGTTTTTGACCGGCCTAGAAAAATACAAGTCCCCTTGTCGAAACGTTGGCAGAGGTCTGAGGCCGCTACCTTCTCCCAAAGTATTACTATTTCTATCTGGTGACCATCTTCTAAACCCCCTCGTTCCATATATATACACAGGGTGTCCCAGCTATCATGCACCAAGATTTCAAAAGAGAGTAAAGGCGTAATTCGAAAGAATTAAACCAGGTGCATAATGTTTGCAGTACTGTGAAGAAGCGGACAGTATTTTTTCTTTAATGAGACTTAATTAACTAATTGTAATTAATTATATAACTCGAGAAATACTCTCCTAATCACTTAAGTGTCAATGAGGCACTTGAAGGTAATCACGAGAGGCATCTAACTGCGGTATTTTCAGCGATGAACTAATTGCGTACACATTTATTCTGACTGATAAAGGAAACCCGCGAAATATGAAAAATACCACGTGACGGCGCCTCCGCGCGCACCGTAAAGCAACGCCCTCAAACAGGCTGCCTCTGAGTTAGCCAGAATGAAATACACAAAAGAAAGAAGAAATCGCGACCGAGTTTGTTCCTTATCTGCACACGCCTCCCGCGAATCTTGCTGCTGCTGCTCCTTCCATGCATGCTATTATCAAGGTGATGCGCCGTCTCTTCGGGCGGGGAACACGCGAAGCAGTTGCTTTCAATCAGCTTTGTTTGGGGACGCTGCTTTCCAATGCGCGCGTAAGCGTCGTCACGTGGTATTTTTTATATTTCGCGGGTTTCCTTTATCAGTCAAAATAAATGAGTACGCAATTAGTTCGTCGCTGAAAATAGCGCAGTTAGATGCCCTTCGTGGTTACCTACAAGTGTCTCATTGACACTTTAGTGATTAGGACGGTATTTCTCGAGTTAGATAATTAATTACAATTAATTAATTAAGTCTCATTAACGAAAAAAATACTTTCCGCTTCTTCACAGTACTGCAAACATTATGCAGTAAGTTTTCTTCGAGTTACGCAATTTCTCTTTTTTTAAATCTTGGTGCATGATAGCTGGGACACCATGTATATATATATATATAATATATCTATATATATATATATATATATATATATATATATATATATATATATATTATATATATATAATATAGTATATATATATATATATATAGAGAGAGAGAGAGAGAGAGAGAGAGAGAGATTTCAAATGTGAAATGAAAAATAGTAGTCCTACCTGGATGACTATAGTAATGTAAAGTGAATGGCACAGCAGTGAAAGGGAAAACGAAAATAAAATATCAACAACGAGATGCAAGGAAATCCTAGAAACAAAATTTGAAAACTCTACAAAGAATAACTGAACAAAAATATAAAGAGAATTGCGGAGAGAAGATGGGGTACCCCGAACAAACAAAAAAGAAGTATAGGAACGACAACGCGAACGACTATACATGTAAAGTTACTTGCACTGTTTAAGAACTATATAATTTTTTTTTTCTAGGCGAAAATCCCCGCAGGAAACGCAGCAAAATTTTTCCCCCTAGCGATGAATCGTCTTTAGCGGCCCAAGGTCCCAGGAAGTGAAGCAGTAAAAGCCAACCTCCACAGTGAGCCGCAAGATGCTATTGCCCGCACATCGGCAAATCAAGGGCAGATGCACGGCATGTGCTCCGTAGTTTCGCACATGGCGCACGTCGGGCACAGTGATGAATCTTCCCACCCTATTTTAAGGTCGAAACTTCGGTTATACGCCACGTTGAGGCACGCTGCAAATCTTGTTGAGTATTTTTCTCTGCAGCTCATTTTTGGTTCGCTCGATATGCTTTCTTGGTTTCATTTATATATTTCATTCTTATCCATTCCCATTTTTCTCCGTTTTACGCCAACTGTTGACGTATCCTAAAAGTTTCTGTTTCACGCGACAACATATTTTAATTTATTCAAAACGTACATCATGCAAGTACAGCAATGCAGTGACTGAAAGTCGGTCTTCCAAACGCGACGCCCGAACCAGGTTTGCGCGCAATTTTTGAAGCACAGTCACTGCCGGGACTACGCGCAGTGCCCCGGGCGAATAAGTTGATTTTGCTGACAGGACCAATCACATTCTGTCCATATAGAGTAAACCTACAGCTTATTTCGAAAGCACGCGAACCAATAGGTATAAACTCTTTGAACCCACTCCAGTCGTAGCAGATCGGGGAGGCTTTTCTTCCTTTTTGCTTCAGGAGGTCAATCGACCGAAATTGTTGAACTGCTTGTCGACGCAGTAAGCTAATAAAAGGCTTGCAGCGCGCGCCTCAACAATAACACTTGGGGCGAAATTGGAAAGCCAAACACCGAGGCGCCCGCCCTCGCCGGAGAATTGAGTAACGCGTTGACGAGGCGTATGCGTGCACACGTTGCTGCACAAGCTCGCAATCATTGTCCGCCGTCGCCGGCGACAATAAACTTGATTTCGCATAATGTGCCGTGGAAACTCACGGAGACGATATTGCAGTAGGAGTATATGCCCTGAGGATATGTGCGAAGACACGCGCTTGAGAGAAAAAAAAAAAAAAAGAGGGAGGGGGGGGGGGGACAGAAATGTGAGATAGAAGTTTTGGGTTAAATTACGTTGTATGGGCAGGTTTTTTGCGTTGCATGTAAGCATAAGGCGCAGGCGCCGAAGCGGTGGTTCAGTGACTGGCTTCAGCCAAATTTGGGCGCACTCTGTGCATGCACGAGTGCATAGACGCCGTTAGCCGCGTGGGCATTTCAACAGCAGAGATGTTTAAGCTTTTAGTTGCGCTGTCTAGCGTTACCAGAAAACTCCGCCCATCCGAGCGTACCTGAGCGTGCGTCTCGTCTCGTGAGGAGCGTCCTGCGTCGGTCAGGTCGACGTTCGAGAACACTCTGTTCAGCGTTCGTGGCGTGATCTCTCGCGTGCTCTTCTACTCGCCAGTGCTCTTCTACTACGCGCGTTCGCGCCTGAAGGGGAAGCACAGACGCCGAGTTCGCGCTACAGACGCCGAGTTCGCGAAGCCGGGTGCCGCGGGTTCCAACGCGTGCTGACGCGGTACACTTCGGGAGGGATGTGACGGCTGCGGACAAAACTATCCGGGCCTGCCAGTCATGAAGAACTTTCGGCGGCAAGTTCGAAAATCCATGTGAGGTGCAACAGCGGGGTACCCGACCAAGGGTGAGGGGCCGCCAGCTCTGCTGTTTCTCGAGCCTTGCACCACTGGTGCAGGCTGCGCCAATTTTTTTAAAGCTTTGTACGACGATAGTAAAAGTTATAAGAATGTATCTGCGGGGCGCGCGCACGCGGTAAAGGTTATCGGGACAAGAACTACAGCGGGGAACAGAGACGATGTAAAAGTACGCGGGGTGAAGTAAAAGCCCGCTCCGCAAAAGCGAGTGGACGGACCCTTTTACAGCGAGCCGAGGAGTCACAGCTGCGCGTGAAGTGGTGTTCAATAGTTGAGGCTTCAGTTCGTATACTGTCATTTGCTCTGTGCACAACACGCATGCATCTGACGCCATTCAACAAAATTTGGTTTGACAAGTTACCCGCTTTCCCTGATTCCACAAATAAAGCTGAAGGAGACGTTGCACGGAATCGCGCGCTCATATGGATGAAAAATCGCGCGATGGTGTTTCAAATTTATTTTTATTGGCTACCAGCACGAGAATTCACTAAGGAAAAGAGGGGGGACAATCCACGCCAACTTATGTCTAATGTGGAGGCTAGCTCTAGTTTCACTTTTAAACGTGATGCATAGACTACCTGGGTGTTCGTTTTGTTTAAAATTGACTGGCCATGCAGGTGCCAGTTAAGCTGGTCACGTATACTCACAGCGTGAGGTTCATCATTAAGGATCAGCAAACACACAAAAAACGAGACTCTGGGAGAACGGACAGGAAATTAGTTGATAATTCAGCGCTGACCTGTCCGATTCCCCCACTTTGTGCAAAGTTTTTGTGTGCGGGTGCGCGCTTATCATTGACGATGAATTCTCCCCAACTCACCCAACTCTCTGCCCATTTGAACTGCGTGAGCCGGCTGTGTCTCGACGCGGCGCAAAGTGTACGTTAGGAGAGAGAGACACAGAGAGAGAAAATGTGGTTGATCCCTTTCTCATAGGAACCGTTAAAAATTACTCCCTCCTCCCCTCGCGGGAACCCCTGTGTAGATGCGACGCATAGGGGGTTCCGTTGTTGTTTCCGTTAGGTTGATTCTACCATCGCGTGAAACGTGCCGTGAACCCCCTGCCGGGGCTATGACGCAACGTGGCGCGGCTATGACGCAACACGATCCAACACAATCCACTTTAATCTAATCCAATCCAAATCCAAGCCAAGCCAAACCAATCCAATCGAATCCAATCCAATGCCCCTCGCAAGAGAGTGTTCGATATCGGTATAGTGCCTAGAAAAATAGTATATTCCAGGCACTATACTATCGGAGAGGAGAGGGGGTGAGCGGCGGAGAGCGCAGCTCGTGCGGCGAGGAGAATGGGGGAGGGGTGTGGACGGACAACAACAACGCCGTATGGAGGGACAAGGCGAGTGAATGAGATGCAGTCGCATCTAAAACACGAAAGTGATATGTGCCTTCACAGGAGCAGTTGAATGTTTATTATGCATCGATATGAACTTGAACATCGTTATTTATATTTCGTCGGTATGACACCGTTATCACATCAACGTTAGACACTGGATTGCACGCGCCGGAGCATTGGGTAAATCCAACTGAAACCACAGGCGCTGGCAAACCGCCCGTGCGAACGAAACCAAACGGTTGCCTGCGAATCGTTTGGTGAACACACGGTCCGCTGCAGCGGAAGGTGCAGCGGATCGTGTCACGAGCGCGCGCGCGAGAGAGAAAACTTTTTTTATTTGGCAGATAGAGCTTAGTGGAAGTGGAGCCTTCTTACAGGTAGCCATGTGCTGTCCTTGAGCGCGACATTCGCAAGTCGGCATCGTTGCCTTAGAGGCAACGATGCTACGCGCCGACGCAGCGCAGGCGATGAGGCGCGCCGTAGTGGAGGGCTCCGGATTAATTTTGACCACCTGGGGATCTTTAACGTGCGCCGAAATCTCGTACACACGGGCGTTTTTTCTTTTCGCCTCCATCAGAAAAGCGGCCGCCGCGGCCGGGAATCGAACCCGCGACCTCGTGCTCAGCAGCGCAACGCCTTAGCCACTGAGCCACCGCGGCGGGTGGTCGTCGCAATTCGTTCGCTCAGTTAAAACGAAGCCACGAAAGAATGTGTGCCTGGAAGAATGTGCCTTTAATTTGTTAGTTTGTAGACTGTATAAGTCGTAGTCAAGTCTATCAAGTCCAAGTAGGTCCACACAAGTGCACATGCGACGCTTCGTAGACAGATGTGCTAGTAGAAAAATTAAAGGTCAATTAAAGGCGGGGGAAAAGTCAGTGAAGCTAATATATACGTACTAAGAAATTAAAATAAACCGAAACTTCTATTGTAAATCTTGAAACCAACGTGTGCGAAGCTCTTTTTGCGCTGGGTAAATTAGCGCAGCTGTCAACAGCACGACCACACATTCGCGATCGCTTTTCTGTCTGAGGAATGCAGTCGCTAGAGTGAGATATTTGTGGGAATTTCGGGGAGGCTTGCTGCACGAGCATTCCCCAAGAAACATTAATCTAAGCTGCTAAGAATGCCGAAACTAAAAAATTCCCCCGCATTTCCCCGAGGGGGAGAATGTGAAAGTGCGAATGCACGGTTGTCGGCCCGCTTGCGGCGCTTGCGCTCGGCCCCCGCAGCCCACCGCCTCGCCGCCTTCTCTTCCATCTCTTCCATCGGGTTTGTAGTATCACGTGTACACCACGCAGTTATCAAGCCGCTATAACGCCGCTGAGTCGCCAACGCACGCCGCTGACGACGTAGTTTGAATGCGTTAAAGATATAAGGCGCGTCTAACACTGATATCAGCGTCGCGTCCGTGGCTTGGTCGGTAGAGCGTCGCGCTGCGGCCGCAAAGTCCTCGGATCGAAACCTGGCGCCGGATGCTGTTTCTTTTTCAAATATAGAGGAGCGCTGCGGACGCCAACGCCGCCGGCGGTGGATGGTTTGGGGTCGCTTATAAAGTGCATTCGCACTTAAAAAAAATAAATAAACAGGCTATACAATAAATACCGAGAGACAAGGGCTAGGAACGGCGTTTACTGAGGCGTTCGGGCCGCAAGCACCGCAGAACACACGGTGATGATGATCCTGTCCGAAGAAGATGATGGAACAGTGCCGCATGGCTGGTGCTGATGAGTATGTACAGATGAAGACGAGGTGCGCGAATTGTCCTCTGGAGTTCTCCACCTCCGGGAGTGTGGTCGCGAATGCTCACAATACATTATTTCCCTCCCCGACACCGCTGTGATAGCACTGGTTGCATTGTTTTGCAATTCAGAAGATGACCAATAGCGCATGTCTTCTTCTTCTTTTTTTTTTTTTGAAGTTGATTTTTGTTTTCGTTTTCGAGTAATGTTTTTCTATACCGAATTCGCCATTTTGCAGCTGTCACCTTCATTGCTTCACGAACTGAGTTCGCAAAATGCTGTGCACTGACTGACACTGGCGTGATGGCAAGTTCTGGTTGGCGTGGTGCTGACGTAAGCACCGACTGCTTGCGGGCACAGGTGCCGAGTTAGCTGACTCTCAGCTTGGTGCGACACGCCTCTTACGATACAGTCACGAACCAGGCAAGCTTCAAAGGTTGGGACAAAGCGTCTCGCATTTGAGCGTTTCCGATGACACGAAAAGCGTTCAGCGTACGCCTCAGCCAGTGTTCCTAACGATTCCAAGCCGTGATGGCAGGTTTATCTGACGCATTCTACAGCCGAAAACATGTCAGAAGCGCGCGGTATGCCGATTTCTAAGATATCGAGAATGCCCAGCCAACGATAACGTCCGATGCCAAGCATGCTGTTTCACAGAACAGAAATCGAAACTGGTTTGATTTCCAATTTTGGACATCTTCCAACAACATCACATTTTGAATGCGAGTCACTGCTGTTGTTGCGGCCTCCGCAAGTGTCGCATGGTGTTTTTTTCTTCTTTCAAGCTTTATAAATTTAATACTGATTTATCTAACGGATTAACGACGAAACGAACTTATTTGAACCAGTCCAGGCGGTGCAAACAAAAACAGAATTTTGACAAGCTCACTTCAGTGTCCTTTAAAGACGATACTCTCTCCTGGGCTACTCAAAGGGGCCATGGACAAAAAATTCAAGTTTGGTTCATCAAAAAAACTGTATTGTCCCGACCAAAATGATACCAATTATATTGCAAACATTAAACAATTAATAAAAGATATTAACGTGCTACCTGTATCAGGGAACAAACTCGAGTAGACGATATCATAGTTCTAGTAAAAGAAAAAGAATGGACTTAAGCTAGTGGTGAGTGAGCCTGTGAATGTTAGTGGTAAGCCTGCTCCCCAGTGGGTTACTTTTGGGGAATTAGTGGGTAAGTGACGGGTAAGGGGAAGAGGAGAGTCGAAAAGTAAGGGGAGGAGGGAAAGTAGGATATGGAGGGTGAGAGTACTACAAGAGGAAGAGGGAGAACAGGATTATAAGCTATGTAGCGGAAACAGGACGCGGAGGCGGGGGCTCAGGTGGAGCTTGAAGTGGAGGGGGACGGCGGCTGTTGGAGTGGGAGATTATGAGGGGCAGGAAAAAGAGACTTGCCGGTGATGATGGGATGACAGCGAGAGGGGAAGATGATTGAATTAAGCTTAGTAGAACTTTCTGCTTGGCTATGTGGTGACTGGTTCCCATGGTTTGAAGCGCTACGAGAAACACGGACGGCGAACACCAATCGCTTGTCCATGTCTACTCTCTGTTCGCCGTCCCTGTTTTTCGTCGCACAATTCAAACCATGGGAGGAGGAATGTAGCGGAAAGGGAGGGGGGGGGGGGGCAGGGGAGATAGAACGAAAGTTGGCAGGGAGGAGGCGGTGAAAAAATGTGGAAAGGATCGGAATGAGGGGAAGTGGAGGGAAATGGTGATACAGGGGCGGAGGAACCATCCTCATCGTCCACAGCCCAATCGTGTCCACTGCAGGACCAAAGCCTGTCCCAGTCATTTCCAACCCCTCTTGTCGCGGGCTTTTCAAAGCCAATCGATGCCCCCAAATTTTCGTATTCCGTCCCTTCATCGCGTCTATAGGCCTCCATCCATTGGTCTTGCGTCTCTTGGTGACTGCACCGTTAAACGAAAAGCCCACCGGTGATCCTTTCGCACGACATAATTTGCTTTCTACGCTTAACCTCGTCTAAATTGTCTTCGACCCGAGTTGGTTTTCTAATCCATAACGCAGTTTTATTATGCATAAGTGTTAGTCCTTGTATTATTCCTTTAATGACTCTTTGGGCCGACCCAAGCTTTCTTTCAAAGACACCGCGTTCCTGTCCCCCATGTCATTACCGGAAGCACACATTGGTTGTGCACCAGCCTTTCAAGTAATAGAGATAACTTACCGTTCATGACTTCCGAATGCTTCAAGAACGCAGCCCAGCCCATACAAATTCTGAGCTTAATCTCCTTCTGGTGGTTTTGATCAGCAGGTAGTAATCACTCGCTTGTTCAGTAATTTCGCTGCCGGCCGCGACGTCATTTTTCTTAGATATCTATTTAACGCTGCTTCTGAATTCTTTGCGTACATTTTAGTCCTGCAGCCAGGCTTTCCACGTAAAGTCTACAAAGCGGTTGCCGCAATTCCGAGGTTGCCTCGACCGATTCAATAAGACAACTTATCCGCAAATCTCAAGTGACCCGAGCATCGCCCTTTATTTCAAGGCCTGCTTTTTGCCAACTGAATTTTCTTAATACCGCTTCTAGAACTGCAGGCTGCACATCGTTTGGAAAAGACTGCTCCTTCTTGTCTAAAACCGTTCCTGATAGTAAACTTCTTGGTTTTCTTGTGAAGAAGTGTCCTTCCCCTGCATCCCTCGCGAATGTCCTCGAGCTAGGCTGTGTATGGCTCTTGCATTGATCCCAGGGACTTCAGCCCAGTGGTGGTCGCCACTGAGTCGACGTAAGGCAACGTCGCTTACGCCAATCGGTTTTAAACAACTTATGAAACTCTAGTCTTACGCCTTTCCTTGCGTGAACACAGAGGGATACAACTGCAGCCACCTGAAGCAAGGCGTCATTCGCAACGCGTCTAGAATTTTTTACCGTAGTACGACATTAGAGGAAAATTAAGTTCTTTTGGGCTATTAAGTGGTGTGCACGTAACTCATGAAAGCAACTTAAAAAATAGATTGAAAATGAAAGCACTTGTTCGACCTCTCCTAGGATCAGCCCTGTGAAAGTTCATCAGAAAAGTTGATCGAGTAGAAAATTTATTTGCAAGAAAAATGAGCAAATACTGGACATACTTTTTGTGTGAAGGAAATTTATATTGAATGCTCCTCAGTTTTTGGGGAGTACCAAAACCCTTTGTAAAGGCATTCGCGCCGGTTTTATATACAACAAAACTGGTCAAGCAACTGTTGTAAAAATAGTTGATTTAGTCAGAGCATGAAAGTGCTCAGGAAGATTGTCCTAAATGAAATTGGCTAAAAGCGGCACTTTCATTTTTGTGAAATTCAACAACCTCCCGCACCGCCCCTTCCCCTCCTTCCCCTTTTATTGCAGGTAAGCGGCCCCACAGAAGATATCAGACATGGACAATACATCTGTTCCAGCTCTACAAAAAACTGAATATTTTCTGTATTCGACAGTAAAAGAGGCACAGCAATTAAAGGGACGACGATTTGTGAGCACTGTTTATAAACGAATTTTGGTGTCAACTGACGCTGATAATTACGCAAGGCTGCGCTGAAGGCTTGACGGCTGGTGGTTGCGCTCGGCTTCACTTTGATGTGGCTGCATTGGACCCAAAATGCTGGGTTTGTGCTGCTGCACAGCGCGACTGAGTCATCTGCTTGCGCGACATGCAGTGACCGGCCTCAGTACAGTTAACGTACAGTGGCTGAACTCCAATGCCCGTACCACGGCCGTATTTCCGGCAGCTTTAGTCCGGCTGAATTCCGACGACCGCATCTCGGCTGTCCTCCGGTGGCCGTACTTCGGCCGTACACGGGTAGCTTTGGAATGGCCGGAGCCCTACGGCTGGAATCGGGCCGTATGAACGTAAGCCGGTCGACTGGCCGACGGACACTGGCCGTTGGACAGCCATGGGAGTACGGCTGTATACGGCCAAAAGGCCCACATTTAGACACGGGCGAACATGGCTGCCGGAAAAAGGCCGGACAGAAAATCACCGGCCAAAGTACACCGGCTTGATTTAGGCCGAACAGTCCTGTGCTGCCTGGGAAGGTGTGCCCATGAGCCATTTGGCAATGGCAGTACCAAAATATACTCATATGATGTTCGACGGATTGTTGGGAATTGGATTGAGTTGGATACTGGGAGGAGTTCAGTGTTCATGGCAATGCTGCTGGCCGCTTTGAAGCAGATTTCGCTTTGAAGTCCGATTGTAAGCCGCACTCATATTTGAAGACTACTTTTAGCGAAATAGGTTCGTGTTAGAATCGTGCAAATACCGTAGAGAAAAATGGCAAAGGAGAATGTACCGGGTCGTCGTCGTCGTCGTCGTCCTCCTCCTCCTCCTCATCATCATCACCATCATCATCACCACCACCACCACCACCACCACCACCAACCTATCTACGCCCACTGCAGGGCAAAAGCCTCTCTCATACACCTACAATTGACTGATTGACTGATTGTAGGGTTTAACGCGCCCACAGCAACGCAGGCGATGAGACGCGCCGTAGTGGAGGGTTCCGGATTAATTTTGGCCACCTGGGGATCTTTAACGTGCGCCGAAATCTCGCACACACGGGCGTTTTTGCTTTTCGCCTCCATCAGAAAAGCGGCCGCCGCGGCCGGGAATCGAACCCGCGACTTCGTGCTCAGCAGCGAAACGCCTTAGCCACTTAGCCACCGCAGCGGGTATACATCTAAAATTATCCTGGTCCTGTGCCAACTGCGACCAATTTATCCCCGCAAACTTCTTTACCTCATCTGCCCACCTAACCTTCTGCCGCCCGTTGCCACGCTTCCCTCTCTGGGGATCCAGCCTGTTACCCTTAATGACCAACGGTTATCTTGCCTACGTATTACATGCCCTGCCCACGTCCATTTCTTCTTAATTTCTACTAATATGCCCTAAACACGCGTTTGTTCCCTGACCCACTCACTCCTATTCTTGTCCCTTAATGTTGCACCTATCATCTTCCGCTCCATTGCTCGCTGAGTCGTCCTCAATTTAAGTTTAACCCTTTTTAGTGAGCCCCCAAGTTTCTGCCCGGTATGGTGAGTAGTGGTAAGATGCAGCTGTCATGCACTTTCCTCTTCAGGGACAATGGTAGGCTGCCATTCATTATCTGAGAATGCTTACCGAATGCACTTTACCCCATTCTTATTCTTCTAATTACAGTCGAACACGGATATATATCGAACTCCAAGGGGATCGAGAAAAATTCGATATATCGATAATTCGATATATAAAATACGCCTATCTGAAGATTATCTGACAAATCGCACATCACTGAGAGTTTCTGAAGTCGTGGGAAAACGGTAGTTTACGTTTTAACCCTCAAATCACGGAAACTCGCGAACGCAGCATGATGACCACCGCACTTTATTTATCGCTAAATGTCTTTGAGGTTCGCTTGTTTTTTCTTCTGCGTCGTAAAGGTTGCCCAAATTTCTTCAAGATTACAAACACGCACAATAGATAAAACCAACGCTGTACACTGCGCACAACAGAGGCGAATAACGCTGACGGAACCTCGGCTGCAGTAGGCGGTTGGGAACGTTGTCAGGCACTGAGTGCCGTTATCTTCAGTATCCGAACCGAACACCTCCCCCATCTGGAGGCGTGCAACGAAGTCGCTTTGCACCCGACACGCTCCTGAATAGCCGGGGCGGGTTGTGCTGCATTCGCCTTTACGTCAACGTTGATGCGTGCATCGCCTTAAAAACTACTGCGAGGAATTCCGAACGCCTTTTCAACCAACATCTTTTCAGCAGCCTGCACCCGACGAATTCCCGCCTTCGTTGCTCCGAAATGAATGCCTTGGACAAAACAAACATACAACGCCGCATCGGTCCCCCTGCACGAGCCACCAAACAGCTCAATCACAGAAAAAGAGTGCCTCCGGTCAATTTCTTTTATTCCTTTATGTCCTTTCGCCGCAACCACTATCCGCGTTCAGAAATCAGAAATCAGAAAATCTTTATTTCATGAAGAAAATCAGATACAAAAAATAGGTGAGAAGTCATCTGGATCCATAGCCGACATGGCTAGTAATGGATCCATAACATAATATACACAAAAAACACAATCCAACACAATATTACAAAGATAAATACAATGTGCACGAGAAAAATATATTGGGCAAATTTAACACGGTGAAGCATAAAGCTCAGACATGAAATTTTTTTTTTAACGAAGGAGTACTATGTCTGTTTCGCTTTTAATTCGACTGGTATATTATTTAATAGTTTGGCTCCCAAGAAGGAAATGGTACGGCGACCATATACATTGTGTATTTTTGGTAAATTTATTTTGCATTGGTGGGCGTGTCTAGTTTCTAATTTGGGTTGTATGAAATTGAATGCCCGGGTTTAGGTGTGTTTAGCATTTTTTGGGCCAGTAATGTTGTCTTGAAGTCTCTTGCTACAATAAATGGCATGATTTTAAGTTTTGAAAAGATCGGGGGTGATGGTGCAGTGGTAGGGGCGTACGTCAATATTCTAATCGCTCTCTTTTGGAGTTTCGCAATAATGTCACTATATGACGCATATGTGAATCCCCAAGACTCTATACAGTACGTAAGGTGAGAGTGGAAAATACTATAGTACAATAATCGTAGTGTTTTACTGTCAAAGTGTTTCCGTGCTTGAATTAATGTGTAGCAACCAAACGACAACTTTTTGCTATTACTCCTAAATATTTATGTTGCTCAACCTTCTAAGTGCGGTATTTCCCAAGAATAATTTGAAAGTCTACTGTTACGTTTTTTCGATTAGAGCAGAAGACTATAAAATTTGTTTTTGTAATGTTGAGAGCTAACTTATTACTGGTAAACCACTTCAATATATTACGTAATTCTAGGTTGGCTAAAGTTTCGGCTTCTTTTAAATTGCGATCAGAGATGAGTAAAGCTGTATCATCGGCGTAGATAGTGGTTTCGGCGTGTCTTAGCGAATTTGGAAAGTCATTGATAAATAGAGAAAATAATATGGGACCGAGTACAGACCCCTGGGGTACACCAGCTTTGACAGTTTTTAAGTCATATTTGCTGTCAGCTATCTGCGCGAACTGTTTCTGGTTCGTCATGTAGCTGCGAAAAAAGTCTAATGCTGGCCCTCGAAACCCATAACGGTCGAGTTTTTGCAAAAGAAGGTTGTGGTCAACGGAATCGAAAGCCTTTCTAATATCAAGAAATATGCCTATTGTAACACGATTAGTTATTTAGGCTTGGTTAATTACTTCTGTAACTTCACTAACTGCCGTTGTGGATGAGGTAATTTTTTTCGGAAGCCGTGTTGTTTCGTTGTTAAGATTTGTATTTTTCAATGAATTCCATTACCCGCTTTGCTATTAGCTTCTCAATAGCATATTAATACACGATAAAATTGTTATAGGACGGTAGTTTCAATTAAGTTTGGATCACCTCCTTTATATAGGGGCACTACTCTCCCAATTTTTAGCGCTCGGGGTACGCTCCAGTCAAAAAAGATTTATTAATATTTTTTCAGTGGGTAGCACAAAATGTCAATGTTTTGTTTTAATATGTTAATTCGATATTTCGTCATGCCCATTGCCTTGTTTTGATTGCATATTTCTACTCACATCGATTATTTATGAGCGGTTATCTCTCTGAAAGCGAAGCTGTTTAATAATCGTGCGGATGGTAACATGGCGGTTTGTTCATCGCTGAAGGTATTAGTTATCTGGTGCTTATATTAACAAAGAAATCATTGAACTGCGTAGCAGGGAGCATGGTCGCAGTTTACGCTACAATCAGGAAGTGTTGCTAATCTTGTTGTGAAGGCTTTATAACAGAGTTTATGATGCGCCAGATTTCTTTTGAGTTGCCGCTATTTTTAGTATTAATTTACTATAATTTACTAGCAGCTATCATGGAGCTGCCCTCGTGTTAGCGTGAAAACCATTGTTGAAGGCCATCGAAGCGACATAATGCCGCGGACGCCGCCTCTGTCTCACCAAGCCGGGCAGCTCCTGCGATGAGTCAACATTATCACCAACTCCACCCCATCAGAGGAAGCAAACTTTCAGGGGCACCTTCGGCGCGGAATTGCGATATATCGAATTTGCCCGTGATCAGGAGTTCGATACACGCGCACAACAGTCCTATACTTTTGCATGGGATTTTCAAGGGGATGTTTGCACTGTTCGATATAGACAATAATTCGATATATCCGTGTTCAACTGTATATATATCTGCCTCATGGTTGGGATCCGGGGTCACAACTTCGACTAGGTAGATATATTCGCCCAATGTACCGGGTAAAGATGTGTAAATCAGTTTCATATTGCAACACCGCAAGCGGCAATCCAGATTTTAAGGGGCCCTGCAAAACCTTTTTCAACTTTCTTTCGAAATCTTAAATGCTTTCAAAACGAAATCAGCCAACACAACCAGTACTTAGATTAGAGGGTCGCAAAGTACCTCAGCCCGAAATTAACTTCAAAACTTCCTCAAAAGATTTTACCTGTTTCGTAACCTTGGCGTTCTTCGACCGCTGACAGCGGTGTAGCGGCTATTGGTCGTCTTTCCTTCGGTTGCCGCAATGCACGCATTCGATGGCCAGTTTAAAAAGCACGCCACACGAACTCTCGTCCGCCACCCACGCCCTCCCCCGTTCCTTTTCTCGGAGCTATGGAAGTGGATGTGCGGCCATGTTTCGTTGTCTCCGCCACCGCGCTATCGCGGCCCGTTGGTGCACGCACTGGATGGAGCTGTGTTTTTACTTGTGCTACAAGCTATGTCTAAGCGCCTTCCCATAGTGCTTTCGTCCTGCCGTGTAAGTGAACATTTTTGTTGTTGTTCCTATATTAGCGGCGCATACCCAATCAGCGGATAGAACGTATACGATCGAGGGGTTTCATTCTTTTCCTATAGTTTTCTTCGAGCTACCGAAGGGGAAGTGCCGCCATGATATTTTTGACGGTGAATTCTCAGCAGCCACCATGAACTTGCTGCAACAACCGCATCATCGCCGCGCGGCGATACACGAATGGTTATTTTGCAGACAACAAAGTCGGCGTGGATTAGCCAAAGAGCATTCGAAAAGCGCGTATAATGGTGCACGCTTGTACCGCCCGTGACTGTTCTGACCGTTCTTGCCGAACGCAGGAGCCTATAAAGGGAACAGGGTTTCCGAATCCGACGCAAGCGGAACTGCGGCACTCTTCAAAGGATGGCGCTACATAAAAAAAACGACCGTGAACATGATGGAGGGTCTTAGGAGCCCTAAACAGGGTTACAAAGGTTGCGATTATACGTGCGCAATCGCTGGAGTACATACTAGCCAAAGAACGTCCTACCGCAAAAAGCGGCGCCGTACTGCTCAGTGCTTCGTGCGTCACAGAGGATGCGTCAGGGCATTCTGCCGCACGTCAGAGCGCGGCAGTATGGCCGTCGGTGATCGGTATAAGTAAACAAGGAAAGGAAGGAAGATCTTTTTTACGTGTTTGTGCGGCCCCTGCTTTACGCTGAGGTGCAATATTTGGTATACGTCGTCTTAAAGGGAACTCGAGCGATTGCGCGATTGAAATGGCGATTTTCGGGAGCCTATTTGGAGCCCCTTTAAATGCGGTATAAGAGGGATGAAAATGTGCTAGCGGGGGACCTTCGGGAAAGGGGAAGTGCTTAGGTGGTGCCCGACCTCATAAGGGCCGAACTCCCCCTGCAGAGGCCCTGCTCGGACCGTAGTCGCACGGCGACGCTTGTGGCGGCTGTTGGCTGCCCACTTCCTGACGGACTTGACCGCTTGCATCGTCCAGGCGTAGCAAAGCGCTGTTTTTCTCTTAAACGTGCATAGTCGCGAGTACTCTCGACTCTATCGCGGCTTCCTACTAGCTGTGGTCATCCGAACTATGACAGCGCCTTGCACTAGAACCATTTAAATACCGTTGTTAGCCGCAAGTCAGTTGGTGCATATGCCGCGTGGCAACAACACGGGGCGAAATGAAAAAGTCAATAGGCATCTTCGGCGAAAAACGCAAGCGTATTGGGCCACACATTTATTTACGTGTTTAAACATACTGCCAATTCCTTATAGGATTCTTGCAGGAAAGGCACATACACAAAACATGTCACAATTTCAGAACAAAATGGTATATACCCAAGCAGTGAACTAGTTAGTACACATGATAGGTACCATTGTATATTACTTATTTAACATTCAGCAAACTACAAAGCACGCATAAAGGGAACTTACAATATAAACAGAAAGCGCGTAAGCCGGGATAAGACATGTTTGGCTTACTAAACTGTGCATATAATCTAAAGGGCGAAGTTTTTCAGTGATTGACACTTACATAGTAAAAAATTATGTGGTTATGTCTCGATTCCGCTATTGATGGCGATTTATTGCTACATTGTACGAAGTTTGCTTTCAACCAGACTCAAGAACTCTTTCAAACTTGTGGTACTACTTACTAAAATATCTTGTCCGTATCGTTCTCCTGTTGAATGGAACACAGTAAGGACCTCGACGTGAACAATTACTCGGGAATTTCTTCTAGGCGCCAGCAAATCTTTCACCGCGTTTTCTTTTTCAAGGATTTGAGCGATACTTTATCCGACTTAATGTAGCGAAATCTACTGAGTAAAAGCTTAGGGGACAATGCAGGGGCAAGTGCGATGACTTCGCTGGTTAGTTTTATAAGGATACACTATGACAGATAATGTACACTTTGTACAATGTTCCCGCGTGATTTCCCCAATGTATGTGCAGGAGCACGCAGAAGCGGCCCCGGAGCTTGCACGATCACGGTAATATCGGACAGCTTTCGATTTGACGACATATTCTCGCATACATTACTGCGAGTTAGTCGCTAATGAACCGCACTAAAAACGGCTGCAAACAACGTCGCAAAATCCGCCTGGTAGCGGCTGGGAGCCCCTCTTCACGATGTTTCGGAGGACGCAGAGGCACTCCTCGGCGTCCATGATGCCCCAGGCAGCGGGGCCCGAAATGAGGTCCTCGGTGGTCATGGTGAGAAAGCGCAGCTTTGAGAAGAAAGAGCCATCAGCTCCTTCACTTCCAGCGGCTTCTCGCAGCCGAGGCTCTTGACGCACTGCTCTTGGGCCCAGCGCATGAGGGCTTCGGCCACCCGGATCTCGTCCACGCGTCTGGGATGCGACAGAAAAATAGAGTGCGAGGCATGACCAAGGTTGCTTGGGTCAATCAAGGGTCTAAGCCACTGGAACTAGCCGTGTACAATAAGAGGCAGGAAAGGTTCAGTGTAAGCCTCCTTTCAGTTAATGCGGCGTTTTAATAGCTGGTTCTGGGTGCGGTAGCTGGAAGGCTCAGTATGGGGAGAACATTAATCTCAAATGTAATTTCCACTATGCCCTTGGGATATAAATGTAGGAGCGAACGAGGGAATTTTTCAGCGGATGCCACAGCGATTTAAACAAATGCGCTGTAATAGGAGCAAGAGCGAAAACAGATACGATGACAAAAACGTGGTGTTCGTGAATTCCTGAGCTTGCCTTCATCTGCATGTCGCGCCTTTGATTGACAGGGCTCATGCACCGTGACGCGGATCTTCTAAGAGTGGGTTATGCGGTCACGCGTAAAAAATATGGGAGATTTATTGGTGGATCGTCAAGAATGCATGGGCACCCATTCGCTCTCTTTCGCGAACACTGGCTTGTCCCGACGCGCCCGCCTTCATGCGAGGCCCTCAACGTAACACACCGTGGCAACCGTGCTTTGCGTTGTGACGGCCACAGTAGTCACGTTTGCTTGCTTTAGCAGCGGCGCTGGCTGCCCGACGCTCCTTTACCGATTCACCAGTATAGGCATTTCGTCGCCGTCTCTCCCATTCCATCCTCTATTAGGCCAAGCTTACTACTACTCGGTACGAACCCAGGAAACACACGGTAGCGTCCCTGTGACCTTGAAGCTCAGCCAAGTCAAGCAAGCGCCTCGTTCGCGGCGCCGACGGAAGCGCCACCGACCATGCTTAAGTCTCCGGCCGAAGCAAACAACTTATCAATGACCGTAGCCTTGCGAGAGCAGCGCGTCTCGTTTGACGATCTGCCGGGAGACCTTCCATTACCTCTTCACGAGCTCCCAGGATACGACAGTGCTGATCCGGCGGCCGTACTGTGACATACTGAAATCTGGGGCGCGGAGTGCTGTGGGGTAACACCTTGTTGTACGTTTTGGGCTGGCCAGAGTGTGGCTCAGATGCTCTTTGCTTCGGTGTGTGAGCTGGGCTCTCCTGTCTGCAAGTGATGACTCTAGCTATACGGTGTCCTTACAGACTTTCTACCTCCCCTATACACTCTTTCCTCGTCTAGCCTGTTCCCTCCCTCCATATATAACCCCACGGCACTGCGTCGTATGCAGGTACACCCGTTACCGGACACAATAATATCCCCGGTGCATCGTTACCTTCTCGTAGCCTTTTGAACCAAGAAACAACAACAAGCATTTTGTTTGTCGGCGCAGAGGTATACATTTAAAAGCAGCTTGCGGGGGACGAATTCGGAACGGCATCGCATTGAAACTTCGCTTCACGACGATTCCTCCCCGTGCTTTGGATTCGTCAAATTTTGCAACCTACTCTATTTCTACCTGCAGCACTGGCTGCACACTCAATTTCACAACCCGTAGAAGAGGCACAAAAGAAGTAAGCGTACAAGAGGTACGCGTACAATTATGAGTACACATTTAATTGTGCTTACGATAGCAAATGAAAAAAAAGATACTGCGTAAGGGTGTTTAAGAGAAGGAAGATAAAAAGAGCGCTGTTCCAACGAATGGCGCACGAGCAGCGTGAACGCGGGAAAATTGAATCAAATTGAACAAACCGTCCATTGCATTCATCAAGAGAGGAGGAGGAGAGGAGGATATGAGCAGGGGAGCGGAAGGAGGAGAAAGGAGATGAAGTTACGTGGCAGGGGCGGCTGTCGTCTTTCGACGACGTTTGCTGCGCAGCTAGCAGGTATGCGGCCCATTTTATAAGGAAGAATACAGCTGCTTTCGCACTGTTTGGAGCGGCAAAACCGCGGACCAATTTTTTTGCTGCACTTACAAGAAAAAAATGTTACGAAATAGGTTCCTTGCGGTTCCTTTAGCTGCTTGTTTTGCTTCTCAAATGAGCGTATAACTGCTTAGTCCAATGACCCGTGAACAAAAAAAAAATCACAAATTGCATGCAGGAAAGCTATTGCTTTTTCTGACTCACTTAATATTTTCGAGAATGTAGTCCACTGTGTATTCCTCCGCCAGCACAAGCTCTTCGGAAGAAAGCACCTTCTGGGCTTCTTGCTCCGACGATGTCAGCACCCGATTAACAACGTCGACGTCCATGTCCGGCTCTCTCGTTCTAGCGTAGTAGTTCAGGTAAGAGCATATGTTCGAGGCGTTGAGTTTCTTGTTGATGTAATCGGTGCATCCCTGCACCAACTGGGTGACGAGGTACTTCCTTGCCGCTGCCCTGCAGTGTAGAGCCCCTTCGATATCTTTCAGGTAAGCTTTTCCCGAGTAAAGATACCTGCATCAAGAAAAAACAGGTTTAAAAGGTCAACACGGAAGAGCTAGAGAGGGAGAGAGAATTTGAGGACGATTCAAAGACAAAAACTAACCAACGCCTCCTTTAAAAATATACGAGTGCGCGCGAAGATTGTCACCAGTCGGTAATATACCAAGCCAAGCTCCAAACCCCGAACTAACCCTTAACCAAACCCAAACCCGTCTCCAACCAACCCAAACCCATACTCAATCCACTCCAACCAAACCGCTGATAAACGCAAACCAAACCCCACCCAACCCATTCGCTGAGCTTGGCCCGATCTTAAAAGAAAACCATACTACGCACAATAAGATAAAGACCCACCCCTCTTCGTGCCTGTCACGCTATAGTTCTCGGCAATTTTCAAATCAGCCGCTCATTTCCCGGCATGCATTGCGGCACATCAACGGCAACGTCCGTGCCAACGACGCTACCGTAAACAGGGACACTCCGCTCACCTACCGGCGTGCAGGGCGGCCTAGAAACGGCGGCGTCCGTGGCAACGACGCAGCGCAAGCGTCACCTCCAACGCCTTTCACATGAATACCGTGTCCGAATGGCGACATCGGATGGATGCCGGCTTCATAACGCGAGGGACCTAAGTTCAATTCAAATCGTTTCCTAACTAAGTCAATAAATGTTCGTTACTACTAATTCCTAAGTTTCAATGAGGTCCCACGAAAAGGAAGTTTAACTCGTTTGACGGCATTACCCAAGCACTGTTTAAGTATATGTTCGGAGCGTATGCACGATTATATACAAGCAATTTGCAAGGATATATGTGCAATATAGTGGAGTGAGAAAGATAGCAAACACAACACACAGCCGAGTGAAGAGACCGTGTGCCTAAAGTCGTACATTTGTCGGGTGCCTCGAGTGACAGAGAGAGTACAGAGACACGCAAGCACGCACGCATACGCATGTACACGCTCGCACATTAACAGTTAAATGGGCCCTAAATAGGGTTCCGAAGAGGCGTGGTGCTTTCGCTCTTTCCTAGCAGCTCAATTAAAACGCTGTGCATGATACGAGCTGATAAGTTCGTAGCATCACATAAGTTCGTAGCTGATCGGACCTTGCGATCCGAGATACACGCAGCCATTGGCCCCGCTCGGCGGTACGTCCCGCTTTTTGATTAGCAGCCGACGCGCATGTTCCGCCTACTACTGGCTGCGCGGCACTCCTTTTCGCGTCGGCAGTGCTAGCGTCGGCACGTCGTGATTCTATAGGGGAAACGAGCGTTTGAAGTCCAGATAGGGGGGCGGTGAAAATACAACATACTCGCCCATGAAAATAATTGAAAGTTTCCATCAACGACTAGCGGCCCGCTTGTGTTTCTTGCATGCGGCGCTGTCGCGGCGAACAAGCCCCTCCGAGGCCGGGTCGCTCAGAAAAGGCTTAACATGGGGCCGAATTCTCTAAAAAACGGGCGTCGCTTTGAAACGACGGGGTAGCGCCATTGAAATGTATGTGTTCTTGGGTTGGGGCCGTCGCTTTGAGGTGCTAATCGGGGAGTAGAAGCTGCAAGAAAAGCACTGTGGCAAGGACGCGAAGCGACACCCACTGCCCTCCGTCATTTCACTTGTCGCTTCGCGTCCTTGCCACAGTGCTTTTCTTGCAGCTTCTACTCCCCGATTAGCACCTCAAAGCGACGGCCCCAACCCAAGAACACATACATTTCAATGGCGCTACCCCGTCGTTTCAAAGCGACGGCCCGTCGTTTTGGAGAATTGGGCCCCAGGTCACCGCTTTATGAAGCCGCGCCGACGATGATGCCCAGCGCAATCTTCCGCCGCACTACCACTCCCTTTCACGCATCTGTAAACTGATTTTCGGCTATAGTCCTGCTCTGTGTGGCG
Source organism: Haemaphysalis longicornis (assembly GCA_013339765.2). NCBI lineage: Eukaryota > Metazoa > Arthropoda > Arachnida > Ixodida > Ixodidae > Haemaphysalis > Haemaphysalis longicornis. The sequence goes on along the minus strand of CM023450.1, from coordinate 131,540,666 downwards.
GCGGTAAGATTTAGCTGCTACGGTGTGCGCCTATACCGCAAACAGTGCAGGCGGATGCTTGCCGCGGCCCGCGCGTAGCGTTTACGCCTGCAGATGATCCGTGCATTTCTGCGTTATTCGTGGCCTGTAAACGACGTGCTATTTCAACAAACTCAGCTAAGCTGGTGTAGCGGATGGCGACAATCGTCATTCGTCCTTACAACGATACGCCGTACGTGCCGGAGTGTCGCTCGAATAGACGCCGCCCGATCCGCCGGAACCACCGGCGGCTTCCCCCAGAACCGGAAATGCTGATTGGCTGCAGCATTTGATGACACCCATTGAGGGTTGCTCGATCGTTTACGGCTAAAACCCGATTTTACCCGGTATTTACACACCGAACATGCTCCAGCAGATTCCGGTTCAACGCGATTTCTCCCCGAGTGGACCTTTTCAAAGTAGCGATCTGCACAATCGTGCGCTGACGCGAGCGGCCGGCCGTTTCTAATCAGCACTTGTTGGAAGCAAGCCCCACAAACACAGCTTTCGAACTCATTAGTATTGGCATGACTCTACCACTCACTAAGTAGTGAGTACTGCGGGCTGGCAAATGCGGCACTAAAATTGTTGCGCATACCTAACGGAAGCTGTGATGTCGGTACAACTCACCCTTGGGTGGGATAAATGTTCAACGATCGTACATGTCTAGAATGGAGACCGACATGTTGCGCATGAAAATGATGTCTGTAAACAAGGATGTGCAGAAAATCCATGACCAGGTTTTCGTGCATAAAATGTTTGATTTCTTGGAGGTTATCAATGCTCTTTACTGTCATCATTACTGATTCATTTCAAACAAACACGAAATTTCGGCGAGTGTTTGCTAGAAAAGTCTGATGTGCCCCGATTATCAGCTTAAAGCGAACACCAATTTTAAAGCGTTAAACTTGAGAAGCTCATGATACCTCCTGATAAAATGCACTCTCGGAGTGTATTACTTAGTACACCTCGAACATATTTACCCAGAAAAAAAAAAGAAAACGGAATTTCTGAATGTTGTTACAAAAAAAAACAAAAAAAAAACGATTTCTCCCAATTATCAGTTTTAAAAATACCACTCCATTTCTAATCCTAAATTTTGAAAAAAAAAAAAAATAAAACTCGAAAACGAACAACCCTACCTATATTGCCTCTATGACGCCAAGTGCGTCGTATAGGCTACGTCACATATGCGAAAGGCTACGTCAATGCTCCCTAGAATGAGGCCGAGAATTCACATGTGAACAAGGAAAGAAAAGAACGTGTAATCTAGCATTAGCACGCTTGAACATTCTTCAATGTTTTTAGCCTTTGGGCACTAGATCTTTTTTTTTTTTTTTTACGGATTGTCGTGACCCAGGTAAATGTTAGAAGACAGAAGAATTTTTTTTTTAGCGTCGCTCTTACCAAGCGGCCCTCTCGGCTTTACCACGCAGTCGCACCTGGCCATTTGGTGAAATCGCCATGCATAGAGAAAAAACTTACTTTGCGACAACGAATGAAAACCCGTCTTATGTTTTGCCTCGTTGTCAAAAGTAGTGTTTGGGCTGCTGCAATGTTGGGACTTAAAGGGACAGGCAACCGATTTTTGTAGAGTATATATTCTCTATCCCAAATGAAAGGGCATCACTTAAAGCACCTTGACGAGAAACGGTTTTGCTGATAACGCCCTAGAACTTTTTAAATCGAATTTTTTGATCTGCGAGCCGTATGTGTCCCTCCCAAAACTAATGCTGGCAACCATGACATAAAGTAGCTCGGCAACATACTTTTGTCTGTATGCGAAATAAAAAACAATATTGAAAAACTTGTTCCAAGCTAAAAAAGTTTGAATCGCAGGCTTTCCTGTTCCTTTATGAGTTTTTTTAATGCAACGGTCTATTTTGCCCGAATGCGCCATCTGTTGGGATAGACGATAGGTAGAATCTGGCTTCACGTTGTGGAGGCGGGAAGTTCGATTATCCCTGGGCGCGACGTTTTTTTTTTTTTTTTTTTTTTTTTTTAAGCTGCCGTTGGCGTATTTGGAAACTGAAATCAAATATTTTGGCAGAACAAACGCCTCTGCCTCAAGCAGAATCGTCAAAGCTCCTTCACTGGGTCTGTTTACTGAACGCTGCCGTTGATTCTGGGCATGGAGGCTCAGTTAGCCACACTGAGAGCAACCCAGTGGCGGCGGGCGGCGTGTCTCAAAAAATTTCAAAATAATTCTAAAAAATACATATACAATTTAAGCTTGTACAAATACACGTGTTAAAAGGTTTCCAATACGTAAATAAACATTTAGGCAGTTACAGTAGCTGCTAGGTTTGCAGGTCACGTGACAGGGACACATATTGTAGTGTCAAGTTTCGACACTACGAACCGCCACCCTTCCGTTTTCAGGAAGTTTGCTGCGAAATTAAAATTATTTCTGCCAGTTTGTTTAGAAATTGCTTATGGTTACCGGGCTATATAAAACGCTGGCTTTCATATGAGCTAGCGAACATATACGCGACAAAAATCGGTTGTCTGTCCCTTTAAACACTTTCGAAAAGTTTGTTTGACACTGCTTCAGCCGTTTCATGACAAGGTCGTGCTATCGCCGCCAATATTTTCTATATTCAGCTAGCAGATATCTTGCTGTGCACATGCAGCAGTCCAGAAACGTCACGAAATCCTTCAAGGGTAGAAGAATGAGAAAGATTACTGCGATTAGCCGGCTTCGTTTTGGTACAATACGTGCGTGTGAACTCAATTATGTGCCGACTGCGTGAAATCCATTCCAACGAGGAATTCCAGTGGCCCCCTGGAATGAGGAGGCCTTAGCCTAAAGGGCAAATAACATTCTCTTCTCTCTCTCTCTCTCTCTCTCTCTCTCTCTCTCTCTCTCTCTCTCTCTCTCTCTCTCTCTCTCTCTCTCTCTCTCTCTCTCTCTCTCTCTCTCTCTCTATCTGGCAGTATATTTACGGCAGCTTACTTGAGCATCATTCCGAAGCCATCGGGGTGGACGTCGACGACCTCTACCGTCCCTTGCTCGGCGAGGTCCCCGTAGAACATGGCGTTGAACACCTCACTCCTCATGGCAAGGAACAGCTTGTGGCATCGAAACTTCCGTTCAGGAACATCCGGAAACAGCTCCGAGCGGACCGCCAACTCGCCGTCAGTCAGAAAGCCATTGTCCAAGAAAGCCTCGACGCTGAACTACAGACAGAGGGTGCAAAAACGCGTAGGGGTCGGAAACATAGATGCCAGTTTAAACCCACTGTATATCGCGCTCAATATGACCCGAAACACGCAATCGGCAGTCAGACGTCTTACTCGGACGCTGGTGGCGCCGTGTGGCGATGCCCACGGTTACAAAGAACACAGGATATCTACATTCTGATGGCCTCCAGACCCCTCTCTTGTAGGATTCTTTGATTGTTGCCTCTATCTGAGGCTGGCATAAATTGTTACATATGAGGTTTTTGAGAAGATCTTCCCCTGGCTGCAATGCTGTGATGCACATTGCTAATTCACAGCTCCTCGAGCTTGACATCAAAGGGGAACACGAAGTGTTGGCAATGACCAATATTCACTCCTATTTAAAAGTTACTGAAACAGAGCTGATACTGCGGTTCCTTCTTCCTTGGATCCGCTTCAAATTCCCTCGCAATATCACACGCTATCAAATGCGTAATTTTTTAATCTATTGCGTCACTGATGGTCCACTGCTCTGCTTGGGTGGGTTAGGTTTACTTCCAGCAATGAAATCGTATAAAAGTTGGTCCAAAGATTCCAATGGCATGACAGCAAAGAAACCGTCCCATGCGTAGTAATTCTTGAGCCGCTGCCGAAGGATGCGCTGAACTTTACTCAATCGGACACATTCGAGCGAGTCGCATTCGGTGAGTGAACGGAAGTATAAGACAGGGAAGAAGCAGGTGATTATCTAGGAGCCGACCCCTCTTTCTGAAGTTTTGGCGTGCCTCGCTGAGTGGCAGAGCTACCTTCCGGGGAATGACTTCATCGGGGAAGAGCTCCGGCCGACGCCCCCGTGTTACCAGTCGAATTGAGCGCAACAGTGCCCCGCTAATCCACACTCTCTGTCAAGAAAACAGCACAGTTTTGTTGAATATCCTCTGCGTACACTCATTATTCTACTGCACAGCCATGTGTACAGAGGTGTTCTTCTATTTTACATTACCTCATTTTGTGCTGTGGTAAGGTAAGGTGCCATGAATACAATACTGGGCTGGGGTAAGGTGCCATGAATACAAGGCTTAATAAATTCCTCAGCTTACGTCCACTATGTTCGAGCGACTACGCTCGGGTGGGCCTTCACGAGCACGTTTGCACGAGCAGGCCTTCTCGCAAGGGTATTGCTAAACAGCAAGCTGCGGACTTGATATGGTTTTCTATAGTATACTTTCCAAATACTTTCGAATGGTTCGCACCTGTTTGAAAGTATTTGGAACGGAACACATGCGCGGCAACGGAAAAATAAAACTGCTGGCTGGGAACGGTACACTTCAAGGCAACTCACGAGCCCCATATGTAAAGGTAACTGTCAACTCACGGGCCATAGAGAGACTCTCTCGGACCATAGGGCTGCGACCCAGTCGCAAGAAAGCTGTGCTTTTTCTTTCGCTAAAATAAACCGCTATCTGAGTGCACCCGGGCCCCTGCTCGCTTCTGACAGAACACTGTAATATTGTGTGGACTTGTTTGAATTCTACATTCCAAATCGCTGAAAGTACCCTTTAACGTGCATAATTTCCTTACTGCATCAATCCTCCTTATGGCTTGGAATTATGTTTCAACATCACATTAACAACCGGCAATGCGGCGGAACAACAAAAGCGACAACAGTTACTTAAACAGAGAGCCGAAACCACAGCAAGCATTTGAAAGCTCCACAAAATCTAAGCAATAAAAAATGGCTCCAATTCCATCCGACACCCACAGCGATTACCCATGCGGCGTCAATAGAATTCACACAGGTGGCTCTACAAAGAGTGAAACGAGAGACTGTGCCAGCCGTTACCTGGGATTCGCGGGGGCGGCGCCAAACTCTGCCGTGCATCCACATTGGATTGGATTGGATTGGATCTGTAGCTATACCCCTTTGAAACGGGTTGACACTCCCCGAGAACACCCGTGAGTGTCATAGCAGGCTGATTACACTTCTGCACCTGGCCCCCCACCCCTATTGTTTCCCACCCACGCCATTGTCCGGCTCCTCCACACCTCCAGTCTACGCTTAGTCCGGTCGATGATGGCCGTCACTGCTCCTCGATCACGTCCATCACTAGTAGCCGCCGCGCCCCCTGACGGCCCAGTCTGTCCGAACCCCAATGCCTGCTCCAGCGACACCCCACTGGGCTGTTTGGGCTCCAGCCGCGGGCAGGACAGCACGACGTGTTCTATGGACTCCTCTTCTTCGCCACAGAGTTCACAGATGGCGCTCTCCGCCGTCCCACATGACACCTGCCACCGCCTTGTTCGCAGCGTCCCAGATCGCGCTTCGAACAGAAGGCCACTCCCACCTGCGTTGTCAATATAGAAGCCTTCACAACGTATCTCTCTCTCTTGTGGGCGACGTAGAAATGTAGCGCTGGCTTGGCTGCGGCCCTGCCGGCCCACTGCTGGGTTTCCACCTGCGACACACGCTCACGCACCTTGGCCCTTGTCATGGTTGTGTCCTTTAGGTTACACAGGGCTGGTAGTGGCACTCCATACTTTTCCGACAACGCGCGCACTCGTTTCGTCCAGCGCGTGGACCGTGCCGTGAAAAGAAGGGACCGACGCACTCGGTAGACCCAGTTCGTCTCCCCCAAAGTCCAAGCTCGCATTTCAAATGAGAGCTTTGCTGTCGCCTCCCGGGCCGCGAAAGACGACCACCCCATGTCGCCCTGCACCGCTTCGTTCGGTGTGGTGCGGTGTGACCCCAGGGCCAGCCTTCCCACCTCCCTCTGGCGGCGTTCCAGGTACTCCTTTGTGGCAGCCGAGGGGCATAGAACCGCACCGGCGTATGTAAGGCCCGGAACCATTGCCGCCTTCCACAAACTCCGGATCACCTCCATACGGTTGAAAGACCACAGAATCCTGGCCTTCAACACATTTTGTCCTCTCCGCGCTTTCTCTCGTAGCAGTTGTTCGTACCTTGACAGATAGTCCGCCTCCGTCGAGAAAACAACTCCGAGGTACTTGTAGGAGGATGCAAACGGTAGTTCCCTGCCCTGTAGCATCACCGGCTCCACATCTCCCTCTCCTCCGGCCGCCCCCCATCGGAGTACCGCACATTTACGGGCACTGAATCGCAGCCCCAAATGTTCTCCCTGCCCTGTGCACCGATCCAGGAGCTCTTGTAACCCCTCCCGAGAGCCCGCTGTCACCACAATGTCGTCGGCGTACATCAGGCCTGGGAGACACTGGTTGACTGTCCGTCCGTCCTCCATGTACGAGACGTCGAAACCGCTTTCACTTCCCTCCAAGTCCCTCTCCAGATCTCCCAACAAGAGCATGAAGAGCAAGGGGGACAGTGGGCACCCCTGTCTCAGTCCTCTTCCAATGGGCACCGGTCTAGAGTAGGAGCCTTGCCACTCCACCACCACCTCGGTGTCGGTGTACAAAGCCTGCAGCCGCCTAACAACCTCCTCGGGGAGACCACACTCATCACAATGGGTTGCCAACTGTGATTGTTTGTCTTTGTTGTTGATGGCCCGTTCATGTTCCTTAAAGGAGCCATGAAGAGAAAACACAAGTTTGGCTCATTCAAAAGATTGTCTCGTTAGAATCATACTGACACCACTTTTAACGTAAACTTCGCTCAAATAAGCTACATAATTAGGAAAAACGGGAATGGTCATGCGACCCACCAGCTCATTTCCCGCAACAGAACCTATGATGTCACATGAGCTAAGCTCTGCGATTGGCGGAGGCTGGCAGAAGCAGACGCAAATTAGGTAGAGCTTACAAACTAGACGAACGAGCGATTTGCGCTTAAATTTAGGGCACATTCTTTACAAAGCAATAAGAATGATGGGACAAACAGTGGAAGTTACGAAAGCACATGTAAACATAGAAGTACTGATGCGTTCTGCTGTTCGTACTGCGCACAGCATGCTTGGTTTAGCTGCACAGCACTTATGGGGCTTGGGATTGTCTCAGACGACACTGGCCGATTGACGCAAGCAACGGTGTCTTACGTGACCCCATTTGTCGAGCGAGCACTGTTTCAGGGAACGAATATTTTCTCCCAGAACAAAAACAAGCCAGGTTTAAATGCGGGCAAAAACAAACCGAACGCTTGCCACGGTATGGTGGCGCCATCTAGGTTACGGAACGTAAAGAAACGCGGGAACAAACCAACACCGCTGTACAGGGTGGAGACAACCTTTGAACGGTCCCGTGCCGCCGCAATTGGGCCAACGGGCTCAACGGGTTATTCTTTTCGTTTCCCACGAGACCTAGCAACGCGAAACAGACAATATGATTCAAACTTCTTCAGTAAACCACGTTGCGGCGATAATTTTAGCAACCGAAAATGGCGGCGCCAGCGTATACGTGTCTCTACCCTGTACGGCGGATGCGTGAATGAAGGTACTCTAGGCTGCAGAGCGGTCGGTTCCTGTGATGTCATTTGGGACCACGAAAACGCACGATTGAGCGGGAAAATCAAAATTTTAACCTAAATTGTTTAATTTCTCAGTGAATAAAGCACCGTTTGTATCCGGACAAGCGCTGGGGGCACTATAAAACACGAAATCTTTCGAATAAAACCAACTTGCATTTTCTCTTCATGGCTCCTTTAAGTCTTACAGTTACGCACCTTCCCGTTTGGCAACCCATCGTGATGAGTGTGGATGCACGGCAGAGTTTGGCGCTACCACTTCCTTGTACAAACATACTTGTCAAACCACCAGGGAGGTACTCGTAGCCTACGTAACCAAAAAAAAAGCAAAAAAAGCAAAGGAAAAAACAAAAAAAAAAACGAGGCGACAAATGTGCCAGCCAGCCGTTTCTAGGACTATCGCCGGAAGAAGTAGCATATCTAGATAAGAACATGTGATGCAATTCATGGTATCGGTGTGTAACTTGCGCCGGCAGTCTGTATATATGTTCCTTCTTTTCAAAATAAATTTCCGTTGAGAGTGGCGCCCTGTTCGTGTTTATCTCAGTCCTTCGTCCGTGTCTTTTTGCGCCTCGTAAAGATGAATATAATCCAACTGGCCCAGTTATCTGTTTTAATGCAAGTATTGAATTCCTTTTTTTAAATTTCGCGCTACAGTGACGTGCTATGGGCAGGAGTGATGTGGGGCCAGCATGAGCACTAACAGCGCAATAGTTCTGAGTGTGCTAACTGCGCGTTGGCATTCAAGTGATGCGGTCAAACGGAACTGCAGGACCCCACTGTAATCGCCCAATTATGTTTCTTCGGAGTGGCTTATGTAGGCGTCCGCCAACCGCAAAAACACAATTACGTGATGTCACAAAGAAATCGCCGGAATGTGGCTGGGGGCCGCCACTGATACACACGTTTTCTTTGATATCTCCATCACTCCTCTGAAGTTTGCGGCAAAGTTGGTATCATTGTTGTCGGGATAACGCAGTGCGTTTATTTTTTTGTTTCATCAAACTTGTATTTTGTCCTCATGGACCCTTTAACGTGTCTCCATCAAAGTGTTTTCTTTCTGCGCCTATATGACCCGCTTGCCGTATCGACACGGCGTCTCTTCCTTCTCTCGCGCCGTTGCTGATGGAGGAGGCCGTGCGCATACATGCATACAAATACCCGCGCGCCGAGCCACGCACAATACTTCCGCCTGACTCCCTCACACGTGCAGGTGCAGCGCATGCTGGCATCAAACGACCTCTTTGATTTGATTGATTGATTGATTGATTGATTGATTGATTGATTGATTGATTGATTGATTGATTGATTGATTGATTGATTGATTTAACGTGCCGACGCAAGGAAGGCGATGAGGCGCGCCGTAGTGCACGGCTCCGGATTAATTTCTGACCAGCTGGGAATCTTTAACGTGAGCCGAAATCTCGAACACACTGGCGCAAAGGACCTCTTCTTCTCCGTGCATCGTTCGTTGTCCACCGCAGGCTTCAGAGCTTCGTATACACGCGCACATTTCTTGTAGTCGATCCTCCTATAGTACTTGCGCGCTGAGACCAGGGAAGATTTTTAAATCTGGATCTGGCCACTTGTTGAGCTCTGCCAGGTTTTCGTTGGTTTGTTCACGTCGCCAAATGCAATGGACGATTTTTTGATCTAGAACAAACTTAATTATTCCCTCTATTTTCGAAAATACAGTGTCATGAAAGAAACGCTGAAGAATGAATTTCAACATGGGTGATGCTGCAAAAACAACAGCCGCTTACGTGGTCCACGATGTCAGGCTCGTTCTTGCCGGAAGCCATTGTTCAAGGATCCTGTAAAAGTAAAGCACGTGCCATTGCTTTCAATCACTGCGAGCACCACTGTGGCGCTGCTTCCACATATTTGTCATTGTCCTTAAAATGTTCTTTTGCGTGCGTGTGTGTGTCCATTTCTGTATGCCATTACAGAACAGTGTGACAAAAAAGGAAGAAAGGGCGAACATTAAAAACTTGTGCTCCCTCTGAATTTACTCTGCTTCCTATTTCTCAGGCATTAACGGTCCAAAATGGTCAGCATTAACCAGAATTTGCAATTAACAATAAAAAAACACGCTACGCTCATATCGGATCTTGGAGCGAGGGCTTAAGTGATGGAGACTCTACGAGCACTAGCTGCAGCAAGAGCAACAAGAAAAGTACAAATACGGGAAAGAAAGAAAGAATTTGTGCTCCTACTTGGCCCTCTAATACATGCTTTAATTACTTTCCTTGATGAATGTAATCTTCCTGAACACTAATGCGGATAGCACCCGTCTCCTAACGTGGCGCACTGAGTTACAGGCTTAAACATTCGTTCGCTCACACAGACATTGGAAAGCACACCCATGGACGTTTACATGTTTAATCGATTAAATCAGAAACGAGCCCTGCAGTCGTGAGCAGGCTTGGACAACTCGGATATTATCAACTCCCTAAAACGTAAAGCCCATGTAAAAGTGCTAACCAGCCAACGAAAAACGAGGCACCTGAGGAGTTATGTGGAGACCATATCCACAGGATGCTGCCGGCACGTAATAAGGCGTACGGGAAGTGAAGCATACTGATGTATGAACAAGCTACCGCGAAAACATCGCCACGGATGTGATTAGATAACGGCACGCAGTACTCTGCCTGAACATATCAGGAGCTGCGCTTATGCAGTCCTTATTCTTAGAAAATGAATCTACAATGATTGCCTGCTCTTGAATTAAGCGCTAGGGACGATAAAAGCGTTCGATAACGCTGTATTCCGCCAGCTGTGTTGATAAGCACGCCACCGATTACTCTAAACAAAAAAAAAAGAAGAGATTAATTTAACGAAGTCTGCGGTAGCGTACAAGTTTATCTTACTACTAGCAGCACTCAGAAAGGCACATTTAGAAACAGCCGATAGGGAGGGTGGCTGTGACGGATTCTGCTGTCATCAGAGAAAACCAGACGGCGTGTCTTGTAAATATTTTATTCCGTTCATCGCTGGTTTCAACTGTTCGCGTCCTGGAGATTCTAACCTGTATTAAGTTAGTGAAATATAGTGAAGTGTACTTCACTTGGACAAAAATAAAAATGAAATGTATAGGGTTCCTTTGTTAATTGATATTTTATCATCAAACAGGAGCAGTATGTACGTGTCATTTTTTGTACGTGTCATACATGATCGCTAAAATAAACATCTGTCGTCTGCTCTCCGTCTCCTTTCCGTCACATACCAAGTTTAACAACCTCGTTCTGTTTCCTATTCCTACAAACCTACACGGTGATGGAGACTGATTGCCTCAAGAAAAGCTCGAATGCTTCCCAAAGGACTCAAAGCTCGGTCGGAATTACTATAATTACTATAATAACTATAATTTTTTATAGATAACGAACACTGCAATAAAGGTTTTTCAAGCCCTCGTTAAAGGAGCGATGAAGAGAAAATACAAGTTCGGTTTATTCGAAAGATTGCCTCGTTAGAACCATACTGACACCACTCTTAACGCAAACTTCGCTCAAATAAGCTACATAATTAGGAAAAAAAAGGGAATGACCATGCGAACCACCAGCTCATTTCCCGCAACAGAACCTATGATGTCATACTAGAATGCTCTGCGACTGGCGGAGACCGGCAAAATCAAACGCAAGTTAGGCAGGGCTTACCAGTTGGCATAGTGAGCTATATGCCCGTAAAACATACTGCAGATTCCTTTTATGACACTAAGAACGGTGGAATAAACGGTTGAAGTTCCGAACGAACACGCAAACATGTACGCCAATGCGTACGAAACTACCGCCGGCCGAGCTCGACATCTCGCCGTCGCGCAGACGAATTTTAGGGTTCAAGGCTCTTCGGGGCCAACGAACCGTTCCAGCACGCACAGCCGCGACCTTGCTTGGTATCTTTATCCCTTGACAGGAGGTTGGCGTCATATCGCCAACCAGCAAAGGTGAAAATAGAAACGGGGGGAGTAAGGAACAGCAAGCAGCGACAAGATAGTGCCACTCGTCGCAGAAGTTTCGGAATGGTGTTGGCTTGCTGCTGTCATTACGAGCTCGTTTTCAGTTTACAACCATTGAAAACTTCAGTTTGTTCGAGTACTTTACCATGAAATTTCGTTGCTGCGTCCTGAAATGCCCATGTAGTACGGGCAAATCGCCACTCTAAAGCAAACCTCAGGGGGGGGACCCTACCCTGAATGGCGTTATCGGAGTTGAATGATTATGGTTGGTTGAGTTTTGCTGCTCTGGGGTGCGGCACTTTGGTGCAAATCCCTCCACCATCTGACAACGGTAGGGAGTGCGACATCCCCGCCGGTGAAGAGATGTCCTTTCATGCGCTGCCCAACGACGAACCTCGGCGAAGCAAGTGGCTACGTTTTGCGAACTTTGCAAACGGAGGAGAAAGGGAGCTAAAGGAGGTACGAGTGTGCTCGCTTAATTTCCGACGAGGTGATTACGGCAGGGACCCTTGCGTTAACATACTACTGGGGCATGCCGCCGCTGGTCGCCGACTTCGTCAAATCGCCGTCAAAGCGCTCTGAGCTTGAAAAAAAAAAAAAAAAAGAAAGAATCCCGTACACACCGCGCATTGACGCTCGTATCTTTCTGGTCGGACCAGAGAGCTCGCTCGAACGGCTGTCCGTATAAACGACACCGGCCAACTGGCATAAGCAGTACTGCTACTGAAATTGAACTATTATTAACCGTAATAAAAATACGGCACATAACCAGTCTGTATTCGTCCGTCGCGACGGGGCTGACGAGGTAGCGGTGCCGACGGCTGGGCGTTCGTTTGTTGTGGGTATCGCGGAATGGTCGCTTTCCGGTCCATCCGTGTATCCCACAACTACTGCCGCTCGTGCACTTAGAAGCATTGAGCGTTCAAGTGGTGTGAGGTTGTTAAAGGCAAGCCCGAGCTCCTCGGCGAGAGCTTTGTTGTCCGGATCAGGCGAGGGCTGCGGGTGTACTAGGTTTTACTAGTATTTTTAAAACGGCCACCGTCTCTGCTTCTGCACGAGTTCCGGTTCCTGTTTGATTTCCGCGTGTGGGCGCTATATGGAGCCGACATACTAAGTATCTGATTCATCTACTGGCTCATATGACGCCATTGTTCACGTCACGAAATGTACAATTTAGCGGGTGATTTAAAAATTTTGGCTTAAATTGCCGTATTTCTCAGTGAATAAATCGTCGTTTGCTTCCGGGAAAGCGCTTCTTGGTGTACTATGAAACACCTAATCTTTCGAATAAAACAAACTTTTGTTTTGTCTTCATGGCTCCTTTAGGCAGGGCCATGTTCCTCGTCTTCCAAAAATAATTAACGGGGTTTGCTTATAGGACTTCCTAGATATGTGAAGGCGAAAGACTACTTGGATCATTTTTTGGTCTGCTGTTGAACTTCGCGGCCGCACCCACCGGTCACCACTTCACCAGCCTACTGAGCAGCACCCTTGGAAGCTCGTTCCGCTCGCCAGCCAACGCCGGCAGGGTATACTGTTCACTTCCACCGGTACGTTCACCTCACACGGCCGCTCGTAGTGAACGTGCGTAATGAACGGCCCACCCTCCCTTTGCGCTGCTGTTTCCCTTTCCCGGCACGCGATCCCCGGCTCGCGCTCGCTCCGACCACTACTTAGGCCCTTTTTGTACCACTGATTGTCTGAACATCATAACGTGCGCGTAAGGCTTAAGGCATCATAAGGCTTTCGCCTTAAAAAACCTTCACCATTCCTTTCTAAAGAAAGTCGAGATAAGCGTGAAAGCTTTCTCACATCAAAACTGGGACAAAAGTGCGTCCAAACTATGGTCCAACCTTCAAAGACCCGAGGCGCAAACGAAGAACGAGCCCATGCGACAATTTTTCGCGCGCTAAGTAAACGCATCTACGAACGGCCTAAATGATTCCCGATAAGTGGCCTATGAGATAAAGGTATACGGTTGTACTCCTTCTTCGTGATCAATGCGTGCATTGTCTTATCTAGAAGCGTTCCTTTTTGGCGATTTTCAAGTAAATCGTCTTGACGCAGTGGAAGCCCCCGGTTTCACGCACGCACTATGCGACCAGAGCTCTTACCAGAGCTTCTCGGTCGGCGAACGGGTCTATGGGGGAAATGCATCAGTTCTCTGATAGGACGCCATCGGTCCCACTAAGAAAGCTTTCGCTTTGAAAAAGAGAACAGAGAGACGGCTGCTTGGAATGGTGGAAGCCGAAAGTACCCGCGCGGAATTTGGGCGCAACAAGCAGATTTCGATGGCACCCATAACGCAAATCCGGCGCCGCAAATAGGCTGGCTTCCCGCAACCCAACACGAGGGACAGGCCAGGGAGGGAACAGAGCGGCTATACTCGGGGTGTAGTGCCTAGAATTAACTTTCTAGGCACTATACTCAGGGTCAGCTTAAGAACGGCAACGGAAGTTGCCTCTGCGGCTCATTACCGCAGCCGGCTGTTACTCCGCGCAGCGAATGTGACACGAGGCGTTTCCGTGATTTCTCGCACGTAATCTACTTTGAAATTCCTGCGGTTACCGGAAAACGACTACGTGCGAAAAAGAAGGCGGCGTTTCGCATTAAGCGCAATCTCCTTTCACGCTACAAGTAGTGACCATGTTCCTATGGTATTTGAGATAGTGTGCCCTTCTAGGTCCCCACGTGCTCCTATGATTCGGCATACCAATTTACACCATATGCAAAACAAAGTAAAGGTACTTCAATCTATTCCATCCGGTAAAGAGGAACGCAGGGCAGTTCACGTTACATGCATCATTGTGGACGCTGTTAAGCCTTCTCAAATTATTATCTCTTCCCAAAAAGATGGCAATAGCCCGTGGTGGAATGAAGACTGCGTGCTGGCGTACAATCAAAGGCAGGCGGCTTGGAAGGTAGTTCTTAGAAACCAATGCCCGTCTAACTGGACCAATTACAAATTTGCGGCTGCCATATTCAAACGGACAGTGTCTAAAGCGAAAGAAGACCATAACACCGAGAAGTTTCCCGCTCTCTCAAAGCCAAAGAATAGGCGATTGCTATATAAGTTTATTCGCTCGAGAAATGTGCTACAAGAGCACTACAATGAAAATTCAGTGGTTCAGTCAACTCAGGAGTCTATTGAAGCTCTCGAACAAATTGCACAAGACCTCAAATCCCGATTTTCTTCTGTTTTTTCTGCTCCTTTTATCAGTCAACTTTCGAATGTTGGTTTCAACCCAGTGACAATGTCGGAATTGGCTGAAGTTGTTTCACAGCTGTCTGTGGCTGCTCCGGGGCCAGATGGCATTACTGTGTCAATGTTACAGTTTTTATTTGAAAAAACCACTAACGATTTACTCAACATAGTAAACACGTCGCTGAAAAATAGCTGGATACATCCAGAATGGAAACTCTCTAAGATAGTGCCATTGCTAAACAACGAATGTTTAGGTTATATCCCAGATAACATCAGGCCGATTTCCTTAACTTGGTAAAGCTCGTCGAGAGGATACTGCATGGGCGCCTTATGCAGTTTCTCGAAAGCAATAGGATGTTAAGCCCCACCCAAATTGGCTTCAGACCCGGGAATTCTATTTGGAAGGCTCATGTTGTCATTGAAAGCCGCGTTAAACTAGCCCGTAGCCTAGAACACGTAAGCGCACTTGTTACTCTGGATATAACAAAGGATTATGACAGCGTAGAGTATACTACCTTAATGTCACATCTAGAGAGTACCGAAATTCCACTATACATTCAGTCCAGGATTGGTGCCTTTTTAACTGGAAGGACGCTCTCTTGTCCGAAAGATGGCGTATCATCTTCGCAATATCAGCAGTTTCGTGGGGTTCCTCAGGGGTCAGTCCTTTCTCCGGTTCTTTTTAATATTCTTCTCAGATCAATTCTGATTGTGGACGGTATATCAATTTACGTTTATGCCGGCGATATTGCTTTTACTCATCGGGCAGAGACATTCATGACTTGTGTCAGCGACTACAAAGCTATCTGTTCGCCCTAGATAATTGGCTTGGCAGGCTGCATTTATCAATTAATGAGGGAAAATGTGCTGTTTTAGTATTTCCTGCTACCATCCCCACATCATTATGCCTATTGTACCGACAGCAGCCCATCCCTCAAGTTACAGAAATTAAATACCTCGGTATAATCTATGATGACAAGCTTACATGGCGTCCCCATATTAAACATGTTGCTGCTAAAGGAGAAAGAGCTGCAGGCGTGCTCCGCAGGCTATGTAACCACAAATTCGGGTTGCGTAGAGACACAGTGTTAATGATATATCGGAGCTATCTTCGCCCGGTATTCGAGTTTGGCTGCGTCCTATTTTCCGGTTGTGCGGCGTACAAATTACATCCCCTATTTATCGTTGAGAGAATGGCTTTGCGACTCTGCTTGGGATTGCCAAAATATGTCGCTAACCCTATTTTACACCTTGAGGCTCGATTTCCTCTCCTGAAGTATAGATTTCAATTATTGACCGCGTTAACCTTTATCAAATTGTTTGACTCCCCGCTGCATGACGCTCAGTTCATTTTCCGCCTGAGGCCTGGTCTTTTTCAAGCCATTCAGTGGACGCGGTTCCAGAGCCCCCAGATGGACCTAGTACAGTCATGGCTTCAGCCACTTAACATAGACCTTTTTCGGCTCCCCCTCCTTGTATTAGTGTGTCATCTGTGGAAATAAACTTTGATAATATCTTCCCCCAGAATGCAAAGATGTTGCCGGCCCGAATCCTCAATGGATTGCTGGAGGATCATTTGCCAACCCTTCATTGCCATATCGTCATTGCTACCGATGTCTCGAAAAGTGATGACAAGGCTGGAGTCGGCATATTCTCCCAGGCCCTCTATTGGTCCTTTTCAATTAGATTACCTGATTACACACCTATTTTCCAGGCGGAATTATTAGCAATAATTCTGGCTCTTCAAAAACTTCAGCATAGATTTTAGCATGTTGTTATTCTTTCTGGCTCCCTCTTTGTGTGTTCCGCATTAACATCCGAAAAAGATTCTTCAATTATCCGCACATTCCGGTCATTTGTTCCTCATCAGCTTTGTGAGGTTAGGCTCATGTGGGTTCCAGGACATGCAGGAATCTCATACAATGAAGTGGCTGATCAATTAGCCAGTATGTCTCTTGGTGGCCCTGTGGTCGTTCAATGTCCAAATGATAGCTTTTTATTGGGGGCACGATTTAGACGTTTACAACTACTCCAGACTTATCGGCAAGACGCCCTTCTCTTCTCGAGATATTATAGCCACCTTCGTCATGCATGGAAGCCGATGTTTTGTGAATCAAGGATATGCGAGGTAGCAATCACTAAACTTCGGTGCAAAATTCCCCCATAAAATTTTTATCTTTATAAATCTGGTCTGGCTCCATCTCCGCAATTTCCTTCTTGCGACGAACTAGATAATATAGAGCATTTCCTGTTTAACTGCCGCAGCTTCTCCCCAATGCGACGCACGCATCTGGAGTCAACCTTTAGTCGCTTCCCCCTTCAGCTATCTACTTCCGAGGTGCTGTCATTAGGCGCTTCCGCCCAAGGAGTCTGCCACAGGGATGTTGTGTCCGCCCTTCACTGTTATGTTGCGGCTACTGGTCGGTTTTCCTGCTAGCCAGCTAAGAAATTCACATTTATTTAGTTTTTCTTCCTGACTCTACTTTCATATTATACATATTAAAAAAATTCTGTTCTGTATTTTCTTTTCTAAATTTTGAGATCTAAAAATTATAGGTCACATCCTGATTAGGTACAAAGCTTCTTGGCCAATCCCCCGAGTGCGTATGTGCCATGGTATGAGGCAACCAACCAACCAACCAACCTTTCAAAAAGCGCGCCCACGCTGACATATGGGCAATCTGGGTGCGTCTCTTCGGCAGAGTGACACACTACGTGAGCTATTGCCGTTCTTAAATTGCATCCTATTATAGTATACGTGCCGTTACAGAAAACTCCTTGCGTGCGGAGTGCCGTAGACAACGCGCCGGCAGATCCGAGCAAGCAAAGTAGCTTGGGCGAAGTCGAGTCGATCGTAATTTTGTTTCGAAGCGAAGCCTTACGCTCCGCGGTTTCAGCTGGGCGTCGTTCGCTACTCCCTCACCGCTTTTACTGCGCTGCCAGCAGTGTCTTTTCGCGTAAATCCAGTGTTGTCTATTTGTATTGTCTCTTACGATATTGGTGTTGATTATGACGGCTATGCAATGCCAGGTGTAGTAGTAAATCGAACAGAAAAAAAAAAAAGCCCTCCCTGATGTACCAAAACCTATGTTCATAGGGGAGTTTCAGACAACAAGGAGCAGGGGTCCGGTGAAATTTCGTAGAGGTACAGGGGAAAAGGAGGGTGGGGGCGTGAAGTGAGCTCAGTTTGTCAACCCAAATCTGTCACACATCCGGCACTGCAATGCTAGAGCAGACCCTACCGATTCAATCAGAACGCTCGCCCGCAAATTCGAGTTCGGGCTCTGTCTCCTCTCCCGTAAAGATGAACGGACACCTCTCGAAATGCATATCTGCATGTGCTCGGCGCATGAAATCTTGACACATTCACGTTCATAACACTGAGCTAAAACCTTGCTTTGAAAAACATCCCCACTCACCTGCTACACGTGTAGAGCCAAAGGTGTAAAGATGTAGATAAATATGCAGCGAAAACGCCAGTCGTCACAAGCAGGCCTAGTCTTCGTCCCACTGATCTTGCAAAACGAAACTTTGCTTTGGCAGGAAACAGCGGCACGGAAAAGCAAGCGGCAAAACCAACACAACCGGAAAACGTTGATGTGGCAACGAAAGGGGCACCGAGCAATGGAGTCAGAGTGAGAAGCACGGGGCTGGCCGGCTGTTTCGCGTGCAACACGTGCGTTCCCACTGGCGTTCGCTAAAAGGCAAGGACTAACTAACAGTGCCCCCGACGGCGAAGGCTTCTCTTCTCCGCTTACGAGATCTCAGCTGCGCCCCCTATCTCGCGAGGCGTGGTTCGCACACAAACTTTTTCGAAGAGCGAACCATCCGATAAACCGACACTCAAAACCAGAAATTAAACACAATTAAAAGATAACTCGGCCTATGTCATGCTCTCAGATTCGATCCGGTGTTACCCACTTGACGTTTCGTCCGCACGGCATATCGCGATATCGCATTCCCGTCCAAGTTATTTGACGGCTGCGAAAGAAAGGCGAAGCCATACATTTTTTTAGACCGTGTGCCACGCAACCTGACGCGACCGGGCTATGTGAGGCGGCCAAGGCCATACGCCATACTCCGCCTGAGTCCGCCGTGAACGGGAGCGGCCGCGCCGTCGCCGGTGATGCGCGAGGTGGCGCCGGCTGCCCGGGAGGAAGTTGAAATGTGATATCGCGCCGATGTTGTGCTTTTCTAATTTGCTCGTACGCACTGCATTCAGCCGATAACACCTACGGCGAGTTGCCACATCATTCGTCGTCGCTCTTTCAGCTCAGCCGCGAACACGATGCCGAGGCTTCGAGGGTATGCGCCGTCGAAGAAGGAGCCGCAAAGGCTCTTGTGCCTTCGATAGGAATCGGCTTGAACGTACACGAACACAAAGGAAAAGTAATAAACACGACACACCGCTGTCGTGTTTAAAACACTGTCGGCGTGTCGTGTTTCTTCCTCTTCCTTTGTGTTCGTGTACATTCAAACTGATTCCCATCGAAGATTATGTACCAACTGGGATGCACTGAATGCACTGGGATGGAAACTGAACTGTAGCTGTCAGCTTGTCAGGACCCTCTCCTCTTAGGATACCCTTGCCTCTGCACGCGATTGACCCTCAGTGCAATTTCCAGTTTTCACGATGCCTACAAAAGCAAACTGAGGGTGTCCTTCTCCGGCTATATACGCCTGAAATTTACTTCACTCGAAGTTTTCTGTTTGAGATGGGCTGGACGGACTTGCCATTGTGCTCTGTGCGAGAAGACATATGGCATGTCTTGTGTTACTGCCTGCAGCATACGACTCAATGCGAAACCGCGAAAACAACTCTTGTGCGACTGCTACAAGGAAAATCTTAGAGCTGCATCCCTTTCTCGGTCCGTAGCAAAGTCACGCTGACGGGGCGGGAGGGACAAAGGCTCTGTTAACTTTTTGTCTGACCCAGGATTAATCGAGGTTCTTTAACCTCGGGATCCTCAAATTTTTTTCTCCTAGCGCTGTAAAGTTTCTCTACGGTCCGAACTGATTTTATTTCCTTCTCCCTCTTATTAATTGTTGCTGCGTACTTATTCCCCTTTTCTTTTCTTTTTCGCCTCACTGTGTTCTTCCCCATCTGAAGTAGCGAACCCCGCCGTTCGTGGGGCTAACCTCTTCAGTGTTCTCTCTCTCTCTCTCTCTCTCTCTCTCTCTCTCTCTCTCTCTCTCTCTCTCTCTCTCTCTCTCTCTCTCTCTCTCTCTCTCTCTCTCTCTCTCTCTCTCTCTCTCGCACAGATCCGAGACGTTCTGCTCTTGTGTCCACTTTTTTGCAACTGCGAAATTTGTTCCAATATCTGCCGCTACGGTAGCATTATGATCGCAGTGAAGAATTCGAGACTTCGAAGAAAGGTTTAACGTTAACTGGTTTACTTTACTGATGACATTGACCGATCTTTAACGCTTACAAATTTGAAAGAGTACACTTATTACATCAAATGAGAAAAACAGTCAACAGAACAAGAGTACTTAACGGGACATGGGATGGCTGACTGGATCGCGGTCTCTAGGCGAAAGGGCCCGACGGCGGGCGGCAGAGTTTCTGAAGTGAGTCCTGCTGCAGCCCGCCCGCTGCCTCCCGCTGCCGTGAACCCGGCGGAGAGGGTTTATATTCACTTCATGCGTACTCGTGGGAAAAAGGCGCATTCTGGCACCACTTTCTGCAGCCAATCGGGGAGACGCTTGTAAACACCAATCAGCCGTGTCCCCGCCAAAGTGAAAAGTACCAATCAAACACAGACACAAGGTTTGAACCCGAACACTCGCGCGTGGATAATTATTGACGCACAGAAATTAATTCAGACAAAAAACACTAAAGTAAACAGTGGAAAAGACAGCAAGGTCGTTTGTTTGAACTACACCGAGGACCCGGAGCCCGAAAGCGGACAGTGCAGACGCCACGGGGGGTGTGGAATGCCGCGGCGGCGCCGAAACTCAAGCTGGGTAGATGGTCCTCCCTTAACAGCCGCGTCTTCCGGTCGGTCAGTGCCAATGAGGTTGTTGGTTAGCGCGCACGCCGCATGCCTTTCTCAGAAAAAAACAGGGCTTGG
The DNA here is from genome assembly GCA_013339765.2 of Haemaphysalis longicornis. NCBI lineage: Eukaryota > Metazoa > Arthropoda > Arachnida > Ixodida > Ixodidae > Haemaphysalis > Haemaphysalis longicornis. Next base: position 131,519,820 of record CM023450.1, on the reverse strand, counting down.
CGACCGAAGAAGGATGCTACAAAATAGAAAAAGCAAACTGAACGGGGCTTCGCGATAATTTAGTGTAAAATACCACATGGCGGCGACAACAGGTAGGAATGCTTGGCTAAACACTATATACTATCGATTAATTAAATTAGGCAGTGTTCGTCCGGTGGCTGTACACATAGAAAAAATTATATTGCAAGTGTTTAACCACTCGTGGTGGGCTGGAAATGTAACGGGGATATTACTAAACGATTTCGCATTTCTGAGCGTATACCTCTACCGATTTTTCGGCCCGTCTGTTCAGTGCGCACTTTCACTCGCAGGAGCAGGCGGCTACACCTGTTAACGTTAACCAGACAGGGCCAGACTCTTCGCGCACAGGGCGCGCTCACAAATACATTTTTCCCCCATGCGTTGCCATGTTGATTACGCGGCCTGCTCGCCTCCTTCTGACGACCCTCCGCGCGAAATCATGACGGTGGAGTTGCATGGCGAGGAAAGCCCACGTAACATCGGAATCCATTAGGCCAATTAAAAAAAAATGCGCGTTTGCTCTGGCACCAGGTGTAAAGGAGTTTATTAGATAACTTGCCAACTATGCATGTATCTAGTTTTGTTTTGGGTCGGTACGGGCGAGCGTCTTTGAGAGGCTGATTAAGGTGGACACCACTTGCGTTGTGGAGAAGAAAGTTACCACTGAAGTTTGTTCAGCGTAACTGTGCATCTCTAATTCCCCCCCCCCCCCCCCTTCTCCCGCCCGTATGGAACGAAAGTTTAGTGCGTGGAACAGAAATTTAGGGATTTGTGTTCAGCGAATAGAAAAATTCGTAAAAATAAACCAAGGTCTTAGGATCTTCATGTCCTATATTTTCCTCGGAAATATTTCTTCCCTGCAATGCATGTGTGTTGAGAGGTGAAGCCGCCTTTAAGAAAAAAATCGCTGCGAGCTTGGTTTTTGTCAGCTGGCTTTCCCACAAAATGTGCGCAGTGAAACACGGGCATCTGCGGACGGGGGTATGGTTGCAGCGCCACTTTATACTCCTCTCCACTACCACCGTCACCCATTTCCCGAGTACCACGCGCTGCGTCTACCAACTGCATATAGCGTGCTTGCGGCATCTAGGCAGGAGGGAGCATCCACGCCTATAGGCAGGACTCACACGCTTACCATTTCAACCCCTGGTCGTCTCACAGCCCGACGCGACTTGACTTCTGGTCTCCGTGGTCGAGTGGTTCGAGCTGGTTTGGGTCCCCTAGAGCAAAAATTCAGTCCAGCAAAGTTTCATTCTTCCGATTAGCTGGGAAGTATGCTCAATCGCAAGTTACAAACAAACGTTTTTTTTTTTTTTTTTAAATTTTGTCTCTCGCCCAGCTTCGGTGGCCATCCTTGTCCACAGGGTGGAAGAGCAGGGATTTTTTGTTTGGCTGCATCATGAAAAGACAACAATAGGCTGTTCAAAATATGTTTCAAACACACAAACTGCCTTTCCCGTGGGAAGAAGTATAGACTAAGAGATTACCGGGCCAGTGCGACCATGTAAAATCATTATTTCGTAACGACCATTGCGTATGTTTGAACCGACTGCTGGAGACACGACACGAGGGTGCTGTCTGAACAAGTACTACTTTTTGCACTGTAGTTTGAATCCCCTGGCGTAAAATCCCCGGGAAAAGCGGAGTAATTCCTAAATGAAGAAAGAATTAGGAATGATTTAATTCCACGATTGAGAAAGAGCGAGTAGAGAGCAAGTTAAGCGGGGAAAAGCGGTAAAATATACAATGTAGCAGCACTTTTTTGGCGAGTTGTTGTATGTTTGTCCGCCAGTTTCACATGCACACTGAGGTGTGTAGCCGCAAATAACGTGCTTCCCTTACCATTTTTAACAATTGCCTGTATACCCGAAGTGGGCTCTGTCTGCCCACGCTGTATATAATCGCGTTTTTCACAGTGCAACAAGAAGAGGGCGATGCCAGACCGTTATCTTCTGCAAACCCAAATTTCTGGCAGCCCTACACCGGAAACTGCAGTCATTATCTGGATTTCCTCATCCTGGCTTTCCACTACGCGGGTAGCCTGGCCCCGACTCTGCGAACAAGATATCCAAACTTTCATGTAGTACATCCCCTGTCGTGCCGCTAGCAGAAGAGGGCGCCTCCACGCGCATCGCCTGATCCGTGTACCGTCAGACCTTTGGTGATGTGCCGCATATCCACATGTACCTCCATACCTGCTTCACCCTCGCGTTCTCGCTGCAGCCCTCGAGGCCACCCTCCGTATACCTGCTATCCATTCGCTCCCGGCGTAACCATGCATGCCTCTTGAGAGCCTTTTGGGAGCCGGGTCTTCTAATACTTCGAAGGCCAAGTTGAGCGTCTTCGATGGAATTCCCGATACGTCGGTTGAGCAGCGGGAGGGGGAACTGACCAGCTTCGGCTGACTGCACTGGCGGAGGTGGTCGCAAGGTCCAACTGGGGTGCTGGGATAGAAACTTCCCCAACATCGTGCTTTTATACCATTGAAGTTTGTTGACTCTCTCTCTCTCTCTCTCTCTCTCTCTCTCTCTCTCTCTCTCTCTCTCTCTCTCTCTCTCTCTCTCTCTCTCTCTCTCTCTCCTCTCTCTCTCTCTCTCTGCGGACATCATGCCCCGAACCTCTTCCGTGACCACTTCCTCTAAGTTGCGCGTTGAGTCTCGATCGGCTCCAGAACCCGGCTAGGCACCCTGCGCATTCAGGACCTCTCCGAACTAATTGATTCTGCTCACTCGCGGTTTCATTCTTTATTTGACGCACTCGGCTGGAAACGCTTCTTTCTTCCAGCGTCTTGTGCATGGGTGTATAGAAATGTATCTTTGTGCATGTGTGCGTATTGCGTGCTGCGTATTGCGATGTGTGATGTACATGAACGAGTATATGTGTGCGCGCGTGAATAGACGCGCAGATCGATGTGCATATGTACGCGTGTTAGCGTTTATGTGTGTGATGTGTGTGTTTGTGTGTTAATGCATATATGTGCGTTTATGTACGTGGGCATAGGTATGTGTTCTTATTTGTCTGTACTCCCGTATGTAGTCGCATTTATGCAGATATTTTCGCTGCCATCGTGTTCACATATTAACGGCCTCCGCTGTACCTTCGGCTACTGGACTAGCATTCTGTTGCCTGTTTTCTATGTAGTGCTTGAACGCATCCGCGCACAGCGACATCTTCAACATCATCATCATTTCAATTATCATCGCCACCACATTCGTCCGGCGTAGCAGGCCTTATCATGGCTTATATCGCCAGACTCATTAAAAAGGGTTCTTTCTCCCTCTCTCTCTCCCAGAAAATAAAGCAACTGAATTTTCAAAAAGAATGTTGCTATGGTATGGTCACTTCATCTTTAGTGAAAACGGTTTAATCATTACCCCTTCACGGCACTGATGTTTGTTATCATCGTGGTAGATGACAACACCGTCGATCTTGTGCCAGGTGCGAGAAATATGTCGTCGTTTATTTCGAGGTGTATGTATAGAGCACACATACAGAAGAAGCACGCATACAAGCGTCAGTTGCGCCTCCGAGCAAAAGAAAAACGCTACACTAAGCGGAGCTATTATAGACTGCCCCGCCTCCAGCGCGCCAGTCGGCCGATAAAAGCGAGATGTGGCCGGCCGACGTTCTCCCTCTCGCGGCGGGAGTAGCAGCAGCGGCGGCGGCGGCGCCGGCCGTCCTGGCGGGGCGTCATTTAAATTACAAATCCGGGCGGGCGTAATTGAATCACCCTGATGAGGCACCGCCAGTGGCCGGCGCTCGGGCGCGCTGACCAAAGTGATTGGGCAAACGGACGAGCCACTATTTGTTGACAAACAGGGGCCCAATTACCGGTAAAGCAATTAGTGTAAACGCCCCCTTCTCCCCTTCCTCCCCACTCTCTCTCTCCCGCTCACCTCGTTCGCCGCCGCTAGGTGTCGGCTCGCCTGTCTCGCAAGGCGGCTTTGTTTCGCGCCGCTTTGGGTATATACCGTTTGAGTATAGTACGTATGAACGACGTCGCTACGTTTTATATCTATGGGCCGTTTTGATGATGCGAACTTGCTTATGCCTGGGTTCAGTGTATTTTTGCACTGCGTGTTCAAAAGCTCTGGTTCCGAACTTTATCCAAGATCGTTTGATTATCTGCGAAAGCTTATACGTTTCATCACTTTGATATGCATTTTGAATGATTACTAGTTAATAAGCACCATTTTTCTGATCAGTGGCCTGTACTCTCAAGTAGACAACGGTTGCCTCTGAGCGACCCGCGTCGGGCATACTTACATTCGCACCGCCTCTCTTCGTCGGCGCTCCAAGCGCTTGCGTGTTTAGTTTCTTCCGGCTCCTCTGGGTGGCGGTCCCGTCGTCAAGACAAGATGTCGTTCTCCGTTTTTGATTTGGGTTCTCTTTTGCCGTCGTAATAAGGGGGTTCCACAAAGTGCGGACTCCAGCTTCGCTGGTCGTTCACCATTACTGAGTGGAATGGCTCAAGGTTTTTTTTTTTCTTTGGGAATGCCAGAGGTAGGAAATACTATCCTTGATTTTTTCAAGTCGTAACCAACCTCCTCTGCACTTCAGATATTGAAGGTTCAAGAACTGTTCCACTCCCTTTCGATGGTTGGAAAGAACGTAGCCAATCATGCCGTTAAAATTATTCACCGCCAAAGCTTCGTGAAATTACTGCCCTCGCTGTTCGTGTAAGTGGGATGTAACGACCGGTAAGGGTGTTGGCAATATAATGAGGCATTTTAAAGCGGAGTTCACAGTCATAAACCAGGTGAAATAGTTATTAAGCAACTCTGAAGAACTTTTCTCAGCCATTTTTATCCCTTTTAGCATGGGCGTCGCTAATGCCTTGTGCACCATTGAACTTCTATATCCACCTTTTGTATTTTCGTTTTTCCTCCTTTCCAGAGCGGGAAATGCCAGGATGATGCCAGGACGTGTCATGGCTACACCTGGATCATCTAGCAGCAGAGAACTTTGTCATCTCCCTTTCTCCAGTTACCCACAACACTTAGGGTATCTCGGTTCAGTGCACGTATCTCACGCGTCTGATGCTGTTACAATCGGCCGACGGCAAACCGTAAGCGCAAAGTACATTTATGAACACATTATGCATCAGAAAATGGAAGGGAGGGATGTTGCCCCTGGTTATGATGTACTTTAAGAGAGAGGCGTGTCGTCCGGGACTGGTCGGTGGGGAGCCCATTTTGCGATGAAAATTTCTGCTGGCGAACTCATGTTGCAAGCAGGGCCCCTGGCGACTGCTGCTTACCAGTTGGCTTTACAAGTTTTGTTTTTTCAAATTAATCCATATTTATTGCTTTAAAAAGCCTTATTTCTCCATCCCGATGAGGAAGGAGTAGGCTTTCGTGAAGGTCACTCCCAACCACAGTCTACAAAGTAAAGTTGACTGGGGTCGAGACAGCCCATACGGAATACGGCGCCGAAGAAGGGGATCCTGAATATACAGTCGGGGATTCGAAAAGTCCGGTGTGTTCCATTGCTGCATGGTAATCTTGCGTGCAAGGGAGCGAAGCGTCCTGGCGGCATCGGTTCTTGAAAGCGGAAGTAGAATGGTGCGGTCGCTCTCATGGCCTGTACGGGCAGCTTCATCCGCCAGCACGTTACCGATGACTCCGCAGTGACCTGGAAGCCACTGGAAAATTACGTCATGGCCGGCTGTGATGGCTTGATGGAATTTTTCTCTTATCTCTGTCACCAGTTGGTGTAGGGGGCCGTAGCGCAGGGCTGCGCGTAAGCTCTGTAAGGCAGCCTTGGAATCCGAAAAGATCGCCCAATTTTGAGGAGTAGCTCCGATGATATAGAACATGTGCTGTGTCGCTGCCCCGAATACTCGTCGGAGAGGAGCGTGCTTGCCACCGCGCTGAGCCGATTGGACAATCGACCATTTACGGTGGAAACTATTTTAAGTCATCGGTCTTCACCATCGACCTCGCAGAAGGCGACGAAAGCCCTTTTACGTTTCCTGAGTGAAACGAACTTGCTTGAAAGACTATAGTGCCCGAAACGGGACTAGAGTGCGCGCTTTCCCACTCCTATCTCTTCCTCTTCTCCCCCCCTTTTTATTCCCTGAACCCCATTCCCCCAGTGCAGGGTAGCAAACCGGGCTCTACACCTGGTTGACCTCCCGGCCTTTCCGTTCTTTTTTCTTCTTCTTCTGTCTTATTTCTCCGTTCCACGGCATAAGGTTTTATGAAAGACCTTAATTAATTGTTGAGTTTGGTTTAAAAACTTTTAGGCGGCGCTGGCTGCAGCAGGAGTTCTCCGGGAAACGCCGGCGCTCCATACAATTTTTTCTACGTAAAAGGCGCCCGCGCTGTCTATCGGTTCGTCCCCCACACGACACACCGGTATCTTCTAGTACACTGTGACCCTGTATAACATAATTGGTAAGAGAATTCGATGCGGTAGCCATGTCTACCCGATCTACCCGAGTAGAACATTTGTCTTTATTTGTTCTGCTGTCGAAACATTTCGAAGTACCTGCTTTGAACACGGAGAGTTTATACAACATAAACAACATCTTTTGCCTCGGCTTTCTTACCCATTGGTATTTCTTCGATCCCTGGACCCACGCACGCACACTCCCGTTAAGTCGGACACGAAGGGACCGTAACAATTTGTTCGTATTATCAGAAATTTGTCTTAGGTTTTTTCGCATTGTGGACGTTACAAGAGAGCAAAAATGTTGTTCGTCTTAACCGTGTTCGCCTTAACGGGAGTCCACTGTATTTACAATGAATTTTTCTCGGCTCATTTCCTGCGCCTTCGCAAGGGAGGCGTTGCCCCTTCGCTTTATCCGCTACTTTCCTGTGGGCATTACACGGAGCAAGACCGTATGCGACACCGTATGCTACAATACACGAAGAGTGCGCTATTGGAGACGACTGCTGCCCCCGGGGAGGATCACTCTCCGTCGCCAGCCGGGCGTCATTTGCAGCGCACCTCTTTAGGACCTCCCGCCAATGTTTGCCCGTCTTCTTCTTCGATGCATCTTTCTCTTTCCCGCTCTTATTTCCACGTGAGGCACGCAAGCCCCTGTTTGTCTTTCAATCAGCCGCCTCTTGTTTCACTCCAGGCAGGGAGAACAAGCCTCGGCCGCTGCGTGTGCTTGTGCGTGAGTCTGTGCCGCGTGTGGGTTAAAGGCGGGAAAACAACGCGCCGCCCCCGCGCGGCCAAACGAGTCGCAAGCAATAGTCGGGCACAAAAAACGAGGATACAAAGTTATTTCGCGCCGCCGTGGAGGGAAGACGAGGGAAGGCTATGGACGTGGAACGTGGTCCCCCTTTCTCCGGGCGTTCGTTCGTGGGACGTGTGCCACTAATACGGGGGGCTGCTTGCCGGGCCACGATCGTAATTGACAGCGCACACACGGAGTCGTGCGTGCAGAGCCTGCGGCGGTATAGCGGGCCGGCAACCGCCGTAATGAACCGGTGAGGGGCAACGGCGGGAGGTCCTGCTCGGGCTGGGATCTGCGAGAGATCCGATGCATCTTCACGCTTCGTGCATGCGTGCGTGCCTGCGTCTCGTGTGTGAGTGCGAAATGCCTGAACTCCGTAAAGCTTGTTAAAAATGTTGATGAAAGATTGACCCAGTTGGAAAGCCTAATCGCCGTATGTAAAGAAAGAGCGAGAGAGAGAAAACAAAAGGAAAGGCTGGGAGATTAACCAGGTGTAGAGCCCGGTTTGCTACTCTGCACTGGGGAAGTGGCGTTTCGCGGATAAAAAGTGAGGGAGGCGAAAAGAAGGGGATAGAAGCGAGAACACGCTAGAACGGGGCTTTTGTCGCCCTCTGCGAACTGGATGATGGGGACCTATGCCCCAAGGTTGTCTCTACCGTGTGGTGTATGTAAAGCGTCATGAGCGAACCTTTGTCATCTGTGATTGTTGCGGTTTCCTTCCGGAGAGTTGAAATGAAAGGACGGAATAATAGCGCGGGAGGGACGACGGTCACACAATTGAGTAGGCGATGTCCTTGTAAGTCCACTCGACCCTTCATTGGCTCTTTTCTCGCCTTGATTGAGCAACTCTCCGGAGAAGCGCCCCGAAATTAAAAGCGTCGCGAAATTTTTATGCTTACTTCAGAGCTTCCATCGAGCAATCTATCATTCTCCTGAGACCCGGCTGTGAGGATTTGTCCAATATATTGGACACAAAGCAATGAGGTAATACTCCAATGACAACGCATTCATCCCCATAAAACCCGAACACCTGCTTTCGCCATCTAGGCAGCATTGGTGAAAGTATATCGTTCGCATTCCACCCAAAACTGCTCCAAAATTGTGGCGTTCAGCGGCGCGGCGTCCTACGGCGCCGGCGGAAGACGTAAATACTGTTTCTCGTATTTCTACCTGCTTCCAAGGCATATCTGTGATTCGACAATGAACTTAATGCAACAGCGAGCACGCAGAATACAAAATTTGAACTGTTCGTGCGCTTACTTTCCTCTCCGCTTCTTTTAATTTTGCATGTCCAATACGTTGGACGCCAGGACTTAACAGGGACATTTTGACCGAGCTTTTGCGATGGCCTTGTTATGAAAAGCAAACGAGTGCTGTTGGTATTTAGCGGCTTGTGGGCGAAATTTCGTGTCTTTTTTTGTTTAGGAGACCCGGCCTCACGTGTCTGATGAATGATGCAATTTTGCGAAGTTTCGCCGAAACTGTTGCTGAGGCCCTCGATACTCCAGGGAGGAAGGACGAAACAGAGAATGAGGACGAAGCCGAGTGCTATCTGGGATCAAAGCACGGCTTGACTATCTCCTGGAAAGCCCCAATAAAAGAGCACGAGCCTTTTACCAAAGCCGGTAGACACTGCCAACGCTACGCGTTACAGGCCACAGGGTTGCGACATGAGAACAAAGTTCCTTCTCACCAAATGTCGACTTTTTTTCTCCATCACAAAGGACATACGATTTTTTAAAATTGGCCACACGAAGTGAATACGAGAGCGAAATCTTTCATCAAATACTGCCCCTTTCGAGTTAAAACATCTTTGTACAAGTGTTTCAGCGTAGTATTTCTTGTACATCATTACTTACGCGCCGGGAAAAAAAGGCTGCGTAGCATCCCAACGTCCAATATATTGGACATCTCGCTGCCATGAAACTATGAGAGCTATTGAAAAAACACGTAACACTTTTCACTTTCATAATTTTACTTACTTATACTGCAAGTTCAGAAAAAATTTGGGGACGCAAATGCATCCATCCTGGGTCTCAGGAGGATATAAAATTAGCCATTTTGCATGTAACCTACCATCTGTTTTGGCATTTGGTGCATCACCAATTATTCAAATGAAGGCAAAAATACTTGCGCTTAAAGCTTTTTCGCGGAGGCTGTACGAACATGTGTATACATGATGGTTGGAACTTTCAAGAGGCACGGTGTGAGGGACGTGCGATGCCTGTTCCGTCGGCAAGCAGCGTGACCACATTCGGTGAAGTTGAAAAAAAAAAAAATTGACGGATTCCACGCAACAGGTGCAAATCGACGTGGAGCCAAGCTTCAGTTGCATACCGTCCCTAATTAGTCCTTCACAATGTGCTTTTCCGAGTATTTTCTGCGCAGGCAAACGAGACGCCCTACTTTCGCAAGGCCACAAGGCCGTGGGCGCCGGGATTCGGTTCGGCCGCTGACCGAAGCGCGGCCGACAGAGCTACCGTCGTCGACACGAATACGTTCGATCGGTGGCCAAAGTGCGGTCGGTGGCGCTCCGTCAGTGCCGCGAATCCGCACGAGGCGCTTGCTTGACCTTTGGGGAGTTTGAAGGTCAGAGGGACGCTGCCAGGCTTTTCCTTGGTTTGTACCTGGAGTAATAAGCTTCGCTTAAAAATGAAGGCAACCGTAAAGAAAAGGGAGACGACAGGACACGTGGTTTGGCATTTACCATCGTACTCTAAAAACCGTTTCAGCAACTTTTAATTAAATTACCACTTTTCCCAGCTGGCATGGTTTACACGATGGCGTGGCTCCCACCTTTTGCCTACCGGCTGTTATGAATTTTCGCAAGGCTAGGTAGGCTAGCTTCATTCCAGTAAACATTGAATTGTGTAGAATGAAACGGACGGCATTTTAGGTTTTATTAAAATCGTCACGTATGTATGTAGCGTCATCTAAAATAAATATCTCTGTGTTGTTTTCCGAGCTTCAGGCAAGGCTTCTTGAGTATATTGTACGGCATGTTGCACTTGATCATTAATTACTCTAAATTGTTTTAGAGCGCGTAATCAGGGCATAGGCACTGGTGGTAATCAAGCTTATGCTTCTCTGATTTCAATGGTTGGCCCTTTTGAAGTCCTTAAAGGTACACTGAAGTGAATTTGCCAAACTTCTGTTTCTGCTTGCATTAGGACTGGCTTAAGTGAACACACTTTCCATCGTTTATCCGCGAATATAGCAGTATTTAATTTATAAAGCCTGAACGAAGAAATAATACCGTGCGACATTTGCGGCAGCTGCAACTACTAACAGCAGTGACGTGCATACAAGAGGCTATTGTGATTGGGCGATGTCCAAGATAAGAATTCAAACCCATTTCGGTTTCGGTTCTGTAAAACACCATGCTTGGCATCCGACGTTATCGTTGACTGGGCCTTCTCCATATCTCGGTAATCGGCATACCGCACTTCTGCATGTTGTTGGCTGTAAAATGCGTCAGATAAGCTTGCCAGCACGGCTTAAATCATAACGATCACTAGCTGAGGCATACGCAGTGGATGAACGACCTCCGCGTCACCGGAGACGCTCAAATGCGTTGAGCTTTGCCCCCACCTTTGGAGCTTTCCTGGCTCGTTCCTGTATCGTAAGAGGCGTGCTCGCACCAGGCTATTGATCGGCTGATTCGGAACTGTGCCTGCAAGCAATCGGTGCTTATGGCAACACCACGCCAACGAGAACTCGCCAGCGTGTCAAGGCCAGTCTGCACCCGTTCTGCGAACTTGCTCGTGGAGCAATGAACCTTGCAGTGCAAGAATGGTGAATTCAGTATAGAAAACATTCCGAAAAAGAGATAAATCCAACTTAAAAAAAAGCTTGTGCCATCGTGGGATTCGAACTAGCGAATGCCAAAACGATGCAAATAAAGTTCCAGACCCTCAGACATTATCCAATGCAGTCAAGAACGGGAATATAGGGAGTATAGCGTGTTTACATTTGTATTTAGCTTTAACATTCCAAGCAGCTTAGATGACTATTTCTTGAATAACGCTCGTGCAGTAAACGTCCTCCAAATTCCCAGAAATATGTCATCTCTAGTGACTGCATTCCTTAGGCAGAAAAGCGATCGCAAATGTGTGGTCGTGCTGCTGACCGCTGTGCTAGTTTACCCAGCGCAAAAGTGCTTCCCTCACCTTGGTTTTACGCTGTGCAATAAAAGTTTTGGTTGATTTTAATTCCTTGGTACCCATATTAACTTCGCTGACTCTTCTCCCGCCTTTTGTTGACCTTAGATTTTTCTACAAGCGTACCAGTCGGCGAAGCGTGGCATGTGCGCTTGTGTGAATGTGAAGCTACTTGGAGTTCGAGCTTGATATCGTCTACAAAGAACAAACTAAAGGCACATTTTTCCAGGATCAAATCGTGTCGGCGTAGTTTACCTTCCATCGTGGTTTCAACTGAGCGAACGAAGTGCGACGACCCGCCGGCGGCTGTCCCACTAAACGCTGGGCCGATTGATCCTGTCGGAGAGCCGGACAGTAGCGCAGTGAATCCAAGCCATCTCGTTTTTGACGTCATGCGAAACATCTTAGAAAATCGGCAAGGAGGATGCAGAGAGGAGGACAGCACTTTGGAATTGGTTTTCTTACCAAATAAAGTCGCGTAAACGCAGCGAGAGTGGCCGAACAATCCAGACTACAATTTGCGCAATGTTCACAAATCACTAGTGTCCCTTTAAGGTTCGTGCCGCGATTGTTTTACTTTCCTGCTTCTTCATTACTCCTTCTCGTCGCCATCTTAACTTTATATATTTGTATGGCGCGCTGCTTTTCAGAGCGGTGATGCCCAGAGTGCTCTTGTTGCGAAAGTGAAAGGTTTACAAGTAAGGAGGTCGGAAGGAGGATATCCGCAATCGGGTATCCCCAGCGGGGTATTGAGGATGCCCCAATACCGCAATGGGGTATTGAACGACTCTTTATGAGGAAAAATATAAGTTGCTTTCGCACTCTGTTTCGCCGTTTGCAGAGCCAAACCGTCTGTCGATATTTTCCGCCCTTGGCACATCTAGTGACCTTGCTCTAAAAAACGTTGCGTACAAAACGTTCTTCAGTAAGACAAGATACTGGGCTGCGGATGGGTTGGTTCATGCTTTCAGTGATGTATGGATTATAACCACGAACTCATCTTATAGTAGTGCCACAAAAGTCAAGGCAATGAAAAGATATATAGTATCTTCCTTGTACAATGGGATCTTTAAATTCTTTCATTAACCGCAAGCATACACATTGTCGCAGAAATGTGCCATCCTCTCTTTCTAAGTCCGTGTCGGTGCCGCACTACGTTACTTCATTAATCCCGTAACTATATCCGTCAGTATCCGTAACCATTTGCAGAGAATACATCCGTGCTGGGTGAGCATTAATGCGTACTTTATTTTTTTTTCCAGTTCAGGCTCTTGTAAGGTGCCGCAAATCTCCATTGACAACAATAGCGCTGTACAGAAGATATTCTACAGTATAGGAACTATGTGTAATGGGGACGTAATCCCGTAAACAAACAAGTTTTGCATATGCATACCTTTCATGCAGCTGACTTGAAGCTTCAGTCACATGTGCGCAAACATTGTACGCCAACCCGTATGTGAGCAAAAGCTAAACGCTCTTCCAAGCACTTACCGAAGGTTAAGAGAACTTGCGATTGCGTTGAATCAAATAAAACATGCAACTCCCACATGTACAGCATACAACGACAGCGTTTGAAAGTTCGCTTCGCACACTCTCGCACCACTGTTGCAAAAAAGGAGGGCAGAAGCCATAATTTCTCCCCCCCAGCCAACACACTTCCTCACCCATTTCTTCCAATTTGCTAGATCATGAGTCAGTTAGCAAGCAAGAGTTCATGGGGCGTCAGCGAGCAGTGTACGTCCACTAGCATTGCCATGCATTGAGGAACGCACTATCAAAACATTCCGGAAATTTACAAAACAGCGTGCGGCCCAGGCGACACTTTAACACATCAAACCTAGCCTGCAGTCGTCTTACTTAAAATGCCCAAGATATTAATTCAAGTATGGTTGGTGTCTATATGCAACATGCTACCAACTTATGCTCCAATTTATTTCCAACTTATTCCAACGTATGTTCATTTTTCTTTCCACTATGCATGCTACTAAATCGTACAGCTCCCTACGCACTTGTTTTTGAGCCGTGAGTTTGAATTAAGCGTGCAATGTTTTAACAGGGCTAACAGAAGCCCAGCAAACAAAAGGTGTTTGGGAATGCAGTCAGGTCGTTGGCCTTCCCGCTAGCGCAGCGGTCATTCATTGTTCACGTAATGGTAAGCTAGACAAAGACCTGGAGAACTGCCGACGAATACTGCCTGACGAAGTGCAGGAGTAGAAAACACAAGCTATTCTCGTTCACCCTCCCTCTCCTCCGTTTCGTTACGTCGGCTAGTAAACTCCAAAGCAAGTGGACTTTCACCGCCTACCAGTGGCGTTGATGGTTTGTCGCGTTTATGTTTGCAAAGCGCAAGTCCAACCTTGAAACAGGAAACAACGCTCTGTTCTGTAACGCGCGTGTAATCCGAGCTCAGCGTCCCACTTTTCGGGAAACGGCGCCATCTATAAAAAAGTTTTAATGTTTCACCGCATTGGGCAGTTCGTCGTTTCTTGTGCAGCTTGCGCTGGAACTCCCGTAGCAATGCATTTATGTGTAACTGAGTTTTGCAGTATTTGCGGGAAAGCTGGCATCATACAGTCAAAATGGTATACGAAGCTTTCGAACTTATATAAACACAAGCAAACATGACGAAAATTTGCCGAAACGTCAAACAATAAGTGATTTGGTAACTATTAAGTGTTCGCTTCACCTCATGCATCTACCCGCTTTACGCCATTGTTTTACACCTATGAGTAAAAGAAGAAAAAAAATGTGTTCATCTCCAACCTTTAGCTTTTGTTCCTCTGAATTTATGGCCGCTTGTACCCGTTAACCACTGTTCGGTCACAGTAATATTACCGTTCGCTATTCGTATGAAATGCGGTAAATTAAACCCACCGTTATTCATTTGAGAAAAAAAAAAAACTTATTTGCGGTGGAGAGTTCTGCTTCAGAGAAACGCTAGAGCAGAAGCAGGACCTATAGTGAACTTAGCATGGAGTTACTTCGTCCGAACGTAATTGTCATCGCGAATGAGCCAGCAGTCGGTAAAAAAACACGTTCTGAGCGTATAGAAAAAACACTACATACGCGCTGTAACGTCCGTCTTGTTCCAAAATCATTTTGCATTCAGGGACCTCTCCGAGATGCTTCTGTGCGCTCTATGTTCAGTTCATGAGCTGCACAAGAGATGCTCTTTTGCCATAGCGGAATCTTGGGAATGCAATGCATAGAATGCGAACCCTTTCAGGTAAACGTGGGGCCTTTTCGTATTCAAAATTTTGCATTCGAACCTGCTCTTTGTTTCGTGAAATGAGTTGTAATTTAAAAGCAAGTAGAGCATTACAAAAGGGGAGAGGCAAGTGGATTATCCGTCTTTGCAAGACATTTTGTAGGTTATATGCAGCTACCAACTAGGCCTCGGTTATGGCTTAGCAAGATGACGCCTTCCTTGAAACGAAACTTCGGCAGCGTATTCCATCCCGTGCAAATGAATGTTTTTCGGCCCATATTTACACGAGCACGGCTCGGGGGCCCTAAGACTTTACGTATGTTCGATAACTTCTGTGACTACTTTTTGACGCTTGTATGCAGGCATAGGCGTTCGCATTTTCAGCATGCCTTTGGCATTCGAACCCGTAGCGCAGAGCAGACGGTAAACACTCTCCGTGAGTAGCATAGGGACAGCTGGTAAAGGTGCACCTCAACAGAGCAGACGAGTTCTCATCGCTGTTTCATGCACACACAGCGCTTCACGTCCAGTGCACTTCAGGTCTTTCAGGTGCGAGAGAACAAGCACAATGAGCGTTCTAAAGGCTGTTCCGCCATTATCCAACAACATTCGCGTACGAGCACCTCTGTTAGGAGAAAAGTTTCGCATTGAGCAAGCTTAATTGTGCACAAGACGAGCAGCGCTGAAATCGCCCGCACAATCCCATCACTGCGCGCTTCTTTTCAAATAGTTCTAAGCTTGCGCTTTTCCGTCATGCTTGAGAGGTCCCGTGTGTGCTTCCGTCACGTGACGTCAGGGCAGCTGATGCAGAATGCGTCAAGGTTCAAGGTTTGCGCCTCCGGTGGCGGCAGTGGAGCATGTCCAACGGCAGCGACGGCGGTGGCGCCAGCCTGCGTCACAGGCCCAGCGCGGCTGCGTGCTTCTGAGCCTTGAGCCGCAGGTCGGCGATGCTCGAGTTCTTGGTGGTGAATCGCTCGGCTGCCATCAGCGCCGTCGTCAGTCCTCCGGCGGTGAACGGAACGTGCGACGGGTAGAACAGCAGGCTGGCAGCGGCCGCAGCCGACGCCTGTGGCGGCGCAGCGTGGTGGCCCGATGCCACAGCAGCGGCGGCCGCAGCGGCCACCGCAGAGTAGTGGTGCGCGGCGGCAAGTAGTCCCGTCGGGTCCGCCGCATACGGCAGGAATGTGGCGGCCGCTGCGGCGGCAGCGGCTGCGGCTGCCGTGCCGCCGCTACCGACGCCTCTGGCCACACCGCCGCTGCTCGTGTGTGGAGGCGGCAAAAGAAGCCGCTCCGATGGAAGCCGCGGCGGCGGCGGCGGCTGTGATGTTGGGGGAGGAGGAGGTGTGGCGCTGACGTTGATGTACGGAGCGATACGCGACGACTCGATGGGTGTACTTGCCGCCATCATGAGGCCTGCGAAAGCAAAAAAAAAAAAAAAAAAAAAAAAAAAGAAAAAGGAAAAGGCAGTGATTCTAGGAGTGCGTATTAGGTCATTCAGTTATGTTTAAGAACAAGGAGGTTTCAACGGGGCTCACCGACTCCGCTTCATTATTTACTACCGCTTGGGACGTACGTCAAGGCAATTGGTAATATACAGTGCATAACATCATAGAGAAAATAAATGAGTGCGGGAAACACGAAAAGAGGGAGAAGTAATTGAATGGAAGCAGTTTTTGTGACCTCAGATTTGAACTTTATGTATGAATTTTTTCTTTCATTTTCTTCTAAAAGAAAAGCTTAAGCAACTGTTCAAGAAAATAAAGAAGAGATTCAGTGAGGAAAACAGGAATACGAATGAACAGAAGTATGAGCAATCCTATTAGCAACAACCCAATATCAGTGGTGTCCTGTCTACCCACCACTCTCCCTTCCATGACCTCAACAAGACGTTCAGGCCGCACCGACGTTCAGGCTAACATTTGTTCGATCCACCATTTCCCTTTCCAAGAAAATCCAAGGTAGCATGAAACCGTGTCGCAACTCACTTACGGCTGGAGCCTCAGAGTTTCTTTGAGAAGAGTTAAGAAGACGCTAGATTATAACTAGGGCTTTTTAGTTGCGGGTTGTACATTTTATACCCCTTTTTTTGTGTTTTCTCAATAACAAAGTAGTTAACCAAAGTAAGAGGATCAACTAAGCTGAGGTCTATCTTCCTCAATACCCCCCCCCCCCTCATTATTCTTGGAGATCGTAAACATGGCGTCACAAGTAGTGAGATAACCAGCAGCTGCGAATGCTTCGTAGCTCCAGATAATTATTTACAGAGCCCCCAGGAGCATCTACCGTGCAACGCCCTGTACCTGCATAAGCAGTTAACACATGATTAATAATCAATTAATTAATTAATTCAATATTCTAATAGACCAAAATACATAATCTGCTAGAATAAAAGAGACTAAACCACCAAATCCAAAGCCAGGCCCTCAACCACACTACAAGCAGAAATCTGCAACACAGCATGAGAAACGCTCTTGACTCCATGACACCCTCAGCACCCGCACTGACGCATTCAAAACAATCACGCACAACTAAAAGGTATCATCCTCTCGCTTACTCACGTTATTGATAACATATTATCCTTTTCCGCGCAGAAGCACACACACACTCGCACAGATAGTCGCGAAGCTTTCCTGGAATGTCTTCATTAACAATCGTAGAGTTTACCGGTCAAGAGGATCCAAGAAAATTAAGAGAATCCTTCGTTAGAGAGTTGTAGCTTACCGTGTGTACCGTGGGTTCTGTGTTCATCGGGACCCGACTGCGCATGCGCGCGGACTCGGAGAGGCGGGCTTCCCCTCAGCGGAACGAATGCGCGGGCACGGCAAGAGCCGGCTGCCCGTCTGCGTAACTTAAGCCACCCTACCGGAACGAATGCGCCCATGCCCAGTCGGGTCCCGGCACACACGGTATGCACGGAACAAAAGGTACATACGGTAAGCAGAACATCGACGTCACCAGCTCTTGGTTGCCCGGCCATGCCGGAGTACCGGCAAATGAGGCAGGCCGTTTGGCGGAACTTGCATCGCTGACAACCATGCTCGAAGTAGTCGAACGCCTTCAGGCTTTGAATATGATCCATAAAAACACCGGACCACCATCAAACGGCACTGGAAAAAATTTCTGCCTCCCGTAGTTAATTACACGCCCATCCCTTCGTCCTACCCTCACTCCCAACAATTTACCCGCCGTGGTGGCTCAATGGCTAAGGCGTTGGGCTGCTGAGGACGAGGACGCGGGTTCGATTCCCGGCCGCGGCGCCCGCTTTTATGATGGAGGCGGAAAGCAAGAGCGCCCGTGTATACAAGATTTCGGCGCCCGTTAAAGATCCCCAGGTGGCCAAAATTAATCCGGAGCCCTCCACTACGGCGCGCCTCATCGCCTGCGTTGCGTCGGCGCGTTAACCGTACAATCGAATCAAGTCCCTCCCACCGAGTCCGCCTTAAATAACGTACGACTCGTACAAACCGTTCCCCTTCTAAACGACAAAAAATATTTCATTTTCCTAATCTAGGCATATTCATCCCAAGTAAAACTTATCTCATTGGACGTGATAATCATTAACATCACCTTGGCGGGCCGTACGCTATGACGTGTCTTTCTCGTTCGGAAGAAGTGTTGCCACGACTACGGCGAGCGCTGGAATTCTTTTTTTTGTCATCTTGGCCAATCTCCCTAAGTGGATATGCTTAGCTCGACAAACGTGCACCGGGGCCGTGGGGCCGTCGCCGCGAGGCACGCGCAAGCGAGCGCTCGACATTGTCACGGTTTTTTTAATTGCCGAGTGGTCGCCACAAATGGCCAATATCCTTACGAGGGTATGCTTGGCTTGATGAACGTGCGCAGGAGACGCTGGGCAATCGTCGCGAGGCACGTACACACGCGTGTAGGCATTTTCTTGGTTTTGTTAGCTGCCGAGCGGTCGCCGCGAGGCACGCGGTAATGTGCGCGTTCGGAAATTTTTTTGGTATTTAACTGCGGACAGGAAAAATTACGATTTGCTAAACAGCTTCGAACTACAACATGCTTTGCAGTTGCACAAATGCGCACAATAGACAATGACATTTAATCAGTATGATTGTGTTGATAATTGGTAAAGAACAGAAATATTCGGTGGAAAATCGCAAAATACACAACCAAACGAAGCGAAAAGCCGCCCAATATAACGTATTTTCGCACATATAACCCGCACCAAAAATGCGAAAATTCCACTGGCAAAGTAGGGGTGCATGGCAATGCGCGTTGTGCCGTGAAGATGCTACGCAGGAACACTGACTAAGCCTTCCATGGCAACGCTTACGCAAAACATACGAGGATAAGGAAGAAAAACAAGGACGATCGCACTCTAACAACTGAATTTTATTAGTGAATTGTGACTTTCGCCTTGCAGTCAGTGTATTCTACTTGCTAAATATACGTTTTTTTTCTGTCTACATAGTACTGTGATGTGTTGCTTGAGTAGTAGCTTTGGTGCAGCCTTTCCTGTATCAAATGTGCGGCAATACGCGAGGATTTTCTTTTTCTTTTCCGGTGGGCTGAAAGTGGGGTGCAGATTATATGCAGGGGGTGGGTTATACGCGCGAAAACACGGTAGCCTAACGAGAACAAAAAACAAAGACCCGTAGCTCAATTTCGGCTACTTATAGCCAAATCCTGTCCATTAAAAATTTAAAAGAGAAAAGAAGCAGCATAAGAATGCTCCGCGTTAGTGGACCCTATTCAGACTGCCGTATGTGATAAATAAAATAAAAATTGTGGGAATTTCTGCACAAGTTATTTAGACTAACCGTATTGGTATGATATAGAAAGGTTATTGCAGATTGTACTACACTGGCGGCACTGTAGAGTAGGCAGTGCGGCGGATAAGTACCTAACTAATCGTAACATTAAAGGGCTTTTTTCCTTTCTAATGCGTTTATTAATTGATGTTTTTTTCAACAACCTCCCCCCCCCCCCCCCCCAAAAAAAAAAAGAGAAAAAGAGAGGAAAGAATAGACAAGGAGAAAAACAGTATTGCTTTCTTTTTCACTTTGTTATTCCGTTGCTTTAGAACTCTACAGGAATAGCCAACTGCTTTATGTTTCTGGGCGTTACTCTGTTGTCATCAATAAAAACTTCCCCCATATAAAATATTGGTTTAGGACGAAAACTAAGTCCATTTTTTTCTGATGAAATGGACACTACTGTTAACTTTTTGAATTCTTAACTTTGGGTGAGTTCGTCATTCTTTCCTTAAGAGAGCCGGGTCAGAATACTCAAAGCAAAGCGCAATGTTATTAATTCTCATGAACAAAGCTCTCCGTGCGCCGGGGTGGCGCCGCTCTTAGCCGCTCGCATACGTTCTTTCCGAACTGCACCGAACAAGCACAACCCACGCTCGCGTTGCGTCACTCGATCGCTCGACTGTGCGCATTTCTCCTGTGGCCTCGCTTCAGGCCACTTGAAATCCTGGCGCGCCGCTTCGGTCGTTCGTAAACACGGCACACGTGACAGCAAGCAACAGGAGGAGACCGCGGGAGGTTGTTCCTCCCGCACCATGTTTGGCTCTCAAATGTAAACACCACCACCACCACGCTGAAAAAAAAAAAAAAAAGAAAACCCAAAAAACCAAAGGAAACGTAATGTAGGGAGTAAGTAAAAGGGGGGGGGGGGGTGAGGAATCGTTCGCCTACACCATGCATTTTATCGTTCGCCTACAACTTCAACTTCAACATTACCGAGGAAAGGAAATGCAATATAAACCAGAAGCATAGCAACTCGTAAATACCAGTAATCCGACGAGGAGGAAAAGCCGGTAGTAATATTTATAGTTTTCCTAAAGGAGCTCTTTATTTTGAAGCATTCGACAGAGCTATCCGTTTGATCGAAATTGAGTTTTTTTTGTTGCTTGAATTCATAGGCATTCATAGGCGTTTTGTTTGTTTTCCCATTCCGCTAACTTTATGTTCAAACGTTTCCATTTGGGTGTCTTCGCACCATGCGGTTCATGCGCTTGCTCCTAAAATAGGCTTCCTCGCGTTTTTCCTGTCTAATGTTTTTTTCTGCTTTTTTTGTTGATCACCCTTGTTTCATGAATAATTTTACCCCTGTTTATTTATGTTATGGCTCTGAAAGTTATGTCACAAGTTTTTTGTTATTGCTAAACTTGCCGCCATGCATTGTCGTCTCTTACAACGCACAATTTTCGCTAGCTGCATCTGCCCGCAATCTCGGCAGCTTAATGGCTTGAAATAACCAATCGAAAGCTTGTCCCACCATTGCACTCGATTGTTAGCCGCGTGATTTGTACAAGATTCGAGCCTTGACCACGTGGTCGCATTGTTTGCATATTAACACTACACTCACCAAAAATATCCTGCAAAGATTAGGGCCACGAATTGGCGTAGCGGTTCCCGACAGAGGTAGTGTGGTCGTGAGCATCGATGCGTTCTCTGCCAGCACTCACTTCGCATTAAGTCCGTTCTACATGGTGCGAATTTTCCCTGCGAATTCGCAGCTCCAGCGCCGCTCGTGCGGCAAAAAGATCTATTCTTGTTGCTGTGGCAAATTTCCAAATGTTTGGTAAAGTCAAACTGCTTCGGTGAACATCGCTTCGCATTTGAAAATTTGCCGCAGCAATGGAAATAGGAAAAATAGATTGTTTTGGCGGCCGAGCGGTGCCGCAACTGCGAATTCGCAGGGGAAATGTAGAACGGGCTTTACTCCGGGTCATTAGAGTGCGGCCAAAGGAAGTCTGGTGACGGATCTTTTTTTTTTTCAGCAGGCATCTGGAAGCCTCTTCGTGTGCCCCTCCAGCGGGAAACGACTGTGTTAAAAATCGCTTGGTCACGTCAGGAGCGGGACGCAGAGTCCAGGAAACAAGAAGGCCGGAAAATTGAAAGGATACGGTCGCTATCTTGACCTGGCATTTCCTTTTTCAACTTGTCTCCGGAAGTGAAGTTCTGATTCACGAGTACAGGGCGGCACAATGAACAGTGCACGATGAGTCAGGATATCTTTAAAAAAGAAAAACCTGGTCTGAGCAAAACAAATAATAAAAGTACGTTGGCTGAAGTCATGTGATGAGCTTTGCAGCACACAGAGAAAGAGATGGGGACGGCCCAACCTACGCTGTGGTGACTCACGTTGAGATTGTTCTTTCCATCTCCTAAGCAAGGTGTTGAGAATGGTAGGCAACCCCTGGCGTCCGAAGCAAGGGAAGCTAAAGGAGGGGAATTCCAGCTGCCGAAGTGGATTTTTTACGTCGGACCCACCAGCGTCAAGTGCCCTACGTATGTAGAACAAAGGTGGCAACTTCATTAAATTAGCAGTAACTATGTTGGAAGGAAAGGGTAGCAAAAAAAAAAAAAAAGAAAGACATGGATGGCTGGACTGCCATGATATGATACGGTTCAGATGGAGGGCTTGAGCGAGGTGATTCAGCCGTGGCACGTGTGCCATTTGAGGGAACAAAATGTGAGAGGCACCTTTCCAATCGACTATATTTAGGGGAAATCCCCAAGGTGGAGTAAGTTTCCGCGAAGGAAAGTTGGACATTCACCTAAATGCAGCCATACGACTACAAGGGAAAACTATACAACTTTCTGAGAAACTTTGCAGTTGAAGAAAAATCCTGGACCAGGAGGAATTTACGCTTAACATTGAATTATCGATGTTTCTTAAATTGTCTTTTTCTCTAATTAAAGCATCATCATCGAACTTAAAACACTTTTTCTTGATTTCTGAAACGGTATATACGCGGCTATGCCGTGGACTCTTTGAGCTCCATCGAATTTTTTGCCATGGCTTGAACTTTTCAGAAATCCTGACAGGCGGGCGAACTCAAAAGGCAGTAAGGCCCTCACAATATTAAAGATTGTTCTCTCTCTCTCAGTACAAAAAGCGACATCATCATCCGAACATTTAACAACACGTATTTTCTTTATTTCTGAAACCGGTATAACGCGCTATGCCGCTCATAAAAGGAACTCTCTTCTGACTCCGGCTTAATCGAAATTTATTTTGATGCGCTTGGAATGGACCATTTTTCAGTACCAATCCTTCGAGCAGCCGCCGCGGCGAACTACAAATGGCAGTAAGGGACGCCTCCAAAAACGCCTGGCTTCAGGGAACCCGTGCACGACACGTTCTCGTCCTGCGGTCCCTCCCGCACCCACCCGTCAGCCGTGCCTTTCACATGAATCTCATGGTAGCAGGTGCACATTCCCGTGACTAATCTGCAGTGGGCCAGGCACCCCTTTTTCTTCACTTTTTTTTTAATGTTTGCTTCCTCTTTCACTGGTAGCCACGTGCTCGCAGCGTGATCAGCCTCAAACATTTCTGCCCTTTTCCTTTGAAAGCTTTTTTGCGTTCACGTACGAACTTACTGGGAACTGTCGACAAAGAGGAAATAAAAACGCGCAGCCCTGAGAAGCACAGCCGCTTTCCAAGCAGCAAGCTGAGGGGGCCGCCATTTTGTTTAGTTCCCCCGAGGCTTTTGCCAAGAATGGCGGACCGCGACAGCCCACGCATGCGCAGATCGCTACTGCAAAAAGGTACATTGGACATGTGGGTTACAAAATTGGTAGACCTGAACAAAGCGCTAGCGGGAGATCCTCGCAAAATAGATGAGAAGTTATTCACGTGCTTGGCTTTAATTTAATGACATTTTCCCCGCTCCTCTGGAGTTGTGGATTGAGTAAGTCGGTCTCAGTTGCCTCCAGGAAATAGCGAGGTCCTGGAGTCGTCATTTCGAATGGAGACTGAAGCAAAATAAAAATAGGCGAAAGGTCAAGTAGCACTAAAAATTGAGGAGAGGCCTAGAAGACACACACAAAAAAGACGTGCGCGCAACAGTGCTGAGAGGAGCGATATTGTAGTAGCGTCACTAAATGAACCAATCAGTAGTTTTTTTAAGGCTTCTTTGGAAAATTACAGGCTGACGCATCCTGTCTGGATCCTTGCAGTTTACGGCCACCGCGCCAGATGAATAACGCGAAAAAAAATGTGGGAGTGGGGCTTCCTTTTCAAGGTCAATAGCAGCGCGGACAGGCAGCGATGTTCACGGGGGCAGGGAAAGACTTTTCTTGGAATAGAGTAAAATGCCTTCGCCTGATAAGATAGAAAACGGGGAGGGAAGGGGACAAGCAGACCAATCAAGGAGGGTGAGAGCTTTGCCCTCGTATGAAAAAGGCATAGAACCACCTTCCCCCCCCCCCTTCAACCCCCTGCAGCTGCCAGAATGTTCCAACATCTGCTGCACACGTGCCTGACTAGCCTCTCTACCACGGCGGAGGAACACCTTTCGAAACGCAGATGTGATTGGCGAACCTCACTACTTCCTCCGAAAACGTGCCGGCTGACCTCGTGGTACTGTCGATAAAACAGCTTGAAGAGGCCGTTTGGCCGAACCGAAGCACCGCGTGGTGTGGGCGCCCATTTAGTGAGTTCCTCATGACGTCATCCGTCGCCCGCGGAGGAGATTGAGGTATGGGAAAGTGACAAGTCCACCCGGAGCCAGCTGCCTCTGAACGTCGTTCTTCCGCTCCGGTGCCAGCCTCGCGTCGAAAGCAGCAAGAGCACGATGAGGGGGTCGTTCCTCGCCGCCAGCTTCCTAGCGGCCGTCGTGGCCCTTCTGCTTGCGCCCGCCTGCCACGGCTTCTTCCTGGGCCCGCTGCTAAGCCTGACCCTGCTGCCGTACACCATCGTCTACAACCTGTCCGGCATCGCGGGCGTGAAGATCGCGCTGTGCCTCAAGCTGCTCGGTCTTCTAGCCTGGTGGCGCGCGGGGATAAGCGACGAGACCTGCGGCGCGAGGTGGACTTGCGGACCTTGGAGCTGCCCACGGGTGCCTTGTTCCCGGGCATGCCCAACCTCCCGCTGCACATGGCACCCGGAATCGTGGCCGAGATAGTGCGCAGCATGCTGCAGGACGACAACGTGGGCGCCGGCTTCTTCCAGCGGTCGGCCGCTGAAACGGCGCCACCGCCGTCGGTGCACGAGGAATATTCCGGTTCCTGGAATCAGGACGGCCGGAGCTCGCCCTACGGAGACGTTTCCCATGCCGCAGGGTGGCCTTCGGAGGGTGCGGCCTTTCCCGCGCAAACTGTCTACGGCGGATTCAACTACCCGGTCCTGGCTGCGGCGGCTGCCGCATCTGGCTTCGACAAGGTGAACCGCTTTATGAGCTCGACTATTTTCTTCTAGTTTTACAGAGTTAGATATTGTTCTTTAACCTTATTTAGCTTACCTTTAGTTACCTTTCTGACTGTTTTATGGTATGACATTTTCCGTCGCAGATTTTCTGTAACATTCTTATGAGATTGTTGCTCAATCGGGTCTCTGCAATTTTGCTCGACTCTGTGAAGACCACGTCATTACGTTTCATTTCCGTGTTCAGTTAATTTTGTTTGCTGTGTATATTTTGTAGGCAGTCCGTATTATACTATCTACGGCGTTGGCATATTGTTGCTGCCGCGTTTTGATGTTTTCAGTGTGTCGCGTTCTCGAGATTTGCCGCTGTGTAAATAGCGATTCACGCTCATTTAGGCTACATTTACACAAGCTCTCAGCGCACTGAGAAATCATTGTCGTAATCTGTCACGGGCGCGGCCGCACCGGTTTTACCGCGGTCGCATATTTCCACGTCGCCGCCCGACAAACTCTTTCAAGGTCCGAGATGGTGAGGGAGCGACAGTGATCGGACCACTGCACTATGGTCCCTAGAAAGATTTGCCAGTCCGCCGGCCGCGAAGGGCGCTCCTCCGTTATGCATGCCGCGGCGGCCGTGCAGCTCCGCCGTGCTGCCTTTGTAGGTCTGCGCGATTTCAGCCGATTTAACTGCGCGTTTTCGTCCTCTCCTCGTTTCTGTCTACACAACAGATTAGCGAAATAAATTGGTTCCTACGAATACGTCGAGTTTTTGATTTATTGGAGTACGTTTTCGCGTATTATGAACGATCGAGCCAAACCACGGAATGGTGTCGTTGCGCTCTATCCTCCGTATCCTCTTCCGGGCAAAAGGTTTCCACACATGCTCGGGGGCATCGGAAACACTGTCGCACGGAATCTTTTGCTAGCTGGGGCACATCACGTGGAATTTCCACTACGTTACCTAACAAAGCAGCATTTTTGTGTGTACCCCCGCCGTTCACTGCCATGGTATGTAAACGCGTGAAAATATTTGTGCACATGTGGTGTGCAGGCGCTGTGCAAATTCTTTTGTGGCCCTTTGGAACCATGCTGACCTCTCTATTTGCGAGTCAAATATATGCTGGAACGGGATCTGACCAATTCGCATCGTTCATTAATTAGGCCCCATCGCACGTGACGTCTTCGCTGCCTCCTTAGTTGGGAATACTTGCTTAATGTAAATGCCGAATGAAAATATTACGTGTGTACGCATGAATACGATGTAATTTGGCACTTTCAGTCAACAGGCAGAAACTGGGGTACTATCAAACCATTTATTTTGGGCGCCTGTAATTTTTGCGAATTCCATGATTTGGAAAATTCGCTAATTGAGGGGGACGCGAAACTTTTTTTTCATAAAATCAGGCTGCCAAACAGTAACAGCACTTGCATTCTATATTGAACAGGGCTTTTTATTTTTCGATCGCCCGCATATTCGGGGTGAATCGCGAGACGCACGCGGGGAAAGCAAGAAGGGAGAATATTTGTGTTGTGACCAATCATTTTATTTGCGGGTGTTTGAAATTACGAAGAAAAGTTCTTTAGGCTTATTAAGACCGATGGCCTTGCTTTACACGTGTCCCCCCCGAAGTATTCAGGAACAGGTTTTTTCTTGGTAAAGCATTTGACTACGGCCTTTTTTTCCTTTTTCTAGAGCTAGCTTGGCCGGCTATATGCCTCTACCTCCGTCAATGCATGACGTTCGGGGATAACCCATTAGTTTTCACAATTAATTGGAACAAACAGTGCGTCTGGCACCCCTAGGCTGTCTTTAAATGTAATCTTGTCATGGTTTCAACATTGCGCGCAATAATGGTTTCAGCGGCGGTAGCGAAACGGCTAGCCTCGCTTCTGCGGCTTCATCCTTCGGTCTCACTCGCGAAGGTGAGCGGCCGCAAATAGGCGCCGTAGCCCGATTCGCGAAAAATTCGGGCCGCGAAATTAAAGGGTCTTGTAGTAGTTATAACGCAGCTTCAATTGTGAGTTGATGTACCTAGAGCCGTTTGGATTTCACCGCTCTAAACTGGCCGACAAACCCCGAAGCGCACCCGCTCTCCGCGGCAGTAGCGCCCGGCACAGGGCGGCCGCTATCGTTCCGATTGCTCGCAGCTCTGTGCGTGCATCAGCGGCGCGGACATGCCTCCCCATAGAGAAGGCGTGGGGACAGCAGACTAGAAAATATTTCTAGGGACCATAACTGCACGTTTTCCCATTCGGACACGGCTACGGCATCGCGCTCATCCCAAAAGCCTTATTTCTTGCAAGGAGTGTCACTCCTGTGTAATGTTAAGTGTGAGTAAAGTATTGCGGCTTGGGACCAGACAGGACGGACCACAACCGCAGACTTATGGTATTTCTTGAAGTAGTTTTTGTAGCAACGAACTTGTTATTCGACCAGGGTTAGGGGTAATTTACAAGCTGAGTAAGTTTCTGTGAAGGAAAATTTGGCATTCAATGAAATGCAGCCTTCCCACAGCCGTACGGCTGCGTTTTAGGTGTATTCACAGAAAGAAACTTGTTGGCGGTCTACAGTAATCTAAAAACGTGTGCGAGGGAAGGAAGAGGCGCCGCGCCGGTAGGGGCGGGAAGACAACAGTGATGCGTACACGCAAGAATCCTTTTGGCCCTTTTGTCATGCAAATGAGGCGTGCTTGCGCATCTGGAATAAATATGTATCAGCTGGTCCCATAATTTTTTTTTGGTAGTGTCTATTATCCCGGCAACCGTGAGATTTACCACCAGAAATTTATCACGGCAGTCGCCTGTGATTAGCTAATCACGCCACCCGAAGATTCTCTGGAACAAATATTCCATAATATCTCACTCCTATAGTTCCTCCTGTGGCACTGTACTTGCTTTTTAACACGAGGGCCCAGGTTCGAGTCCGGTATTGCTGAAGTTTTCTAGGTGTTTTTTTTTTTTTTTACCGGTGCGAAACTTGAAAAGGAAATGTCCCTTTTTTGCACCACACGCGGTAAGGCCTGTCGCTGACATTGTTTCTCTTTTTTCTGGCCGACCTCGCAGTTGAAGCGCAGCGCCGACACGCCCACTCCGCTCGCACTGCCACCTCGCGGCTGGTTCCGTCAGCCTCGCGGCGGCCACTACGCTGGCCGGGCCACCGTGGGCGACGTGTTCGGCTACACGCTCGAGATGATCCAGGACCTGGACGTGGACGACTGCATGGTCAAGCTGTCCTTGCGAAGTGGGCGCCGATCCCGCCGTCTACGGCTCCTACGGACGTCGCCTGTCGGACTTCATCCGGGAACTGCGGTCGCTGGGCGGTTCCGAGAGCAAGCTGCGGAGGTACCAGGACGCCTTCGAAGGAGGGCGTCGGCTGTTTCCGGGCAACAGGAGCCGCTGTGCACGCGTTTACCAGAGTTGCCAGTACGACTTGCAGCAGCTGACTGACCTGATGATCTAAAACGGGGGCGAGACTGTCCTCCGCTTACGGTGTTGGCCGTTGGCCGCCTTGTGGCCATATTTCGGAGCTTTCTCCGGCCGCGGCAAAATTATGAGCCTGTCCGCCAACAGCGTGTCGCACAGCGTTGTCTTCGAATTGTGAAAGCATGGTGCGAACCAGAAATGCGGGGACGCACCCGCCTTGTACAGTTGTAAATAAAACATTACCGGCAGATCTCGTCGACGACTGGTGCATTTCAACTTTCAAGATGGTCATAAGTAGGTATTTATTTCACAAGCATACGGAAACACTTAGCCGTGTTGATTTCTTAAGGCGTTACTTTCCCTTAAGATGCCGCTTGTCCTAATATTCACTTTGTTTCTAACACTGTGCTTTGCCAATGGGAGCATACGCTCGTCTACTCGCCATTTAATGATACCGCTGCGGGTGGGATACCTTGCGAACGCGTTTGTGACCAACATTTTCTAGAAACCTTTTAAGCATGCAATTTTAGGCAGCGTAGTTAGCCAGGAAGCACATAATAACCGGGCTTACTCTTTTGCATCTGGCTTTCGTGTTTTCTGCACTTGGCTCTCCGGTTCTGGAACCACACCTGAAAAAAAAAGGGCCATGTTAGCGCGTTGAACTTCCCTCCTGTATGAACACAAACGCATAAAATGTTCTTCTATACAGCACGCCGACAGAAACCTGCGAACGATGGCACAACCTATTTTTTGAAGCGGTAGCTGTCTTTTTTAAAGTAAAGGCGGAATTACGTGAGAGAGAAACAACACTCGCGTCATTGGCTGCTTCACTGAACAGTCATGGGTAAATTCCTCTTTGTGAAGGATTCCGGAGAACAGAAAATAATGGCAGTTTATGGGAGTATACATGCAAAGTTTCCACATTTTCCCTCCTCGCGTTACGCCTTTGTCTATTTCGGCCTTTTACTGCCTGGCAGGCCGGCCACGCTTTACTGAGCTAGTGTATTCGAGGGCTATTTGGTTGAGAGTTCGAGAGATGTTTTATTCACCGTTTCAATGAAACGAAAACCCCCTGCGTGTATTTCAGCACGAAATGCCTTTAGCAGGGACCAACCTCGGTCCTCTTTACTGGGCGGGAGTGTGTGAAGTTGTGGACTCTTAAGACACAAACTAAATAAAAAGAAAGTACTTGTCAGTGCTGGAAACGAACCCGGACCTCGTAAGCTTGAAGCAAAAATCGTAACCACCTACTGAAATGAAATATGTGGGTTTTGTGCAGGAGTTTTATGTCACTGTGAGTATCATGCTACAGCCAGAAAAAAAAAAAAGGAAACTACGTCGTGTGCCGTAAACTTACGAATTGTCAGTGGTTGTTGGTATATTTTACGTGACAAAAAAAAAGTCACGCACAAGTCAGTCCAAATTGCAGGTACCGGAGACGTGAAGAACAGAGTCCGGATTTACAAATGACGTCGTCACTCGGGATAAAAATCACCGCAACGACGGTGTAACACAGTATTAGTGCAAGACTCGAGAGATTTCAGTCAAATGTCACAAACTTCTGGCTGCGTCAGTTGCCACGTAGAAGGAGGTTACTTTTAGATTGCTACTAAACAGTACCGTAAGTTTTCGATTCGTTATGTGCCCAGGTTGCTCTATTAGCTGCATGCACGGGCTACTAGACGATTCTAGTGACGCTCGAAAAAGATCGATTTAATGGCCATAAAGATGCCGTAAGACTAATAAACCGTTACTCAAAAGAACTGTAAAAGCTATTCGCTGCTTGGGTGCACCGAGCTCACTAATATGCGCGGTAACCGATAATAGATTCCTAAAGCAGCGGTTGAATGAATGCTGGACAGCCCGTCTTTTTTAAAGGATAAGAACAGACACTACGAAAGCACGGATATAGATGCATTTGGGAGGAGCTATAAACCTGAAAACCGTGCTCCTGCTACGTGTGACACTCAAGCATTTGTCCTTCTTTTGTGGCTTTTTAACATACTGCCCGCATCTCAGTTTCAAATGTATCCATGATAAAAAAAAATATACTGGCTAACCGAAGAGTTGTTTTGTGATGTTTGAATTCGTAAGCATTACTTTTCGCCGAGTGATGTCGTTGAGCTTTGCACTGCAGACGGAACAATGTCGCTTAAAACGCACTAAATTTTTCTTTGGGAAATGCTTCACTGCAATACCTCATGTGGAAAAGCCAGCTTTACAAAGACCAAGCTTACGCGAATCCCTCTAAGAGTCGGCTTCACCACTTTACGAAAATTATTGCTGGGGAACGCATTTTCAGAGGTGAATGTGAGCAGTCTCATATCAAAATACGAAGGCCCTGGAACGTTGCAATTGGCCGACAGCTTCCGGCAACGCTGTTAGGTTGTGCAAATTTGGGGGCACCGCGTTTTTTCGGTTGCTCAGCCAAGTAGCGCGCGAGTGATACTCATGCATTAAAGTGCTTCAGTATCAACTTGCCCAGTTTTGCGTTCTTTTGAAAATGTGGTGGTACGTTATAAATAATTATAGTAAGCGAGATCAACCAAAGTACGTGACGACAATAGGTCAAACTGACAGAAAGTTAGCACAACTTGGACGAAAAGATAAAATCGAAAAATATTTACCTCAAAATTACATACGCGTAAATATAAGGGATCCATTGTTGTCCCTTTCTTAAAAAGCGCTTGGGAGTGCCAAGTCCTGACTATGTGCTAAGCAATGAAATAAAGAAAAAAGAAACATTTCATATCATAAACAACCCAAAGACGTGAAAAGCTTTCTCAACAGGAAATAATCGGATTCAGCGACTTTTACGCCAATCCGGCTCAAACCGCAGCATCTGCAGTTACAGCGGCCATAAATAGTCATGGCGAGCTACGACTACAACGATACCAGGGCCCATTCATGGGGCGCTAAGCGAGGCCTAAACGAGGCGTGGATGAAACACTCACGCCCAGATGAAAGTGAACACGGGACAAAGGGGACCAGTGGCGTTAATGGAAGAGAAAATGGATCTGAATGATCGCCCCTCACATGTGTGCCGACAGGCCAACCCTACGAGGCACCCGCTTTATTACACGGGTTACCGGGATTGCCTTAAATCCTAATTCGGTAATGAATAGAGGTCGGCCGACGCCGCCGGCAGAAAACGGCGGCCCGGGAGGGGAGTTATGCAAATAGAGCGCCGAGCTCGTAAAACGGGACACGCGACTGAGGGTCGTGGGGGTGGCGGCGTCCCGATTAGAGAGGGTGTGTGTCCGATGGGGCTGCTATAGGTTCAGACGCGCGGGAGATAGGCCTGGTATAGTAAAAGGAGAAGCTGTACAACGAGGCCTAATTAAATTCCTCCATTAAATGTATTATTTGCGGGAACAGGAGGCGCAGACGACGGTCTCAGCACACTAGCAGAGGGCGCGAGGTGGCAGCTGTCCGGCTTTCAGCGATCGCTTACCCAGGGGGCGTGAGCGCACTAGAGATGCCCCGGAAAGGTCGCCACTCATTGGCTGGCTGCCAGACGCTCCTATGTGCATCCCGTGACCGCGCTGTACTTTGTACGTTTGTTTCTGTTCTCGCCTCGTGCCCTGAACTCTTTCTTATTGATTTTGTCCTTGCCGAGTGGCGCCCTCTATCAGTGAATATCGGAATAATATGCTTCATTCAACATGGGTGGTTCTGGTGCCATTCTTGCTAAGGTTAGGTGTGGTAAGGTATATATTTTTTTTTCGAGCATGAATGTTTTGTTTGTCAACGCGGTGTTTATTTCCCCCTCAATTAGGCTATTGTTATTAGATTGTCTCGCTCGACTTGATTTTAATCGTCATTTATAACTATGACCTAAAAATCCCTCTCCCCCCAGATATATCTATATAAGAGACTACGATCCATTACGCCAAATTAAAGTACTTAAAAACAAAAAACGCGTAGAAGTCTTCAATGCCTCCTGATAGAAAGCCTACCGTTACACCGAACATGGCACGCGGAAATACCACCCTCTAAGCGGTGTATAAAAGGCTGCTTTGGTTGTTCACAAAAATTAATGGAAAGCTTCATCGTTGGATCCTTATGAATGTGTTAGCATCTCATCCCTCTGCCTCATGGACAGGATGATCGGCCCGACGCGCATGCTTTGATCCGGTTGCAGAAGACCGCAACTTGATTTTCGTAAGCCGCATCCGTGCACCATGCTAACCGCCTTTTGCGTTCTTCCTGTCTCGGTGGTGACCCTCGCTCTCTTAGTGTGGGAATTAGCTGTCCGTGACTTTTTTCGCTGTTAAACAGTTCCCTTCCCACCTTTTTTTGCCGCCTACTGGGGCCCTGCACTCGTTTCACACTCCATGTTTACACTACGCACCAACGCGTGCGCAACGCGTCCAAACATGCCTCAGCCAGTGGTCGGCAGCAGCGTTCAAACGATGCCCATTTCTCCGGGTATCGCTGTAAAGAGTGAAAACCTGTTTTTTATCTTTTAGCATGTTGTGCACGAGTACAAAATTGCGCTAGTCACGAGAGGTACATCTGTATGGTCGGCATTGCAGCCTACCCTGATATGCCACTTTGTTTCCAAACCGAATAATTCCTTTGGTTTGGTTCACGCGGTCATCTTTACTTCTAGAAAAATCTCCTGCACGTGACAACTAGTTGAAAGCAACACTGAAATACTTTTTCCTAACCCTTCTTGACGGGTCAGCGTCACACGAAAACTGGACGCCGTCTCGTACGGAATAAACGCGCCGATTTCACGAATAATTTCCGATTTCACGAATGAGACACGCACCAGAAAGCCAATACGCGGACTTTATAAGTGCGTTTAAAAGACGACGACATAACAGGACGCCCAGTTGGATGCCTGCTTCAAGTTTGTAACAGCCCGCAG
Organism: Haemaphysalis longicornis; assembly: GCA_013339765.2. Lineage (NCBI taxonomy): Eukaryota > Metazoa > Arthropoda > Arachnida > Ixodida > Ixodidae > Haemaphysalis > Haemaphysalis longicornis. Next base: position 131,486,815 of record CM023450.1, on the reverse strand, counting down.
GGCGGGCGGTCTTCGGAACAAGTAAAACTATACGCTGCACTGGATGGAGAGACGCGGAACTTACCGCATCGTTCCTTCGCCTCCACATATACACTCGAAAAGCCCCCAGGGCATTCAAGGATGGCAACAAGTAAAATTAAAGCCGGAGCGACAGTATCGCGTGCGGGGTCGTGTGATCCCTGGGGGCCGCTCTAATCCACCCCACTCCATACTACGTTTAATCTGTATACTCCTCCCCGCTTTGTACCCTAACCGCCCCCTTTATTCGCTGCTGTTGTTCCCCTCGGTACAGTTAGAAAGTGTTTAAGCAGCGAGATTAAATCCGCCCCACATGGCTGTTTCCGGAAGCGTGCATGCCGCCCACCGTCCGACAAAGCCAGGTTGTAGCGCGAGGTTTGAATACAGTAATACGCGCTCGAAGCAGAAGTGGCGCGTTGGGAGGGGACAATGAGAGAAGTATAGCAAGCGCGTGTAATAGCAAACGTGTTCGAGACAGTGTTTGATGACAAGATTGGAGCGGATTAGAGACAGCACGCCTGGCAAGCGGGCGCCTTTGATCCCTAAAGATTGGCGCTCGTGGGAACCGCTATGCGTAAAAAGCCTCCGGTGGCAAGCACTTAGCTTGAGTAACTTCAGTCTCCCTTTTGTGCGTGTATATGCTCTAAAGGGCGTGTAACTGAGGACAATGTAGCGGCGAAATGGATAAGGCATGCGGCGGACTTCGTTCATGATTCAAGTCGGACGAAATATGTCTCTGCGCATGAGATTTGCCAGTTTTTTATTGATTCGGATAGCGGTTTTTTTTTTTCGCGAGCATGGCTTTACAGTATTACAAAAAGCCATTTTCGAGGTAAGGGCAACCGAAGCAGTAGGAAATTTGCCTTTTCGTTTGCAGCCTAATAAATGTTTGTCTCTCCCTCCCTCTCTCGTTGATTTTTCTATCATTCAAGATCTCCGCCAGTTCAGTGTTCAGCAGCACGTGTTAACTCCTGCTGCCCAGCAGCAGCAATTACTGTACCCGCTAAAAGCAGAGTTATTGGTGTGCATCGTGACTAATACATACTACCCGAAAGCTGCAGCTCAAGTGCCACTGACACCATAAGTTCCTTGCTTGCTTGTCTGGCTTCCAACATGGCTTCTTTTCACTCATGACACCGAGAACAACAAGGGCGACATTTTTTAGTTCTTGTTCGCCTTGCCCGAAACGTCTAAAAAATCCCACGCGAGTAAATTATTTGAGACTCCTACTTTTATTCTAACAAAATACTTTAAATAGTCTCTAAACAACTATACTACCGGTGTTTGCAGCCACAGGCAACTTTGAGCTTTTTCGTTATCCACGCCAAGTAAAAACGGACCAACACGTCTTCGTTGTACGTAAAGGCCCGCTCGTCGAAACGCGACTCGCGTCGGCACTAGCAAAGCATTTCCCTCTATGTGAAACTATGTGAAGGATGCACTAAACGCGCATTGCGGACGAAATTATGGAGCCTTCGGCCGCGTGCTGGAAAGGCATCTGCTCAGGTCAGGTAATGTTTCACACTGGATGTTTTGATTTCGTGAATACCTACAGCGTAAACGTGTATAAAACAGCGCAGACACACGAACGACAAAGAAGAACGTTACATCACAACGTTTGTGGTGCGACGTCTTGCTTATTCTCATTGTCCTTCGTGTGTCTGCGCTGTAAATTCTTATGTGGCTGTCGCGCCGTTGCCCATACAGGCCATTTACGCTTGTGAATAATAAATAAAACTTTCTGGTTCTGTACCACCTGGAATCGAAACCATGGACTCCGCATTTACGAAATAGAAATCGTACAACTGCGCCATGATTGAAATGTTAACGTCTATAAACAGGACTGAGGATTTTATATAACAGTTTACTCAATGAAAGCGGGGTTAAAAATAAAATTCGAAATTTACCCATCACTCCGAATCCAACCTACCAGCAAACCCAATTACAAATTGTCTTAACTGCACTAAGGCTACATAACGTCATGCATTGACGTCACGTCGTGAGGTTCGAAAGCATAAAGAAACGGCATGACCGGGTACATAAGTGCTTGCACAGCCGCGCATCACGTACGGCAAGTTTTCAAGGTGAACCGAGGAGCGCGAAATCAGAGCACATGCCGTATTTTTCTTCACGCACAACCCGCAGTGCAGCTTCACGGCACAACAGCAGCGTTGTGCCGTGAAGCTAGCACTAAACAAAGAAAGAACCGGCGTATTATCCGCATCCCCTACTTTGCCACTGAAGTTTGCATTTTTGGTGCGGGTTATACGCGCGAAAATACGGCAATACTCCTGTGAACGCCATTAAACCTTTTAATGCAGCCTCACTATCAATTTAGAGGGGCGCTCCAAAGCTGCCTTTACAATATGGGTAAAAACGGGCGTAAGTAGACTTTCTATCGTATATATGATGACAGATTGTTAATAGCGAAAATAAAACAAACGAGTAGCGAAAGTAAAACAAGAATTCCATTGCCACGTTTCACCCCAACGCACCCAAAAGAAAAATCGTTGCTTCGATGGAGCAAATATTTGACAATTACGAGGCCCTACTACAAAGCGTGCTCTATGCTTCCACGCCCGTGGTGCGTTGCGCTTTCTTTTAGCGCAGACAGCACTTTTTGAAGCCGTACGCTCCGCTCCCACAACCATCACTGCTAATTCGGGTGCGTCGCGGTGAGACAGACCCACGAAAATTCTTAACCATTACGGGCCTGGTGTCGTAAAATCCTCTAACGCATTGAGAACAAAACCAAAGCTGCTAGTTTTTTGGGCAAGAGTTCTTACGGAATGCCTCTTGCGATAAACATCACCATTGTTGCATTTTCGCGTAGTTGGAGGCTATGAAAAAGAAGAAGCTCCATTATTTCCGCCATGACACGGGATATGACGACAGGGTGGGCGAAGGAAATGAAGTCCTGGTTTGTCAAAAATGTCCATAATCTGTAAATACTTGCACTCCTTCCTTTATTTTTTTTCCTGTAGGCTCAGGATGTCGTAGCGTTCACGAAAAAACAAAAACACAAAAAATATTTGTTTTCTACTCGAAGGAAAAAAAATTAATTGCCTAATGGCATAAATAATTGTGATGCCTGTAAATTAATAAATACTTGAACTATCGGCTAAATGTTTTTTTTGTTTCTACGCTTATAAAGTTCATAACTGTACAAAAACATGCACAAAAGCAATTCTCGCTCGAAATAAAATCCCTAGGGAAGCCCCGAAGGACAGAAATCATTAGCGTGCATAAAACACTGTTAAATACACAACAAAAGGAACATGAACCAATGTATTAGGCGCACGACGGTGTGGCGTTTCGGACATGACAGCCACTCTTTTTAAACTGTCGTCACGTCGCGCGTGAAGTTTACACCAAAACACGTTCTCCCCTCAAAGCCCAGCGCTCGGAGCAGCCCCGTCGATTCAAGGCCGATCGGGTATATTATAGCACTTACCGCGCGTTATGACCGCGCTATGGGCCCAGCCGTGTCCCCGCGGGGAAAAGCAGCGGAGGGAATGGGCCCCCGGTTGCGGGGGTGGGGAAATAGAATGGAAAGCCGTGGGGAGTGGGAAAAGCGGGGTTCGTTGTCGACGAGGCCGTCGGACGCCGGCCCGCGAAGAGATGGCGCGGTATGAGTCGGTAGAGCTGCGGCCGATATTAAGGCCATCTTCGTACGGCTCTTACCCTGATGAGACGGCGCCCTTGTATGTGCGCTCGTGTACGCGCTTATACAGTCTCTTGTCGGCTTCTCTGGGCTTAATGTGTATCTTAGCTTGGCATTATACACCCGGTTGTCACACACTGGTCCGGTCGCCGCGTTCAGACAAAAGGCCTGGTACGCGGCTTTCTGGTTGTGCTTAATGCTGCTGCTATTGATTTGTGCTGGACGCAAAAAAAAAAAAAATGCGCAGCAGCTGCGCAGAGCGACCATCTAGTGGCAGGCCGTGGCGTGCATATAGGGCTTGGAGCTGTACTTAAGTCGGGGACAGGAAAAGAAAATTTGCAGCAACTCCCAAGAAGGAATTGCCGGATAAGACGTATATACGCCGCTCTGGTATACACCGAGCCCTCGTAAAGTCGTCGTACAAGTATACACAAATGCAATGGTGGGAAGACATGTTACAATGGCAATTATAAGAAGTCTGGTATTACCGTACGAATGCCTGGGGTCCCTATATCGAATACCTACATGTATAGCTATAAAACACTGCACATTGGGCCCTTTAGGTTCGGTTTTTGTATAGTACACAAGTGCTTGACAAGAAAGTCATCCGCTCAGGGGCAATGCAAACGATGTTTAATGGAAACTTAGGCCTTTGGACTTCTTATTATTAGAATTTTCGTGTGAGGCGAAAGTCGGATACATCACGCGTTACTAACGGACAGATAGCTTTCCTGGTTGAGCCGTTAAATATCCCCAAGTGGTCAAAATTAATCCTGGGCCCTCCACTACGGCGCGTCTATAGCCTGCGTAGCGCCGGCGCTTTAAACATCATATTTATTCAGATAGAAATAATCCGACGTAGACTGTCGTATTCAGGTCTTTGTCGCCTCACGCAAAGCAACTAGCAGATTTAGTGAGTTCGAGCATGCCAGCATACTGTGGTGCGCATTACCTGAACCCTTGCCTCGGAGAGGCCGAGCCTCTGCGAGAGCTCCTCGCGCATGAAGGCGTCCGGGTAGTGCGTCTCGTCGAACAGTCGCTCCAGCTCATTCAGCTGTTCCAGGGTGAAGTTGGTGCGCGACCGCCGCTGCTTCACCTTGCTGCCGCTGTTTCCGCCGCCGCCGCCACCGCTAGTGCCGTTGACGTGGCCTCCTGCAGGTGCAAGATGCGCAAGCGAAAAGGTGCGCAGGAGGATAAACGCCACGTTGAAATTCAAAGAAAATTGGAAAGAAGAAATGCCGCAAAGAGTGTGTGGAACGTACGTATACGGTAACGTGCTTCGCTGCACCTCAAGGAAACACGGAGATCTTTTCTCATCGCGTGCACGAGAGTAGTAGCTTAGCAGTGATCGCAGATTCGATTGTTAGAACAGGGTTCTCGGACTCATAGGGGGAGGCTGGCCGCAGGCAACAAGTTTTGATTTCCCTGGCCGCGAACCCGACAAAGACGAGCCTGAAAGATGCAAAGAGAACTTTTAACGCCTCCAGTTAAGAAGTGAGTGAATGAATAAACTATATTGCTACGAGCTTCAGGGTTCCCGCCCGGTGAGGGGGGCCTTCACCAGGCTAGAGTGTACTAGAAGAATCTTCGTAGTACACTCTAACAAGGCTACGCTGGGTTGAGGAGGGGTTGGTACTGGCCAGCTGGCCCGCTCACTGGTCGTCGGCTGGGTGAGGATTGGGGATGAGGGATGGAGTTTCCTGACACTCCCATACTATGTGATACAAGGTGACAGGTTGGGGACGGAAATCACAGGAAGCGTAGTAGAGGATGGTGTACACGGCAGGGAAGAGTGCGCCGTGGGGAGAGGAGTTCGTCTGAAGCTGGCGAAAGGCGGTCGCCTCTGCCTCCTGGAATGATGGGTGTTTGGTGCGGGAACCTGTGGAACCGTGGTTCGTTCACGGCGCTACTGGGCTAGGATTTCCACGCTCCATGATAAAGGAATAAGCTTGGGAAAGTGAAGAGACGTCGTGTCTTCGCCCTGTTGAGAAAAAGGCGCGGTGGGTGGGAACGCGAACAGCGCCGGGTGCCGCCTCCTTGCCTTGTAGCACTCGTGTCCGGGGGTCCTGATAATGTGTATTTCCGGAAGCTGGCACATATTTCACAGAATTTTGAGGGATGCGGATGATATGCGGTCTAGCAAGAAGTTGCGGCAGGCGGCTTGGGAGTCTGTCCTTACAGTGAGGTATTCGTTCCCAGTGGTGGCGGCCAAAGCGATGAAGAAAACAGTTAATGAATCGACTACATTACTGCGAAAGGAGGCCAAGGAGCCCTTGTTCAGAAAAAAAAGGGGAAGAAGGTGGTTGAGAGGGGAGCCGTTACAATTAAAGTTTATGCGGTCACTTGAGGTCGGGTATGTCTCTAATCCACGGGGGCACAACACACATTGTTGGCGCCCTATGGGTTCGGAGCGCGTTCGATGGAAAAACCCGTTATAGCGTGATGGAGCGTCGTTACTTGGGATGTAAAACATCAGATGATGGAGCGCGAAACTTGATAGTATATAAATATTTCTTGTATTTTTGTTTGTCAAAGAACACCTTTTGATCAAATTTAATTCAGTGAGCGACCGAAAGACAGTTCTTTTAAATTAAACAAGGTTGCATTTTGCATTCGTGGCGCCTTTTTGTTTATAAAATTAAGGCCATGCTCATTGTATTAGCAGTTAAAAGGGTTAAGATACTACTCATTGTATTAGAATTTAACAGAGTTCATTTCGAAAAGCGTCCCTGAAGCCAAGCCATGTGGGTATGCAATGCGAGAGCAAGAGCGCCCGCACAAATGCATTGACCAACGATCGATGACGTGGTATCCAGCACTATTACTGACTCCGAAAGGGACAGCGGCTCGTGAGGTACCTCTTTACTACGAGTATCGAGGCAGGGTTCCAAGGCCGGCAAGGCCGCGTTCGTTCGCAGCCGTCGCATGCGAGCGGGATCGCTTGATGTTTGCTTGCTTACTTAACCCCAAACGCTCTTCCCTTTTAAAGCGCTGACATTGTGCTTTCTTAACGTGAGGCGCAGCTGCAAATGTAAAGGTATTCCGAAAGTCTTTGGCGTGATTTTTTTAAAGACATTAGAGTGGTGATGCAAGATTAAACGTACATTCACACTTACGGACGCGGCGGAGTGAGAAACAAACACGCACCGGCGCTTCCTGAATTCGACTCCTCCTTCAGCCGAGGCGGACCGGCGGTGCCCAAAGGAGCGTGCAGCACGTCCGACTTGAGGTCTGTTGCCGCGGAGGCATCCGGTGGGGCTGCTGCTGCCACGCGGTGGGAAGAGGACGGCGAAGCTCCGTTCCCGGAAGAGTTCCGGCCGAGGCGTCAGTGCGGCCAGTTTCGGCGGCCCTTCCGGATCCGGTGAGCAGCAGGCTGCGAGCAGAGGAGGTAGTGCACGGAAACTTAAAGGGGCACTGACACAAAATTTTGAAGGCGACCCGCCGCGGTGGCTCAGTGGCTAAGGCGTTGCGCTGCTGAGCACAAGGTCGCGGGCTCGATTCCCGGCCGCGGCGGCCGCTTTTCTGATGGAGGTGAAAAGCAAAAACGCCCGTGTGTACGAGATTTCGGCGCACGTTAAAGATTCCCAGGTGGTCAAAATTAATCCGGAGCCCTCCACTACGGCGCGCCTCATCGCCTGCGTTGCGTCGGCGCGTTAAACCCTACAATCAATCAAATCAAATTGAAGGCGAGATAACTTCGGAGATAGATTGGTGGGAACACATATACATCATCTGCAAAGTATCAGCGGCGAATACAGCCTAGAGCATATTTAAAATCAATTTTAAAGTGTGCGAAACGCAACCGAGCAGCCAGCAGAGGACCACGCGCAATCGACATCCCGAGGATATTGTGTAAATAAACAACATCCAAACACATCACGAGTTTGTGTTTGCCGCTTCCGCACTGCCGGCGTTTTTCGCCGGCTCGCCGCTCCAATCGGAGAGCCAGAGGACGGAGCTTCTGCTCTCGAGAACGAACGACCCGATCGTTGGCGGCAGAGGCGCCGTGATTTCGTCAGCTCATCGGGAAGCTGGCCGCGACCAAAGTTCTACAGCGATTCCAGGCACTCTGTTTCTATTACTGTTTATTACTATTGGATGCGAAAACGCGCCGGGGGCCCGAAAAGCCCACTGAGCTAGCCGCACGGTCGCTGTGCAGGCGGCGGCCACGGCCGCGAAGTGGCCCAGGCCGGCGCAGGTAGCTCGAGTGATAGCTTGTTACCGCTGCACGAAATTGTCCCCAAGTCCCGACCATGGTGGCTTGCATGAGAAAGGAGTTAATGATGCGATGGCGGGTTGCATTAAAAATTGTCATCTGCACTGCTTACGAGAGCGGCACTCGAATATCCGCCGCAGTGCTAAGCCGAACACATCTGTAGGCGGACCTGTAGGCAGACCGGCCGGCTGCTCCCAGCGCGCGTCTTGCCACCCACCGTCTCGAGCGTCGCGCGTCGTTCTTTAGCCGCGATAGCATTTGCACTCGCAGCGCCTGCGTCACATCCACGGTCGCTTTTTAATTAAGCGCCTCACGAGATCAGTACGTGGGGGCATTCGCAGAAACTGCCGTCGATGCGGATTCGACAGTGCTACGGCGGCTCTGCTCTGTGATATCCCTCCGACGGTCACGTGGTCAGCTTTGTTCACACAAAATCCACAAAATCCATCGTTTCGCGGCACTCGCTGAAACCGAAACTGCGACTGGCCGCATTGAAAATGCCTCTAATTAAACAACCGTCGCACGCTGAAGCAAATGAGGTTTCTACTGGTTATAATTAGGTCACTAGCTACTTATCGCAACAAAAAAAAAAACAAGATGCAAAATTTTTGTGTCAGTGCCCCTTTAAAGGGACTCCGAAAGACTTCCGATAAACGCTTTCATGAAACTCTTTCCTTCACGTCTGTAAGCATTGACAAGGCTATAGTTATCAACAGCATGGAGCGGCACTACGGGATTTGCTCGTAACAGCAGAACTATCCGCCTTCGCGCGTACCTGGTGGCTTTTTTTCTAAAGTGACTATCGAATGCGCTTATTGCTTGAACAAAAACTAAGCGGTCAATAGCCGCTAGATTGATGTAATGACGTAAATCGAGCGCTCGAAGAACGCCAACACTCAAGAAAGAGAATGGAATGGATGACTTTATTACAGGAGGAGGCCAATAGGCCCTGGTGTGGGGCACGGGGAAAAGGGGAGGGGAAGATTGTTCATATAAAGTCTGCACTGCACTGTGAGCGTTCACTTAGCACGATATGCACAGGTGAAGTTGTGACGAGGGCACTCTACTACGACCATGATTGGGGTATCCAAAAGGAGCCGTTCAGGAGCCACAAGGGGTGTGTTTGGGGGTACATCTAGAGAGAGGGTGAACGATCCGCCATCATACTACTTTATAGAGACCTGTTTTGAGACCGAATTCTGTAATCTTCTGTAAAATTTGGGGGTTGTTTCTGACGTGTTGGACATGTTCTTCAGAAGTCGTCGGGCGTACGTGCGTCGTAAGGAACTGGTCGCGGTCAGTCGAGTAAGCTGAACAAGCCCAGATGAGGTGGAAAAGATTCGGTGTATTGTTGCTGCCACAGTAGGGGCACCGAGGACTAGCAAGGTGCCTATGCGTTGTCCATTTGGAGATGACGTCCGGAGTGTAGGCCGAGTCAGCGTAGACTTTATTAGCGAAAATTTCTCCTGTTCTTGGCAGGGACTGCAGAGGAGCAAGAAAACCAGGTGGTGAGGCGTCGGCAAGCCGTTGCCGGCTGAGGTTCTTAATTCGACGGTATTTTTGCTGCCAGTCCATTTCGCATGCCTGTTGGGCTCAGGTCTTCCTTGGATGGACACGGGAACCATGGGAGGATTGCGTATGGCTCTCGCAATATAACAAACACATACGGTCTCACTGATGAAGCCGAACTTTTCGGAATCCTCGGCGCCATTCAGGCCATACAAAGTGCGACCTCATTTATAACCACCAACAAGTTCCGTGTCATCACTGACTCCCATGTCGCTCTACGGGAACTGAACAGGTCCTTCTCGCCCAATTCTACGGCCACCAACATTCTTTACAAAATTCGTGACCTCACTCACGAAGGGTTCAAGATACGCCTGGTCTGGACTCCTGCTCACACATATGGAGCGGACGGAAACCATTCCAGCGCATAATGCTGCCCAGGAAAGAGAGAAAAATCTTTTGAGCTGGTTTACAACTAATCTGATGGTCATTGTTGGAACTTTCGATGACGACGAGGACGTCGCAAGCAGCGAGCGCAACAGACGCATAGACGAAGAAGAAGGCGACTAGGCGAGGCGACAAGATGGCTGTGCATTGAATGGTTCTCTGTAAACAATGTAGATATATCTGCATTTCCCAGACGATGGCCTCCTCCCTTGCCTCCCTGGACGTTCTTCCACATGGTGCCGAAACCCGGGACGTCAAGCGACACGACGAGGTGAGCCATGGAGCGGAAATCTACTCTTCGACCGCATTGCTCATCCCGAAGTGAGGAGGAGGGGTCGAGGCAGATGAACCGGCTACAGATTGCTCATAAAAGCCTTCTTGAATTCAATCGGAAACTTATTGCTGAGAAAACGCCCACTCTTGAGGAAGCAAAAGACGTCGAGGCCGCTGTTTCGATGGTGAAGCCCCAGCACAGTGCTGACCGACTTGCTGCTATCAGCGAGAAGCTGTATGCCCTTGCATGCTGAACCAGTGTCGACGGCCAACACGACGACGCTGTAGAGTCGGTCAAAGAAGCACACGAATCGTTGGTTCACTTCGACGAAGACTTGATGGACGAAAAACACTTGTCCCTCAGGAGCCACACCTCGCAAGACAAGACAGAAGGCAACACATACCAAAATATGAACTGAGTCTTACAAGCGACAGTAATTAACCTAAGGAGGCGACCGCAACTTACATCAAGCCAACGACTTCAACGACCTCGATGGGAATTCCGATAGTCTGTTGTCAACCCTCCAAACCTTCAAGCTTGGCTACATCGCCAGCCCCGACGACATGTGCTTCTATGAATGACAACTCAACTGAGACAGCGCTTGAGGTACGCCAGGCAACTGTGCATCTTTCGCTCAGACCTGAAAACGCCAAGATTCCGGAAACACCACATGAAGAACATAACGGAGACCCTGAAGAGCTCGCAGCTACATCAGAACAAAACACCCTGGACGAGGAGCTGGCTTCAGCAGGTGTCACCATCGAGGAACCCACGACTGAAGCACTTGAACCCTCATTTGCATGTCTGTTTGCGGTAATGAGATCTCCTTTAGACGGTATGCAGAAGAACTTTTTCAAGAAAGAAAATGTTGAACCCCGCGGAAAAGTACGCAAAACTGCGTCGGACAATATTAGGTCGTCATTACGAAACAAACGTGCCCGTTTGTTACATAATTGCGGATGCGACAGCTGGGAGTGCGTACGGCGCTATGCCCACGACCAAGAAAACAAATGGGCAACGGCTCCAACGCCACCAAGCCGCATTATCCCGCATACACGAATACTTGTTCGGGCGGGAGAATGTTGAAACTTTTGTAGAAGACGAAGATGAAGCTGGCACCGAGCTGAACAGACAACTGGAGAAAGAGAACAAAGACGACCAGGCGAGGCGACGAGATGCCTGCTTAGCACCCGGTTCTTTGTACATAGTGTGAATATATTGGCTTTCTATCGACGACGGCCTCCTTCCTTGCCTCCCTGGACGTTTTCTACAGCCATGGAATAGTTATTTCTCGCTGAGGTACTTCGGGACCCCCTATTCTAAGTACTGGATGTGTTTGTTGACTGCGTTCTGAAAGCATTTAGGATTTAGAAAGAAGAGAAAAAAAGTGATCCAAGGTCCCTTTAATTTCGTGATGCGCATGAGTTTCCCATAAGCCATTCGAAAGTTCAATTACGGCTACATGCGGCGAGCTACACGCGGGATATGACTCTAGGCTCGGTGTAGTTGGGATTGCGGATTAATTTCACTACCTACAGATATTCAACCAGCGCGAAAAAATATCACACGCGCGGGAGTTGTTATTTATTTGTTTTTCGCCTCGACCAGAAAGAAAAAAAAAAACACGATCGACGATTGAGTTCGCAACCTCTTGCTCAATAACGCAATTCCTCAACACCTGAGCCATCGACACCGCTATCGACCGTAAAAAAATCAGGTGGTATATATTGTTACTTGGCCGCATGGCAAAGATAAGACGAACCAATGATAAAAATGATGAGAGATATATTTCCAACTATTTTCATGGCGGCTATCTAAGAGCCTGTGCCGTCTGCGTACATTCTTCGCGGCCGTGGGAGGTCTCTTCACGCAACGTTTGCGGACACCTGCCCTTTCTGTGTGACTCCTGCGCCAGAAGGTGACGTTGAACACCTCTTGTGAACTTGCCCAGGTCCTAGAAACGCCGGATTCAACACCTCCGAGGCACAGCGCTCCATCCTGGGAGGCCCCCAGGTCTTAAGCGTTGGACATGGGGACCCCAGCACGGGTCTCTTCTTGGATATTTGCGTGACACTGGTGCAATGTTGTACCTTTAAAACTTCCTGTTGTGCCGTAGGGCAATCTCTCGCAATTAAAAAAAAATATTCTTCGTCTTCAATGTTTGAGAGCATAGCGATATGTTCTACTGCCCTCTCTTTGTCTTCTCGTTGCAATATCCAAGACGAAATGACACTCATACGTCTGGTTTATGTTGGCGGAAGGGAAGGACGACCATTTTTTGTGCAGGGGGCGCGGCCCGGCGATAGCAACGCTGCTGCTCCAAACCAGAACCCTGCTTTCTCTGGGACCTCTGCTAGAACTACAGGGTATGATAGAGTTCTGGCCAGCCACTGTGACCGTGTGATATTACGCATTAAAACTTTCCCTTAAAGAAGCCTGCCCTCGAGCGTTTCATCTACGTATGCTTTGGCACGCGGATTTTGCGTTATCCCTATCGTGAATGCCCATCCTCCGGTACCAGGAGCGAAGATAAATCTCTCCGCACAACACCCAAGATTTCCAGACTTGGTGCGTTACTCCGTGACCACGGTCACTGCTCGTCAACGCCGGCGTCGTTCTGTTCGGTGGGTGTCTGACTTACCACTTAAAAAGGGGTGAAACTATTTAAAATCGCGAATGGTCTTACATAGAGAACTACAGCCCTTCCACAGGCAGATAGTCTCCGGAATATATATCCCGAAGCTCATTGCACCCACAGGGGTTTATGCAAGCAGGTTTTGTAGATGTCTCACCGGAAAACTAGACTAATCATCGTCAGGCTAAGGATTGTGGATTTTTGCCCTTAAAGGGGCCATGAAGACAAAATACAGCTTTGCTTAATTCATTCATTCATTCATTGGGAGGTTTAACGCGTCGACGCTGCACAGGCAATGAGGCGCGCCGTAGTGGAGGGCTCCGGATTAATTTTGACCACCTGGGGATCTTTAACGTGCGCCGAAATCTCGAGCACACGGGCGTTTTTGCTTTTCGCCTAAAACAGAAAAGTGGCCGCCGCGATCCGGAATCGAACCCACGACCTCGGGCTCAAGCAGCACAACGCCTTAGCCACTGAGCCACCGCGGCGGGTAACTTCGCTTAATTTGAAAGAACTGGGCTTCAGTACCTCACGCAGCTCCATTCCAGCCACGAAAGATGTTTTTAACCAAGAGGACGGAAGAAGTACTGAAAAAGCTTTCAAATTTCGCGCTACAGTGACGTGTTATGGGCAGTAGCGACGTCTAATGGGCCAGAACTAGAAATCATAATTTTCAGTGGGTTAACTGCACGTTAGCATTCAAGCGATGGGATTAAACGGAACAGAGGCCCTACTAAAATCTGTCAGTCATGTGTCTCAGCGATGGGTTACTTCCGCGGTCGCCAATCACACAAACGAAATTCTGTGACGTCATAGAAAGGTTCCCGGAAAGTGGGTAGGGAATCGCCAGATCCACTAGATTAGGCTTCAGAGTACTTGGCACTCTTTTCTGCCGTTTTTGTATGCCGCCGACAGCAGCCATTGGTCGAACTGCGTCACGCGACATTTGTTAAACCGAAAGACCCATGGGCACTGACGTTTTAGTGCCTCTGTTTTGCCGCGCCCGCGCTCTTCGATAAGGCGTGATTTTCGGGGCGCACTGCGGCTGTATGACACGTTGAGAGTGAGTAGTAGCGATGCCGTGCTGCTCTGTACTGGGCTGGTTCAACCGACGGGAAGGTGGAAAAGAGCTCTGCATCACTTCATGCTGGGAAAGGACGACAGTGGCTTAGCGTAACCTATAGCCACTTAAAAAGCGTAGCTTAATTAGTGGCTCTAGCATAATCCTAGAAGCCACAAATAATCCTACGCCAGCGTAACCGAGCCTGACCCTATCGCCCCGGCGCGCTGTCTCTGAATCTTCGAAAAGTAAACACAGCTGTCATGGTTGCCAAACCGCGCCCGGACCAATTTCGCCCATCAATTTAGGCCTCAATAGAGCGCATAAAGCTTGCCACCCTGGCGCCAGGCACCAAAATGGCTGCCGCCGTGCGTCAGTGTCGTTACTCTAAGCGTAGCTTATTTAGAGGGTTCAAGGAGTCACCACACTGAAATGTCTCATGGACCATTGCGGAACAGCCACTTAGCGAGGCAGATGCGACTGGATTGTCATCCCTCTGCCTGCACCGGCGCGCGCTTGTGGTTATTCGTTGATGCGAGTGAGTGGAATGCAACCGCTGACTGCCTTACTATGAGCAAAGAACCTTTGAAATTTGCAGAAACATCGCCTCATAAACCTCTTCACTGTTTCGAAAATTTCATTACATGAAAAGAATTCGCGAGACGCATACCGTAGCTGTTGCAATATGCAGTATGTAGAACCAGAAAACACATACACAGTACGGAGTTTATTGCTCCCCGCTACCAAGAAAAAAGGAGGGAAGCGCGTGTTAGGGCTTCTACCCTCGTAACAGGGAAAACACTGTAAGAAAAGAGAAGAAAATCGTTCTGCCCAAGCAGCACGTATTTGCTGCGAACGATCTTTGCCCCGGAGGTCACAAAAACTGTTCCGGTGCGAAACCGTTAAAAACTTTGAAATTCAAATTGATGGCCCGCTTGGCACTCCTCTAGACCGGTTGCACTTTTTTTTTCTTGCGCTTGTTACCTGCCATATGTCAAGCCTATCTTTACTGCAAAGGTTGCAGCTAGTAGCAGTTTCCCATCCTCGCCCCCCCCCCCCCCGCTTCTTCTTCATTCTGCGGCAGCCTAAAATACTACCGGCTCAAAAAGAGCCCGCCGCTGAAAGAAGAACCAAAATGTACACGCAGGCAAAAGGACAAAAAAGTACAGTTGAAAGTGAAGGCATCGTCCAAGGGGTGGCCAACGCTCGTAACCTTTAAATTGAATCCCGACCACCACCGCAGCCAACCCCGAGAATTCAATTAAATAACCATAACCCCAACCAAATGCTGTCGTGCGGGGAAGCCGTCGAAGGAACAAAAGCAGCAACAGTAGTAGCGCGGCGGCAGCGTGATTAACCTATACACAGCCGAGGGACGCAAAAATGGGGCGATGCGCACGCGCTGCTTCTGCCTTATTTGCTCTCGGCCTGCTTTCGTGCGGCCTTCCCGACGTATCGGCTTGGCTTGGCTCGACGCGGCCCAGTAGTGTCTTCATCAAACTTTCATATTCCCCGGGCAGTTGCGCCTTAATTCAGTTACAACCTTCTCGTTTCGAAACGCCGCCAAGTGGGGAACAACGCTCGTGCCGCAGAAAACGGCGGGATGAGGAGAGAGGGGGATGGAAGTATAAAAACGGCCGGGGGAAAGGGAGAAGGCGCGCCGCCGCGCAAGGAGGAGGGAGAGGGGGACGCATAGCGGGCCGTATATATCCGGCCCGGGCTCTCCGTGACACGTGCTCGACCGCTACTAGGAAGTGCAGCTCTGCGGCGAGTTAGCTGGGCGGGCTTCTCCGCGAATGAACAGTCCATTGGACACGTCGTAAGTTTGGACAGCCCGTACGTGATCGCGGTTATTCGGCTGCCTGCCCGGGCCTCCTACCTAGACGTACCTACATCTCGGCGGGTTATACGGGGTGTAAGGCCTACGTGCGTGCCTGTCTGCACTCGCCGGCCGGCTACCGAGCCGCCCGACGACCGACGTGGCCTAATACGTGGCAATGAAAGCCAGCCGTCGGAAGAGCTCACCTTGTTCGCGGGCCCATTTGCGGGAGCCGCCAAATTGGATTTTTATAGCCTGCGGCAGCCTGCTCGCTCCGCCTTCCTTCTCGGGTTAGGACAACAGGCCGGCTCCGACGGTGGCGCGCGAACAGCACACGTACACCCCTTAACGTTGCAGCCATGACTTTACTGGCTCCGTGGTTTCACAGGCCACCTTTCCTGCCTTCCAACAACCCTCTCAACCCTCTTATTGCATCCCCTTCCACATTTCTGGCCCCCAGACCAATTATTCCTTCGATAATTTTCGTGTGACGTTCACCATTCCTAATGTGCAGCTCATTTTTCCCTCCTTGTGGCATATTTCTCTCCTCCGAGGTGGTTCACCATTCTTAATGGAAGGCTCATTTTTCCATCCTTGTGTCATATTTCTCTATTTCGAGGTAGTTTGGCTGACTAAGCGTGGTTACAAAAAGAACAATTTCCATGTTATAAGATAGCCTGTGCTTTCGGCTTTCTGTGTGTTCTGTTTCACAGTCGTTTTCACGTTAGATGACTTTATGCCTTTCTTTATATCTTAATCGATTTTCTTATGGTTCCACGGGTGTGGGTCGTACTAAAGATTAGGAGGAAACAACGCTTGGTTGATCGAAATCCCGCCGGAAGGAGATGGCGGCGAGCGGAGGGCGTTCTGAGCGGGGCCTGTGATTTGTGTTGACAGGTTCGTAGAGGGATTGCAGATAATGGCTGCGAATGGTTCCCCCTTTATACGGCTGTTATTGCGCGCAGCTTTTACGGCCTTGGCTGTCTGTGTCGGGTTGCCTTGGAGAAGAAGGACGCGGCCACACTGAATAACTGTCAATGGAGAAAACAGTACTCGGAGAAATATACCGCGAACGAGACAAGATCTGACTGCTATAAATTTGAGTGTATTGGAGACTGGGAGTAACCAATCGGTATGAACGAGCAAGATAGTTCGCTCTGGCAACTGCGAAGGAGGAGAGCGAGATAACGTGACATGAGATACGTAATCGCAGAGGATGACCGGCCCATTTATCTGGTTATGGGCTCCTGAAATTAATCTACATCATCATCATTGCATCACGTACATTTTACTTATGCGACGTACGGGGTAGGGAGAGCAAAGCGTACACAAACACAAACCATGTGTAAAAGAACGCAAATAATAATAATACACTAAGCTTGGTAGCCTAACATTAAAAAAATCATAAACAGGCGAGAAAAAGGACCGTATGATCTAGGGTGCGCTATGCTCTTTAATTAAACTTCAGGGTAGCATGCTCACTTACAAATGCATTCGGAGGCCTATTTCTACCCTCGGTCGCGAATAACGGTAATTATTTGTAAAACGTGGTTGTACAACGTTTATGAAGTTGGGCGTTCATTGAATTTTCTGCCGCTTATTGACACACCACCGGAATTAGGAAAGAGACACGTGGGTTCACCAAATCAAAATGAAATTTATGATATGAACCCTCCCCCCCCCCCCTTCCTCCATCTGAAACGGAGGGAATTGTGATGTAGTGATGATTCATAGTTACTAACGTTTAGGCAAAAATTATGCCGGTAGTGGTAAAGAGCTAGAGCACGCTA
Source organism: Haemaphysalis longicornis (assembly GCA_013339765.2). Taxonomy (NCBI): domain Eukaryota; kingdom Metazoa; phylum Arthropoda; class Arachnida; order Ixodida; family Ixodidae; genus Haemaphysalis; species Haemaphysalis longicornis. Next base: position 131,469,386 of record CM023450.1, on the reverse strand, counting down.
CCGTACTTGTCAAAGTTGGTCATGACCTTGGTTTTTTTAATGCACGCTTTCCGGCACTGCTCGACTGCATAGGAGGTAAGCACCATTTTCTTGCTGGATATCATAATCTCCACAAAATAGTAGTTCAATTTTTGGAGTTTTATGGGCCAAAGCCCCACCTGGGCTATGAAGTGCGCCGCAGTGTACACCTCCGCATTAACTTTGACCACTGGAGGAGGAGGAGGAATAAACGTCCTATGAAGCAGTTCGCCTTGGTGAAGAGTCCTTATTCCAGGACCCCTTGAGACCGTCCGGCTTCTTGGGCTCTCTTCACCAGCTAAAGCTCGTCGTCAGGGTCCGAGCTGGACAGTGCTCTCTCCCAGTGCTCAGGGGAGGGTAAGGGCAGGGGGGGGGGGTAGGTGGGGGTTCCTATCGCAGCCCCGCATGATATGGTAAAGCGTGCCCATTAAGAGGAGTGCAGGGTGCGGGCCAGAATGTGGGCTCTAGTTGGGTGCGGAAAGGTGTTGGTTTGGATGCCTAGAAGAAGGCGTTTTGACCACCAGGAGTCTTAAGCGCCGAAATGTCGACTCCCGGCCGTTTTCGTTTTGCAAACATGTGCAAGGTTCGCAAAAGTAGGTGTGTGTCTTCATCGGCAGACGGCCCTCAAGGCAAGCCTAGTAAGTGTAAAATGGAAATGGAAGTGGGCTCAACCAGAAAGCCCGCCTGTCCATCTTTAAGTCTTGGTGTGTCCAACTTGGTCGCGTTCTTCCAAGATTTCGGTACACTTGCGGTCATTAGGCATTGCGAAAACAGGTTTGCCAGTTTTTCAAGTACAATTTCTCCGCCATCCTTCAAGAGGCCTGCTGTTATCTTATCCTCACCAGGTGCTTTGCCCCCTTTCATTTCTTTTAAAGCCTTCCTTACTTCTTCTGTCTTTACTGGTGGGATGTCTATCTCCTCTGAACTATTTTCTCGAACATCATCCTTATGCATAAGAAAAGTGACATAAAGGACTTGAAAAATTACAGGCCGATCAGCTTACTGTCAGTTGTTTACAAGGTACTTACCAAGGTAATCGCTAGCAGAATTTCTGCAACCTTAAATTTCAGTCAATCTAAAGAACAAGCAGGGTACCGTAAAGGCTATTCAACAATGGACCATATTCACACGATCAATGAGGTGATAGAGAAGTGCGCTGAGTATACTGAACCCCTATATATAGCCTTCATAGATTATGAGAAAGCATTTGACTCGGTCGAAACCTCAGCAGTCATTCAGGCTCTACGGAACCAGGGTGTAGATGAGCATTGCGTAAGAGTACTAGAGGGTATACATTGGGTCCACAGCTACCATCATCCTCCATAATGAGAGCAGTAAAATACCTACACGGAAGGGCGACAGACAAGGAGACACAATCTCTCCAATGTTATTCACAGCATGTTTACAAGAAGTATTCAGAACATTGGATTGGGAACAGGTGGGAGTAAGGGTTAATGGAGAATACCTCAGTAACCTTAGATGTGCTGATGACATTACCTTGCTAAGTAATTCGGGGGACGAATCGCAAAGCATGCTTTCCGATCTGGACAAACAGAGTAGAACCGTGGGCTTGAAAATTATTATGCAGAAAACCAAAGTAATGGTCAATAACCTCGGGAGAGCACAGCGGTTTGAGATAGGTGGCGAGGCAGTGGAAGTGGTAAGCGAATATATCTACTTAGGCCAAGTTGTGACCCCAGATCCCAACCATGAGGCAGAGATAATTAGAAGGATAAGAATGGGGTGGAGTGCATACGGCAGATATTCTCAGATAATGACTGGCAGCCTACCATTGTCCCTGAAGAAGAAAGTGTATGACAGCTGCATCTTACCGGTACTCACCTACGGGGCAGAAACTTGGAGGCTCACTAAGAGGGTTCAACTTAAATTGAGAACGACTCAGCGGGCAATGGAACGGAAGATGATAGGTGTAACATTAAGGGACAAGAAAGAGCGGAGTGGGTCAGGAAACAAACGCGTGTTAAGGACATATTAGTAGAAATTAAGAAGAAATGGACGTGGGCAGGGCATGTAATGCGAAGGCAAGATAACCGTTGGTCATTAAGGGTAACAGAGTGGATCCTTCGGGAAGGCAAGCAGGGGGCGGCAGAAAGTTAGATGGGCAGATGAGATCAAGAAGTTCGCGGGATAAATTGGTCGCAGTTAGCGCATGACCAGGGTAATTGGAGATTAATGGGAGAGGCCTTTGCCCTGCAGTGGGCGTATATAGGCTGGTGGTGGTGATGATGATGATGATGATGATGTGTCCTACTTTTGCCGCTCAAATTAGGTATATGCATTAAAACCATCCCTTCCCAAAGAAAATCGAGAGAAGCTCGAAAGCTAAAAGTGAGTCCAATCGATCGCCAAACCTTGCAAGACGTGTACATCGCAAACGAAGAACGAACCCATGCGGCGATTTTTCGCGCACTAAGCGTACGCATCTACGAACGATCTAAAAGTATACATATACGTGGTTTATGAGATGAAGGCATACTATTGTACTCCTCCTTCGTGATCGATGCGTGTCTACTGTTTTATCTAAAAGCGTTCCTTTTTCGTGATTTTGGAGTAACCGTTTTGACGCAATAGAAGCCCGCTTTCACGCATGAGCCGTGTGTCCGGAGATCTTATCAGAGCTTTTCGGTCGACCAACCGGTCTATGGGGAAATGCCTTAGTTTTTTTTACATGACGCCATCGGTCCCACTCAGAAAGCTTTCGCTTTAATAAAAGGCCCCGGGCATTCATATTTTTGTGGAAGACCAGATGTACTGTCCCTAGAGAAATGTCGTTCCAGCGTTCTTTCGCGTATAGCAATAAAGCTGGCCGTAATGGTGCTCGGTGTATAGACCTCCTTTAGGATTCATTGGGTCTTATGTAAGTACCTAAGACTGCGCGCTAGGCTTTCATACTTTGATATCAGACCGCTTGTACTGCGACTACAATCTGCTTTCCCAGTGATGCATTTGGCATGGTGAGGCTAACCTTAACGGGGCCAGAGGAACGTGCTGCAGCTGTGGATACGTGGGGTCTTATGAAGGTATTTATTAAAATGCCCTGGAGCCTTCCTAATTTTGATATCAGACAGCTTATATTGACCCTGAAAAATGTCTTTCCTGCACCGTATTTGTGTATAATAGTGAAGTTGACTTTGAAGGCACTGGGTTCATATTTATGCAACGATTCTCACTTAAGAGTTTTTACAACGCCCCCCCCCCCCCTCCCCCCCCCTTTCACCTCAAGTTAACGCCTTCCCTGTTTTCCAGGCTTTGTTATGGCGCGCTGCTATTTTCAGAGAAAATGCTCAAGGGAGGGACGAGGCAAAATGTTTCAGCAGACACCAGACAGGCTGTCGCCTCTCAAACTGCTAGCCAACTGCAGAGCAGGGTAAGCGGACGCTCTATGGCTAGCTTAGCTTGAAGGGTGGGATTGTTATGTGCTGTGCTGCCCGTTAAAAGCTCTGCGGTGATGTTGCGGCGACACCGGAGATGCCTGTTTCCGCTGCACAGCGCGGACAGACACGGGCATTGTGTGTGCTGGCAAGGTAGGACGACAACCCTGGCACCCAGACGCTACTTTTGCTTTTCGGGCACGGAGGATCACGGGAAGCTTCTTTTATTTATTTTTAGTACTGCAGCTGCTGCTGGCCGTTTGGAAGCGAACGCAGCGGTGATTTTTTTGTCGATAGTGAAAGAGCGGAAGATAATAAAAATAGAAAAATAAACCTTTAAGTTGCTGATCGTAGTATGACGAGAAAACAAAGCGAGAGAGAGAGCGAGAGAGAGAGAGGGCGAATCAACTTTTATTGAGCCCAATAAAGGCATTGGCTAGTGCACGCAGGCACCGGATGGGGTGGAACCCTTTTCTCGGGTCCCATATGCGCCTTGCAGCTCCTGGCCCCTGGCTTCCAGCGCGAGCTGGATCGTCAGGTCGGGGCTAGACAACAAGGTCTCCCATCGCTCTCGGGGGTCGGGTGTGGGAATAGGGGTTGAAGGGGGGGGGGGGCGGATCTCAAGAGATTCGCACTCGGCCACGACGTGTGCCAGAGTGCCTTGTCTGTCCTTGCAGAACGGGCAAGTACTCTCGTGCCTGTCAGGGTACATCCTGTTTAGAAGTGTGGGGTGCGCTATCGACCAGGCCTGTATTCTGCGGATAACGGTCTGCTGTTTTCGGCTCAATTGCGGGTGAGGCCTGGGGAATCTGCATCTGCGCTCTCTGTACATTTCAGTTGCTTATCGGTAGCTCGTAACGGGGCGCAGCAGCGACGGCTCGTCTTCGGCCCGAACGGACAACTCTGGGGCGTGGTGGTCGGCGAGTTCTTTTCCTTCCACCTTCGAGTGAGCCGGCACCCACACGAGCTCTAAGGCTCGCCTCGGGGGCCTTCGCTTGGACAACATCGCATGTGCCGCGGGGGATACCCTCTCGTTTCGGAAGCTGGCGTACGCCTTCTTAGAGTCCGTGACTACAGTGCCAGCCCTCGGATGTGTTAGCGCGAGGGCCACGGCAACTTCCTCCGCTTCGATCGATTGGGTCGTGCGGACCGATGCGCAGGTCACCAGGGTGTCTATGGTGGTGACCGCCGCCGTAGCCTTGGTTCCGTACTTGGGAAGAGCCGTGTCCGCGTAGAGGACGTCGGGGTATTAGCACGAAAAGACGAGCCGATGCGAAGCACGCCCGGACAACTCGGCAGCCGGTGGCGCCCCCCAACAAAGCAAGGAATAATGAGAGCCCAGCCTCGAAATCATTGCCGTGGCAGCAGCATCAGCTGTGCGTCAAGAAAGTGTTTTTCCAGGACGTCTGCTCACTGGAGCCAGCAGCGGCACCGGGCCGACTACGAGATCCCACGAGAGCTCCCTTTTACCAGTGACGTGCCTCATCCCAACTTTCATATGCATCGGGCTAGTCTGGCCTCCTCCAGTCTTTGTGCTCTTTGCGGTGAGCTTGAAACAATAAAGCGCTTTTTTTTCTTATACTGCGGCGAATTTTCTTTAACGAGACGACGGTAGCTTGCCGATTCAACGGCTTCGACCACATCGCAGGAACTCAGTCATAGAGACATGGTTGCACCCATCCACACCACCGAAACTGTTATCTGCTCTTCTTGAGTTGATTTGGGCTGTTAAAAAATTTGACTTTCCTTCCGTTTCCAGCTTCTGGCCTCGATCGACCTTTTTCTTTAACCAGTGATCATGTTTGATTTGGAGCGATTTTCTCATTCAAATTTTAACGTTTCCAATTCACAGTATAGTAGTAAAGCGGATACATTACCCACTCAAAGCTCCCAATTCCTGGCCAATCCCCCAAATAGGTATGTGCAAGAAGAAAGGCACAACAACGACAACAACGGGCCCCTACGTGCCCGCCTACGATTGGACGTTGAACAGGTGAACCATGGGAACGACGACGACGCGGAACCCCTCGCCAGAATAAGGAGCGAGCAGGCTATTTGGTGCACGTTCCACAAGGCCGGACTCGCAGCAGGACAGATTACAAATCCAGAACTGCAGCGAAGAGAACCAACCACAGCCGGCCTCCCAGAGTGGCAGCCAGTTCCTGCTGCTGCTGGAGAAGCTGGTGTCGCACTTCCGCCGCCCGTGCATCCTGGACCTGAAGATGGACGGCGGCAGCATGGGGACGGCGCTTCTCAGGAGAAGCGCACCGACAGACCTCGAGGCGCGCCGCCGGCGCCTCCGTCTCCTTGTGCGTGCTCGTCCGTAGCATGCAGGTTTACTGGTCAGCCAGCTTTGTGTGCCGAGACAAATACGGCCAGCGACTGGACGTCTAGGAAACCTGCCACAGTCTGGTGTGGTTCGTTCACGACGGCTACAAGCGGCGAACTGCCCTCCAGGCTCTCCCCACACAGCGCATGCTGGCGCTCCGACGGGACCACCGAGCGCCAGAAATGGTTCCGCTGCTACTCCTCGTCTCTGCTTGTCAACTACAAGTACCGCGGCGCTGACAGCGGAGACGCAGACCCACGACGACGTCGTCCATCACCACTTGGGAGCGTAGCGGGGGGTGCTCGACCAAGTCAAGACGACGAGTACGATTAGACGTCAACGAGCGGGACAGCGTATCTCTACCGCGCTGCGTGAACGTGCGCACGATCTACTTTGCGCACACGAGGGTTACAAGAGGGACACCACGTGGCACCACGGTGCCGACTCCGGTTACCTCCTCAAATTGGACAACTTGGAGCGGTTGCTTGGGAGTACATGATAAAAGCCACAAGGGGACCACCATACCAAGCACTTCTCAAAAAACGAGGGTGAAAATCATGCCCCGAAAAGCCGGGTTGTTGCACCGTACCACGCACGCTGATATCCCGCACGACGCCAATGACAAAGCCGGACTGCCAATCCACTCGGCCCCACGCGCAGCCCAGCTCCCAGGTGGAAGGAATGCCGTGAGTAGCTTGTAGTCTGGCATGATGGCATTGCCCCGACGAGACCATAGGTGGCAATGATACTCGCCATGACTACAGGAATGATGGACTTCATGATAAGCTCCAGCGCATCATAGTTTGTAGTCTGGCTTGATGGCGTTGTAGACAAGTACTGCCACGACAAGACCATAGATGGCAATGATACTCGCCATGACTTCAGGAATGATGGACTTCATGATAAGCTCCAGCCGCACCATATTTTGTAGTCTGGCTTGATGGCGTTGTAGACAAGTACTGCCACGACAAGGCCATAGATGGCAATGATACTCGCCATGACTTCAGGAATGATGGACTTCATGATAAGCTCCAGCCGCATCATAGTTTGTAGTCTGGCTTGATGGCGTTGTAGACAAGTACTGCCCCGACGAGACCATAGGTGGCAATGACAATCGCCATGACTGCAGGAATGATGGACTTCATGATAAGCCCGAGCCGCCTCACAAACATAGCTGCGATTTCTACACCAGACTTGTCTGTGTCATGACGCTGAAGAAATGGGTGTTCAGAGTTTCGTTGTCGGTCATTGTGATTTTCCTGGAAAAAACGTTTGAGCGGGAGCCTGCTAGCAGTAAAAATCTTGATCGTTCACCGACGACTCCCGGCTGTAGCGAGTTTACGTCCAGACTGCGGTAGGCTCCCGTTGTGCTGAATAACTTTATATAAATGTTCGAATCAATTTACGTACCGAATGTGAACGAATTTTTTAGTCGCAAGTATATGCTCGTTATCAAGAATATACATGCAGCGTATTATTGATTATATTACTCAGCGTATAAGAAGTATTAAAGGGGTGTCAATTCTGATCGCAGATGTTGCATAGAATGATATTTGCTTAATGCAGTTATATATGATACCGACGCTATTGCTCTGTGTCGGAAGGCTGCACACACTTTTATTGTGATCTTAAATTCTGTAGTGCAATGATATAGGTCTAATAACTATCCGTACGGCATTACGTGTTTGTGGACTATCTGCATACGGATATCCGCTCATGTTTCATGAGGATGTGCATATTTTTTTTTGTTATAGAAAGACACGTGTTTTGTTGTAAATGAGAAGTACATATTTGTGTTTACGTGTGTGCGTGTGAAGAATGGGGGATTAAGCGAGCCCGCGTTTTTTACTGATTTTTGCATGGGAGTTCGCTGATGGTTATGCAAAACGGACAGTGATACATGCAGGTTTTCATTTTTTCGTGCTTGTATTTGGCATCTGATGTCGAAGGAAATGATCATAGGTGGACAATTTTCGTTTACCCGTAAAGCCGATGCCGGAATATGTTTTAATACATGACAATTCATCTCTTCGCGAATAAAATATTTCTCCTGTTGATGTTCACTGCGTTGTTTTTAAGGTCTTAACGGATGTTCTCAACACTAAAAAGTGACTGCTTCATAACAGCCTTAGCTTTACACGGCCCTCTCGGTGCATCGATGGCCAGTGGCCCATGCTTTGTGCTGATGAGCCAAATGACGCGGATTTGACCCCAGCCGCGGCGGCCGTATTTCTGACGGAGACGAAAAACGAAAACAACGCGTTTCGAGACTTTGGCGCACGTCAAAGATCCACAAGTGGCGGAAATTAGTCCGTAGTCGTCCACTACGATACGCCTCATGGCCCAGGTGCGTATACAGTTATAGCCTGGATATAACGAAGTTTACAAAAATGCCAAATTTTTCGTGACGTGCAGGTTTTCGTTACATGCGGGTTTCGAGTTAAGGCTTTAGTGAGTGAAGAAGAAATGGAACCAAAATCAGTGACTGTGAGCTCACCCTTCCAGGAATTTATTTCGAAGTGAAAACTGCGTGATTTGCGCCAGTTGCTTTTCCCACAAACTTACTCACTACACGCCACTCCAAAAAAGACCAAGGTCACTTACCCCCATGTTCTCGAACAAAACGTAAGTGTCCCTTTTGCCTTTTGACACTATTCGGTGTCTTAACGCGTTTTCAAGGACCAAAATTATATGCTGAAAGGGCGCCTTTTTGTGAGTTTGATAAACGTGGTGCTCTTTCCGCACTCAAAATCGGTGAGAGGTTGCTATTAGATGGGATACTCTACCGGACGGCGACGTTCGCTCTCCTTTCTCGCCCTCGGCGACGGCGACGAACCGACACCACAGATAGCAGTGGAGACGCCCGACTATACACGTCGACAGGTAGGCCTAGCTCCTAACCGACATCGCATTCACACGTCGAAACGCACGCGTAGTTAGCGGTGCGGGCGAAACTATCTAAGTTAGTGCATTTCTCCTGCCGGTTTTTTAGAAAAAGTGCAAAAAAACAATGGCTCGTAAGCATGGCAAATTCGTTACATCAAGGTTAACCATCACAGCGCCTTCGTTACATAGAAGTCGCAAACACATTGGCTTCAGTGGGGCTGGTAATGGGGAAAATTTCGTTAAATCTAGGAATTCGTTACATCGAGGTTCGTTACATCCAGGTATAACTGTGTATGTCTTCGTCGCACAAAGCCCACCAAAGATAAACTTTATACGCCCACTGCAGATTTGGCGGAAACATGCACAAAAAATGCAGATCTTTGCGGAAGTAACACTTTTGATCGTAACAATAGCGTAAAGGGAGATAGTTGGTCGAACAGAATTTATAAAAACAAAAACATTTTGGTGCGAAGAATTCACACTCTAGACAAGCTGTATAATAATGCTACGCATCAGTAGACAATTCTCTGAGTTTCTGCAGGCTTCACTGATTTGAGCAGGCTTCACTGTGAAACATCAAATATGGAAAAGTCAGTTTACAAAAGCAGAGCTTTCATTGATCTCCCTAAAGCCAGCTTCGCTCCTAAGCACCAATGCATTGCTGAGAGGACATTTTAGGGGGGAGGGCCCTTAGGGAATCAGGCTGACGGCGCCTCATGTCGTCGGCGTCGTAATTGCCGTCTGAGGTAGCCACGGAACTAATACACCGGAACACTCGTTTACGCCTCGCGCTTGAACGCTTCGTGCTTCAAAGACACGAGACTTTTACAGCAAGGCTGTATACCTGTACCCCCCAACGGTTTCATCTCCGTTGGCAAAAACGCCAACGCGCCAAGAATACACTTGTACACTGCATGCTTCTCCCCTCCCCAGGTTTCACGTAGTGGAGAGAGCCCTGGATTTTTTCAAAGGCAATACACGAGTTGTTATATCAAAATCAAAATATGAAGCGCCAAAGGCGCGCAGGTGGCCGAAGGGAGAGCCTGTATATGCAGCACGAGTACACGTGCTGTAAGCCACGACACGTGCAGAGAACACCGCCGGAAAATTGAGATAACAAGCGGCTTTTCCCTTCCTGCGGATGCAAAAAACGTCACAGCACCGATGTAAAAAGAGTGTTTAGAGGCGGAACGCAAAGTGCGGACCGCCGTATTGCAGAACTTGACCATATGATTTACCACGCCACGGAATCCCTTCTCAACCTATAGCAATACTTGTGCAACGCGTATAGTCGTGCTTCGGCCTTATTTATGCGCAACCGAGAGTTCAATCTACGCCGAAGCGTTACCGAAGTTGGTTAAGCTAGCTACGTAAACTAGCCTGTTGATTTTGTCCCACGCTGAGAAAAATACACCCCCGGTTCATAGTTCAACGGTATAACTTTATAACGTTAACAATATCTGCTGGTTTTGAAATTTGGGGGTGCTTTTTTCGTTCTCGGCGAATCATAGCGCGTTTTTACTGCAGCAAACATTCACCCCCTTTTTTTTTTCTCTCGTAAGTTGTTTTTTTAGCCAACGTAATTTAATTTTAACGCTCTCCGCGCCACATAATTCAAGAACTGTCAGCAGTGATTCCGCGTTTTCCCGCACGGCCTTCGTTGGTCTCTCTCGGGGGACACAGTGGGCTAAGCCGGGCGTAGAATGCGTGACGTTTACGCGACATAGCGTCGTGCGAAGCGGATGAATTGTTCGGGCTGCAGCTTATGAACAGTGAAAGGCCACTCCAGCTATAGATGTCCCTGACTCACGCAGAAACGTCCGCTGTGATAAACAACCCTGTTTGTCACCCGCTTGATGGGAGCAGCAGAATAACATCGGCGCGAATAATATTACAGTAAAGATACATCAATGCTGAATATTACAACTCGCGTCCTCAAAAAAAAAAAAAAAAAAAGAAAGAAGAAAGAAAGAAAGAAAGAAAGAAAGAAGGAAAGAAGAAGATACGCTAGAAAACACAAGGTTCTATTTCGCATGAACGTATATTGTTTTCGTTTGTTTTCACGAAAAGTGGGATGGTTTTTAAGGCTATTGTTAAGAAAAAACAACAAAGTTTGCGAAACAAAGACGCGAAATCAGATTGGTCTGACGTGACTGCTTTGGCGTGCGTGGTGTCAGTCCCGTTGGTTATTGTTAAATATTGTATTCCTCTTCCCTTCTCTTTTTTGCCTCACTATGTTCACTCCAATCGGAAGTAGCAAGCCCCTCCGTTTGTAGGGCTAACCTCTTCAGTTTTTAACAAAGTCTCTCTTTCTCTTTCTCTGTCTCTCTTTCTCTTCAGGAAATTATTAAATTACTAGGGAAATAGAACTTTACAGCTCTGGCTCTTTTGCATTCTTTCAAAAGAGGCGCATAAAATAATTGTGCACCGACCGTATTTGTTTATTTATTTAGAAACACCTTACACCCTCCAGATGGAGCATGGGCTATACAATGAAGAACTTAGGGGCATATAACCAACACATGGGAAAAAGAAATATAAACAAGATTATAAGAACGTCATTATACGTCCCTTAAGAAAAAATACCCTGAAAAATTTATAACCAATCAAAAAAGAGGAAAATTCAAGGAAGGAACAGAGATACAAAGGCATCGTTATCAAGTATGTTGGAAGCACACACCATGTATGCCGTGTATGCTGAGCTCGCGCAACAACGATCAGCCATTTTGCAATTTCACCGAGATTAAAATTCACAAAATGAACATAAAGTTACCCAGAAACAAGCGTCATTATGGTGTTTTTATTTTTAGTTTAAATAAATTCCTTGCTTTACCTATTGTTTTATTGTTTTGCTGGATTTTAAAATTTTATCTGCTCTGTTGTTTCCCGTGCCCCTCTTTCGCCCCCCCCTCACTCCACCCCCCCCCCCCCCTTCAACCCCAAAAATGACATCCTGGGTACACCACTGCTCCCCGTGTTGGCATTCATTCCGTTTGCATGCACTAGATACGCACCCGCCGCGGTGGCTCAGTGGCTAAGGCGTTGTGCTGCTGAGCCCAATGACACGGGATGGATGGGGGGCTGCATTCCAGGTGGAGGCGAAAAGCGAAAACGCCCGTGTGTCGTGATTCCAACGCACGTTAAGGATCCCTGTAGGTCGCTAAAATTAATCCAGAGCCTTCCACTACGTCGCGCCTCACAGCTCAGACGTAGCTTCGGCATGTCAGACCCTATACAGGGAAGAACGTTGGGGCTCGCGGTGAAAGCTGTGCTCTGAATATCCAACTCTGGCCCGGAAGAAATGACTTCAGCAACCATGGCGATACTTTCCTCGCCCTGTGAACAATTCATACAAGGGAGGTGACTGTCGACTTCTCCGGGAATTCAGAAATGAATAACCCGAGAAACACTCGTTTTTCATTGACTGTGTTACTTGCACCGGCTAAGCAGGCACAATATTTATTCACGACGGCTAAATACTCAATCATTGGAGGCATCAGCAAGGGTGGAGGGGAACGTGTAACCCACGGTACAGTTTAAAAATGTCGCCAATTCAAGAAACCCGTAGCGAATGCGATGGTTTTTCGTGCGTAAGAAGCCATTATTTTTTTTTTTGGGGGGGGGGGTGGAAAGCTTTATAAACTTTTGCAAAACAGCAATATCATGTTGTGGAGAGAGAGAGAGAGAGAGAGAGAGAGAAGAGAGAGAGAGAGAGAGAGAGAGAGAGAGAGAGAGAGAGAGAGAGAGAGAGAGAGAAAGGTTTATTATCAACAACACAGAGGGACGGGGTCCTAAGTCCAGGACTCATTGAGATTCTCCCTCTGCTACGGCTCTCTGCCCCAACAGAAGCTGATCGTAATGGTGGGATCTTGACGGCACTATCTCCCACTGTACACAGAAAGGGGTTAGTATTGGGTCCAGTTTGGTACGGGTTAGCTGCGCATGCCTATGTGACGTGGCGGAGGGTACCCGCCTCGTCGCAGAAGCGACAGAGCGGGGAGTATAGGTTAGAGGCACGCTATGCTTGGAACTTTATTGATAACTGCATATCTCTGCCAGTGAAACTAATGAATGAATGGGAGGAAAAGCAGCACAGGCATAGGTGCACTCTAACGCTGCACAAATGCCGCGGAAGAAAGAATATTTATTTACAGAGAATTCTTCACAAACGTCGCTTTTTCAATTATAATGTGCTTTTACTGGTTGACCAATATACTCTAGAAAAATTATTAGAGGTAAAAGCCCCCATAATAACTGCAACAATCGTTTCATTCCTTACTTTTGTTTCCGAGGGAGTCCTGAAACCTGGAAGTGTAATGATTACAGAACTGAAAGCCGCATTGTGAGTGGCGCTTTAAAGATTGTTTGCTGTTTTCGTCCGATTCTCTTATTATGTCCTGTTATGCCAATCATGCATACGTGAAATGAAGCTATTTTACAGCCAGCTGAAGCTGTAAAATTAACTAACCAACACTTCCCTTGCCGGGAACAGGGGAGCACGCAAAGCTTGTCCAAGGGATCGGCCCCGCGGTTGTCGTTTGGCTTCTGCTTCTGCTTGCCAAACCCTTTCAGCGGCCGATCATTGTCGTTTCGTTTGTATTTCCAATTGCCGAAACTCAGGATTAGCTCGTCCAGCCCGCTTACGTTCACGGACCCGCTCCCGTTATTTTTTAGGGCTGCCTGTTCTTCGGCTGAGCGGACCAAGCGCGGCCTACCTATGGCGCAGGTGACCTTGAACGAGCTAACCTCCGATTTCCTCCGCAGGAAGGCAGCGTCTGCGATAGGCTGGGAGTATGGCGTGATTCGGCGCGCCGCTTGCGGGAGCGGGGGAATTCCGGCCGTCAGCGGCGGGTGAGGAGGTGGGGGTGAGGGGGTGGCCCACATCGACTCCAACAGCAACCCCGGCGGAACGCGCGCTATAACGGCGGGAGTCATCGGGCGTCGCTTCGAGACGTGGTTCCGGCCGATCAGCTTCGGGTGAAGCATGGATTCACGACTCAAGAGCAAAGCCACCGCGAGGTCAGCTTCTCACAAGCTCACTTGAACGTGGTTGGGGTTTGGGATTTGACCAATTCACGCACACAACGATAACATCTCGGCGAATGACGATATCTAGTATGCAATTTGACTGAAAAGGGGTCTGCGCTGTGGCAGAATGCAACAAAGGCTAGACAGAATAGGGGGCGCTTAGCACGCGAGTGGCGTTACAACTGCGCCACGTAAACTGGCGGACAATTTTCCCACCAGCCTCAACTTCCTACGTTGACCTAAGTTAGGTCGACGAATAGGGCGCTACACGGACGAAGACGAAGGGAACGATAGACCTAAGTTAGGTCGACGAATAGGGCGCTACACGGACGAAGACGAAGGGAGAAACGATAAACAAACAGGCGCCCAGCAGATCTCCTTCTATCGTCTATCGTGGGTTCCTTCGCCTTCGTCCGTTTAGCGCCCTATTCGTCTTTCTATACCACAATCATGGACTAACTTGCTCAACAAGTTTTGTTAAGTTAGGTTGATGGCTTGGAGTGCTCGTTGACTTTACGTAAACAAGGACTGATTAATGCGAACAATTTAAGAAGTTAGAGAATATTCAATTGGGCTAGCACCGAGCAGTTCTTGTCCGTTTCACATTGAATTGACGTAGAGTCTGGCAGCGTGAATTGTTCCCGGTTCTCTCCTCCATCCCCTCTCTCTCACATAAGCGCCGAAGCAGCACACACTTATAAGTTTGTTTTTGCCTAGTTAGGCCTGCATAGTTCATTTATCTTTTGGTCGAGTTTTCTGCGACAAATGACTTAGGGGTAGCTAATGAAATCATGTGATAGTTTAAAACATTATTTTTAGCGCAATAAAAGGGACCGTGTGCAGAATTACTAACTAATATCGGCTAAATGGAGGCCAGCGCAGACAACACAAGCGAGCGAAAAAAAAAGTTAAGGTATAGTAGTGGAAGCTGTTCTGGGAAAAGTGCCGAAATAACGCCCAGAAAGCACATATCACAAAATAGGAGTAAAGAAATCTTCCTCCCAAGCAGAACCGCGCAACATGAATAAAACCGACGCATGCTTTTAGTGCTTTCTATAGCGCCTTCCTATGAAGCGTGAAATGACAGCAAAACCTCGAAGGCCACCAAAGCCCTAAGTGGCTCGTTAAGCGCCTGCGGGTCCACCGGGGACTACACACACACACGGCAGCAGCAGTGTCAAAGTTAGAGTAGGGGTCGGCGCTTACATATACACTGGCGCGCAGCTAGGCGCCGATGTAATTAGCCTAATGCAATTACTGGTGGACTCCGCGCGAGCGTCAAAAGTGCGCGTGACATCTTTTCTAATTACCAACTCGGGGAGGGGGGGGGGGGGGCTTTTTACGCATGCCATGGTCGCGGCACAGTCCAGTGTGTCGTCGTGTTTTGTTCTTGTTTTCTTTTGCCTTGCCTTGCACTTGACATTTTGCCTCCTTTTTTTCTGTCCCACCATAACGCTGTTGTCCTTTCAATAAAGGGGCGCGCGAACGCAGTAGCGCGCCTTGATGACCGCACGCTAAGTGCCTGCGTCGACGGGAGGAAGGCAGTTGGTTAATTAATGACCGTCCCGCGAATAATTTTACTGCGTGCAGGGTGAAAGGCCGCTGTCTACCGTTCGCGAACGGCGATTGACGGCCTGCTTCGACACCGCTAAACAGGGCGTCCCAGAGAAATGGCGTTCGGAAAGGAACAAAACTAGAAATAGGCGGCCTCTCATTTTGAAAGGATGCCGCGCTGAGGGGCCATGCACTATGAACTATAGTGTTGATGCTACAGGCACTCGGTTAGAGGATGGTGCCTAAGTTGCCCGCCTAATTTTCACCCCCGTCGCGTTCTTTTTACCTTGGGACGCTGCGGGAGAGCCTTGCAGGAGGAAGATGAAATGACCGAGTGGGAAGTTACCGAAAGGTAATAGAAGGAAGGGGGTTAGTATGTAAAGCGTAACGATGATGATTATGATTATGTTCCTTTGACACATACCAAAACAGTGGAAACATCATTGGTAGGGCAGAAGGAAAAAAGTGTGGCACAGTCGCAGTCATCGTCATTGTCTTCCCCACCACAATCATCATCATCATCATCATCATCATCATAAACATCATCACCACCACCACCACCACACCACTGCTGAACGAAAGTCTCCCTTATAGTCTTCTCAGCACTCCTGTGTTGCTGTGCCGAAGTCCATTGTTTACCCCAAACTTTTTACTTTATCCGTAGATCGAATTTGCTGCCTTCACCAACTTCTAGTCCCGATAATATATATCCACTCTATTACCGGAATGCCCCAGCTGTTGCAAAATCTCCGCGTTACATGCACGGCCCAAGTCAACTTTCTCATTTTCTCTTAAGTTGAGCTGTGACGTCTATCACCTGAATGTATTCGCTTCCCCAAAGCGGTAGTTTTCCATCTCTGAGTGCTCCACCTACCATTCTTTTCATGGCATTTTGGGTTGATCCAAGTTTCCGTTCAAGGTGTTTAGTTAGGCGCCTACTTTTTGTCCCACAATCACCACCTACTGTACGCATTTGTTGTATATTCAATTCAATGAAAGAGGTAGCCTACTGTTCATTATCTGAGAATGTTTGACGAATTCTGTCCAGCCCACAGTAATTATATGCCTGATTTCCTCTTCGTGGTTAAGATCAGCCCTGCCAGCTTGCCCAAGATAGTTGTAATCATTTACCCCTTTACGCATTTTATTAGGTGGTCTGAACGTAAGTCTTTCTGCCTGTATATTTAACATTACTGTCGGTTTCCTCACACTTTTAACCCTATGACGGAACTTTCTGACTGCGCTCCATGAAGCATTCTTTGCAGCTGTTCCCAGGACTCGCCGAACAAGACAACGCCGTCCGCAAACCTCAAGTGGCTCAAATACTCTACTCGTGCTCCCGACTTCTACCACTGAAACTCCCAAATTCCGCCGCCAGACAGGCTGTAAACAATTTTAGAGTATAGTGTCAGCTTACTACTTGCGAAGCATTATCCTTTATATGTAAATTTCGTCCACCCTACAACATGTAATTCTGGAGTGCGCTCATAACGCAGCCCTACCACCCCTCTCCACCCGTTCCTTTCCTGAGCTGTGGGAGACACTGTTGACCAGCTGTCGGCTATAGGACCAGACCCTTCTAGTGACCCGAGCGAAGACGGCTAGGGCAATACATGTGATCCAGGACTAAGGTTCTACACCCCCCCCCCCCCCCCTTATAACTAATTAAAATGTTCTCTCTTTCTCGCTCTCCTGTCCGTGATTCTACGCTTCTACTTGCGCGATGTCCTCTTCTAATGGCCCAGTTTGTTAGGGCAAGAAGCAAACGCGGAGCAGTTCAAACGTAAGGCCACATCAGCGAACACCTGCCACCGCTACAGCGAGCGCGCCTCCTCGGATGATAGCGGGCGACGGCGAAACGAGAGAGCGCGTGACGCTGCCGCCAAGGACAATCACGTGACCAGGTAGCCCTGATGCTGTAAACAAGCATACCCTCACGAGGACCAAGCATGCAAGAAGCAGCTGTGTGAACCGGTGCGACGAGCTTTTGTTCACACCATCGTGATCACGACGAACGAGCTGCGCTACAAGAAAAGTAACAATTCATTATGCTATGGGGAGGAGGAGGAGGAATAAACTTTTACTGAGCCCAAAAAGAAATCGGTGGTGCACGCTGGCACCAGACGGGGTGGTTCCCTAGTTACGGGACCTTTCATGACACAAAAAAACCCGGAGAGTAGTCAATATTGCTGCCAATCGGGCGGCTATGCCCAGGTGTACGAGGCATTTTTAACACTCACCGGGGCTTCCTCGGGAGCAGCCGTCAGCATCGTCCCCTTTGTCGAGCTCGGCGTCGCTGGAAGACCTACGGCGGGACGATGCGCCTTCCCCACCGACGGCCGGTGGCGACGGACAAGCCGCAGGCGCCACCAGCGCCGACTGCTGCGGCGGCGGCGGCGTCCTTTCGCGCAGTGCCGACGTGGCCAGGTTCTGGGCCGTGAAGCTGAGGCTTCGTGCAGACTGCACGCAGCGTCCGTGCGTTCCTACCGGGCCCTTCACTGCGGTCAGCACGGGCAGCGCTGTGGTGGGCAGCGGAGGCGGCAGGCCGACAACCCGGTCTAGCGTGAAGGATTTGGACACGAACTCCGTCAGCTGCTCCATGTCGGGCATACAACTGCCCCTGGAACGGGGAGGACGGAAGGTCTGGGTAGACTCGCCTAGGGCTTGCAAGCACTGGGCGCAGTCAAGGATGCCTGCTGTTGACGGGTTCAGGGACGCTAATTGACTTGACCACCATGTTCAGGAGGCACGGAGCTAGGTGGTGCTGGCAAGGTCTGCATCAGTGAAAGAATCAAGGGGGAAAAAAAAAGAAGAGAAAGAGGCCATAAGTAGAAGATTCGACCACTCGAGTATGCGTTAAAGGGGGGAAGGGGGGGGAGCGGGCTGTAGCCTGCGCACCCCGAAATTTTTGAGCTCAGCCGAAGGAGAAGGGGGAATGTACGTACCACCTCTGCCTATTATTAAACAGCGACTACCCGTAATTATTTTTCTTTCGCAGGCTACGTACCTACATTATGTGTCGGCGATGCTGCTCTCACCCCGACAAGCAGCCACCCCAGAAAAAAAAAAAAACAAAAATAAACGAAACAGTAGGAAAGTAGTGTATACAGAGTACGGCCGCGGCGTTCCGATATTTTCAATTTGTAATTTTGAACCGACACCTTGCTTAGCTTTTTTCCCTAGTTTTCTTGTTGATTCGTGCCGTTGTTTATCTGAGAGGCTTGGCCAGCCATCTACTCCTAGATCTACAAATATGGTATTTCAGAAATGTACTTGATACCCTTGTAACTGCTACTTGTGAATGCTCAAATTTCTCCTACAGTAGTACTGAGTACATCTCTCTCTACGTCGAACGCCACAGCCAGTTCGCTAGGTTCGCATTTAGTCAGCCAGAGTCATGGATCTGTGGTGGCCCAGGAGTTCCATGCTGATCTCGCCCCTCATTCGAGTTCCCTACCAGCGCTAAATTAATGCAATTTTCTTTTCCGCTCAATTAGTTACTTTGTCTATAGATGCTTGCTGAGAAATATAACGTCATCCCGAGCCCTCAATGACCAATTTTTTTTTATCCTTTGAGCATTCGGCAATTTTGCTGTGTCCATCATCGGTCATTTTGCGTTCCATACACGCCGGAGTTTCGACGAAGTCAACCAATGCTTTCACATTTAATATTACGCAATGCCTTGCGTACTGGAACTAGGACTATTTGATAGAGTCCTTCAATGGATATCACAAGGGACCCACCAACTAGCCAACTCTTACTCTGACCTTAGTTTAGGTACTGCATTCCATGTGCACGGCGCACTTTCGGTATGGTCCCTAGAAATTCAGCTTGTATGATGTTCGAGGAAAGAACTGTGCATTTGCACTTTTAGGCATTCGTACAAGTAACCTATAGGTAAGCAGGAAATAATTTTGAGCACTTCATGATCCCAAGAAATACCGAGGGATTCGTGAAACACGTTTAAAGCCTTTCCTACCTCTATAGGAGAAAAATTTCCGGAAGGCTAGTTCAATTAGGACTTCAGGTCACTTAAGGAATGACGCCATTTCCAAAATTTAAGTACTGTATATTTCCCTAGCCGTCGGGCATCAGCGATGTTTTACCAAAACAGGTGTTCCTAGCTGTTAGGGGTAGGGGAAGTGTCTATAACGCGCTTCTGTGCGTATTCCTTAGATGCGAAACTTACTTTGGTAAACTTACAGTCTGAAGATGTATTACGAAATTTTTAAAAACGCGTCTGAGCAAGTTGTTGTTTAGCTGATAAATTTTTTGAAATATGTTTGTGGACATTGGGTCATACCGTTTAGGCATTTTTCATTCCTTACGGATGAAATTTTGATGAAATCGCGGACTTATTGAGGATTTACGTCAAGAAAAGAATGTAGTACTGTTCAAACTTCAACTATCTAGGTTCAGTGGCTTGGTCTGTGCGCTGGTGGATCAGTCAGTCAATGCCAGCCGCTTGCATTTATATGTCACATAGGTGGCATGCAAACGAGTTACCGCAATAAAGTAATAAATTTTGCTCTTGCCTGCTCCTCCTAATATTCTGGCTAACTTTCTGTTTTGATGTCGGCAATTCCCCAAACTTGGAAACCGTCGCATGTAAGCGTAAAAATTCGCTGTGAATATCACAAAAAGTTTGCGCGTCCTTGCGCCCAAATGTAAAAAAAAGGAAAGGGAGAAAAATCAAGTTTGATTGTGGAGCAAATGATTTTTCGAGAGTAAAAATCACGATATTTTTTATAGGCTGCCTATTTTTACTACAGTTAAAACCCTATCTAATAGAGTAACTGGGAACCGCGAATTATTTCGTTAAATCAAGAATTTCGTAAAATCGGGGATCTCATATTACAAGCAGTCGATTCCATAAATTCTATGTCTAAAGTGAGGCGAATCCCAGAAGCCAACATGGCATCGTAATTACGGCGGCCGCGTCGCTCACCTGCCGATAATTTAGCAATGCGCCAGAACTCCGCGGTGAAAATAATTGGCCAGCCGGGGCTTACCCTGAAGCCGTCGCACTTCAGCAGACGGCCGAAACACAGCGCTTTTTGTTGTATCACTTCCCTGCTGAGCGGAACGTTCTTAGCTCTCATATATTTGAACCACGTAAACAGGGCTCCAACTTTTCGTGCAGGGTGGTGTGGAGGTTATTTTTCTTCGCCGCGATTCCAGACGAAGCTGGCATGGATGATGGCGTCCTTTCCTGTCAAGAGTGTGGAAAGCGTGCTGGCCGGGACGCCTTAGTCTGAGGCTACGGGACTGCTGAGTTTATCTCGTAGAGCTCCGTAAAGACGGAACTAGATGGCTTGCTTTCTTTCTTTTTTTCGACGGCGCACAATATTCTTCATGGCGTTCTGACAAACGCATTCGAAATTGCAAGTTTTAAATGTGTCTGTTTCTCAAAATACTTCGTTAAATCGGGAATGGCGCTGAGCCTATTTCGTTAGTCCGAATTCATAAAAGCCTTGAGCCGTGTAGGCACTTTTGGAGAATACGAATTCGTTTGTTAGCCCTGGAATTTATAAGTCGGGTTTTGACTGTACTTAGAAGAGGTGGCTGCACAGAAGTCAGAAATTTCTTTTTTTACGTGACAAATTACGGACCACCGCCTAGTCAAGTCAATGTAGCATCGGGGCAATTCACTCCCGACGAAGGAAACAAAAAACCTAGTGGTAACGCACCCCCACCCCACCCCTCAAATCTCGTGACCATCGAGGAAAAATTTACGCACAATGTGGCCCCCGCCAGTTAGGAGCAACTTGACGCATTGTCCTTCCTTGCATAATTCCCCCAAATGTGATGTTACACGAGCTAATAGCTGAAATTCACCTGACCGAATGCAACGTATGAACGTTGGCTGGACAGACTTAACGAGCCCCTTAGGCGGAGTCATGCATGGGCAATCCAATTTTACATTTAAATGATGAAGGAAGCTCACACTAATTCGTAAGACTTGACGATAGCGAAGCTGTACGCAACCTTCACGACCATCACGACTGTTTAAGTTCACGAATGCAACCGATTTGCTTCTTCTTCGCAGCCGCAACGACCTGTACTCCATCATTGTTGCTGTAAGGGCTAGCAGAGTCCCTTAATACCGTTTGAAGGACTCTGGTGCTAGCTTCCTTCATTTTTTGGAGGGGATAATCATTGGACATCACCTTGGAGGCGCGTACGCTATGACGTGTCTTTCTCCTTCCGAACAAGTGTTGCCACAATTGCGGCGAACGCTGGCGCTTCTTCTTTTTTTTTTTTTTCTTGGCCAACCTTGGCCAATCTCTTTAAGTGAGTATGCTTGGCTTGACAAATGTGCGCCGGGGACGATGGACGGTCGCCGCAAGGCACGTAAACATGAGCACTCAGCATGTTCTTGGTTTTTTAACTGCCGGGCGCTCGCCGCGAGGCCCAAGCTCACGTGCACTCGGCATTTTCTGGGTTTTTTTAACTGCGGACACGAAACTCTAACAATTTGCTGAACAGCTTCGCTGTTAAAATGGCGTAGCGTCGGTTTAGCTGCAACTTAAGGTGAAACAGTAGCAGAGAACATCCACGCTCAGCTCTTGAGATGTAAGACGCGACAGGGTTACTCCGTCGTAGAGAAAGCGTTTTAGAACAGAGATGCTGCATTCAACATCCACGCTCCCAGCGCTCAAGGTCTACTGAGTGAGCCAAACTAGCAGCGGTGGTTTTGCACGCCGCCGTTCACGAGAACTATGACCCCATAGCCGGCACTTTTACGCAAGGCTAAGTCCGCCTCATCAAGCAAAACATACACATACATACATACATACATACATACATACATACATACATACATACATACATACATACATACATACATACATACATACATACATACATACATACATACATACATACATACATACATACATACGTACGTACGTACATACGTACGTACGTACAGCCATGATCACAAGGTTACGGACCAGGAAAATGGCAATTTTAGGTTATTTCTCTTCCTGTAGCAGCCCGACAACCTGCCGTGTGCATGTGAGATGTCGTATAGTTACTGAAGTAATGACAAATACGGCACATAGTATCCCGGGCTGCTGCGAGGCAGAGAAATAACCCAAAATTGCTGTTTTCGTGGTCCATAATCTTTTTATCTTGGGTGTACGTACGTACGTAGTACGTACATACGTACATACACACCACCGACGCGAGCGCCGGTATACCATCATTGTCGGCGAGCCTATAAATGCACTCTCCCTCGTTTCTACACTCCAGTTGTCGCTGTTCCCGATTCCAGCTACAGAATGGTCCTCGCTTCGCGCTGCTGCCGCCGTCGTCGTTACCGGTTGACAGTATTTAGTAGTTTAGCGCATACCCAGTGGTTACGAAATATTCATCAATAAGTCCAGTAACGCTGTAACAATAAAAGGGCCATAAAGACAAAATACAATTTGGTTGAGTTTAAAAGTAGTCTTTGGTAACCAACTCAGCTCAATTGCAGCCATGAAAGACGTTTATTTACACTCCCCTGCCATCCCCCCCCCCCAAAAAAAAAAAAGAAACACACACACGAAATATTGAAGCATTTTCAAGTTTCGCGCCGCAGTGACGAGTTATGGACAGGAGTGACGTAATATGGGCCGGCGCTGAAGATATTCACTCGTTTGGCTGCACGTTAGCAATGAAATAGTATGACCTAATGGAACTATAGGGGCCCCACTTTATACGTTCGTGCGTGTTTCTTGGCGGTGGCTTCATTCGGCGGTCTCCAATCGCACAAAAAAAATTATGTAGGGATAGACAAATAGCCAGAAAGTGCAGTCTCCACTGCTTCATCTGTTTTAGATGCGACTGCATCTCATTCACTCGCCTTGTCCCTCCATTCGGCGTTGTCCGTCCACACCCCTCTCCCTACACTATAAAAAAATAATAGTTAGCGGCGCCCGGTTTCGATCCCACGACAATGTGGGCGGAACGCGAGGTACATGGTGCTCTTCCCACTGCGCCACAAAACCGAGACAGAATCAAATGCTACGAACGCGCCTTATATCCGTGACTAATTTAAACTACGTCAAGAAGCTACTGATACAACGCATGATGGGGCAATGATAAACACTTGAAATAAAATAAAAGAAGCTCCCACTTACAGCAACAATGATGGAGTAAAGGTCGTTGCGACAGCGAATTAAGCCCCAAGCATACCACTTAGAGAGAATGACCAAGATTGGCCAATAAAACATAATAATCATACGCGTTCCCGACACGTTTCACGCGATTTCAGGATCAATCCAACGGAAACACCAAGTGAACCCCACGATGCGTCGCATCTACACAGGGTTCCCCTCGCGGGGAGGTGGGCGCAATTTTTTTTTATGTCCCGGTTATTTTTTTTTTTTAATTTTGCGACAAAGTTGGTTCCATTCCTAGGAAGGACAAATCAGTATTTTTAATGAGCTAAACTTATATTTTGTCTTCATGGCCCCTTAAAACACCTTCCCGGTAGATTGACTTGTGCGTGCACAGCAACATATGAAGGAGTGCGGTTGAATGCCGAGTAGGGCAGTGTGATCGGATTGCACCCTCAGTGGACTCAGAGAAATAAAAACACTTCTATTTCATTTTGTTTGCTTGGACCCGTGCTATTGGCAAGCGCTGTCTTTGTAGGGGTGTTTTAATAGTCTTATGGGCCAAGTTGCTAAGCGAAGTCGTGTGTTTAGGACAGAAAAAGTCCAACCAAAGCAAATCGTTTTTGAGCCAGTTCTGGCTATTCATTCGCAGTAAGATAGATGAACGAAAGGGGAAAACTCTTTTTACCGTTTGGAATCTTGCGCCATTTTTGGTATGGTCACTTAACTGCAACTTGTTCAGTGCCATCTTTCTTGACAATTGGGAAAGTGTCGATCCTGTTGAAGATACCGAAGTATTAAAAACGTTTTGATCTTTTTTCTAGGTATTCAGTCGGAATCATCTTCGCAATTATCTACGGTTCTGGGAGACCTCTGCCGAAAATAGTAGCGTCCAGGTTGTGTAATAAGAGTGCCCAGGTTTCAGGTGACATACCTGTTCGTTGTTTTAATGGTGCTGGTTTTTAACATGTACGCCATACAGCTACCGCAGTAGCTTCGTCTACGTATATTTTAAGGAGAGATTATTAAATTGCCTATTTAGCAGGAACGCCGTCGTCGGGCATTGACGTCTGTAGCAGCGAAATGCTCCTAAAATGAAAGGTGCACTAAATAAAATTAACTGAGTTAAAAAGGAAATGAGGAAAACTTGGGACCGGATGGAAATCGGACCCGGCGCCTCCAAAATGCGAGTCCAGCCCGCACCCCCGATGCCACGTTGGCTGCTTCACTTCATCGGACCAAAGGTGCGCAACCGGTCGAAAACCGGTGAACGCAACTCGACGTCACTGAGAAAGAGTTTGATGCATGCTAGGCATACACAGCGGCATTCAATCGGGTGTTGATACTTTCGCGGTCACGACTCGCAAATAAGTATTAAAGGAGCCATGAAGAGAAAACAAAAGTTTGTTTTATTCGAAAGATTAGGTGTTTCATAGTACCCCAAGCGCTTTCCCCGGAAGCAAATGATGCTTTATTCACTGAGAAATAAGGCATTTAAGCCAAAATTTTAGATCTCCCGCTAAAAATTGCACATTTGGTGATCGTGAGCAACGGCGTCACACGGGCCGGTCCATGAAACAGATACTTAGTATGTCGACTCCGTATAGCACCCACACGCGGGAGTCGACCGATGATGGCGGCCATTTTAAAAATACTTGTAAAACCTAGTGCACCCGCAGCCCTAGTCATGGAATCGCCTGATCCGGAGAACAAAACTCTCGCCGAGGAGCTAGGGCTTGCATTTAACAACCTCACACCACTTGAACGCTCAATGCTTCTAAGTGCACGAGCGGCAAGAGTTGTGGGATACGCGGTGGACGGGAAAGCGACCATTCCGCGATAGCCACAACAGACGAACGCCCTGCCGTCGGCACCGCTGCCTCGTCAACCTCGTCGCGACGGACGAATACAGACTGGTACGTATGTGCCGTATTTTATTACGGTTATAATAGTTCAACTTCAGTAGCAGTATCGCTTATGCCACGTTGGCCGGTGTCGTGTATGGAAAGCCGTTCGTGCGAGCTCTCTGCTTCGACCAGAAAGATACGAGCGTCAATGCGCGGTGTTTACGGCATTTTTTCCCCCAAGGTCAGAGCGCCTCGAACCCGAAAATTCGTCTGCGCGACGGCGAGATGTCGAGCTCGGCCAGGCGGTAGTTTCGTACGCATTGGCGCACACGCTTGAGTGTTCGTTCGGAACTTCAACCGTTTACTCCACCGTTCTTTGTCATAAAAAGAATGTGCAGTATGTTTCACGGGCATTTAGCTCGCTATGCAAACTGTAAGCCCTGCCTAACATGCGTTTGCTTTTGCCGGCCTCCGCCAATCGCAGAGCATTCCCAAGTGACATCATAGGTTCTGTTGCGGAAAATGAGCTGGTGGGTCGCATGGTCATTTCCTTTTTTCCTAATTATGTAGCTTATTTGAGCGAAGTTTGCGTTATAAGTGGTGTCGCTATGGTTCTAACGAGGCAATCTTTCGAATGAACCAAACTTGTGTTTTCTCTTCATGGCTCCTTTAAGGGCCCTTGAATTCTCCGTGAGCTGTATGTGTTGAGGAAAAAATGGCCGCGTATCTGCTTGCCTCCCGGCAAATTCTGCCGCCCTAGCCACGTAACTGCATCTCCTCTCTCACCCAGCAGGATCTTCACCGCCCTCTCCCCGTACCATTAATTCAGCGGAAGTTTGTTCAATTCAATTCAACTTTCCTGCGTGTGCGCTGCTCGCGCACGATATTTCTCGGTTTTTTTGTTTCTGTTGTGGTCAGAACAGCTCGAGCCGATATGTTGTGTGTTAGTGTTTGCTTTTATTTCGCTCTCTCCGACACTGTACTTTCACGATATGTTTTTTTTGTCTGCTGTCGTAGAAACCAATCCGACGCGTAGTCTTAATTGAATGAACACTGGTAGCCCTCGTTATACTTATATTTTAATTCGAAATGTGCCTGAGGTTTCCTTGCCGGCGGGTGATGTAGGCATGTATAAGTCATGATAGTTGTTTTTTCATGACAGTATTTTTTAACTTCGGCCGCGCGGCTGAATTGAGTGGCAGACTTATAGACCAATACGTTCGCGCTTAGATAGCCCAGAAAATACTATCGAAATTAAAAGCAGGATAAAATCGTTCCGTAAACTATAGACAGCGTTGTCACCATGGTACCAAAGAACGAGGAAATATTTTTTTGCTTGTTCTTTAGAGGGCCATGAAGAAAACATACAAGTTTGGTTCATTAGAAAGACTGCCTTGTCCTGGTAACAATTATACCAATTTTATCCCACACTTCAAAAATAATTCGAGATATTAAAAAAAGACAGTGTGAAGCAGTGGCGACTCCTTAGCCATTTTACGGGCTAACTTTTCTATGACGTCACAGAATCTCGTTTGTGCGATTGGCTGCCGCCGAGCTGACCATGACTGGACGATCGTAGTGGGGCCTCTAGTTCCGTTTGATCGCATCACTTGAATGCTAACGTGTGGTTAACACACTGAAAAAATGTTTTCAGTGCTCGCCCATATGACGTCACTGCTGCCCATAACACGTTGCTGTAGCGCGAATTTTTAAAGTTTTTCCGGTACTTCTTGCGTTTTTTCGGTTAAAAACGTCATTCATGGCTGGAATGAGCTGGGAGAGGTACTCAAGCCTAGTTTTTTTTTTTCAAATTAAACAAAGTTGGTTTTATTATTGTCTTCCAGGCCCGTAAACGTTCACACCACAAAGAACAGTTATTGGCAGCGTGGGCTCATCTCGCAATGCGCATTTGTGTATTCCTGCTCCTTCGTTTTTCGTTTCTGCTACGCCGATAGTTTTAACATAGGTCGCCGATGAGAAAAAGCAGGAAGATTAATTACACTATATGGTATGCATGACAACTAGTGTGGAGCTTTTGGATAGAGATAAACTGGTTTGCAGTGAACACAGCTCATACTTGGTTATGCAAACAAGAAAAAGCGAGTTAACAAAACTTGCTGAGCTAGTGGGTTTGTGGTTGTATTAGATAGACAAATATGGCGCTAAATGGTTCAATGCGCTTGTTCATCGCAATGCATTTGTCTGTATAGGAACTGTTGTTAGCGAATGTTCGTCTTGCCAAAACCATTGACATTATCTGTACTCGGGTTCTGTGTATAAAAAAACGTTGTTTTACATGAATAAAAAGTTGGAAGTTGGCGACAGTTTATGTCTTTCGTGTCTTCCTTCGTCTTCGTCGTTTAGAGCTCTGTTCGCCTATATATTACAAGGTAAAGCGACACACTAAACTCTGAAAAGCAATCGTCATAGACACCGAAAAATGTGAAAATTATAAGAAAATGAAAAGTTTTGGCCTCATAAATGAAAGTTGCATTTACTGATACAGATTTATATACAGCTACATAAACTTACAGAGACGTAGCATGAAACTGCAATTAATTACTCTTTATTTCGTGTAAGTAGAGCTATAAAAGCGTGTCCAAGGTTGTAACCGTTTGTGTGCTTCAACGGCTTCATTGCATGTCCGTGATTTAAAAAGTTCTGGTCATTTGTTTCCATCTGCAGGGCCGTTAGCGTCATCTTTCGGCACACAACACTTGTCTCTTCTTATGGGCACCCCATTTTCCCCTAAGTCGACGTCCTTGCCCTCTGCTCGAACTTCTGACACTTGAAGTTGTACCTTACCCTAACACTAATTCTTTTCTGTCCTCTGATTAACATCTGATTCCTTGGTTTATTTGATTCATTGTCACGGCGCTCAGAGCTAATACGCGTTTTTTCTGAAGGTATTTCATATCAAGGCTGCACGTTTTTTTTTCCTCCACATGGCAGTGAATTGATTGGTTGTCGTTATTAAATGAGGAGGCTCGAAGCCCAAAATGGATTAGAGATTATAGGAAGGGGTAGTTGGGTAGCACATCTTCCTGCCTTCACTCATGGATTCCCTCCTGGAGGGGAAGGAGGGGGGGAGGTTCGTCAGGCTCGCCTCAGACTGCTATAAAGATACCGCTTTTCAGTGAATGGCGCAAAGTTCCCCCACGGTACGAGTTAATTTTCTTGTTGGCTCAAATAAATAAGGAAAGGAGATTTCTGTAAGACCTTAGCACTTCGTCACTAGACTTCTTGCTCCGGGCAGACAGTCCCTAGTTCGCATTTGAGCAGGTATTGCCACCAGAAACAAGCAGTTTCTTAAGACCCCATTTTAGGCAACTGCAACTTATATTCTAGAGCTGATTAACTCGAGTTATTTACAAGGCGTGATCCCTATACTCGTATGCGTACACAATATTTCACCCGGCTTTTCGTATTACACTAAGAGAACACGTCACGTAGATTAAGTGCAGACTCTACTTACCTGGAACAAGAATTCTGTTGAGCGATGAACAGGTAGTATCCAGTGAAGTCGGCGGTAGTGACCTAGGAGTCGTGATCTTCTCACACCGTGAATTTTCGCTCGGTCTTTGAGCTCGCGGTATTGTTGACATCAGGTCGGCACCATCGAGACCAAGTTCGTAATTCGAATCACATCACAAGCAAAATGTTGCCGCGCAACGCGCTGCTCCGGGCCGACTTTTACAACCAAATGGCGATGAATTTATTAGGCATTCTTAAGCTCTTCACAAATTCTGCTCATTTGATCGACCCGCGGTAGTAAAAAATGAACAAAAAATGGCAGAACTTGATTTGAAACAACGCCGTAAGAAGTCGTCGTGTCGACTTTCGCGGTCACCGTGCCACCAGGGAAGACACCGTCTATAAAGTCGCCTCGGCACGCCGGCTTGGGAAGGAACAAAAAATGACTCCCATTTCGGGAAACACGTGGTCCAGCGAAGTCGGCAGCTGCGGCTGCGAACACGCGATGGGTGCACTCTGGAACGCTTCCGTTCCGAATGCGCTGGTTCGCGGGGAGCACTCCCGTTTTTAAACTGATTACACGGAATGGGAAGCTCGAGAGGGGCTGATCCGGGCGGCGGGAGCTTCAGGGGATGGGGAGAAGGGAGGGGGGACGGGAGATGGGGAAGGCGGACGGGCATGCGCAGTAGGGCGCCGCGGGCGGCGCAGCGGGCACTCGCTCCGCGCACGCCAACGCCCTCTCTCCGGTCGAGTCGGTGCCGGGACTCGAAGCAGCCGGTGCTTCGTCGTCCGTGGGAATGATCGCCGGTGAGAGGGAGAGAGAGAGAGAGGGTGTGAGGAAAAGAAGGTGAGCTAGGGGCTGGGAAGGAAGAAGACGGGAGAGAGGATGCATCCTGGTGGGACTCCCGGCGGGTTCGGACCTCTTCGCGAATTAATCCGCAAGCGATTACGGGAGGCTCCGCTGTCACCGACGCTGGCTCCCTTTCCTGGGAGGCTGAGTGGTCGGGCTTTCAAATGGTCGCGGCGCGGAACTCAGAATACATGTGGCATTTGTATTACGCCGTCGGAGGCTCGCAGCAGAAGTGAATAATCTGGCTCTGGCAATGGGGCGGCTATTGTTGGGAACTGCGCCGATTCTTTGTTTCTGCGTGGAGAGAAATAAAAAATAAAAGAAGCGGGGAACTGAAACAGATCTGTCGTGCTGGATGCGATTCCGTCCCGCGCCGGTACGGGCCGGTGACAATGAGCGTGGAAAGCACTTGGAGGGGATCTGAAGGGATAAATTTTTCTTAGACTTTCTGTGTGCTCGTTTTGTACTTCTCGCGAGCTCCTTCAGAATGAAATGTCGGCCACTTTTGGCTTGAATGGGCATTCTTGAGCAACGCATTCAACGAGCATTTTGTAAATATGAAACGCACCACTACGCATGCTTTTCAGTGCCTTTTTTCATTTCATTATGCGCTCAATGCGCATGGCATGGGAGTAGACGTGCACCCTGGAGCCCGGGAAGCAACCTTTTATTGTGAAAATAGGTCCCAGACGTCCGGGAAGCTCGCAAAAGGTTATGTTGTTTCTAAGCAGTCCATGCGGAAGTCTGTGAGAACGCACGGGCAATCAGACGCGCTGCTTTGATCGTGAAATGTTTTTACATTTGCAGCTAGAGTTCAGTCTTGCACAGCTAAAATAGATATTGCAAAAACATAGACAAAACCTAACATTTTGAATAAAAAGCAAGGAAAAAAACGGTTAAGAAGAGCTTAGCGGAAGTGCTAGACAAACGACCGTTATTAACTGGATTCCGCGGGCATTTGCACCCTGAACATCCAAGTCTCCCGCTAATTAACGCCTGCGACTGACTCGATTCATGCGATCGGCTAGCTAACGTCCGAAGAATTAATACGTACAGGGTTCTTACAGGCGACACAGGGTTTCAGAGATGACTTCATTGCTTTTTTAGTTCGTCGTTAGCCCAAGAGAAAAAGAGAGGGGGAAATAAATACAAAGAATTACGACAAAACCGACATGTTCAAAATGCGCGCCAAAACTAAGCAAATGAACAAGGGAAGAAACTACGTTTTGGAACAAAAAACAACACTCCCTTACTGTTTCTTCAAGGGCTGTCGAGCACGTTAAGGCATCGCATACACTACAATAAAACCTAAGAGGCCTCGTAAAGGGTCGCCAAATGCAATTCTTGGCTACAGGAGGTCGGGTATACGTACAAAGGCCTTTTAACGCTCGCCACCATCTCACCCGCGTCGAGATGCGACGAAGGGCAATGTGGCGGAAGCGAGCCGAAAACGACCCCCCACCCGTGTCATCTCTCTCCTTAATGATCGCACCCTTACGCCTCATGTACGCCATACTTCGTCGCGCTTTCCAGAGAAGCACCTCTCAACGAACGTCCAACTCGGTCCCGACTTACGCCTCCCCCGCCTCCTCTCCTAGACTCTTCATCGCAATCTTCATTTTTATCTTTGTTTCACGAACCAAATCACTCGCCCTAAGGACAGGAAAGGAATCGCTATTCTCCGCTCTTTGCTGCCATCCCCCATTCATCATTAAAGCTCCGTCTCATTCTTTCACTTCGCCTAATTCACCAGCGCGCTCGCTACGTCGCATTAACTCTTAAAAGAATAACGAAGGAACGATAAGGCAACAACCGCAACACCCCGTGGGCTCAAAGCGCTACAGCCCGGGGTGCGAGAACACGCGATGAAAATACGCGCGCAAGATTAGCGCCGGTGGCCTAGGAAAACGTGAAACCGACGGGCGGAGGCCGCTAATTGGTCCACATGAGCGGCCTGCTCGTTCCAAAAGGGAATCCTTTCGAGCGGACCGACCCTGAAGGAAGGCTAAACAAGGCATGTACAAAAGTATGTTTTGAGGAGACAAAAACGAGGGGCCTTGCCGACGCGGAAAGACAAAGCGATGCGTAGGTAATGCGACGCCGAAGAAACGAGGCGTTCAGCAACGACTTTTTTTTAACGGCGCTTTTTTGTCAAGGAGGAGACTGCAAGGGCGACATAAAAAGCTAGGGTGGCGCCACTGTAGGCTAACTGGCTGAGATTAATACGTTGCAAGTCGGACGCTGGCTCAAGAACCGAGGGAGAAGAAGCCGGATTGTGCGCGGCACAAGGGGGCATTAGCGCTAAGTAGGCGTAATGAACAATGTTCACGGGCGCGTTAACGCTGTTCAGTGCTTTTCACTTCTAGATGGTGTTCGTTCATCGGCGCGCTGTAATGGGGCGGTTCATGACTCGTTAAAAACGATTAGAAACAATGAATGCTTGAAAAGTTTTTAGCGAACTTATCCTTTTTTTTCTTTCCTTGTTGTTTATTCCGTGGGTTCATTGACGTCTGGCCATGCTAGGTGTTACTAATGCTTTACAAAAACGACGGTAAAAAGAGCTTTGTATTTTCAGACCCGCGGGTCAACGCTCTCTTTCACCAAGGGTCTTAGACATTAAAATTGTTTATTGGCATAAAACAGAATTACGAAAAAACGAAAATAAAATACAGAAAATCTGTCTCCTAACCTCCTTTAAACCAAATCAAGCTCTCTCTCTCTCTCTTCTCTCCACACACACACACACACACACACACAACACACACACACACACACACACACACACACACACACACACACACACACACGCACACACACACGCACGCACACACGCACACACACACACGACAGACGTCCGCTGGCACAATTGAGTACCTAAATTCTTCTCGCCTTCCGCGTTAGTTCTTTGGAGATACGTATGCAGTTCTCTATACATGCCATATTAAGTGCTTTCTGCGAGCTGATTCTTCACGAGCTGATTCTGCAATGTAACTTTACCCATAGATCGCATTGCAAAGCATAGTTTCTGTTAAAATAAGTTGCATGATAAGGTGATGAGACGAAAAAGTACCATTTGTTGTCTAAAAAGGTATTCAAAAGTGCTCAGTGATGTAAAAATGACCGTCCTTATTGAGAGAAAGCTTGCCAAATGGCAAGAATGCAACAATTATGCCCCTGGCGTGCGAAGGCAGCGATTACGCCTGAGAGCGGGGATGAAAGATGGCGGGGTTTTCGAAGAAGCACAGGGAAGAGGCGGGAAAAGTCTCGGCGCAGTTGTGGGCTGTTTGCTGTTCGGGAGGAAGCGAGATCTCGGCCAGATCGTGGATCCTGTAGCCTCACTGCTGCTGGAGTTGGATGATCATGGTCTAAACGCATTTCGGGTTAATAGGGGGCTTTAATGCAGCGTTGGTTGCCTTTGCGCACGCTAAACGCTAAATTTTTGCGTCACGCTACGTAAATACCACGAGGGGAGTTTTAGTAGTCCGTCGTCTCATCATTTTTGCGTAGCGACACACTAATTCTTACGGCGCCATCTAAAGAATGTTTTGCGAAATGACTGGCCGATTGATCTGCCAGCGGGGTTCCGGCGTTCCTGGGCATTTTAGGACTATACAAACAAGTGCAAATAAACGATTTCCCGTTAGTATCGAATGCAACACGTCCATAACATATGACTATTCGCTTACCTGAGTACGTTCCATAAAGAAAACGTTGAAGCCCCGTGGAACTTCTTCCGTGCAATCGCACAGAACGCCCTGAACTGAATGCCCGGGTGTGACGCATACATTTTATTCAACTTCAAAACAATCCAGAGATGCGTTTCGAACGAACACAACGTCGCAACATGCGTTGCAAGTCTGAACCGCGATTGACAGGTGATCGGTAGCCTTTTCCTGCCCGTCGTAAATTCGGCACGCACCTCTCGCGGTTTGCGGGGTCGAACAGCAGGTCACGTAACTTTGGCGCGCAAGCCAAAAAGGCTTTTAGCCACGCACACTGTACATAGCAGATGCGAGGTTGAGTCGTACGTCGCTCGAGAAAGCTAATCACGAGCATGGGAAGCACTGTCCACCGCAGAAGCGGAACGACGCATTTGATTGCGAAGCGAACGCGTCCACAACACACACACATCTTCGGTCGCTAGCCTGGCTATAAAGCTTCGTTCGGACAGTCAGCGATGACACGACGATGCAGAGCTGCGCGAGGGCGACGTGCTAACCGCGCGACGTATTTAAAACACAGGAGCAGAGAACTTGGTCCATCGGAAGCAAATTACTGTCCATAGAAGAGCGGAACCGTGGATGGTTGTGCTACTTGCCGCCATGTCGGAAACGCAAGCGGCCTCGCGTACGCACGCTATTTTGCTGAAATAGCGTCCGCTAGTCTCCCGTCCGCTAAACGCAGAACCGGCATTAAGCGCAGTACGAACAACGCAACGAAGTAGCGTTCGCTAACTGTTTGCATACAGCTGAATACGTTATTTTAAAGCTCTCGAATATCTCCTCACCAACGCAAGCACGAACTGATCCTTAGCGCCTATACCTGCCGTGGTGGCTCAGTGGCTAAGTCACTGCAGTGCTGAGCTCGAAGACGCGGGTTCGATAACAGTAGCGTAGATCGTTTTTCTCTTCAAGGGGAAGAACAAAAGCGCCCGTGTGCTGAGATTTCGGCTCGCGCTAAATATTCTGGGTAGTCTGAATTAATCCGTAACCGCCCATTACGGCGCACTCCGTGGACAGGCGCAGCTTATGTGCATGAAAACCCTAAATAAATAAAAAAAATCGAGTCTTATTCATGCGCGCTTCCGCGCTTAACGAGTTTTTCCTCAGCATCTTCCCCTCCGTCTACAAATATTCCGTTTGTCATAGGCCTACTCTGTGTGCAACCAGCATGACCGCGCTCAACAATTCCTTGATTTTTTACCACCAGAAAGCCGACGTCGTGTTACATGGCGTTGCACGAAGGACTCTGGGGATGAGAAATGTGGCTGTA
Organism: Haemaphysalis longicornis; assembly: GCA_013339765.2. NCBI lineage: Eukaryota > Metazoa > Arthropoda > Arachnida > Ixodida > Ixodidae > Haemaphysalis > Haemaphysalis longicornis. The sequence continues at coordinate 131,434,907 of CM023450.1, read as the reverse complement.
TTACTGCCTTTGGGCCCTTTGATTAGGTTGTGAAGAGATAAACGTCGCTACACCTAACCAACTCCTTCCTCAATTAAAGTGGCAAACAAGATTACAGGGCACCGCTACGAAACCACACGGTTGCGAGGTAGCAAGAAACGGGAGAATGTTTCTAACAGCAGCCATTTTCTCTAATTCCAAAACCGCAAAAAGCGCGGTGCGATCCCGCTTGAGGAAGCCAACCGTAACTTCGGTGGCGGCAGATTCCCCTCCCAGCGAGTTTCAACACGTGCGCATTACTGAGATTGGACGCGTGCTTTTCCCCGACAGGTGGAGTGCGTTGTTGCATCGCTTCTCGGGCGGTCGCATTGTTGCACCTCTTTTCACGGAGTGAGGTGCTACCTAGTGTTTATCCCCGCCCTCCACCGGGAGTATCCGGGTGCGAGTTGCCGGAGTTCGCGGGAAGAGCTTCGGCAAAATGTACAGTGAATACAGAAACGACAGCAAGATTACACTGAAGGTTGGTGGTGAGCCATTGGACTATGCACGTGCGACAAACTCTGACCCTTTCTGTTGCCGACTAAGGAGGCTACACGCATGCGCACGAAATTCATTTTTCTACCGTTGTAGGGGCGCTGCGATGCGAGGCCGGAGATCTAGCGTAGCAGGCAGCAACACAATCAAGCGACGCTCACTACGTCGCCACTTCCCCACAGAGCAACCTTTGTTGAGTCGGGAAAAAACGAGGAAGCGTAATTATGGCATGAGTGGCGAAATACTGGCATCACTAAAATAACCTGAAAATCCTCTCAGTTTCCTGAAACATTCTTACAAAAGACTTGGTAGTCTCTCCTCAATATAGAGTAACGTTTGTTCCTCTTGGTTCCCGCCCACGCACCGCGTATTTTTGTATTGTTACGCGTCCTCGGTGCATGCCGTCCTGAAGTTAATATCGTAAAAGCTCACCCCAGCATCTCGTCCCTATGAGTGCGAGCAGCCCAAGCGATGTGCAAACGCCTTTTAAAGACGATGGTCTTTCTTTGTCTAACGGCAAAAAATTTGGTCTGTCTGTCTGTCTGTCTGTCTGTCTGTCTGTCTGTCTGTCTGTCTGTCTGTCCTGTCCTTGCAATCAGCCAGCAATCTGCCTGCTCACTAGAGGGCTAACGAACCACTGGGAATTGGTGGATAAGTGAAGAGAAGAGAAGTGCAGAATTGGAGGGAACGGAATGAGGGAAAGTGGAATATAGTGTTGGTAAAGGAAAATAGAGGAGAGACATGAAGACGATGCGAATAAGAGGGTAGCATGAAGGCGACGGGGTGAGTACGACTGGGTTGTATGAGAGGGAGAAGGATGGGATGGGAGAGAAGGGAGGATGGTCGATGGTGATACGATTACAGGCATGATGTGGAGAGGTGAAGATGAGTGTGCGGAAGAGGAAGTGGAGGAGGGAGAGTAGGATGGAGAGAGAGAGAAGACATAAGGAGAGAGGGGGAACAAAAATGTTGTAGAAGAGGGGATCGGGTAGGCAGAACGGAAAAATCTCGGGCCATCTCCCCTAACGTGAAACCTGGGGAGGTTGCGAAGTATGCAGTGTATAAGTGTATTCTTGGCGCCTTATCGTTTTTGCCAACGGAGATGAAACCATTGGGGGTAGAGGTATACAGCTTTGCTGTAAGCCTGGTGTCTGAAACACGAACCGCTCTAGCGTGAGGCATTGGAAAACGAGTGTCCCGATGTTTTAGTACCGTGACTACATGATACTCCGACGACATGAGACTATGAGAACATGAGACGCCGACAGCCCAAGCCCTAAAGGGCTTCGCACCTAAAAAGTGTGGCAGGAGGGAATGGAAATGGAGGGACTCGGGAGGGAGTGATATGGAGGGGGTAGAGCGATTGGAGTGGGCAAAATGAGGGGAAGGAGGTTAGAGCGAGAATGAAGAATTTGATGGGCTGAATGGATCGAAGTAGCGGGAGAACACGTAAGGTAAGGAGGAAGAGGACGAGGGAAGGGGAGGCAGGAAAGTTGGATAGAGAGAAGGGAAAAGAAAAGGGAGAAGTGAGAGAAGTGCAGCGGCTGGGAATGGGGCCGGGTATTGAAAGGAAGGGAATGGCGAGGTGGAGGTGGATGACAGGTAGTAGGTAAGTGTAACTTATGAGGAAGAAGGGGAAAGGGGGAGAGAAAAGAAGGAGACAATGGGTGGTGGTAGTGGGAATTGGAGGAGGAGTAGGGTATAAACAGACGGGAGTGATGGGAAAAGAAAATGGGATAGATAAACAGGCGGGAGAAGAGGTAGAAAAGGAAGGAACGGGGAATGAAAATATTACAAGGCGATTTGGAACGGAAGGGAGCTGGGAGAGGTTTGGCGAACAAGGGTAACGGAAGAACACGAGCGAGGAAAGGCGGAACATATACAGAGGGTCGCAGAGGCGGGCGAGACTGGAATAAAGGCGAAAGGGAAGGGTCCTATGAACGTTGAATGGGAAAGTGGAGGGGAAGACAGTGGGACGCACGGCAGAGGAGTATAGGCGAGACAGGGTGAAAGGGACAATCGGAGGGTCCGGAACCGAGCGGGATGGAAAATATAGGGTTGAGTCACGGGTAGTAAAGACAAGAGGGAAAAGTTCAGTGGGGAGGGGAAGAGCTTCAGGCGTGTCATTTACAGTCATCATATCTGCAAATGTCACAGTAAGTCCACAAGAATATCGTGCATCTGCCACAATTCACACGCACTTTCCAATACAGCTTCTGTGATTTCCGCCATCGCCAAACATTCTATTGCAACCCCGCTCCATTGACTACGTTCACATCCAAAATGACGGCCAAGGAGCACTACAAGACTACAAGCACTACAGGCCAACCAACACGCCGTATACTCATCTCAAGCTACTGTCCTACATGGCAGCCCACAGCCAACCACACGTCTTCGTTGAGTGGGTCACGGGTGACGGGACACCACGGCAGTGTTGGGACTAAAAAAGTTGATGCGCCTTCCCTACTCTGCGAAGTGAATGACCAGTGAAGCTGTTGCAAAACCACTACACTTCGAGTGCTTTATTCCTTTAGAGTAATAGTAGTGGTAATAGTTTTGTTGCCATGGCAAAATCAACACGACCTCGACCTGTATCGTGTGGTTAGAGGGAGGGGGGTGGGGTAATTGTAGCATGCGATTCTCAAGTTGTTGAGGGCAAAATGTAGGAGCCAGTCCCCCCGTTGATATTTCACATTGTAAATATCAAGCGCAGGCGATAACCACTAGTGAAAAAAGAAAACAGGGGAAAAAACCTGATGAAAAAAAAAAGGCTTGCTGATGAAGCTTGCTCATCAGCAAGCCTGCGCCCTCTCTTTCCATGCTTCCGAGGAGACCACGTCATACATCTCGCTCGCAACATATCAAGACATAACGCAGTATTACCGGACCGACAGACTACACTTTCATCCCCTTCATCTTGTACTCTCCAAGCAAGAAGAATCACTACTCCACAGACTATAAACTAATACCTTTTCTTACCCAGTTCGCCTGCATCGTATGTATCTAAGTCAATACTCTGCTGAATGCCAGTTCTGTTCACAATCCGGAACTCTACCTCTTATTATACTACAGTGTGGGCGCAATCCCAAACTTCCACCCCTCCGATCCTCTCTTCCCACCCCTGAGCTGTGGGAGAACCTGGTGACTAGGGGCCATCTGGACGTCCAGCAACTCCTGCTATCCAGAGCGAAAGTTTTCGCTCATCTCATGGATTCCCGGACTAGGGGACCACTACGACTTCAGAAAGCTCAAATAAACGCCCTCTCTCTCTCTCTCTCTCTCTCTCTCTCTCTCTCTCTCTCTCTCTCTCTCTCTCTCTGTTTCTCTAGCCACTGGTATGTTTCGTTTTTGTCTCCGCCATGCAAGGTTCTCAAGGTGTTGATGTGATGTGTTTTTGGATTTTCCAGGCTTGCTGTAGACTGTGAACATTAGTCACTGGTGCTCTGATGGTATACATCCACACAGTCGCTGGAATTTGTCCTTGGCTCCAGCATCAGCCAGCATATGTGCTTAGGGCTAAATTGGTCACATTGTACAGGTTCTGGGGCTCGCATGAAACTGATAACCATGGATAGAGCTTTGTCAAATACACCATTGCGGGTACATATGCCTGCTGTGTGAATATAGTGAATATGTAACACTGTGTCAGTTTTGAGACTTATGCTAAACGAAAAAAAAATTGGCTGCGTATCTGTTCACTTCGCCGCGAATTTCGTCGAAAGAGGATGGTCGTCTGCCGCCCCTGCCACGTAAATGCCTCTCTTCCCTTTCTCGCTCACCTCTTACGCTCTTCCCCTCCCGTCTCGCTCCTCCCTCGATAAATACGGTGTAAGTTTGCTCAATTCAATTCAATTTTACAGCGTTCCACTGCTCGCGTGTCCTCTACTGGAGCTTTTCGTCCCTCTAAATCTTCTTGGAATGCCGCCAAAGGGCTTGGATTTTTTGGTCAAAACATTTTTTCAAGGCGTATTTTTTATTTTCTATCGCAAAAATTACGCCATCATGTATTTTTATTATACCAATGCTGCAAGTATCACTTATGTGTTGGTGTTTTGCCACAAATATGCGTAATGTTTTTTTTTTTGCTCAACAATGCTATTAAGTATGAACATTGTCGCCAGATTCAGTAGTTTGGGGCGCCCCCGTACCGAGCTCCGTCACCTCCGTCATGTGGTGGTAGCGTGGCGAACGAGCGGTGAGCAGGAGAACCACCTTGGGGTTGACGACAAAGAGCCGAGGGCAAAACTTAACTGCTTTACTTCATAACGAGAGATGAACAGCGACGGTACAGGAGCAGCATGGAGTTGACGGGCAGAGCGGCGCTCTCAGTTCAGCCCGCATTGTCGACTGATACGAGACACCGAAAGGGCGGCGGGCAAACAGCCTTTCCAGATTTCTGCGCACGGCTCGAACAAAGTACACACATACAAGAACACATTTTCCTGGTCACGTGATAGCCGGCGCACGTTGAGTCTGAAAGAGGGGGGAAAGGAGATATCAGCGAGCGGAGTCGCAGAGTCGAGCCTCAACACGACCCCGCTATAAAAAGATTCAGTTTGTTCCGGATCTTGCAACTGCTGCGTGCGTGGATCGTCGCCGAAGAGGGCGTGCGCGGCAGACACGCTCCTGCTTGTCGTAACTTGTTTGAGGAAGACGGGCTTTGGCGCAATGCACGAAAGCTTCACCGCACTATACCAAACTTTTAGCACACGCGCACAGAGGAGCGAAACGCTGAATCGTAACAGTATACAAACATCTTTCCAAAAATTCTTTTAACTTTAGGCCGGGCGTCTGAAGCGAGGTACAGACAGACATTGGGTAAATGAGGCAAATGAACATAAATCAAATAGCCTCTACCGGTGCCACCGAGGTACAACCGGTAGACAGACAGCCAGTCATACATTCACACAGACTAGAATTTTCGCGTTTAAGTAGCCCAAGAATGAGAATCGTTTTTCAAAAACCGGTACTAAACGTTGGCCACAACACATCCGCGGGTTTCTGCTATAGCGCGTATTTGAAACCACGTGTCAGTATTGGGTCTCGCACTCACCGAAGTTTTCTAATATAAAGCGTTGGGTAATACATGTAGCCCTACCTCCGCGGGTATGTGCTACAACCCTTGTTAAGCTTAACGGTAGGTGCACCCATCCTGGAGCGAAAGGACGTGCCAAGCAACGTCCAAGTTATTCTATACGTGAAGCCATGGGTACGTGTAGGTATCAGTTACGAATATTACAAAGCGCAATGTTAAGCCTATAATGTTAGAGCATTGGTCAGTTACTGCACCACTGAGGTATGTGATGCTCTTTGGGTGTCTAACACTGCATGACTTTTTCCACACACATGGACTTGGCTTGTAGATAAATATGTCCCCGGAAGTGCACTTCAAGTAAACGGCCGTATAACGAAACCAATTTATTCTAAATTTCGCTGTATTCGACGTTTCATGGTCCCCACTCCCTATACAAAAGACATTTCATATCCGCTTTTTAACCAAGTACCGCTTATAACGAAGCCAGTGTCCTTACCCGAACAAGGACTTCGTTCTGACGAGGATTTACTTGAAGTCGAGCTTTAAGCAAGGGCCATTTATAGGCCTTGACCTGCGACTTTCAAGTCCGGATATGCCTCAATCAGAACGAAGCATCGCTTCACTCGACCCCGCCTATTTAGCTTCATGTGAGACCCGATCCCTGTCTCTATCCCTGCCTGCTCAAAGCCCGCGGCAGTGGCAAAAGTTGTAAATTCTTCAATGTGTGCGCTTCTAGAAATGTGCTATACCATAACCTCGTGACCATACTCAATGTAACAATGTGGCCCAGAACCGTGACTTCTAAGTGGCTCAAAATACAGTTTCTAGAAAGAGTTTTTGCAAAATATACAAGCAAGAGATGACACCAGTGCGCTAATTTGCTGTGCTGCCTTTTTTGTGTAAGTTCCATGCTCGGGAGACAAATAAGAAAGCAGGCAAACCTCGGGTTAACAGCTTTCCTTAATATTATCTCGCTGTTCTTTAAACAGATTTGCTTTACTCATGGACCGCAATGTATTTTTAATGCCAGTAGATCAATTTTGTTGTGTGCTTAAGGCTTCTCACCTGAAGCTCGAAGTATAACAAACAAACAAACAAACAAACAAACAAAAAAACAAACAAACAAACAAACAAACAAACAACAAAACAAAACCAACAAACAAAACAAACATGAAAAATAATAAATAAATAAATAAATAAATAAATAAATAAATAAATAAATAAATTGATATGTTCATATAAAGATATAAAGTCTTGATTACAGTGTAGTTCGTACAACGATCTTGAAGATTATTACAATACCAAAGCAAACCTAAAAATGCACGCATGAAGTGCATTGCGTCTTCAAAAACGTCTCGAAATGAACTTGAATAATCGGCGGCAACCGATACTCTGTCCTTACGGATCTCCTGAGGTTAGGTTGAGATGCCCATCGAGTTTAACCGCTGTCATTGGCGAGCTCGTCTGATATGACCTCAGCCTGAATCGTGAGGACGAGACGAGATTTAACAAAAAACTTACTAATTTGAGGGAGGTCACACCTAGGGAGGTCATTTGACCCACCTCTGGAGTGGTAGTAGTAGACTTTATTGGAGCCCGAAAAGACGGCGGCACCTTTAAGTGCCGGACGGGGCGGTTCCCTGTTCACGGGACCCGTATGTGGCCAGCAGCTCCTGGCCCCTGGCCGCTAGCACAAGTTGAGTCTGCAGGGCGGGGCTGGCCAGCAAGGTCTCCCATCGCTCGTGGAGTGGGGGTGGGGGGTTGGGGAGGGGGGTGGGGGGTAGGGGTGCCTGGGGTTTAGTGCACTCTGCGATTATGTGTGCAAGAGTGCCAGTGCTGTTGTTGCAGAATGGACACGTGTCCTCTTCTTTCTCGGGATACATTCTATGTAACAGGACGGGGTGCGTGAGCGACCTGCCTGTAGTCTCCTGAGTATTGTTTGCTGGTCCCTCGTCAGGGTGTGGTGTGGCTCAGGGAGGGTGCACCGCTCTTCTCGATATGATCTCGTTATATCTCTGTACGTGAGCACTGGGGTTGGGGTGTCTGCGTCGTGCCCTGCCCGGAGGGTCATTGCTCGGGCGTGGTAGTCGGCGATGGTGTTGCCGGCTACCTTTGAGTGGGCGGGCACCCACGTGAGCTCTATGGCTCTCCCCGGTGCTCGTTTCTTGGAGATGATTGCAGCTGCCACTGAGGAGATCGTCCCCCTCCGGTAGTTGCCGTACGCTCTTTGGGAGTCTGTGACCACTACCTCTGTCCCCGGTTGAACGAGTGCTAGGGCTATGGCCACTTCCTCCGCCGTCGTTGGGTCTTTGGTCTTTATTGCGGCGCTGGTAACAAGCCGCTCCCTGTCAGTCACGACTGCTGCCCCACGGTCGCTGCCTTTCTGTAGTGAGGCGTCGGTGTAGAGGACTCCTGGGTGTCCGTCTAGTTGCTTGGAAAACGGTTAGTGATCTTGCTTCCCCTAGTGCCTTCTGAAGATGAACGTTTTTCTCAATCCGTACTGCCTAATTTCAATCTTTGTGTTGTCTAACGTGTTCCCACGGACGTTTTTAGACATGTTTGCGCCCTTTTGCTCAAGGCCCTAAATATCCACCATGCATGATCCCCGCAGCTTACCCGATAGGAAAAGCGCCGACTATCATTGTTCACCAGAATATGTAATTCGCAGTGCGTGCTTTATTAGGAGGTGTGCAGGCCTGTACAAAACCTTGCCTTCCCTTACTAAAGGAAGTTGACAGAAGCGCGAAATCTTTCTGATCATTAAACCGGCGTCAAAGGGCGTCAAAATCATGGCTAAAAGTGCGCCCAACCTTCGCAGAAAATGCGTCCAATCAATCGCCAAACCTTCAAAAAAAAAAAAAAAAAATCCCACGCGAAGAACGAACCGACTCGACGATTCTCTCGCGCACAAAGCACTACGCATGTACGAACGATCTAAATGTATGCCGATACGTGGGTTATGAGATAAAAGTATATTATTGCACTCATTCATGACCGATGCGTGTATTGTCTTATGGTTCCTTTTTTCGCGATTTTCGAGCAACCGTTTTCACACAATGGACGCCCGGTATCACGCACGCGCCGTGTGTACAGAGATTTTAGAGCTCTTCGGTCGACCAACCGGTCTATGGGGAAAAGCATTAGTCTTTTGACAGGAAGGAATCGGTCACACTAAGAAAGCTTTCGCTTTAATAGAAAAACTTACAGAACTGTTAAGCGCTCTTTATGATGCAGTGAGTGCGGAAAATTAGCATTGAATTGTTAAAGAGATACGCCGGTCATGTGTGGGCAGCCATGTTTCACAGCTACTTTTGGTGTGGACGGCTCACAGAGCATCGCGCTTACATGGCACCGCTAAAATAATTTTATAACAAGGACAAGCGTCGCGTGGAAGGGAATTCTGTGTACAGTAATAACGTGGTGCCTATGGTGGCACATGTCCAGGGGAGCTGAAGTGTCCCCGCATTATTGTCATCATCATCACCCTTTTCCCTTTGCGACGTTTTCTTCGTCTTTCGCTTACTATGGCTGAAAGTCTTGGAAAATCGCCGCTGGTAGCCCTATAAATACACGCCATCAGTGGTAACGTGAATTATTCATCTAAGTGCTAGAACTCGTGTAATTATTGTGCTCAAATTTGTATTTTAGGGAAAAGTACCCGTCTGCAACACAAGTTACTGCGTCGAAGGCCCCAACCCATTTGGTAGGTTCCCCTCTAGTCAGCTACAATTACGGTTGCTGTGGTGGTGCACGGTTTCCGAGCTTGTCTTAACCATGGTTCGAATCCCACCTTGCGCAAAATTTACCCAATTTCTATATGCAACTCAAATAGTCACTTTGTTTACGGGACCTCCCTTAGGGATGTGGCGTCATTTTTAATCCTGCAAGCAGTCGTCCATTTTATGCCACATTAACTCTGGATTTTCGAGCGACTAAGACATTCACTTTAAAACACCCGCTCATGGAGATCCGCCGCTATCGCCATCTTTGCGGCCTTATGTTTATGGTAATACTTGAGGTGTCTTTTTGACAGACACTACCCCTCACATGCGGTCTCATTAACCACAACGTTATGATCCAGATGAGCATACGTTACCGTCCGGTGTGTAGCGCGTATACTGACGTGAAACAGATTTCCTGGTCTTGTCCTCGGACACAATTCCTGCATACGCACCTTTTACCATCCTGTACTCCATACACCTGAGAGAGCTGTACCGCCAGTCCACCGGATTTTCTCCTGTTCTTCTGATTTCGCTTCGCCCTGAAAATTGCCACGCGACTTACCCTCAAACCTTCGGAACTACAGTTTATGATCCATCCCGGCATACCAGCATCCTGCCTTCGGCAACCCGGACTTAAGTTACTTTAACTGTTGTTTTATTTAAGCCTGCAACCTAAAATCTCTGATGTATTGCGTGAGGTACAGAAAATCCTTGTGCCGTACACAGAATCGCACAGGAAATCAGAGCGCGCGCCAGGTAAGGAAAACAGCAGCACGCAAGTTGCTGCCGAACGCGCAGTACGAGCAGCCTTGAGGCGTGGATGTACCGACGGGGGCGAAGAGGTGGCTCCTGGCGATGACGCGAGAGCGGAAGGAGCTTCAAAGGGTAGTGGTTCAGTGTGCTGCACGTCAAGTGGTGATGGGCGGGGCGGCAAAGTTAAACGGGCTGTTCAACATCAGATTAAAAAAAATCCAACTACAGGCTTTCGCCTTAACCTGATTAGAAAGTTCAAAATATCCCCCTTACCTTCCGCGGTGGCCCAGTGGCTATGGCGTTGCGCTGCTGAGCCCGAGGACGCAGGATCGATTCCCGGCCGCGGCGGTCGCTTTTCTGATGGAGGCGAAAAGCAAAAAAAACGCCCGTGTGTTCGAGATTTCGGCGCACGTTAAAGATCCCCAGGTGGCCGAAATTAAATCCGGAGCCCTCCATTACGGCGCGCCCGATCGCCTGTGTAGCGTCTGCGCTTTAGACCTCGTAATCGATCCATTAAAATATCCCCCTTAACTTCACCACCCCTCTCCCTCCTCGCACGCGTCAGTATACTGGCCGGCACAGGAAGGTTTTTCTGCTTTTTGTTGCTACTAAGCGAAATGGGCAGTTTTTCCCGTAGTCGCAACGTTAGTGTGATCAATTCAGAAGTAACGTCTGTACTATACTTCTTGCACGCACCGAGCTGCCAAACGGCGTCATCTAAGATCGTGCAATCGCCTCTCTCATGACTCCCATAGATGACGGAGTGCCGGATAACGACGCCAAACCTTAGCCCGCACGTGGGCGCGCGATGAAGTTCCTCCCACCATCTGACGGGACCAGGCGGGAAAGACGAGCACCGCAGGACCCAATCCCGCCCACCCTCGCAACACTGTAGCAGCAAAATCGCAGCACGAACACCCACAGGATGACGCTAATGTAAACGAAATATGGTTATCCCGGATAGCGAAATAAAACGGGGGCCCGGAGAAGCGCATCATTGCCGCAAGTTCCATCAATCACTACCCGCGCGCGTATGCGTTGTCGAAGGCTGACAGAATGCCGCGGCATATAGGACGAGTGTCCGTGGAAGGTGACGAGATGAGTTCAGAGAAAGTTGTGAGCAGGCGGGTCTCAGCGGTGTGATCAGAGCCTACGCCTTTGCACAGCACACGCAGAATAGTGGCCGGGGCTATCTGGTTGATGACCGTGCACTCACGCGTCTTACCGCATCGGTTTTTGCGTGTCACTCCCATGTGGCTTGTCCGAGACTATTGAGATAGATTAGTCGCAGTTAATGCAGCGCACTAAATGCGCTTACAGGCCTTCAAACACCCATGCTAAGGGAAGAAAGAATATATGCAGTTCTAAAAGCAGAAAACCGACAAGGATGAAATCAATACGCTTAGGCTATAACACGCAGGTCACTAATGGCGGTGCGCATTTTTGAGGCTGACGTAAGGGTTACTTCGGTTAACCAACAAACCGACCGACCGACCGACCGACCGACCGACCGACCGACCGACCGACCGACCGACCAACCGACCAGCCAGCCAGCCAGCCAGCCAGCAAAACAAACAAACAAACAGACAGACAGACAGACAGACAGACAGACAGACAGACAGACAGACAGACAGACAGACAGACAGACAGACAGACAGACAGACAGACAGACAACAAATAAACAAACTAACGAACGAACAAACAAACAAACCAGAACACAAGCAAACAAACAAAAAACGGACAGCCAAACAAATACACGAGCAATGACACAAACAGACAGACAGACAGACAGACAGATGAACAACCAAACCAACAAACAAATCCACGTGGCTCTTGCTTAGCAAAACGGAGAAGCAAATATATTCAGGGACCCTATCCGCCTGCATCAGTACAAAAAGGGGACCGCTGTGCCTATACGCTGTTGTAAGTAAATGCTGGGACCGTTAGCCCGTTGGGGGAGGGTTCCGAGGGCAATTCGTCTTGCAACCGGGGGAATTCCGGACGGGCGGGGCCGTACGGGGTGCGCTCAGAATGCACCGCCACGCGCGTCCTCTGCCCTTGAAAATCGTTGTTCCGGCTACTTTGTACGTGCACACGGAAAGGAGGGTTGGATCTTGCGTACTGTTTGCCGAGGCTGTCATCGCTCATGCCATTATCGTTGTTGTTGTTGTTGCTGACGGTGACGACAGGACAAGTAGAGCGCCACTTGTTCATTTGTAACGCGTAGCGCGGAGCGTGGGAGAATTTTGTGCGTATTTCCTAGCTGTTTTGACTTTGTTTTCCTTGTTTACCGCACAGAGCTGCGATGATGGGTTGCGCGCCCAACGCTGTGGGACGGGCAAAAAAGCGCGCGACGGTGAAAACAGGCGAGGCGTTAAATCGAGTTTAAATGCCTTTCAAGGCACCACTTACGCTCGTTCCCTGCAGGCGTGGAAATAAATGTTGAGATGTTTTAAGCACTGAGAAGAAGATTCGCAGCTCTGCAACCCCTCCCCTCGTCTCTACGCCTTTTTTCCCCCTGACACAACCCTACTGCAAATGTACAAGCCCTTCAGACATCAAAAAATAAAAAGCAGTGGCTATGGGTTTCGAATGCCCGGATATTTTTCTGTTTTTATTTTTGAACAAATGTTCGTTTCGTGGAAGGTCTGCCACCGTATCGGGGAGATCTCTCCGAAAACCGGCCTTCGTCGCTTCCAGTATTAAACGGCGACTAAACCCCGTTCTTTTCCACTTATATCAGTTTTCAGGGTACTGGACGCGCATGGTTGACAGTCAGACGGTTCTATTGCATTCATTAATATCCCTTTTCGCGCCACCTCCTTCGACTGATTGCTCCCCACTTGTGAAAAGTGTTCGGTCAGTGGCTATGTCTCACTGAAAATTGGAGTTCGAAACAGAAAAAAAAAATCACTCTGCAAGAAAACGGTCCCTCCTTCCTGCGTGATGCAGCGATAAAAGGTGTCTTCTCCAGTCGTTGAATAGAACAGCAGGCATGCGAACCCATAAGAAAGGGCGCCCTGAGTCGTTATTGTATTTTTTTCCCGGCCAGCTACATTTTTTTTTTGCTCTTGAATATCGTCAGTTTCAGATAGCTGTTATTTACCTGGGATTCTGCCGTAGTGACATGACTGTTGGGGTGCGCGTGAGGGCACTGCAAGAGGTGCGGACATAGGGGCTTCGTCGATAACATAGCGAGCTGGCTGAGCTGGTGTCGTTTCATTTTGGACGGCCTACAGTGCTGCTCCATCGGTGCTTTTTACCTGTTTACTCTGTAAGCAATTCAAAAAAAAAAAAAAAAGAAACAAAACGTGTGGATGGACCCCCGTTGTATCGTGATGGCGAACCGGCCTCTACAATAATTTGCTCACATCAAACGTCCAAACAGCCTCTTTAAGCGTACCTAAATACGGTAGTTTTTAAGACTCCACGTCGTATTTGCTGTAAAAAACCCACCAGTGCTATGTAATTCGCACTCTTTCCAGCTTATCGACCCTCATAAGGAAATTCGCGTTTTGTTTGGAATTGTTCTCACCTCTACTTTCTTTCCCATGCACCCGCATCTTGAGGGAGTGGTGGGTCTGTATTTTTATCCATCCGGGCGAACTGCGAGAGCTCGCTGACTAACCAGAGCCTCTTTGCGCATGCGCCACTCACTTTGGAAGAGAGCAGTCTGTCCTTGTTTTCCACGAACTATCCAAAACGCCACAGCTCACTGACTATGGCTAGATTCCCTGTATTTATACTAATTACTATTCCTTGATTGATTGATTGATTGATTGATTGATTGATTGATTGATTGATTGATTGATTGATTGATTGATTGATTGATTGATTGATTGATTGATTGATTGATTGATTGATTGTAAAATCTAATGCGCCGATGCAGCACGGGCGATGAGGCGCGCCGTAGTGGAGGGCTCCGGATTAATTTTGACCACCTGGGGATCTTTAACGTGCGCCGAAATCTCGCACACACGGGCGTTTTTGCTTTTCGCCTCCATCAGAAAAGCTGCCGCCGCGGCCGGGAATCGAACTCGCGTCCTCGTGGTCAGCAGCACAACGCCTTAGCCACTGAGCCACGCTTTGGTTATGGTTGCCTGTAGACGTGGGAATAATTAACACTGAACATTGGTTCACAGGTCAGATCAAAGCGTCTGGCGGAGAGAGCTCCAAAGATAGCGATCGACTAGAATTATCATATCGTAGTAGCCACCACGGCGCTTTTTTAAAGTGAAGGTTTCTATGCCTCACCGATGGCGTTCGATGTCGCGCCAAAACGCACTTCAGGGAAATCCAACTGTACGCAATGGGTTTCACAAAAGGATGATGATGATGATAAACGAAGGCACATCAAGCGCCCCAAGAAATAAGAACGCTTCACATGGCCGGAATGGAACCTGGGCCCCCCGCGTTATGCAGCCGACGCCTATCTGATTCCATTCCGGCATTGTCGGAGCAGTTAGGACTTTCGACTTTGACTCAGCTTGCTTGGGAGAAAGCTTCCCGTTTAAACAATGTTTCTCTTAAGAAAGGAGCTTTGATGTTTCGGGACGCCCGTTTGAATGGGAACGTCGCAGCTTTGTTTGCACTCGTCGGTAGGGTTATCATTCTGGAAGACTGCATCACTGACCTTCGCTACCACGCGGTACTCCGCGCCACACAAGAGGCGGAGTCGCATGTTCCTGCGATTTCTACTCATGTAGTTTCGAAGCAAAACCAGCCGGGTTTTGGCTCGCAGCTCGCCAGGTACTACAGGACAAGGCGAGAGCAAAGAGCACCTCGCCATCGAAATTGAATAGGAAAAATTGCCACAGCCACCGAAGGATAAAAAAAAATCACGGGGGATGCTTAGGATTTTCTAAGAATGTGAAGTCGAAGCCTAGTTGGACTTGATTTGCTGTTGAATTTTCTGTTGAACTTTGCGGCCGCGCCCGATCCCCCCTTGACCAGCCGCTTGGACAGCCCACTCTGAAGCTCGCTGGCCATCGCCAGGAGCCTCCTGTTCGCCCCCGTCGGTGCCTTCACCTCTGAAGGCTGCTCATAGTGCACGTGCAGCAGCGGCCTATCCTCTTCCGGAGCTAATTTTCCCTTCCCGGCGCGCGGTCCCCTCCCTGCCAACTTCGAACCAAATAAAACGCTCACGGTCCCAACAGCACCTAAATTGAAGGACTACTTCACAAGGAGGGAACTGTCACAGCTCTCTGACACACTCACAAGACACCAAGCAACCCTAATAAGACAAGCTCAAACAGACACCTTGGACACTCCAGCTAGACTACACAAGATATGGGGAGATCCTGACACACCACCCCCTACTTGCTCCACCTGTAACGTCATACTCGACCAAGATCCCATCCTCTGGAACTGCACAACCCTATACAACACTACAAACACACCCAACAAAGGATGGCTGACCGCAATAAGCACCCCCGAAGAGCAAAGGCAACTGGCGGCGTACATCAGGCAGCGGCTTGAAGACGTCACCAGAGGTCCTCTGGAATGTGAGGACTAAGCAGGCCTGCGTGAATATATTTAATAAAAGCTTCCTCTCTCCTCACTCTCTCCTCTCCCTCCCTTCCTCCTCTCCTCTCTCTCCTCTACCTTCCTCGCTCTTCTCTCTCTCTCCCTCTCCTCCCTCTCTCTCTCTCTCCCTTTTACAGGCACCCTGCTCCGACGCTCGCGCTCCGAGTCTCTTTTCTATACTGTGTTCTCCACAACGTTTTCTTGTACTTCACATGTTCTATGAAGCATTAAGATCTAAGGCTTTCGCTCTATGTGGTTGAAATATCAGTGAAAATGAATTTGATATGTGTGCAACAGATGGTTCTTGAATTGCAGTTTTCAGTGCATTATTTAGGAGCGTATTGCAAAAAAAAGGGGGGAGACTGAATTAACGAGCGCAAGAAACAAAACTTGGATGTTTCTTATTTGCGATAAAGCGTACTTCCCATTTAATTAGCCTAATGAAACTTAACAGGACTACATTTTTATAGAAAGAGAAAAACGAAAACACGGGGCTCTCGTTTCACGGTGGCTTTGCCTAATCTGGTGATGCTGCTGGAAGGGCTTGTAGGCGCGGCGGCTTCGTGTCATTTGTATTAAAACTGCGACTTATAATTATCTATGCTCTCGGATGATGTAACGTCTCTTCCTGTTAGGTAGTCGTGTGAACAGTCCAACTTCATTGATATTATTTGGCGGTATACTTTCAGTAAATCACGATAAGACTGCTAATACCGCATTATGTTTAGTTCCGGTTAGTTGCTAATAGTGTTACTTCCTGCAGAACATTAATTGCGTATATTCTCGTTTGTTCCTTCGTATATCCTTAATGTAGCGCAACATGCATGTTTAGAGGTATCTGTGTTCTGCTCCCACTCTAATTGCACAGTGTTCGTGTTTCGCTCAGCCACGTTACAAATAATGTTTGTGGGTAAGTTTGAGTTTGTGACCTACCCTTTAACTGACAACGGTTGAAGCTGTGAATCGAAGACCGAATAATGTGAGTTGATGTCGGCAGAGTATTTGTGCCCCTGCGGGCTAACCCCAGCCTGGGACAACGCCTGATTTTAAATCGGAGGATGGCACAAGTCCATGCTTGTTTAAAAATCCGTCAACTCATGCCTTCTGCGCTATAAAATGCAAGCCTGGAAGTGCTTCTGCCCTGAATTTTGCATAAAATGCAATTGCTGCCAAGAATCTAATTAATTTCGCCAGCAAGCGAGTGCTTTCTAGTTTCTGGCTAATCTTTTAAAGTTTTTCTAGAAAAACTAGAGCCACATAGTCCAACGTTCTTCCATTTTCCCCCAAACAATAGCTGTAATCTAATGTAATAGTATCGACAAAAAATAAGCTCCAAATCGAAATTCAATTATTTTGCGCGCATTTACGAAATAATTGCATTTATGTTATTCAGATTCTTCTAGCTGCTTCAAACAAATCTTTTCAAACGCGCTCATTGGTGACCTCTTCATACAATACAAATAACTCTCGCCATGGACAGGAATTGTTGCCGTAGTTTGCGCCGCAATTATGAACCTCGCTGTCGTCAGCGGCATTATACCACGGGTCAAACTAAACTCGCTTTCAAGAAGGCAGCAGCGTTTTCGTTCATCTTTTCCCTGTAAGCAATCTTCTCTGCAAATTCTGGCTCGTTACCCCTACAACCATCGGGCGTCCTTGCGAATACGAGATCACGACGACGACACGCCTGCGCCGTGCAGTTCAACAACGCGAATCGTGCCACGCAAGCATTCTTTCCCGCATAACAAGCGAGCGCTGCGGAGGAAAAAGCTTCTCCAACGCTAGCCAAGATGTCTTTTGTTCAGGGCACACTCCATTAGATTTTGCATGCGTTTTCCGAATGCGCTGGAAGGGATGCAAGGCTACAGCCTCTTCCTCATTCTTAACTCGTACGATTACTTTGCTTCTTGTTCAGCCAGTAGCCGCCGTCTCTCCTCTTCGGTTGCCTCCATACGGTCTGTTGCGCAGGACCGAAAATGAATAGGCTCCCCCTATTACAACTCCCTCCAACCTCCCTCCCTGGGAATCCCAGAAAGCAGAGAAGGGAAGAGCGTCTGGTGATGAGGCAGCAAGAATAATGCTCTAAATTGTTCGGAGAAAAAGGGCCAGCGAGACCGCACGAAAGACGAGCAGCAGCCATTTAGGGTCACAATTAAGCGGCGACCTCCGCCCGCCCTCGACTTCAATCCTGTGTTCGCAAGAGCGTCGTTTGCGTCGCGGTTTCCGCCCCGCTAGCTCTTGCCGATGTTAATTCGGGAGTTGAAAAGGCTCCGCTTTATCCGAAAGTAGCCCTTCCGGCTTCCCCCCCTCGTCCTCCGCCATCCCACCCGACCCGATCCCTCGTCATTTCTATAGTCGGGTCATTTGTGAAGTGCTCCGGCAAGTGCAGAGGACGTTAACTCTAACAATGACGACCAAGAGACAAAGTGAACGTGGAACACGAGAGGCCGGGAGGAAACTGAAAGTTTGATTTCATCATCGAAGAAGAGCATTCATTGTGAGCGCCCTCCTTTTGGTGTCGAACATTTAAGCGGGAGTCGGAATGAGCAAAAACGCTGTCTGCTGCGGACAAGATTTCGAAAACGTTGTCTGCTGCGGACAAGACTGCTTCTCCTTGGAAGACTCGTCGTGGTCTTCTTCAATCCAGTCTATGATTTCATTAGCGTCTGTTTAAAGCCTCGAAAAGATTAGGGGGAGAGCGAAGGAAGTTTGCTTTTACTTTTCGTGCAGCCGCAAGCTCAAGGACATAATATTCTCATAGGCACAACGAAGAAATGATGAGTGCTCCGAGGCATTCGGGATTAGTTTGTGAGTAGTTGGAATTTGTGTGACATTTCATAGAGCGGTAAGTGAAGTGCATATCTCGTGAAGCATATTGGCGTGTCTGGTTAGCAAGACGTATACCAATCAATAGAGCCTTGTATTTCACCTGCTCGTTGATGTTTCTTGTGCCAACTCTAAAAAACTTTAAAATGTATGCGGAATGTGTTTAAGTGCTATTAACGCTGCCATAACTTGGAACACCTAACAGCCATGGCACACCCTAGAACGTAATTGCTGAGCACTGGCCAAACATAAATACGGGAGAGGACGTTGATTACTACGGATGTAAGAAGGGTAAGCTCTCACCAGTTATTGGTGCGTGTGATTAGATAAGATGCTTTCCTTTTTCCCTTCACAACAACTGGACATCACATCTGTCAGAAGCAATTAAAGAGGATTTGAAATTTTGCCCTAACATTAGTTCTGTACTGAAAACAGGCAAAATAGACTCGGAAATGACAACGTTTTTTATTACTTGTTAAGCGATAAAAGGTTTTGCGGCCATGCTGTGGATCTAGCACATAGCACGTACTGATAACGAGCTTGCTTGGCCTGTTTTCCCTAAGCCAG
Organism: Haemaphysalis longicornis; assembly: GCA_013339765.2. Classification (NCBI taxonomy): domain Eukaryota; kingdom Metazoa; phylum Arthropoda; class Arachnida; order Ixodida; family Ixodidae; genus Haemaphysalis; species Haemaphysalis longicornis. Next base: position 131,415,965 of record CM023450.1, on the reverse strand, counting down.
ACAAACTCAGTTTGCTGCTGCTAAGAACAACCAAACTAGAATGGACCAAATGACTGTAACGGGCCACCAAAACAGGAGCTACCAGGGGGAAATCATATAGACTAGATTTTCGCAAAACTTTACGATGGAAATCATATTTGCGCTTAACCTAAAAGGACTTGAACCACTTTCAAGCGCTTTAACAACTGTTTTTTTCGATGCAAACGAAAAATTACATAAAACAGCGCCCTGTCCACAGTGCTTCAGTGCTTGACAATTTTCCGTCGTAGTTCCGGCGCACTGAGTGAATTACGTCAAATAAGGAAGAGAGAAAATATGGGACACTCGCCGCGTCGGCGCAGAAGACATTTTGATTCGGTTAGCGTCGGCCGAATGGGATTTATCCTTTGAAAGAGTGACTCTCGAAGGCCCTTTCAAAAAGTAAACTTTTCCTTATCAGGCCGCCTGGAGGAGACGGAGCACTACGTCGGTATTAAATTAGAGTTCAGCAATTGAACTTTAAAAATGTCGCCCATTTCGAATCAACCGTCGCCTGGGGCGACGCACGTACGTCTCTGACAGCGGCCCACTTGACGGGGGCCTACGGGCGGCTGTTATCAAACTTAGATGAACGTCAAAAAGTGCGCCCGTCCTCAGTGCGTGTACTAGTGCCATTCCTCTGATACTTGTATTGAAGATGTCAGTTGAGAGCTAAGTGCGTGGGCAACGCTTTAGTCTGTCTTAGTCATGTGTTGTATACGTCTAGCGCACGGGGTCGCAATAGCCTACTATATCACGTTTACTTGTGTTGTATCACAGCCTTGTTTTTTGGGTACGTGGAGGACAACGTTGAATATTTCCCATGATATGCACGCTCCTCCTTCTGGCGAACAATATTTCACTAACGGAAGATCAATTGAACCACTGTTATTTTGTGACAGCCATTTCTGAATGAATGGATCTCTGCTCTCCTTGTCAGACGAGTCGGCTAAGGGAATCTATACCTAAAAAGAAGTGTCCAATTGACTGGCTGACCAACCGATCGATAAATAGTATGCTGAAGCGTACCCTGGGACGCAGGGTACGATTAAATTTAAGAACATAAGTCCGTAGTAATAGTATCGGGTCACCCCCAATAGTTTTGAATTCCGCGTCTCGTGATTACCTGGGCATCCAAGTGTACGAGCGTACTGCATACGATGGTGGCCACGTGAAGAATTTTATTGGAGACGAGAAGTACACAGTTAGAGGCGCGCTTCCGCAGAGTTGTTTGCCCAGTGTTGCTTGCACTTACCCTTTCAATTATCCCCATTTCTTTAAAGACAAAGTTATTTACGACACAGAAACACCAAACATCGATGAATAACAGTTGATTCTCATATTATTCACAACACACTGTAGTTGAGAAGGCCAGAATAGAAGTTTTCTTTGGATTGGGAAAACTTCTTTGGGGCCTGCGAATGAAGTCCTATTGCTAGGTCTTCTGCGAAGTTTTCTTTCTTGCTCTCCGTCTTGCGCAGCTGCTGCTTGACCAATTGTACGCCGTCCTGGGCCAGTCCGTTGGACCTCAAAAATCACAATTCCAATTGTATGCACAAACACGTAACGAGCCACAATATCTTTGAAAATTTTCTTACACAAACTATCACTGCGAAGTGGTAATTCATGAATTGCAGAGGTCTCTTTCATGTGCTAAAATTACGGAAAATTAAGCGTCATAGGCAAGGTTAAAGCGCGTTCTCGGCGCGTTTCGGTGCAAGTGCGTTTCGGCGCAAGAAGTGGGCTTGGCTACAATCCCGATGAACGTTTCCACGGAGTAACGGCTTGGTTACAGCGGGTGTTTGTAGCCAACCAATGACCCACAAACAGCTCCGCTGGTCAGCCATCCTCATAGAGTGGATGGGCACGAATTTTCTCTATTACGAGCAGGGTTCACTGTGCAAGACACAATGTGGGAAATCTGGCTTGCAAAAACCAAGCATACATTGGTATACCCCTGCAACGTTTTTTTCACATGTTCTTTTCTTGCCCTATATCGGTTCTCCGTGTCGTTAAGATACAGACGCAAAAACAATGATCAGGGATCGGAGCAAAAAAAAATAATAATAAAGTTATTTAAAGGGACACTGAAGTGATATGTAAACATTGCGGGATTACTAGCGCAAATTGTAGTCCGGAGTCCCCAGGCCATGTTTCGACCACTCTAGGCGCGTTTACGCGATTTTATTTAGTAGAAAAACTAATTCGAAAATGCTGTCCTCCTCTCTTTACGCTCGCCCATTTTCTGTGGCGTTTTCGTGTGACGTCAGGAGGGGATGAGCTGGCAATTGGCTGCGCTACTGCACGGCTCCCCGGCCTTCAGACAGAGTGAGTCGGCCCAGCGTTTCGTCCGCCGGCTGCCGGCGGGTAGTCGCAATCAAGGAGGTTAAAAAAAATTGCTTGGTCGCAATTCGTTCGCTTAGTTGAAACGAAGCCAGGACACGTTTGTGAATGGAAGAATGTGCCTTTCTTTACTTGGTTTGTTTGTACACTGTATCTAGCTCCAAGTCAAGGTCGCTTCACACAAGCGCTGCACAAGCGCACATGCGACGCTTCGCTGACTGGTACGCCAGTAGGAAAATATAAGGCCTCTTGAAGGCGGGAGGAGAGTCAGCGAAGTCAATATAGGTACTAAGGAAATAAAATCAACTGATATTTTTACCGTACAGCGTAAAACTAGGGCGCGGGAAGCACTTTTTTGCGCTGGGCGAACAAGCACAGCGGTCAGCAGCACGACTACGCATCTGCGAACGCTTTTCCGTCTACGAAATGCAATTGCTAGACGTGAGCTACTGTGGAAACTCGGGCGACGCTTACTGCACGAGCGCAGTACAACAAATAGTCACCTAAGCTGCTTGAAATGCCAAAACTAAATAAAAGTGTAAACCGGTTGTACAATATATACCCTATATTAGCATGGCTTTCGCATCCCGCTCCGTGGCTCAGTGGTCTGGGGCGCCAGGTATGTCAGCAGAGTGTTTTGCAAGTCACGAGTTCGAATCCCCGCTGGTACGTGCTTTGTTTTTTTGCAAGTTAACTTTTTTGTTTTCCGCCGATGTTTTCTATATTGAGTTCACCTTTTTTTTGGGCCGCAACGTTCATGGCTACACGAACTAGTTCACAAAACGCGCGCAGGCTGGCACTGGCGCGCTAGCGAGTTCTCGTTGGCGTGCTGTTGCCATAAGCACCGACTGCTTGCGGCAGTGGGCACAGGCCAGAATGAACAGCCCTTGGCCTGGTGCGAACACGCTTTTTACGATACAGGCATGAGGAGGCAAGCTCCAAATATGGGGGGAAAAACGCATGACATTTGGGCGTCTGCGGGTACGCGGAGGGCGTTCATGCACTGCGTAGGTCTCGGCTAGTGAATGCTACGACTACAAGCCGTCCTGGGAGGCTTATCTTGTGCATTTTACAGCCGACAACATGGCAGAAGCGTGGTACGATGATTACTGAGATATTCAGAATGCCCATCCAACAACGCCATTGGTTATGTTTTACAGAACCGAAACCGAAACCGAAACTTGTTTGATTGCTAACCTTGGGCATCGTCCAATCACGGCGCCCCTCCTCCCAACGTCACAGCCTTAGTTGGTGCGGCCGCCGCAAACCGCGCATGGTAGTTTTTCTTCTTTCGCGCTTTGTAAAATAATTACCGATTTGTCAACCGGATAAACGATGAAAAGTGTGCTAATTTCAGCCAGTCTACGCAGTGCAAGCAAAAACGGGAGTTTGACAAATTCACTTCAGTGTCCCTTTAATATTTACGTCTACAAATACAAGCAAATGCGGCACTGCCTACGTCACGCCCGAAGCCTCCGAGCATGACGACGAAACGCGGGGACCCTCACACCCTGCGATTGGCTAAGCTTGCAATATTTTGTATATGCAATTGCATCGACCAAATCAGCCTAAGTAACGGTTTAGTTCGTATTTTTTTCTTTAAAGGAAGCATAGAACCTCACCGGTTATAGTAACAAGGGCATACACTACTGCCCGCTTCGAGTGCTTGTGTGCCCTTTCAAGTAACTTTCAAGCCGTGTGTATACGATGAGTAGCTTTCTATGTTATCAGCTTCGCCCGATGTCCGGCGTCTGCGAGCTTCACTAAAATGCATGCAAATCGTTCCGTCTGCGTTCCATATGATGATGTCTATGCTCGGCGGATATCAGTGTCGACGCCAGAAGTGGCGTATCCGGCGAGCGTCGCAAAACGGACGGCAGATTCGATGTTTTCAGTCCGCGTCTCGACGTTCGGGGACGTGCTTTCGCGCTGGGAAGTGACGTTCCGCCCACCGAAACGCAACCACACTTTTTTTTTTTTCTAGCAGCAATCGGCTGCCATGAGACAAATTCAACCAAGGTATTTTGCGGGCGAAGCTCCTCTTGCTCGGGCCCTCTCCCGGCCGTACACGGCAGAATGATGTTGACTGTGGCAGGATCCCCCTAGGGATTGGCCAACCAAAGATTGGACGAAGAGGTCAAAACGTTCAACGCGTTCGTTGCTACCCAACAAGGAGGAGAGGAAGAAGAAGAGGTTGTCGTTCGTCGCCTGCGAGCTCAAGACTCTTGCTCGGGCCCTGTCCCGTCCCTCGTTGCTGCCGTACACGGCGGAATGATGATGATTGTGGCAGGATCCCCTAGGGATTGGCCAACCAAAGATTGACCGAAGAGGTCAAAACGTTGAACGCGTTCGTTGCTACCCAACAAGGAGGAGAGGAAGAAGAAAAACTCCCACCTCCCCTCGTGGGAACCCCTGTGTAGATGCGACGCATAGGCGGAGCGCCGAAGGGACCGCGTTTTATAGCGCGCATAACGTTGATCTGGAGGGACTGCGTAAGCCGGTCCCAGTCGATGACGACGTTGGCGTACTTGTAAAGCGGCGTGGACTCTAGGTGTTTGAGCCAAGCGTGATGTTGCTTCGCCGGAGAACGGCACACCGGGTTATATGCGCAGCGCGCCCGAAGGAGAGGAAAACCGCGGAAGAGAGAGTACTGCACATGCGCCGGCCCCAGGGCGTCTGCCGCGGCTATGACGCAACGTGCCGCGGCTATGACGCAAAACAATCCAACACAATCCAATCCAATCCAAATCCAACCCAACCCAATCCAAGCCAAGCCAAGCCAAGCCAAGCCAATCCAATCGAATCCAATCCAATGCCCCTCGCGAGAGAGTGGTTCGGCGCTATCGGAAGAGGAGAGGGGGTGAGCGGCCGGAGAGGCGCAGCTGGCCTCGGCGAGGAGGATGGGGGAGGGGTGGACAACGGCCGACGACAACGACGACGACGACGACGCCGGAGGGACAATGGCGAGTGAATCAGATGCTCTGCATCTAAAAAAGGTTGTCGTTCGTCGCCTGCGAGCTCAAAACACGTACCGGGGGTGCGCGACACAAGACGCTCTGCAGAAGGTGACGGCCAAGGTGGCTAAAATGTCACACCGAATCCGCCAACTTACCCATGGAGATTTTCATCGTCCCAAACAAGCCCTACATAATCACCACAAACATCGACGCTCGTCGACGGGCTTGTCAACGGAGCGTCGGAAAGCTTGACGTGTCGAGTCTTTATATGATGTGTGTGCGAATGTTGCATGGTTTTACAAACCGATAAGCATTTTAGCTTCGCCCCTCTCATCATCATTCACTTCGTGGAGATGGCGGGATTTTTATTAAAAAGCTGTTACCAAAAACAATTCCTTGGCCGGCATCGGGAATATCGCGACTGTGCGATAGCTTTTTTTTTGGTTAAACGAGGGAGCTCTGGTTTAATTTCTTGTAGTATTAGTATTTCGGGGCTCATCTGCAAGATCAATTCGGGAGGAACAAACATTATCACGGCCAGAATATCTGAAAAACGACAAAAACTACGTACACACATATATACTAATTGACGCCCAGGCTGGCATGGCTGGACCTTCACAATGTCGGTAGTTCGACCCCGCGGAGGCCTGTTTTTTTTTTTTTTTTCGGTGTGAGCATCTGAAGAATTCTTTTTTTAAAAATCACTATATGCGACTTTTTCTCGACCTTCTGTGTATCCACAAGTAGAGTTCGCGTCAAGCTCAGTAAGAAGGCAGCGCTCATACAATCACTCGGGGCATTCTTCAACGTAAATCTTGTTATGAACAGCCGCGCTGTTAACCAAAAATAGCTTGAAGGGCATGGTAGGGTTCAGACAAGTAAGCCTAGCAAAACACATCGCTGCAGCGACTGGCAGGCGAATTCGACGGTCTTCGCTTTCTACTCGTCGGCGTTGTATCGGCGCGGTTGTCGCGGTATCGCCGAACGACGCCGTCAAGACGCGCGGAAAGGAGCTTGCCAGGACAGACAACCATGGTTTCAAAACTTCTGGAAAGCGCCGTTTTTCGCTGCCCTCATTGGTCCTGCGATGCGTCGTCATCGGGGAGAGTGGGAAACGAGCAGCAGCCCCCCCGGCTTTCGAGAGAGGGAGCAACATTAAATTTGCTTGTAAATGTAAATTTAAAAATGAAATAACTCACCTTTCTGCACGGACCTTGATAATACTTTTTGTATCTATATCTGCATGACACGGAGAACAGACGTAAAGAATGGAAAATATCTCAAAGAAAAGCGTTGCAGGGGTCCTTTAAAATTGGCTTCACTTGTAAACTCATATGCATTGCTCAGAAGAAATCGTTGGGGGGTTGGGCAAAATACGCCATTTCACATCCAAACATGAAGCGCCGGAGGCGAACAGGTGGCCGAAGGAAGAGGGTGTGCCGAAGTGAGGAAGAGGGAAGCGGTTTTTCTCGGTGTACGCACGCAAAAAAAGAAAAGAAAACGGTGGGGTTAGCCTATAACAGCTTCGCTGTGAAAACTGCAAAATGCATTTCGACTCTCTGATGTTCGGCGTGGCACAGATAGTATAATGTATTGTTACACTCTGAAAAGAGCCACACAAATCTAGGATTAGCATTGCGCGAGCTCTCATATAGTTTCCAGCCATTGGGATAGTTTGGTATAGACTTTTTTGTCCATCAGTTTTAAAGCGCCTTTTCCAATGAGCACATCATTTAGATATTTCCGTTCTTTAATTAGCTGGAGCATCTATACCCTGGCGGCTGACATCATCAGTGCCTTGTAAATATTTCGAATTCTTACGTACACGACTGCCACTCTTATGTGTGTTAGTTTTTTACGCATGCGCATCACACTCTTCTACTCACTCAAATGTGTAGAAGGTGCCAACCCCGTGGCTACTCTTATATTATACTGTGCTTACCCGGCCCCAAACGCGCCAATCTACTGGCTGGCGAAAATACGTAAGCTTTAATTCTCGGCTTTAATCATGGCTCCTGATTGACTTCACACTGCTTTAATTCACTCATTGATTTAGATGATTCGCCATTCGAAGAAGCCTTCGTTTAGCAGTGCTTGGATCACAACCTGGGTGGAGCACGGGCTGTAGACCTGGTGAGCAGTCAAGGAAAGTCGCCTCGTGGAAGAAACGCGAGCCGATGACAAGGCTTCTGCAACATCTGCACCAGCCCCTGCATCTATCCGTTCATAACTCCCGAACGAATATATACCTCGCACGCTTGCCGCCTTATCTCTACATTTTTCGATGGTTTTGTTCGCATTGTTACACTAATACGATAACACAATTCCAGGCAGGTTTAATGCGTGCGATTCTATGCCGTTCACTCCTCAGAATCGGTCAGCCCCGGCATGATCTCTGCCTTGCTCGTCAAGACAACTGCGCCGTTTCCTCGCATAATGGATCTTTCTTCCTCCATCATCATTCCGAGCCTAAACGCACGACCCGAACAGCTAGCACATCATTTTTGGGGACTGCTTAACGCGTGAGCCCGGAGAGGAAAAAAAAAAAAAAAGCCAGGGGATTATGCACGCACCATTTTCCCCCTGGGCTCTAAACGCGTTGAACCACTCACCCCCCGAGATAACTTCATTTTGTACTTTGGTGTCTACTTTGCTCTTTTGTTGGTTTTAATTCTTTCTCTGCCAGATTTTGCTTGATTTTCCTTGCCCAGTGAAAACCACTTGCAATCGCTTCCATTCCTTCTATCGCTTTCGCAGCTGCTGTCGTTCTACACATGGTCCGCGTAAAATACGCACCATCTTAGAACATCCATAAACTGGGTGTCTCCTTTAAGGTTGCTGCATGTTTGGCGGTGCACCGCCAAACTGCACCGCCAAACATGCAGCATATACGTTTCATGAAAACAACTATCGTGGAGTGACGAAGGACCGCTTCAAAGAGCTCCAGTTACAACGTTTCAGTGATGTTTGTTTTAAAACGCAGAGGTAAGAAAAGAAAACGCGGCAGAGCAAGGCGAGGCTTCTAGACGCAAGACTGCCTCGAAACTGCGCAAACGGGACGAGCTTCCCAATGTCTACATATGTACTCAGCCTATTATTTCCGCGTGGTGCACAAATTTTTCACCCGGAATAAAACGTCACCCGAGCGACCTATATAACAACTCCGGCTCTAATGGCCTTAAACGCCATATTCTTGGCCTCTAGCTTTCCTATCACATCTTTCTGCGGGAACTAGACTGTTATGGTCCTCATTTTTTTTGTACCGCTATTCCAGAGGGCGTGGTAGCAACGAACACGCGAAAGAGATCTCAATATGCTCCCACACGTCAACAAAACCTACCGAGCGAGGGACTATCCTTCTGACGTGTGTCTTCGCGCGCCTAAGAGTTTCCGAGCTTCACAATATGGACGAATAACTCGCTGTGTGCACTTCCCACCTCGAAAGAAAAAATAAAATAAAAAAGCACCAAACAAACTGGTGCCTACATTTCACGTACCCAGAACGTTTGACGCTGTTTATAGAGAGACACCATTTGGAAAAGTGAATTTCATCTTCTTCAAGTGGCGCCCCGTTGACGCCCCTTGGGAAGCCACAACGATATCGCGAAACGAGCTATCTGCGGGCTGCTTCCGAAAGAGAGTCAGCAGCGCGCACTTTTTAACTTCACGCTTTCTTGAACAATGTTCTTGGCTTCTTTGGGCCCCTTGTGAAATGCGCTTATTTTCCTGTTATTCCTTTTGCTTCGGGTTGTTTATTGCTTTATTTGGTTAGTTATTTTGACACGCGCATGCAACCGCTAGAGGTGACGCTGCTAGACCCCAACGGGGCGAAGTGGATGCTCCAAAGCTTTCCGGGCGGCCACCGCCGGTATCGGTTGAAAAGTCATCGAGTCCACACCCTCTGCGTAGTTTAATCGCAAAAAAAAAGCTGCAATATCAAGTCGATGGATCAATTCCCAGACCAGAGCTTCGCAACGCAAAACAATGAAGGCTTGCACTACGGAAGCTTCCCAGTTGAAATGCTGACACTTGACTGCCTCGTCCCATGCTCACTGCTGCCTTTCCAGCGGCGCCATGTGCGAGCGCAGGCGCGGTTCGAACCTGTACTCACCCTGCCAAATACCGAGGTTCTGTTGGACACTCACGCTCAACCAACAGGAGATTCGCTTGTCCGAATCACGAACCGCAGCGAGTAAGGGGGCTGCGTGTGACTTTGTTTCATCGCTAGTGAATGCTACATAACGTGAGAAAAAATCCCGGGCCATCTCCACTAACGTGAAACCTGGGGAGGGGCGAATAATGCAGTGTATAAGTGTATTCTTGGCGCCTTGGCGTTTTTGCCAACGGAGATGCAACCGTTGAGGGTAGAGGTATACAGTTTTTCTGTAAAAGTATCTTTGAAGCACGAAGCTGTAGCTCTAGCGCGAGGCGTAAAAGAGTATCCCGGTGGAGTGGAGTGGAATCACCTTTATTGAGCTTGCAAAACTCGCGTACGCGTGCGCGCACGCTAGTCGACCGGGCCTAGGTCACCGTCGGGGGGACATCCTGGCTTGGTTTCTTCTCCCCCACATGCGGGGTGTCGTAAGCCTGCTTGTTTTTTTAGTACGCGTTACGAAGCGCTCCAGCGCGAGGCGTAAACGAGTGTCCCGGTGTTTTTTTAGTGCGTGTTATGTTCTAGCGCGAGGCGTAAGCGTCGTTCCTGGTGTTTTAGTGCCGTGACTACATGAGAAGACGATTACAACGACGACGGACGACGACAGGAGACATCAACAGCCCCAGCCTTTAAGTGGCTTCGCCCCTAAGAGAAAACGCTTCTACTGCGGCGTCAAAAATGGGCCTGAGTTCTGCCCGTTTTATGATAAAGTGCGATGCGTGCGTGGCAACAAGTGAAATTTTGTCCGTTCGTGGATACATTCATGCGTTCATTCTTAGCCACGCAACTTCACCCCGATGGTCATAATCATCATCAAGACTAGCTCTTCCCTAATGGGAGGAGTGGAATTAGGAGTAGAGGAACAACCCACACAACTGGAAGTGGCGGACGGTATATACGTCCTTACGAAGGACATTGCAAGAAAGGCAGCATAGCGTATATTCAGCAGTGACATCTTGCATGAGGGACAGTAAGGGGTCAACTGGAGAAATGACGGACAGAACCATGATTAATGTCCTGAGACAGGACAATGGCGAGTCATCCGGGGACTGAGGGGGAGTATGTCTGTGTCCCTGTGCTCCCGTCTTTCCGCCTGGCGTGTGCGCTTCTTGAGTTTTTTCTTTTCATCACATGTCGTATTCGATGCCTTTCCCAATTCCTGCGAAATAAGTGTTAATCATAAATGTTTACAACCATCGCCATGACGTGCTGTATATTTTAGAGCGAAAGCTCTACTACGCCGTGTATCACAAGGTCATTCATCGCGTCGCAATGACCTTGAGTCGCTGAACTGCAAGTGTAGCACGTGTGACGTCGAGCCACGTGATCCACTACGGAGAGGCGTCGCAGCTGCGCTCGCTCGGAGCCTCGACGCTGCAGTACCACGTGACTAGGCGAAAGTTTTACGGCTGCTTTGCCGGCGCTTGGCCGCTCAGTGTCGCCATTCTGTACGTGCGCCACAAGCACCAGTTTATTCTTCAATTTTAGTAGCTGAAGCCACCATTGCTAACTATTTCACTCTGGACCGTCTTCGTCAGCATTCAAGAAAAACAAAGAAAGAAGGAAAGGAGAAAGAAGAAAGAAGAAAGAAAGAAAGAAAGAAAGAAAGAAAGAAAGAAAGAAAGAAAGAAAGAAAGAAAGAAAGAAACACCCCCATCAAATTTTGAATAATGCCTAACTTTCAGGAAACACTTTGGGCATAGTCTTTCCGAACCCATTTTCTTGATTCTTTTATATCACAGTTGTGGTCAGCCAGCAAGGAGCTTACTATGGTGGCAATTAATCCGGCATACACGAACACGATATATTGAAATACATAAGCGAAATATGCGTGTAGAAGTGCCGACTGCGTGACAAGCGCGTCGGCAAAATCCCGCCTGCATTGCCCGGCTGCCGATTCTTCCGATTATAGGGAACATAATGCCTCGTCGAACGCGTACAATGTGTGATGCACGCGCAAGACAAATCGATTGGCGAACAGAGGGCGGGGTCATCTTTCATCTCGTTACCGAACTGGCTCGGTCCTGCACATGTAACCGGAAAGTCGCCGGCTATCCGTCGCCCGGCTGTAAATTCCCCTCCCCCGCTCACGTTCTGTCCTAACGCTCGCTGCGCCCGAGAATAGTAGTACCCATTACGCGCGGCCTGATTTATCTTCCCTACTTACTCGGCGAGCGAGCATGCGGCACGTTTTGGCGAAACATTTGTTAGGCCTACTCCAATTGCGACTCCCTTCTCTTTCTCGGTGGCATGACCCTTTCTGGCTGTCTTGTTTAACTCCGGGCTTCGAACGATTAACCTTTTCTTTGTGTATCTAGTTTCGTTGGACTCACTGTACGCGAGAAGTTCGAGAAGATCGCCTTGTTTTACTTATCCTCCCCGCGCTTTTTCTATCACCATTACGAAATAGACCATTTTTGGCGGGCGAATGTACGCGCGAATTTTCTGCCCTTTTCTTGTTTCGTTCTCTTTCTCTCTGTTTTGGAGCAGTGACGTACTGCTCCGACCAACTCGCAAGCACTGGAGGGATGGGGGTAAGACGTTCCCCCTTTTTTTTCATCCCTTTGCAGCCTACTCCGATGCCCGCTTCACCCCGTCACGAAATCGGGATGGAATAGGTCTCTTCACTGGCAAAGATAAAGCGTCAAATAAGACTAAAGGCGTGGATGTGAAAGAAATAGGCATAAAGAGGACAGAACGGAAAGAGCGGGAAAGGCTGCAGAACATGGGAAACGAAGGGTGCACCAATGAACGGGTGTCCGCACGCCGACGAACAAGAAAAAAAGGGGTAAAACTAGAGAAACAGACGTTACTTGGAGCACAAAACGATGTGGGTGGAGTTGAGGGTGGGGGAGGTGAAACGAAGAAAAACGGGAGTGGAGAGAAGGTTTGTCCAAGTACATGTGTTTTCTGCCGTTCTATTCAGCGTACCCCTTTGCTCCTTCTGTTTCCCCTTTTTTCCGGAGACGGGTCGTCCGTCCCAGGGCCCGCCGGGCGAGGACGCGGGATTGCCAACTCCCTGTTTTTTGTTCTAATCTTACGTACTTCTTTTCGGTGTTATCGTGTACTTTTTGTTGCTGTTCTTCGTTCGCGAAGAGAAGGTCTTCCTCAATTTGGAATAGGATTGGGGACCTAAACCCCTTCTTCACTGCGACTGCTCCCACTGTCGCTTTCCGCGCAGGGGGAAGGACAGGCGAGTTACGACGACGACGACGACGACGACAATTTCGTTACTCGGTTCGTCCGTCCCGCTGCCGCCGCCGCTTTTGTTCGGGTGGCGCTTTTGTCTCCCCGTTTTCATGGCTCCGCGCAGATTTTTGTTCTCGACGCGATCGCCGCCAGAGGCTATTTTTTCTCCGCTCATCCCACCACCCCCCAGGTTTTTCTTTGTCGTCGTTGTTTGCGCCCCTTATTGCTGCGGGAGAAACCTATTCTCGTTGCGTTATTTTTCTCCTTGTCTAGCGCGTTTCGCCGGAAAGAAGAAAAATGGCTTGGATTTTGCTCAGCAGCCAGTGCCTGACTGCGTCCTCCAGCAAAACACTTCGCGTTGTCGTCTTTTACTCCTTTCAGCGGCGTTTCGGTAAAGTTCCCCGAGCGTTTTTCGGCCCCCGGGCCTCACTGTGCGCGAAGAATTGTCGGCGTTGCGACAGCGCGACTTTAGGGGACGTTGACGCACCGGCTGGAGTGACGCCGGCCCATGCGAGATGCCAAGAGAAGTACACCGCCCTGTTTTCCCGCCGTGTGTCGACAGCAGCAGTGACAGATGGGGCAGAGCATACCGAAGGGCGCCAAACTCTTCTTCGCCGAATAGCGCGCATTACGAGCGACGTGTGAATCCTCGTTTAGGGTCGCCTGTCGGCTTTCCTTCGACATACAGAGCGGCGTGCAGGAAAGGCGTTGACGAGACTACGCGCGTGCAGCCCACGCGTTGCTATAGAAGATTTACGGAAACCATTAGTCGCGGTGTAGGGCCTCCGTGCGTCAAGGTGGCGCGGTAAATACAATTCATGCCTATAGAAGGATAAATACTAGCACGGAATATCATGGGTTTTCTTTATCTCTCTCTCTCTCTCTTACCCCACAAACACGCACGCACGCACCCACACACCCACACACCCACACACACGCACACACACACACGCACACACACACACACACACACACACACACACACACACACACACACATACATACACACACCTGTCCGTCCATCCTCCGTCTGCCCATTTATCCGGGGTAGACGTAAGATTTACTACCAGAGGGTTAGAAACAAGCTACATTAGCCCGAAAGATGGAAAGGATGTCAACTTTGGCTACTGTATGCCTTATAACCACGCCCACGCTTGGTGATAGTTCGCAATAAGCTGCGATAAAACGGGGCACGTCTATATTGAACACCTAGCCCGGCTGTGTCAAGAAAAATAAAAGAAAGAGGACAAGAGGACATCACCGATAACAATACTCCCCAATGCAAGAGAGAGAGAGAGAGAGAGAGAGAATTTTTATGCAGAGTAAGAGCTGATGTTGGGGCAGGGGCAGGCGCCCGCCCGGTGAGGGGCATCCTATTCGAACTTCGAAGTAGCCCTGGGTTTCACTGGCCGTCCAATCCAGCTCCTCACCCCCAGCTGGCCCGCCACTGCTCTTAGGTTGGGTGGGGATTAGGGCTTAGGAACGGGATGTGTCAGCATCCCGATGCCTTGTGGGAGAAAGTGCAGGGCAGGGGGCAGAATGATTCGAGTGTGTGTGTTAAGGTGTTTTCACTTTTTAATATATTCAGACAAACAATTTCAGACACACGTGCACAGTGACTGACGACCATGTCGCCATCTCTTAGCCGGGGCAGACAGACGTTCGGTTATGTAGCTCTGTGCTCCCAGTCATAGTACCAGTGCGCAGCTTCACCGCACATACCTTACCGATGATGTCATCGGCCAATCGAGTATACGGTGGGCTACTCTGGCGTCCTCCCATAGCGGGTAAACCCCTGTGGAGGACGCCTCGTGCGGCACTCTTTGATTCTTTCCCATTTCTATCCCCACCCCTTCTCCTCTTCCGCTTTCATCCTCGCGCTCTTTCCGCTATCACCGTCATTCACTATCCGCTGTGCTCTACGTGCGCTCTCTTCCATTCTCCCCTGTGCTGCCCGTTCGCTCTGTTACGCTGACGTCGCTGAATACAAGAACGGGAGTTTTAGAGAGAGAGAGAGACAGGGAGGGAGGGAGGAAGGGAGGGGAGGGAGGGAGGGAGGGAGGGAGGGAGGGAAGAGAGAGAGAGAGAGATAAATAACATTTATTGAAAGAGCTCCCCCTTATGGGGCGGTGGCGGCTGCCCACAGGGCCGCAGCGACCTGGAGGCCTCGGGAGGTGACTAGGATAAAAAATTCAATGTGAGCTGAACTGAGAACAGACGTAGTCGAGGTCTTCAGTCCAAAGCTCCACTGATGCGGCCAGCCATCTTCGCCCTTTCCGCTAACTGCTCGCGTGAGGGGCGTTGAGGATGTGGGTTTCTCTGGCATTTGCAGACAATGCGGTAGACTGCGGCTGGGGCTTGGTAGTGAACACTGAGGGGGCCGTAGAAGGAGGATGGAGGGCGTGTAGGCGTGTTGGGTGTGGGTAAGTGGTTGCTTAGACTTGTCTCAGAATTCACCAGCACCACCACCATCTTCACCATCATGATCATCATTATCATCGCCATCAGCCTGTCTACGCCCACTGCAGGGCAAAGGCCTCTCCCATTAATCTCCAATTACTCCGGTCCTGTGCTAACTGCGACCAATTCCTCCCCGCAAACTTCTTGATCTCATCTGCCCACCTAACTTTCTGCCGCCCCCTGCCATGCTTGCCTTCTCTAGGGATCCACTCTGTTACCCTTAATGACCAACGGTTATCTTGCCTTCGCATTACATGCCCTACCCATGTCCATTTATTCTTCTTAATTTCTACTAATATGTCCTTAACACGCGTTTGTTCCCTGACCCACTCCACTCTCTTCTTGTCCCTTAATGTTACACCTATCTTCCGTTCCATTCATTGCCCGCTGAGTCGTTCTCAATTTAAATTGAACCCTCTTGAACCGTGGGTGAGTACCGGTAAGATGTAGCTGTCATACACTTTCTTCTTCAGGGACAATGATAGGCAGCCATTCAGTATCTGAGAATGTCTGCCGAATGCACTCCACCCCATTTTTATCCTTCTAATTATCTCTGCCTCATGGTTGGGATCCGGGGTCACTACTTGGCCTAAGTAGATATATTCGCTTACCACTTCCCCTGCCTCGCCACCTATCTCAAAAAGCAATTAATTTCTAATTTATTAATGAATAACTTTAATGAAAATAACATGTAGAAAACTAAGGTAATGCTCAATAGTCTCGGGAGTAGAACAGCGGCCTCAGAATTACTTGTTATTTCGGGGCCTTATCGCTGACTGAAGGGTACACGCTCTAAAAAGGACCGCACATTGTTCTCTTGTTTTTATTCTTTGTTATAGGTAAGTGTCGCCCATCCGACGATATTTCCACAGAGGGATTTGATTGTAGGGTTTAACGCACCGACGCAACGCAGGCGATGAGCCGCGCTGTAGTGGAGGGCTCCGGATTAATTTTGACCACCTGGGGATCTTTAACGTGCGCCGAAATATCTAACACACGGGCGTTTTTGCTTTTCGCGCGACCTCGTGCTCAGCAGCACAACGCTTTAGCCGCTGAGCCACTGCGGCGCGTTCCACAGAGGGAATCAAACGAATGAGACACATTTCCACTTTTCTACCAAGCATTCCACGCGTTCTGCGCAAATATATTTCGTTTCCAGCATACGCTTCGCCATAAGGGCGTAGAAGCTGTCTCCTCATGGCCTAAAATGTCCTCGCCAGAGCGCGTGTGCCTCCCAAAAAAACGGAAGCATTCGCTTCTATATATGAGTGCACGCATCTCCAGTTGCGCCAATTCCAAGTGTTTTGCATAAAAATGAATATCGCAACGGGCCAGCCGATGGCGATGACAGCTACGCACACTTTCGCAAATATGAGTGCTTCTTCGTTCGTGTCATATGACTCGGAACGAGGCGCGAAAGCCGGAATTCGTTTCAGACGTGTCGCGCTAAGACGACGACAACGCGCCGCGGCCGCACTTGGGAGATAGTTCGACGGAAAGTGCTCGAGGCAACTCGCGTTCACGCGTACGGAGCCTAAGCGACGCACGCCAAGCTTCGGCCCATCGTGTCTCGACTTCTTCGCCGAGAGCTCTAAGTGCAGCGCAGTCGCACAGCACGCCGGCGGCCACGAACGTTTATATCGCGCGCAATATTTCGCCGTCGGAGATTCGCGAAACGTCGTCTCTTTCCTGCATGTTCAGTGCTTTCTATTGTAGGCCAATTCGCGGAAGCATTAGACCCGTGGTGCGTAGAAATGCTAGCGTTTGAGTCAGCGTGTAAAGGAATAAGCAAGGCAAAAACAAAATAAAGGCATTAAAGGTAATTTCTACGCATTCTTTGGAATGTACGACGACGGATGCCGTCAAAAAGTTTTGCCATCGGGGTTTACGGCCATCGCGAAGTACTCTTAGAAATCGGCGTATACCCAGGCGTGCGTTGGTTGAAGCAGCCGTAAGTCATCGGCGTATTTCGTGCTAAAAGGCGCGAAATGAGCGTAAATTTTAGGCACCAAAGTTTTTGATGCGGTAATCCAAGCACCAAGGAATAGTGGACGCAAATCGAGAGTGAAAACTGTGCCTGAGGATGCGCATATGTTACAACATTCGAATACATTAGGCGTATCCGCGCACAGTTGCGAGTTTTCGAACTCCAAATCGTATATGCTTAAAGTTCTAAGTGGAAAATGCGGGTGGGAATGCGTCGAAAGCATTTCTCATGCCAATGCATCCGTTTGAGAATGGTTGCCTCGTTCCCATTTGCTGAACTTGCAAAATGTCGCAGAGTTTCGCAAGATTCCGTCACTAGCTGTAAGCAACGACTCCTCGTACCTATATTAACGCCTGAAAGGTTACTCCAGCAGATAAAGGTTGGACGGGGACACATCGTGACGGTTGATTTGGTGCCTCAGGTGCGGGGAATCTACTCTCGACTTCTGATTGATTGACTGATTCTGGGGTTTAAAGTACCGACGCAACGCAGGCGATGAGGCGCGCAGTAGTGGAGGGCGCCGGATTAATTTTGACCACCTGGGGATCTTTAACGTGCACCGAAATCTCGAACACACGGGCGTTTTTTTGCCTTTCGCCTCCATCAGAAAAGCTGCCGCCGCGGCCGGGAGTCGAACCCATACCCTCGCGCTCAGCAGCGCAACACCACAGCCACTGAGCCATCGCGGCGGGTTGCTGTAGACTTCTCCTGAACAGCAAAAAAGTACAGGTGTACAACACAGCTGATGTAAATCGACCCAAATTTGACGAATACTCGAGCGCTGAGGAAAGATGAACCGAAAGTGTCGTGCACTTTTGTGTTACCAAGGACACTGCGGCTCTGCCACCAAGCCACGTACGCTCCAGCTGATTTAGACGCACATAATGATAGCAGTAGTTGGGCTTCCAGTTCTAAAAGATCCGTAACCGTGACCATCAACTGCAAGACTGGTCTCACAGCCTGACATACAACTCGGTCATGCACGCCAGCGCGCTGCCAGTGCACCACATATGAGGAGGCGCCCATGAAAAAGCCGTGTACGCATGCGACAAACGTCATCGCAGCGCTTGGTCTCCGTCCTCTTGCTGTGTTGAGGGTCGCAGCAATCAGTGGACTTTAACTAAAAGAAAAAGTGCGCGCCAATCCACCCTGTGAAGGTGGTTGTAAAGCAAAGCTGTAAACGACACCCACAACGATTACCCATGCGACGTCACTTGAATTCACACACGTGGTTCTACAAAGAGTGAAACCAGATACAAGTGAAATGCGTTTAACCACACCCTTCATTACTTCAAAGAGATATTCTTTGCTAAGGTTAAATCAATGCATAATCCATGAACGGTGGTTGGTTGAGTTGTATTGGTGAAGCACATGAGTGGACACTCTTTTTTTTTATAAAATTAAAGGAAGCTCAAACCTGGTGTTAGACGATCTCACTTCTCCGTCTATGCTGCCACCCACGGTGGCGACGATCGTCGGCAGAGATTGAAGAGAAGTGAGATGCCATGCGTTGGTGTGAGCTTCCTTTATATATTTAATAACTCCTAGCACATGCGCAAGGGGCGCGCACGGCCGCTACACGTGCCTTCGGCGGAGCTCACAGCGTCACAAGACGTCGCGTGAGCCTATCACATGGCTTTCCTCTCAAACGCAGGGGGTAAATCCGCAGATGTGCTTGGTGAGAGCACCGTCTGTCTCCCCCGTCTCCACGTTGGCTTGTAGCTCAACCGGTAAGACAACGGGCTCTCGTTCGGTTTCTCTATTCGTTCCAAGTTTGATACCTGGAAGTGCCAGTAACTTCTTTTATTTGTTCGCGGGAGTTTTCTGTTGACACCAACGGTCGCGAAAAAACCTTTGGGGGTTTAGGTGCAAAGCTTCGCTTTAAAAATGAGTATTTATGCTTTTACCATTTCTGAGGCAACTCTGACCTACAACTTATGACAGAGGTGGAACGTCTAAACCTTGCCACAAGCAGCAAGCGATATGCGACGTATCACAACATTTTGCCGCTAGGTCTGACCGCTAACGGATCACTGACTCCCCGGCAATCGGTGGGTCGCTGGTTAGCGACCACTGTTGACCAACCCACCGGCAGGTCATTAGTAATTTACAAGTCAAGTTACTGTTCGGTGACCAGCCAGCAGTGTTGTACGCATTCCTCTAAAACAGGAACGAAAGCTCGTTCCAAGTTCCTTCCCAGTTGTGAAACGAGTTCCCGTTACAAGTTCCTTTATTGCGAAAGGAACGCGTTCCAGTTCCACTTCGAACATTGGAGCGTGTCGTTACAGTGATGTTACATTTCATTTTTATATTAAAATATGGTGTCCGATTCGTGAGGCGAAATAAAGTGAGAAATTTACAGAACACATCGAACTGCGTCGATTCCTACTTTGGAATGTAATGGTGCATTGGTGTCTGATAGTCGCGAGAAAGCTACATGCTTCAATGCGTTTTTAGTTCCGTTTTTACTGAACGGCGGCCTGGTACTGATAACTTTCAGATTTGGCTTCCTTTGTGCTGAACCCATGGGTGATGCTGAGTGTGATATGCGCGGAATCGAGCAGCTGCTTTTACGTTTGAAACCGTCCAGTGCCATGGGGCCCGATGAATTACCTACTGCAGCGTTGCTATCGTCATGTGCAGCCGTGTTATCAAAATATTTTCCAATTCTTTTTTCGAGGTCACTGAAAGAAGGAGTTCTACCAGATGACTGGAAACTTGCAAACGTTGCGCCGTTGCACAAATCGGGACCACGTAGCCTCGTACCCAATTATAGGCCTGTTTCTTTGACGAGTGTAGTATGTAAGGTGTTCGAGCACGTGCTTTTCACTCGAATTATTAACCACTTAAATTCGTTCTCGCTGCTTAGCCCGCAACAGCATGGTTTTCGAGCTGGATTTTCTTGTGTGACGCAACTAACAGAATTAACTCATGGTATGGCTGGTGCATTGGATCAAGGTTTCTCTGTAGACTGTATTTTTCTTGATTTAGCCAAGGCGTTTGACGTTGTTCCTCAATCACTCCTCCCAGAAAAACTGGCGTGGTGTAACATAAACCCTGAAATTGTTCGTTGGATACTAGAGTACTTGAACTGCCGGAAGCAGCGTGTTGTTGTAAATGGTCAGCAGTCTGAAGATGTCGATGTAAGTTCGGGAGTACCGCAGGGTTCTGTTTTGGGCCCACTATTATTTTTAATTTTCATGAATGATATTTGTAACGGTATTTCTTCTAAAATACGATTGTTTGCAGATGACTGTGTATTATAAAGAATTAGTAATCACTTCGACGACTGCACCACGCTTCAACATGATCTTAATAGTCTATTTGATTGGTGTACTAAAACTTGGGGAATGCAGATAAACCTACAGAAATCTGTGTACATGTGCTTCACGAAAAATAAAACGCCTCATGTTTATTCCTATACCATTAATGGTACATGTCTTAACCAAACGTTCGAACATAAATATCTTGGTGTGTAGCTTACCTCGGACCTGTCTTGGCGCCATCATGTAAATTATGTGTGTGCGAAAGCTTGTCGTATTTTGGGCTTCCTACGTCGCAACGCGAAACGTTTTCCAGTGAAGACTAAAAAGTTGCTGTACAAGACCAATGTTCGCCCCATACTCGAGTTTGCTTGTACGGTATGGGATCCACGTTTCAAATCTGATATCGAGAAACTAGAAAGAGTTCAAAACTTCGCTACTCGCTTTGTTCTTAAAGATTACTCAAGGAATTTCAGTGTATCTACAGCTAAGCACAGCCTAGGTAGGGATTCGCTTCAGCATCGTAGGAGAGTACTCAGACTAAAATTTTTTCACAATATATTTCATTACAAAACAGGGATAGACAAAAGTTGTTATTTAATGAGTTCATACTACGTTTCACTAAGGACAGATCACTCCTGTAAAATAAAGAAATAAGTTGTAGAACGGAATTGTTTAAGCATTCTTTTTTCCCCAAAACTATTAGTGAAAGGAATAAGTTACCCAGAAATATTGTGACAATTACGTATTATGATGTATTTTCGTGTTCTTTGTAGTGTATCTTCGTTGAACATGCCGGGTTTTAGCTTGTCATTGTGCTTTAAGTGATATTTCTGTTCTGCCTGTATTTTCTATGGACTTTTACTTTCCTCCCCCCCCCCCCCCACTGTAATGCCTTGATAAGGCGCTGTGGGTACTATGATAATAAATAATAAATAAAATAAATAAAAATAAATAAATAAATATTATAGCAATATGAACAACCCCGGCCACATTTCATTTGGAGATAAAAAGAGTCCAAAGAAACGCTCCTAGTCGATTTTTTTCTGGGAGCACCCGACAAACTCCAGACATGTCTAACTGTGTTTTTGGTGGTCGTCTATTATAAGTGCAACACATATGACGCTTTCCACTTCGGTCTTACAAATGCGCAGTAAGGTTACTGCGCTTCAGATATGCGAATAGAAAGTTACTCCCATGCAGGAACATAATTAAATTTCTTGCATAACAAACACGTCGAAAGGAACATTACAAAGGCATTTAATGAATGCTGATTGAATGTTAAAGTTTATTTAAAATACCTTACAGGCCCCTTTGCAGGGCATTTAGTAAGGGGGTTACAAAAGTGAAGCTCTGCGGATCATACAGCACAAATTTGGGAGTAAGAAGACACAGCAGAACAAGTAACGACCACGAGGTTCGCAATCCAAGTTTAAGTCGGAAGCAGATAACAAGAAAAATTAGCAGTGACTTAGCTCGACTATGCCAGGATATACGTAGCGTGAATTAAGGTTCAGCTGGTTATTCATAGCTTTCCTGGTTGTCTGGATTAGCTTGCAATACTATCATGCTTACTGCTGCTTCAATGACACACACACACGGTATACGCATGATGTGACAAATGTATATTTATTAAGCGGCTCCGGTGCAGCGTCACCAATCACCCCAGAGATAAGCTGGTACCACAGAAGAACGCCGGTACCACAGGTGAACCCGGCCACCCCTGGCATAATCATCAAGTGGACCGGGCCGCCACGTGCTGAACGGAGGTCGGCGAAGACGCTGGGCGCGTGGGGTGCGTGAGTCACGCCGGGCAGCGTGCGACGTTCTGTGCGCCGTGAGACGTTGCTGCTCCTCGCGCATGTGCAGCACGGCTCTCCTGGAGCCACGCGAAACTGCTCAACCTCGGCCAGTGTAGCTCACACTACAAAAAAATAAAAGCGAACAGCGTAGTCACACACGAAATCTACGCACAAGAATTACAAAGTATGCCGAACACAATCAGGGTAGTAGATCAAGGAAACAACCTAAGATAGAAAGTATGTGGACGCGACGCATAAATCAGTTGGGGTGGTTAGAAATACACATAACGGAAAATCGCAGGAAATAACAAGGAGCCTATTCACGTGCGTAAAAAAGCATTTACACTATAAAAATATATTCGGACACAAAGTGCGACACTAAAAAGTAAAAAAAAAACAATCACAAATAAATAAAAAGTAATGAGAAAACAAGAAAACACGTGCCGTGGTACAGAGACGACAGATTCTTTGGTTCTTCAAGCAGAAAAAAGTTAAGTACATGGCAGAGTTACAGGATGTGGCAGAAGAGAAAAAAAATATAGAATGTGTAAAAAAAAATGCCCGAATGCATAGTCGCAACTAAGTAGAGTCCCTTGTTTGAACTCAGCAAGGGTTGCATCTTGATGTTGGAGTCAGACAGACGAACCCGTTTTTTCATCAACACTTCGTTGGCAATGTTGCAGAACCGTTCCACGGAAGCGCTTGAGGGTGCTGACGTGTTGTACATGAAGAAAAGTTGGTTCAGCTCCTCGAAGTTCTTCATCTGCGACAGCGGGTAGTCCACTGGGTATCAGCAGTTGGGTACCCGCGACAGCTAATCCTGTGCCTCGGCTGGAAGGGTTTGCTGCCCGAAGGAAAAGAAATGCTCGGGAGTGGCCGATGTGGCAAATTCTGCGCTGGGAGGCTAGGTCACCGCGGCCAGCACTGTCTTTATGTTGTTGGTCGCCTTGTCTCGCATAGGGAGATCCATGGCATAGGGAGAAGGATCCGTCTGGGATCCGATAGCTTAAACCTCGGGATTAAGGAACTGGCGACAACGAGCTCGCGCTTTCCTTTAAGGGGTCTAAACCTGCAATCCCGAGTAATTTCCGGTGACCCGGTGACCCTGCAATCCCGGTGACCCTTCGAATGGCGTCACAGTGAGAGCAACTCCCTCGACAAAAACGAACCCGCGGCTCCCTCACACTAATGTGGTAATTACCCCTGACAATATACGGTGGTTTCACAAGGCAAATGCAACGCCGCTCGGACTTAGACAACTTTTCCCCGGCGGGGAACAATTCTATCGGCCAGGCGCGCATCCTGGCCTCCCCAGACAAACGATGAGAAGGAAAAGAATTCTCGAGGATACGCTATTCACCCGTCGAACGCGGCGTAAGCTCAAGCGGCATGAAAGCAAGCACAAATTCGGCCTGCTGCGTGGTTATTCTTCTGCCTTTGACCTTCGAGGAAGCACGTTCCGCTGAAGGGCGGGCAAGTTTGCCAGCTTAAAGGAATGGGAAACACAGTAGCGACTTGTGGATTTTTGTACTCGATATTTGGCATCAAAAAACAGCCCATTCCTAGCGATGTAACGTTTGGAGAGGGAACGCCGTTCCTGCCGTTCCTTCAAAAACCTAACGAGTTACCTTTACAGTTCCATCGACCCTTAATGGCGTTCCTCCATTCTTCCAAAAATGAACTAGTTCCAGAAACGCCGTTCCGTACAACACTGCCAGCCAGTCACCTATGGTGACCACATTGTGGCCGACCTATTCATCACCCCGGCGTCACCAGTGCGTCGCGTGATGCATGGCTGGAAGGAGCAGTAAAGGGGGAGGGGAAGTGCAGGAGGACAGAATAAGGGCGAGAGGGAGAAAAGAAGATATGAGGGGTAGGTGACGTGGTGGCGGGTAAGGATAGTAGGTGAGCTGGAAGAAGGAAGGCAATGCGCAGGAGAAGGAATGAACTGGAGGAGGGGGATAGACAGCGAAACCTGTACCGAGGCCTACGTGAGCAAAGTGAGCACGCTAATTTTAGAAGTAGCAAACAAGGGACTCCCAAAATACGCTGTCCCTTTTTGCTTGGCGATACGAAAGCGGATGTATGCCAGGTCTAAGTAACCGAGAGAAGAAGGGAAACACGGGGAATGATGATGGTTATGATAATGAGAAGAAACGTTCGACAATGGGACCCTAATGCTTTCGCAATCACTATATCGTACGGAGTTCTTACCTGTCCTGGAAGTTTTTTGTTTGTCGCTTTGATAAGTCGTTGAGCTGCTACGCTCGGCCCAGAAGCGAGTTGCATTCGTTCCAAAAAGAAAGGCGACTTTGGCTCGAGTACCCAGAATATTCTCTCCATTCGCGACGCCCCTTCAGTACAGACGAAGCGCTATTCATAAGCAATGAAACCTGCCATTGTGGCCGACCACTCCAGCAATTTCGGGCCACTTTGCTTTCGTTTATGCCAGATTGACTGCGAACAGAATGCGGCGATGCCCAGCTCCGATCGCAATGACTGATGTGTTCTAGTTAAGGGGAAAACGAGTAGTGTAAGCGATTTCGCGTCAGGCTAGCACCGACACAAAACGGAAAGGAAAGGAGAGAAAGATAGATAAAAAAAAATCTCACATCGCTCCAACGATGCCACAGATGGGTGACCAAATTAAACGACATGTGTCGTTCGACCAGCCGAGAAGCCGTTTCCTTCGACAACAGCCCCGTAGTGCTAACACTTTTAAAAAGCCTACCAAAGAAACGTCTTTCTAAGAGCAAAGCGTGTCAACGACGTCGGAGCCGGTCTTCTACATCGCTACATTACGTCAGAAAGCCCGTACCCGCCCCAGAAAGCCGGCCACGCCTCTTACCCCCCTCCACCCCGTTTGCTCACCGGACCATGCTACACGTAAAGCGCCGGAGAACTACGACGCCTCGCCGTGACGACGGCACGTTCCTAATGTGCCCGGACAAGCATGCGGAGGGCACCACTTAGCGCCGCTGCAGCCGCCAACGCGGCCGCCGCCGCCGCCGCTGGCAGCGTCGGAGTGTAACGACGTCGCCACCGACGTGACAACAAAGCCTTCAGGCCGCCCTTGCACATGTAATAACTAGCCGCAATCGCTTGCTTGAAAGCAACTTCAATAGATCAATGGAAGGGTGTTGAAATTCACTGACTTCGTAAGAGCGACAGAAGAAACACTGGTGCGGGGATGTTCCCAGAGTCCGCGCTAAGACATCGACTATGACGACGCTGCAGGCGCTGGCTTCTCGATTTTCACGGGCCACCGGACGAGGCTCGCTTCTTTGCGGCGCTGGATCAGGCGCAAACAAACAGTGCCTCCCGTTGCTCCATCCTCTAGCGGGATGATGCCAAATGGCCCGTGGACGTTTGGGCGGACAACACATTTCGGCGGCAGCCTTGGCTGCTATGACTCATCTCGTAAATGCAGTGAAGGCTTCCTATAGAGGCGCTTCTCTCTCTTTCTCCGCGACATCTTTTCTCTGCCAGCTTTGAACAGATGTAGGCGTCCGACTCACTGAGTTCTTCGTCTGTTTCATTACAGTCATAGAGTAGGTGGCGCTTTTTACGTGGCAGGGTATTTGGTATGTTCACCACGTATGGAGTGAGTGTTCAGTCGCAGATCTGTGCGTTTGCGAGAAAACCTTTCGTCGATTGATTAATTATGAGGTTTAACGCGCCGACGCTACGCAGGCGATGAGCGCGCCGTAGTGGAGGGCTCCGGATTAATTTTGAACGCACGGAGGTATTTAACATGTGCCGAAATATCGAACTTACGGGTGTTTTTGCTTGTCGCCTTCATCAGAAAAGAGGCCGCCGCGGTAGAAAATCGAACCCGCGTCCTAGGGTTCAGCAGCACAACGTCATAGCCACTGAGCCACCGCGGCGGGTAAAAAATAACCTTTCGTCGAAACTGTTTGGTCGTCTCATGGGACAGTCACTACTTGGTGCTGTTTCAATGGCGACACTATACATGTTAAAAAAGAGAAAAACAGCCTAAAGCCAAAAGTACTCGTGCAGTAGTCTCGCATGCAACTGGTGTTCGCTAAAGCACGTTCGAAACGATCGACTCAGTGACTTATCACGCTGTGATCTCCTTTGAAACTGAGAAAATAAGGTGTGCTGACGCTTTAGACGTACCAGGTGGGAGTGAGGTTGCTTGAAGGCTGAACCAAACTAACAAAGAAATATTACTTTCCCTGGATAAGACGTGATTGGTTAGTAGAACGTGAGCTGTGGCTCTGTGCAGCAGCATTCATTAGCTTCCTCTTTCGTCGAGCAACACTGGCAGGGTCCTATGTACTCGCAGTAAGAAAGAGGGGTGGTTCATTCCGTTTCTCACATTAGTAAGAAGTGGCATGACCCTACGGGACTTGGTATTTTCTATACTTAGGCGACGGACACTGAAGAGTCTGACACTAGTAGCCTCGCTATAAAATTTAATGGTACCTTAGCAAAAACCGACTATGCAGATCTAGCAAAGCTTTTGTCTGTAGAAATTAAGTGAGCGAAGTAGTGAACTTCTTATGATTGTTTCTGGCCACTAACTATGTCACGGTGTGTCTCTTTATGGTGTCTACAGCCCCGAACAGATTCCAGCTTGAGGGAATGCGCCGAGCTAGGGGTAGCATGATGATAACAAGAATTTGGGGGCTAGTAGACCACGCTGGAGCACGCTACGATGGGAGTAGTACACCACTATACAACGTACAGTATACAGATACTGTATACATACTACTGCATGTAGGTAGGTGCCACGGAGTTGAACTTGAATGTGCGGTGCAACAAAACACTTTACAGATACTGTCAAAACGATGGGGACCATGCAACAGTACGAGGGTGCGTTCTCGCGGACACCTTACGGCGGAATGGGAGCTGGCAGACGCCCCGGGAAGTGACAAATGCGCAGATACGCACAGATTAGAGTTAGCTCATAGCACGTCATTTGATGAACATGTGTCGGGACACAATAGCAATTAATGACACTTGATTACGGCGAATGATAAGTTAATAATGATTAATGCGTGACTCATAGTAAAACACGTTTAGTTAAATGGGATTAAAGTGAGTTAAGATAGATTAAGGCGTATTAATGATTGATTCATCATCATCATCATCAGCCTGATAGTTTCCACTGCAGGGCAAAGGCTCAGGATTACCTGACGCGCCTCCCTCACCTGAGGGACACTCGCTAGGACTGAGCCTCGTCAGAAATAAAGTTATTCTCTCTCTCCTCTCTCCCTAAAGGTCTCCAGCCACGTTTATCGAGTGCTAGCTGAGTCCATCCTATCCCCTCAAGATTTTCGTATCTCATCTCTCCGAATGAATTGCAAAGCACCCTTCCGTACTGGACAAGCAGAGTGATTGATAATGACTAGTAAGGAGGGATTAAGGTGGATCAAGATGGGTTGAGGTGGATAGAATGAATAAAGTTGAAATAATGATTAATTTGTAATTGATAGCAGTGATTAGTAGGGTGGGAATAAAGTAAATTAATGTGGATTAAGATGGGTTACGGTGGATTAAGATGGGTTAAGGAGAGCAGTAAAATACGCATAAGGAAGGGCATCAGACAAGGAGACACAATCTTTCCAATGTTATTCACAGCATGTTTGCAAGAAGTATTCAGAACGTTGGATTGGGAACAGGTGGGAGTAAGGGTTAATGGAGAATACCTCAGTAACCCCAGATAAGGCAATGAAATACTGGAAGAAGTCCAACCACCTTGGACAAGCTGTCATGGCTGATCTAAACCACGAGGAATGGATTCGGCATAAAACTGGTGTGGGCTGGGGGTGCATTCGGCCTGCATTGGGGGTGCAATAGTGGACTGCCGAGCTGTTTTTGAAAAAAGTGGTACGCAATCATCTTACTGCCGTTGATGACTTATGGTACAGTAAGTAATCGTCTTGCTAAACACCTCGAAAGGAAGCTCGGACTAGCGCAACGAGCCATGCTAAGAAGGACGATAGGAGGGACGCTTGGGGATGAGGGAGTGGCATGGGGATTCGGGTGGAAGACGGCATAGCCCATATTATGATAAAGAAGTGGACTTGGGCCGACTACGTAATGCGGAAAACTGACAACAGGTGGACCACCCGCTGGTGACAGGCTGTCTACCGAGAGACAGAACTATGGAGAAAGGTCGAGACAGTTAACTCGATGAAGAGATGAAATGAGAACGGGGGCAAAGAACGGGTTCGGGCATCGTAGGATATCTGAGCGGGTAAATGGATAAAATGGATAAAATAGGGAAAGTTCAATAAAATTCAACAATGGGCCATATTCATACGATCAATTAGGTGATAGAGAAGTGCGCGGAGTATACTGAACTCCTATATATAGCATTCATAAATTATGAGAAAGCATTTGACTCGGTCGAAACCCTAGCAGTCATTCAGGCATTACGGAACCAGGGGGTAGATGAGCATTATGTAAAAATACTAGAGGATATCTACAATGGTCCACAGCTACCATCATCCTCCATAAGCAGAGCAGTAAAATACCTATAAGGAAGGGCGTCAGACAAGGAGACACAATCTCCCCAATGTTATTCACAGCATGTTTGCAAGAAGTATTCAGAACATTGGATTGGGAACAGGTGGGAGTAAGGGTTAATGGAGAATACCTCAGTAACCTCAGATTTGCTGATGACGTTACCTTGCTAAGTAACTCGGCGGACGAATTGCAAAGCTGCTTTCGCACGGGGAAAACAGAGTAGAACCGGGGCCGAAAATTTATATGCAGAAAACTAAATTAATCATCAATAACCTAGGGAAAGCACAGCGGTTTGAGATAGGTGGCGAGGCAGCGGAAGTGGTAAGCGAATATATCTACTTAGGCCATGTTGTGACCCCGGATCCCAACCATGAGGCAGAGGTAATTAGAAGGATAAGAATGGGGTGGAGTGCATTCGGCAGGCATTCTCAGATAATGAATGGCAGCCTACCATTGTGCCTGAAGAAGAAAGTGTATGACAGCTGCATCTTACCGGTACTCACCTACGGGGCAGAAACTTGGAGGCTCACTAAGAGGGTTCAACTTAAATTGAGAACGACTCAGCGGGCAATGGAACGGAAGATGATAGGTGTAACATTAAGGGACAAGAAGAGGGCGGAGTGGGTCAGGGAACAAACGCGTGTTAAGGATATATTAGGGGAAATTAAGAAGAAGAAATGGACGTGGGCAGGGGCTTGTAATGCGAAGGCAAGATAACCGTCGTTCATTAGGGGAAAAAGAGTGGATCCCCAGAGAACGCAAGAGTGGCAGGGGGTGGCAGAGAGTTAGATGGGCAGTTTGCGGGGATAAATTGGTCGCAGTTAGCACAGGACCGGGATAATTGGAGATTAATGAAAGAGGCCTTTGCCCTGCAGTGGGCCTAGATAGGGCTGGTGATGATGATGAAGTGGGTTAAGCCGGAATAATATGGATTAAAGATGATTAAATAGCGTGGTTGCTGTGCCTACAGGTGAGTGTGCATATAAAATGTTCCCGTCACAACAGTACGCCCTTCAAAACACGTAAGCAGACTTAAGTGCCTAGAGAAATTTTACATCGTTCGCCATGGCGAGAGCCTGTCTGCTAGTTGGTTACCATCTCCCTCTTTTAACCCCGGAAGACAGCGCGACCGTAGGTGTCGCCGACCTGAGGGCGGTCCCGCACGCTCAATTGCGGGACCTATACTTACAAAAAATTAGCAGGCGTTTAAGCTGCGCCTTTAAGCGTGGAACGCAATACCGTTATCGTGCTCGGCGATGAGGAAGACTGTAGTGCGCGGGCAGACAAGCCAGAGATATACGGCAGCGCATCGATAACACGCGTATCAGGAATGAGCGCGCGCTACGGCGCATACTGACGCAGAGCGCCTGCGCTGGGCAGGTGCCAGTGGCGGTCGATGTAGGCGACGTGTAGTTCGTCACCTCACTTCGGAACGAAAACCGACCCATTTATACTTCAACGCCTTTGACGTAACGCGCCGTACCCCCGACGCATGCCCATAAGTTAGGGTTTCCTGCATGGATTTCGGAAATTTTACTCTTGCGAAACACAGCTCGCTGAGTTTGCGCACGACATTCTAGTTAACATGGGTAACAACCTTCAAAGGAACGCCATTTTCTTACACTTTAGCAAAGGCATTTGCATCGCGTTCCACAAAACCAACTACTCTCAAAATTAACTTACCTCGGTTTGCCTGCAAACATAGTAAATTGGATTCAGGACTTCCGTACAGGCCGCATGCAATTCACGTTCGCCGATAACAACCAACCACCGCTCACAGCTGTTACATTGTGGGTACCACAGTGCGCCAGTGTATCACCACTTTTATTTATCTAATATATATAAACGATCTGCCAACTAACATAAAAAGTAAACTAAGACTTTTTGCCAACGATTGTGTCCTCTACTCTGCAATTAAAAGCTCCGACGATAACAGAACCCTACAAGATGAACTTAACACTATCGCATTATGGTGCAATAAATGGCTTATGCCCCTTAACTTATTGAAATGCAAAGTAATCTCATTCTCTCGTAAACGCATCATCACTCACCACACTTACAATAATTATGCTGTTCCCATATGCGCTGTAACATCGTATAAATACTTAGCGCTTCACATGACACCATCATTATTATGGGAATTACACATCTACACAATCTGTTCCGAAGCATCAAAAACACTTCGTTACCTCCGACAAAATCTGAAACCCGCGGCCATATAGAAATAATGAAACTTGCTTATCTAACATTCGTGCTAGCAAAACTTAAATACGCGTCATCAATCTGGCATCCGCCACACGCATATTTGGCCACTAACCTAGAATCTATACAAAATCGTTCAGCTCGCTTTATCGCCTCCCAATACTCCTCCGGTACCAGCGTCACAGCTTTAAAACTGTTCATTTCCCTTCCGTCACTTGTATCGCGCCGTCATATCGAACGTTTGTGTTTCCTTCGTGGGGCGTACTATTCATCCGAAATCAAGGCACGAACTATTAAAACCATCCCGCCGCACGTCAGCACGCCTAAATCACAACCACCCAATAGCACACTTGCCCGTCCGAACATCAGCATTCTCAAATTCATTCTTTCCCAATGCAATACCCTTTTGGAATTAGCTACCTGACAATACAGTATGTATCATGCACTGACCGCGCATCTTTTCGAAAGAAATTGTGCGACCATTATCACAACTCCTATGGCATCAATGCTGATTCATACGACTTACCAGTTTGAACCTGTGCAATCGCTCTTGCTTGTCTTTATTTTTTTCTGTGCTTTTTTCTTTGTGTTTTTAGTGTTGTAACTCCACCTGTGTATTCGGTTTGAGTTTTCTCTTATCTGCCTTTTTTGTTGTTGTTAGTTGTGCTGCCTGATGCATGTCATCCACTGTTTTGTTGTTGTTTTTTTTTTTGATGCCCAGTTGTATATATCTTATACTTATTCATTGTCTTCCCTATATGTATTTGCCCCCTCCACCCCTTTATGTAATGCCTTCGGGCCCTTAAGGAACTAATAAATGAAATGAAATGAAATGAAACAGTGCATCAGCCTGCAGCAGGCTCAGTGCCTCGGCGCAAGCACAGGATGGGCGAGGCTGGCGTTGCCTGCAGTCGCCGGTGCGATATGAAGTATCACGGCCGGGCTAGAGCGGCGGCGGGCTCACGCCGCGGCTCTGGCCCGGCCGTGGCAACATGTCGCATTTCGCAACGGCTGCCGCCAGGACGCGCCATCTGCTGGGGCCATGCTTTACGATCCCGGGAATGTCAGTGAGCGCTGCAAGAGGTGCTACGGGATTATCCACGTGCCCTTGGTGCTCCACGTTAAATGAAGTTGGTTTACCACATCTTGGCGAATTGTACCTCAGTATTCGTTAAACGCAAATCGTTGTGTTGGTGGATGTGTACCTCTCCGATACGGGCCCCTTTTTAGAGAAAATGCCTTCCGACAAATCATGAAATAAGGAACACTCGCAACGTCTGTGCACAGCTCATAATTCGTTCTGAAACTGAACAATGCGGCCAGAAGTTAAGCGAAGAAGTTGTTAAGTGCCTTTAAAAAACGTGCCAAAGTGATCGAAAAGCGCTGGCGGATCGAGGAGTGTGAATAAGGTGACGTTTAACGGCGCAATCGACAGTATCGATAGTTAGATCACAATATAATTATTAAAAATTAATAATGATTGCTGCATATATACTATCAGTCATATACTGCGGCTAGCCTACTATGGTTAAACAACTTAAGCAGTGTTGTACACGTTCCTCTAAAACAGGAACGAAAACTCGTTCCTCGTTCCTTCCCAATTTTGAAACGAGTTCCCGTTACAAGTTCCTTTATTGCGAAAGGAACGCGTTCCAGTTCCACTTCGAACATTGGAACGTATTGTTACATTAACGTTACAGTTCATTTTTTAAATTAAAATATGGTGTCGGATTCGTGAGGGAAATAAAGTGCGAAATTTAAAACTCACTTTGAACTGCGTAATTATAGGAATATGAGCACCGCCGGCCGCAGTTTATCTAGAAATCCAAAGAAACGCTTCTAGACGATTTTTTAGGGAGCACCGGACAAACTCTAGACATGTGCAACTGAAATTTTCGTGCTCGTCTATTATAGGTGCAACACATATGATGCTTCCACTTCGGTCTTACAAATGCACAGTAAGGTTACTGCGCTTCAGATTTGCGAATAGAAAGTTACTCACATGCAGGAACGTAATGAAATGTCTTATATTAGAAACCGCACCGAAAGGAACAGTACATAAGCCTTTAATGAATGCCGATTTAATGTTACAGTTTAATTAAAATACCTTACAGGGCCCTTCGCAGGGAATTTAATGAGGGGGTTACAAAAGTGAAGTTCTGCGGATCATACAGCACAAATTTGCGCGTAACAAAACGCAGCAAAACAAGTCATGACCACGAGGCTCTCAATTTAAGTTTAGGTCGGAAGGCGATAACAACAAAAAATAATAGCCAACAGCGTAGCCACACACGAAATCTACGCACAAGAATTACAAAGTATGCCGAACACAATCAGGGTAGTAGATCAAGGAAACAACCTAAGATAGCGAAGTTTGTGGACGCGGCGCACAAATCAGTTGGGGCGGTTAGAAATACTCATATGGAAAAATCGCAGGAAATAACAAGGAGTCTATTCGCATGCGTAAAAAAACATTTACACTATAAAAATATAGTCGGACAGAAAGTGTGACACTATAAAGAAAAAAAAACAACCACAAATAAATAAAAAGTAATGAGAAAACAAGACAACACGTGTCGTTGTACAGAGACGACAAATTCTTGGGTTCTTCAAGCAGAAAGTACATAACAAAGTTACAGGATATGGCAGAAGAGACAAAAAAGTAGAATCTATGAAAAAATGCCCGAATGCATGGTCGCAACTAAGTCGAGTCCCTTGTTTGAACTCAGCAAGGGTTGCGTCTTGATGTTGGAGTCAGACAGATGAACCCGTTTTTTCATCAACACTTCGTTGGCAATGTTGCAGAACCGTTCCACGTAAGCGCTTGAGGGTGCTGACGTGTTGTACATGAAGAAAAGTTGGTTCAGTCCCTCGAAGTTCTTCATCTGCGACAGCGGGTAGTCAACTGGTATCAGCAGGTACCGCGACAGCTCATCCTGTGCCTCGGCTGGAAGGGTTTGCTGCCCGAAGGAAAAGAAATCCTCGGGAGCGGCCGATGTGGCAAATTCTGCGCTAGGAGGCTAGGTCACCGCGGCCAGCACTGTCTTTATGTTGTTGGTCGCCTTGTCTGGCATAAAACTGTCTGGGATCCATGATAGCTTAAACATCGGGATTGAAGAAACTCGCGACAACGAGTTCGCGCTTTTCTTTAAGGGATCCAAAGCTGCAATCCCGAGCAATTTCCGGTGACCCTGCAATCCCGGTGACCATTCTAATAGCCTCACAGTGAGAGCAACTCCCTCGACAACAAGGCACCCGCAGTAATTACACTAATGCAGTAATTACCCCTGACAATATACGGTTGTTTCACAAGGTACATGCAGCGCCGCTCGTACTTAGAAACCTTTCCCCGGCAGGGAACAATTCTATCAGCCAGACGCGCATCCTGGCCTCCCCACCTCCCCAGACAAACAAAAGAATTCTCGATGATGCGCTATTCACCCGTCGAACGTGGCGTAAGCTCAAGCGGCATGAAAGCAAACACAAGCTTCGACCAGATCTAACGCGCTGGATATGGGGGCCCCAGCACCGGTCTCTTGTTGAATTTTCGCGCGCTATGGGTGCAGTGTTGTACATATGAGAATATTTTCTTATGCCGTAGGGCAATCTTTCGCACACACACACAAAAACAAAAAAGCTTCGGCCCGCTGCGTGGTTATTCTTCTGCCTTTTGACCTTCGAGGAAGCACGTTCCGCAAGGGCGGGCAAATTTGCCAGCTTATAGGAAGAGAAACACACTATAGTGACTTTTGTACTCGAGCCTTGGCATCAAAAACAGCCAAGTCCTAGCCTTGTAACGTGTGCAGAAGGAACGCCGTTCCTTCAAAAAGCTGACGAGTTACCGTTACAGTTCCACCGACCATTAATGGAACGGTGGCGTTCCTCCGTTCCTCCAAAAAGGAACTAGTTCCAGGAACGCCGTTCCGTACAACACTGAACTTTAGCTATCGAAATAGCACTATCCACAATACACAATAAATATAATATTAAAAATTAATAATGATTGCGGCATATATACTATCAGTCATATACTGCGGCTAGCCTACTATGGTTAAACAACTTAAGCTTTTGAAATAGCACATCGACAATGCACAATAACAAAACTATCACTACAGGGCTGTCTATTGTCGACTGTCGTAGATATGTTTTGCAGTTCTACGCTGCTGAAATTCATTTTACGAACTGCTCAATCTCACGAACAAGTCCCGATTACCCGTTTATCTAAGGGTTTAATACATTTGGAAACTCGACCTTGCGAAGAAATTTGTTCATCCGCCGGCACAATTCCTGCGAATGTTAGTAATAGCTGCCAGAAGTGCACAAGTGCATAACGCCTTTGCTCATCCCACGTAAACTGACAAAGCAAACAAACCAATTTTTGTGCTTCTAGCATTATTGGGATGCACCACCTGGTTTTTGGTCTGTCAGTATCTGTATAACCGTGCGGATGGCGTCAATATGGCTTTCAAACTCAAGAGAGCCAGAAAAAGGAAAAGAAAAGGGGGATCGCGGGAGAAATTATTTAAGTTCGTCAACAAAAATCTGCCACATGATAGAAGAGTTGACACCACCAGTGTCATAAGACAGTGAGAGTCGTCAGAGATCAATTCTGCGTGACTTTCTTTCCTTACGAAATTAATTGGACCTTCTCTCAATTTGTTTTTCCTTGGGAGAGGGAAGGGGTTGTTTTGGTATAAAAAAACCTGCAGTGCAGCAGTTTTCGCAATACCCGTCAACTGAATAAAATTTGGTTAACAGGACTACCGTATAGATGTTAGGGCCCCGGAAAGCTGACTACAAAAAAAAAAGCGAATTTAATAGATAACTAGATGCATCACATGTACGTATCAAAATTTTGCCCCCCCCCCCCTAAATGCCACAGAAAACGGAAACATCTGTAATATTACCGAGGAACAATTGCTGAACGTCGGAGTAGCGAGTAAAGAATTTTGAGAGTGCATAAAAATAGTGCATTGTCCGAATGATTACGCGCACTAAATCAGTTTTCTGTTACATTAAGACTAATTGAGATGCTTTTAGATTACTTCCAAGAAGTTAGTGTCATGTTTCAATGAGTGGTGTCTTATCACCCAGGCGAAAAAAAAAACACAGTTTGACTTATAGGTAAGTTGCGTTGTCCCAAATCCGGATGTCTGACTGGATATGGCGCTCATGTTAGTTTTTGTGATCGAATGCGAGTTCTTCAGTCGAGAAAACATCCCTTCGTGCAACTTCAGAATAGATGCAGTGTTTTCTAACATCAAATACATTGTGAAGACCTATTTTTCTGCTAACAAATTCCTCCATAGAAATAGATATGAACACCACAGACGAAAATTTTATTTTCATGTTTACATGTTGATTCATTCAAGCATTGCGCCATTTCAAACTTTTGATTCAAATCACCAGGCCTAGGCTGGAACGTCCCAAAATGCCTACTCACCAACGGTGAAGGGCTCCGGTGTACCCAAAGAAGAAACAAAGACGAACTCAAAGGAAGTCGGATCGATAAACGGTTCCTCCCAATCATGTAACACTTACGCTAGAGCTCGCATCACAATAGACTTTGTCTGCCGTAGCCGAAGCGATCGACGCCACGAAATCAGAACGAGCAATTATCGGATCAAAGCGCGGCCGTTTGGTCGCAAGCGAGTCGCTCAAGCAAGAGGGTAGAGCACCGATGCCAGGCCCTGGGGCGACGGCAGCATAAATCAGGCCTCCCGCGACTAATT
Organism: Haemaphysalis longicornis; assembly: GCA_013339765.2. Taxonomy (NCBI): domain Eukaryota; kingdom Metazoa; phylum Arthropoda; class Arachnida; order Ixodida; family Ixodidae; genus Haemaphysalis; species Haemaphysalis longicornis. The sequence continues at coordinate 131,379,361 of CM023450.1, read as the reverse complement.
CCGCCTCTGGGCTGCGACGGCGCTGAATAACCGAAGACTGATGGTCGGATGCGCGGCGCGACAACAAACGCGTCAGCTGCTGCCTTCGCTTCTACCGCGGAGACGCAGAGAGGGAAAAAGGGAAAGGAGACGAGGGTAGCTGTGGCAGAAGTAGGCCCTCGCAGCCGCCATGCTATTACGCCGCCGAGATAGTCTCGGCACGGTTGTCAGTGTCGAGCGACCCGTAAACATGCCGGCAAAAGGATGTCGGCGTGTATACAACGCTGCGGTGGTCCCCGGCGCGGGAAGCCTCCCTTCCCTGGCGTCTCCCTAATTGATCGCCAGGTCGCGGCTGCTGACGCCCAGCCGCTTGTCCCGCGCTCGCCGGCGTCCATCTGTCCTCGTTTGCGCCCGAGCGAGGAAGCAGAGCGGCCCTCCATTAGTATATGCACTTCAATTAGAGGAGGAGGAAGGCGGCGCTCTCTTGGCGCTCCTGTCTTCCTGTCGTCCGCTCGCCGCCGCCGGTCGAGTTCTTTTTCCCGCCAATGTTCTGCATGATGTTCCGCTATAGTGAGGGATTCGTGGAGTGTGTTGTTTCTGACGATGATCTGCGTTTTTGAAATTTGGCCCACTTAGGAATTGCGGCCGCTTAAAGCAGCGTTAGTGGATCAGGAAACGAACCCGTGTTAAGGACATATCAGTAGAAATTAAGAAGAAGAAATGGGTGTGGGCGGGGAATGTAATGCGAAGTCAAGATAACCGTTGGTCCTTAAGGGTAACAGAGTGGATCCCTAGACAACGCAAGCGTAGCAGGGGGCGGCAGAAAGTTTGATGCGCAGATGAGATCAAGAAGTTTGCGGGGATTAATTGGTGTCAATTAGCACTGGACCGGGGTAATTGGAGATCTATGGGAGAGGCCTCAATTTGCCCTGCAGTGGGCGTAGATGGGATGATGACGATGATCATGATATGAAAGCCCGTTCTACGTGGTGCGAATTTATGCGCGAATTCGCTGTTGCGGTGTCCGCTTATGCGGCAACACTATCTATTCCCTTAGCTGCCGAAGCTACAAAAACAGGTGTTTTTCCGCACGAGCGGCGCCTCATCTGTGAATTCGCACATAAATTCGCACCATGTGGAACGGGCTTAAGCGCCACAGCGACGTAGTCCTGCAGGAGGGGTAGAATTGGGTGCCTATGCATTCCACCTCGTGAATACGATTCGTAAGTGTAACACAGTCGAAGCTTTTCACGCATATTTATTAAATCGAAACTTTAGTGTCCACACTGATGCCGATGTATGCCAATACACCCTGAAGGAAAGCCAACTTTCTCTGAAGGTGTTGATGAATGATAGTGGGGGAAAGGGAAAAAAAAAACGCTTCGCGTGGCCGGAATAGAACGGGTTTTTTCGAGTTATGAAGCCCGGGTCTATGCGATTCCTCCATTTCGACGCGGTCAAAGCAGCTTGGAAAACTCAGACGACAACCAAAGAATGGAATTGCTCTGTGTGCCGTAAGGCTGTTAACCACAAGTCGTTGGGCCTAACTTCCCATTTTGATGTTTAGGACGTTATACCTTGTTATGATCGTCTGAAGGGAAACCCCGGAAGTTTAGGACGGTACGAAGGCGCCCAGACAGGGCGGCAGCGCTGAGCGCCGCGAAGAAGGAGCTGAGCAATGCTGGCGTAGAGACCACTGGCTTCCCCGCTAGAAATCGGGGAGCGTTATTGTTTCCCAGAGATCGCCCTCTCCCTCGCTTGCCCCGCGCCCGAGAAGCGGTGCAGTGGCGGGCACAGGCGGCCGCTCGCTTGCAGCCTCTCGCTTCATATAGTAATAGACCTTTGCAAATACTATCAGGCATAGCGTACAGGCGGAAGCCCGTCGAGCAACATTGCGCGCGGCCATGATGAAGAAACAGGCGATAGTGCCGGCTGCTCGGCTCAGCGCGCTCACGCATCGCTAAGCTCGGACTTCACGGACTCGCAGTTTGGGGTACTGGATGATATGGCGTCTGCGTCGCGGGGATTGGTCTTTCCTATCACCGGGTGGGGTTTGAGCGACGAGCGCATCCGTGCCGTTTGCAGAGGGGGACGCAGCAGCGAGTCGGCATGACTTGCAGAACTCGTAACCGCATGTGGTGATCACATCAAAACAGCACGCAAAAGCTCAGAAACCTATCCGATTGACTGAACTCCGAGGTGCTAAAAGTGGCTCTAACAGAGCGCCGCGCAGTCGCGCTTTCTTTATCATGGCCGACGTTTGCGAATGCAGCAGTGTTGTCATCATGAAAGCTCGCGTATGTACTATGTTGCCAACTTTTCTGAAAAGGTTATCACATCTGGGGGGTTTAACAGCTCAAACCGGCAACCACCCAAAAATTGCTCACTGAATGCCAAGCAGTAGGTTCCGATTCGCGCTGTACATCCCAAACCCAACCTTTAGGCCTACAGAGTGCACACCCGAGAGTTGCTCTGGGCATTCATTTTAAAAAGGGGTGCGTACCTCCAGATTAGAACATACTCGCAGTGTGGGATTGGCCAACCAAAGAATTCATCACGCGAAAGCTTCGCGTTCAACCACCGTCGTCGTTAGACGGAGGGGCGCACGATTTTTTTTTTTACTTTTTTAACAAGCGGTACGTACTCGTTTCTTACTGCAGTAATTTCACCATCTAGTCGGTTAATTTGAGTGGCTGGCCCTTTACGGGGGACCTGTCACCAGCTGTCGCGGTGGATGTGATACATATACCATCATACCTTGCGAGTCACGGGAGGAACTGAGAATTCACGCGTTGCACCAGCTGCAAAATACAAGCTGTGTCGTATCTGCGGGGAAATCGCAGCGTGATCGTACACAGCGCGCAACCACAAAGCTCTACAAATAGACAAAAGAATATATCACGTCAACAGGCTTATTCATGCAGTAGTTTTGCGACGGCTCCTTCAAGTAAGCTCCGGACCCGCGAAGAAAGGGAACGTTGCGACAGCGGAAGCATTCTCGCGATTTAGAGCGTCGCCGTAAACGATGTTATGCAAGGCCAAAACGAACTGAAGTAGCTTCGTCGTCAAGATTCTGGTATCTTGCCTGTGCGGCCGAGCATCTATCCTCTGACATAACACGCGAAGACGGCAGAGAAGTGAAAATTACGGACTACCTCTGTTGTCCCGTTCTTTAGCCAATTCAGATAATTTACCTACTGGCCCGCCTACAATCCGTGTTGCATCTATCAGTGTCATAATCACTCGAAGAGGGGGTGGAAGTCGGTAGGCTTATAAAGCCCAATCTCATATGAATTTCGTTGGCGTAATCACATCGGTCACGGAAATTTTGGACTGTCTCTTGGTCTCGAACATGAGCCAAAAATGTTTCTGGCTCATATTTTCACTCACATATTCTGCTCACTGGTCGGCTACTAACCCAATGTGAGTTAGTGGGCAAGTGGCTGGTGGAGGGTGAGAGGAATTGGAAGAGGGTGAGAAAACGGCTAGCCAATGGGGGATGGGAAAGAAGGGGTCGGAAGAGAATGGGAAAGTGTCGGGGGAGGAGTAGGATTGAAGTAGGCAATATTGAGGTAAGAGAGGGAGGAGAAGAGAAGGAGAGGGAGAATCTCCATATTAGAAAAACATAGTGTTTCGCCGGAGTACAAAATCACCTTCAGACTAATATGTAAGGGGAGGGAAATGCAAAGAAAGGCCCAGGAAAGAGAATGGCAGAAAAGAGAAGCAACCTAAGAGAGGAGTCAACCAAGTTAGGGTTGAAAGCGCGATCGCAAGGGTATTTGTGTGTGGAAAATTTAAAGTTTTTTCAGTAATCTCGATGTTGCTGAGGTGTGCGAACTAAAATTTTACGAACTGGAGCAGCTGAGAACGGGAATACCTTGAACGCAAAAGGGTTCTGAAAGTTAGTTTTCCTTGCACGTATAACCCAGCCATGCTAAGTTGCGTAGAGATTGAGATCTTGAGTTCCCGTAAGCGGGACAATGTAAGAGGGCGTTCTCAACTGTCTCTTGTGGCGCACGGTTATTGCAACATGCATCAGAAGAGAGTCCAACGCAGAAGCGGTATCTATTGATGTACGCCGCATTGAGTCGGATCCGATGCTATAAGGTGATGAAGAAGCTCGTGAGAAAGTCTTGACTTGAGGTCAGGGTCAGGTACGATGAGAAAGTCGCCCCAGGAACCACTGGACCTTTTAAAGCAACAAAACGCGTCCACCATTGAAAATAAGCAAGGCAACAATGGGAATAGTGTCCTAAACCACCTTAACCACGCCGAAAAGCGTATGGTTGTAATGCTTACGCGGTGCGAGTAGGCCAAGAGCGGAAATGATTCATTTGCACTTCTACATCGTTTTTGTTTATCCCATCAGTGACATGCCTTTAATGAGCTCTTTTAGTGGGAGCCCTCCCCCAAAACAGCGTTCTCCGTGGCTGGGATGCTCTTCACGATTACGCGCCTCGTCACTTGCACCTGCCCGCTATATGACGTCCGCGCTGCACGCTCTAAGCCAGCACCCTGTAGAAAATCTTTACCATCCCGTCATTAAAAAAGTGGAGAGAAGCGCGAAAGCTCTCTGACAACGAAATTGCGCCAAAAGTGCGTCAAAACCTTCGCTAAGAGTGCGCCGAAACCGTCGCTGGAAGGGCGAAACCTTCAAAGACCCCTATTACGAGCGAAGAACGAACACGTGCGACGATTTTTCGCGCATTAAGTAAATGGATCTACGAACATTATAAACGCATACCGATACGTGGTGGATGAGAGAAAAGTACTGTACTATTGTACTCCTTCTTCTTGATAGCGATGCGTGTACATTGTCATATCTAGTACCGTTCCTTTTCTGTGATTTTGAAGTAACCGTTTTGACGCAATACAATCCCGGCAATTTCACTCACTCGCCGTGTGTCCCCAGTTCTTATCAAAGCTTTTCGTTCGACCAACCGGTATATGTGGAACTTCATTCCAAAATAATAGCCATGGCGTAAAAAAATTTTATATACAGCGCCCATTCCCTACGTTTGTAAGCAAGCATCGTAACCACAGAAACGAACACCCAGGGAGGCTACGGCGTAAAATGAAGAGTTTATTACGCAGCTTAAAACGAGGCTGCCTCCACTTAAACATCCGGTATTTCATAATTTAGACCACCGTCAGCATCCCAGAAAATATCTTCCTCTTATTCGTGGCGGAATCTCTGGTTGGTTTGCTCTGGCAGTCAGGGCTGCGGCCGTCGTAAATGAAAACACATCACCTCAACCTCCCCATCCATCATTGCGGGGAGAAGATGACGTCGATTCTCAAGTGTATGCCGAGATAACAATCAAGCGAAGCTTTATTCTCGTCGAATCCCCGTCGTCGCACCCCCTCCTTTTCACCGCTCGCCTACATTATTCTCTACCCGACAGCACCCCATTGTCCCCTAATGCGGCACACAAGAAACGCGTCGAGGTTTAGACAAACAAGCCGCGAAACCGGGGAAACCGCGCGGCGATAACTCAAAATTAAAGGACCCGTCATCGCTTCTTTCATCCTATTCTCACGGGCAAACCCGCTTCGCATATTCCCAGCGCAAGCCTATCGTCTTTGAGCACACAACTATGTTTGTACGTAGGTCTAAAGCTAACGCGAAACAGGGAGGGTTCGTTGTTGTGCTGCATATTTCGCGCTTCGATGGACAAAATGCGTACGCGAGTGATGCGTGAAAAACGTCATCCAGGGGCGACGTGATCGCCTTTGTTGTGTAATTACTCCTCGTCTCCTTTTAAATCTCCCTCCCATCTCTCTCTCCTCCGCTATCTTCCCGCTTTTCCGTCCCCTTTTGCTGCTCGCTCTTTTCATTAAGCTCACTTCCCCGAAGCAAGAAGCGATTTGGTCGGCGCTGATTTTGGGAAAGCGGCTTCGACGTCCACAGCAAGGCCGGCCAGCAATAATGGCTGAGCGCCTCCAAACAAGAAGTGCCGCCTCGTTACCGGCAGTCGTTAATAACCATTACGTTAACAGGAGTACGCTGTTGGCTTAGAGACAGCGCATGTCTGCTGGCTGCCTACTCCCTAGAGCGTTTATTCTGTTTTCCTGTTCTCCGTGTCTCTGGTAACGGAGAATCACTTTCGAGATTGGTCGGATACATCGTAGTGGAGCCGCCTCAGAAAGACGACGGCGGCAACATTGGCGTCTTGCGAACACGATAAAGGCTAGACAGACACTGCCTCGAAGTCTTGGAACGGAAGAGCGGGCAAAAGTTATTCGTTTCTGCTCATTCGTTTGCACAGCCAAGACTCCGCTCGCTTAGGCCATTAATTGTTTACTGCTTTCGTCATTTAAGCTATGTGGTTATATTCTAAATGAGACGTCCTAATGTTTATTTCATAGATTAAAACAAAATTGAGAGGCAGCTTAGCCAGCATCAGGTACGAAAAATATAAGGCGCTAGAAACGGAGCACGGGATAGTAATGATTGGCTGCCGTCATCAATGTTCTTTAATGAGCCTCTTGCCTTCCAATATAAGGTGCTAGTGGTGACTCTTCAAACTATGTTTAGAAAGAGTCTTTTCATTTCCGGATTTTCAAGAATATTGGTAAAGGAAAGGGATAGCTGAACCGGTATGATGTAAGTCAGGAACTCAGGAACTTAGATCCTAGAAAATGGTTCACAGGCCAGAAATTGAGTGCAGATTGCCGGTGGTTTGTAACGCTATTTACGACAAAAACCGGATAAACGTTGGCGTTCACGTGACATATTGCGAGCTCAAAGAGTGGTAGTAAGGCGGCTTATTCGCTGTTACAGAGAAGTGTGTAGCACACTGGATGCCTTGCTAAGGTGAAGCAAGCAGAAGCTTGAATAAATGGACACAGAGGCAATAACAGCTTCCGCCACCGGCCAGTGAGTTCGAAAGCACCTTTTTAAAGCGAAGCTTTATATGGCTGGGCGAAAGGGGAAACCGGCTGATCCTGTGTGCGTAGAAAACTCCTCCGGCACAACTTCATGCGCATGCGCAAAAAAGGTCAGTCTGGAGAAGAGTTAGAAGTAAGGGGAGACAGATTGGCTGGGTTTATAGATGACGTATCTACGCCCTCGCATCTACCGACACTAGTAAGTGTGAACAGTGTATCGGAGGGACCGAAAAAGAGTATCTCTCGCAGCACAGAGCGCGCACAGCGAACTACTGCATCACGCAGTAGTTCGCGCGGAGGTGCGGCGGAGGTGCGGGCAGTGCGGCATCAGCGGCACAACGCATTATATAACCCAGACGCTAGGCGCTGGCGTTATGTAAAAAAAGCCGTGCACGCAGAATTCGATTAGCCAAATGGCATTAATGTAACCTTAGCAGGAATTCCATTGCTGCAAAAGTCTTGCCAAATACAGCGTCTTGAAAAAGTCTTGGCAAAATACAGCGGTAGCCACAACTCCTGGAAAGCCATTAGGTACGTCTTAGCTCTAATAAGGTAACTCACCCCAGGAAATGTGCCACAATTGTTGCGCTTAATCGTTGCAGATACCAAAATATTGGCGCGTGCCGTCAAACAGTCCTCCCTCGAAGCAAGAATCTTTCGCCATTAATGAAAGATACACTTTGTGTAGTAATTGCGTTTCTGTAAAGTCCGGTTCAAAAACACTGCTCTTGGCACTTGGGCTGGGAAATGTGCCTTACCTCACCTCAGATGCCGGCTTCCTGAAGAGTAACAGAATATCCGCGAAATCACGTAATTAAAAATCATTAGGAATGGCTTGAAGTTGCTTGTTTCTGTACATAATTATTTGCCCGTTTCAACAGCAAGAAAAATAAAATCCGCCAAGCTAACTCTAGCATCCATGTCTGGACGCAGCTCACTCGTGACAGCCGGAGAGGAAGAAAATAAGGAGAAACGTCCAAAAAGCGGTTGAACCCAGAGTTTAGATGAAGTGATCAATAGCATATTAGCAAAACTTTTTATTTTGCATGCACTACGTACACTAATAGCCGTACAACAACTTCCGCGAGAATATCGTGCTCTACGAGAAAGAGGACAAAGATGAATCTGCCGTCAACAGAGACGTCATAGTACCTTCTAAAGTCATTTGTCTATCGCTATCGAAGCTTGACCACAACGTGCCCTCAACAGAAAAAGAAACAGAAAAGGAAAGCAAGTACCACAAAAAAAGCAAAAGTGAAGAGTATAGGAAAGATGCAGCCTAGGAAAGATGCAGAGGCAACAACAAGGTTAGGCTCAGCGGCGTCCGCTGACATCTTCTTGCTCTGTGCAGTCCAAACCAAAGCCCGAGTGGCGAAACCCAATTCTCAAGCAGCCGTCACAAGTTTACAGCACGGGCTCCTTCACGAGAATAAAGGCCGAATCATCATTTTGTGTGCCACTCTATTTGCTCTATACGCAATGGATGGGCTCTCTTCTGACCGCGGGAAAATTAAGTTTGGAGCGGTTTCATTGACGGATCATTTGTCGCTGGCCTTCGAAGACTGTCCTCACGGTCCGAATCTCTCTTTCTTTTTTATCGTTCCCATCTTTAATTTATTGTTGTTTTATGAGTTGCCTGGCAAACTCGGCAAGAAGTTTTCTTGCTCAAGAGTTCATCGATGGTGGGAATAAAAACCGTTTTGGTAGAGGAGCAAAAACAAGAATTAAGTATCTTTGTAGTGGCTCACTGACGGGCCATCAAGCCTCAGCGGCTCTGATCCGACAGCGATAGCGTGCGTTTCGACGAGAACCATCAGGTCGGTGAGTGGGAAATGATGGATCGGTTTCGAAGCAGATTGACTGACCATCGTCCATTAGGGGATGGCCGAGTTTCCGTCTGTTTTGTTGCACGCCTAGTTGCCACATAAAAATAACGGGATGATATTGCTGCGAAGACAAAGTGGTTGGAGGGCAGTGTGGGTATGATGTGTACAAAAAAGTACCTTATCAGTGCTTTTGACCCGCAGGAGAGATTAAACCAGCTTGCTGTTTGTTATTTATCAATGGTTATACGTGTCGTCAGAACCCCACACATTACACGTACTGTCCGGGTCAACCTTGCCTTGAGTACGTCTTTTCGCACTCCTGGTGTTCTTCTGCCTTGTCGTGAAGTAATTAGGTACCAATGCTGCAACAATCTGAAGTTCAAACGCCTCACTACTGTCTCAAACAGTGTCAACAGTTTCTATACGTTTTGTCTACATGTGGCGCACCTAAGTGGAATCTGCTGCCACAAACAAAACTGACGCGGGTACTGATATTGTAGAGGATGATGAAAAACTTTATTGGGTCCAAAGGGGAGTCCTGGGTATTCGGGCCTGCGACTAAGATGGCTTATCTGCTGCTGCGGTGTCTTCGGCCCTTTGGACGGCCCACTGCTGGTTTTAGTTGTGTAACACAGTATGCCATTGGTCCTCAACAGTTGACGGTGTCCGGTTTTATATAAGCGTTACTGTGTTCATTGTGTTTTTACGTATACACGTTAACCTTAAATGAAGGTAAGAAAGAAAGAAAGAAAGAAAGAAAGAAAGAAGAAAGAAAGAAGAAAGAAAGAAAGAAAGAAAGAAAGAAAGAAATGAAGCAATGTACGTACTATACTAATAGCTGATTTTTTCTTGGTGTTAAAAAGGTTCAAAGAGACACTTAAGACTGCTTATGCGTGGGAACGCATAAGCAGTCTTTGAAGCGTGGAAGCCTTTGAAGCATGGAAGCAGACTTAAGTGCACCCGAGCAATTTTGATAGTTTGGTGACATCGACCCAGCTATTTCACGTCAAATGCTACAGCCCAAATGCTACAGCCAAATGAAGGTACGTGAAAGAGATAATATAGATGGCGTATGAACGGAAAACAAGCGTAAGGCGGAATGAAATGTCGTCCACACATCGCGCTCGCTTCTTTCGGACAGCGGTGCAGGCCGGTTAGGCTGGAAATTTCTCACGTCGTAAGTATAGGGGTTAAAAATAAACAACCGCATTATAGGCAGGAAAGGCGAAAAGGAAGACGCACGCGATATTTGCTCGGTCTAGATCGGATCACATCAGAGCCGTCTGGCTGTTTCCCTCCGAGGCTTTGTTCAGGAAACGTCTGATCCATTGCTTCTCGAATTGCTTCCTCCCCTTGTTCCTATCTTCTTTCTCGTCAATATCACACGCGTCATATCTCCATTCTCATACTCCTTCCCGCCCAATATAGCCATTCAAAACAAAAATTCAGCCGCCAGCTTTAGCCTCCTTGCCAGCGAACATGGACGCGACACGAAGACAAATCAGCTTTCGGAAACGCGCAGAATGATCTATCTGAGATATGGGTGGCGGGCTGCTGGCAGACAAGCGCAGCAAGCTGGCGAGAAAGACTACAACAAACACGCAGCACGCATACTCACACAGACGCTGAAACAAACACACATACACACATAAAAGAGCGGGAAATATGAAAAGAGAGAGAGAGAGAGCGAGAGAGAGTAAACTTTCCGTCGGCGCAAATACGTCAGATACACAGCGGTGGAGGATAAATAAATAGATAAAAAGAGACAAAGAGAAAGACGGCAGCGCGGAGAACGCCCGTGGCTGGAACGAGGCCGTAGTCGGAGCACGCTTCGTGAATTTTTCATGCAATTGGCGTGGTCGTCTAAACCCGATTACACGGGAGCATAATTCAATCACGGCGTGTCAATGACAAAACCGCGCGCGCGCGCGTATAGGCCAATCCGCGGATATTGGAGCGACGCGCCGCGTATACGCGAGCTCCTTTTGGAATTACAATAAAACAAGCCGGAAAACAAAAATACTGAAAAAAGAAGAAACTTTCAGTGATGCGGAAGGCAGAGTAGAAAACATCGTGGAATATCGCTCACGACCACCGCCAAGAACGGGCGAAAAATGAGCCTGCGGTGGCGTCGTGGCATCCAGCTCGCACACGCGGGAAGGAAGGAGGTCACGTACAACTACACGTGGGAAAGAAGAGGGGGGGGGGGGGGAGCGCATGAATGAATGCAAAGCCCGTTTTCCTCGGAGCGGCGCGCCGTTTATTCTGCCCATTACGCAAACTAGGTGATGTATTCGCGACGCGGCAAAGCCAACCGCCAGGCGGAGATCGGGATAAATCTATTTTGAGGCGCATAGCCCGCTCCGTTTGTCTCTTCCGCGCAGGGGCAAAGTCGCGTTACTCCGCCAGCGACGTACGTCATTAGGGTTTGCTAAACAGCACCATATCTAGAATAAAAGGCTCGGGTAACCCGCTGTCGACGTCGTGTGGAGTCACAACCAAGCGATAACACGAAAAAAGCTTTACCATCCCTTCAAATTAAAGTTGAGAGGAGCGCGAAAGCTTTCTGATATCAAAACTGCGTCAGAAGTGCGTCAAAACCTTCGCTAAAAGTGCGTCCAACCTTCACTAAAAGTGCGTCCAATCGATCGTCAAACTTTTAAAGACCAGAATCGCAGACGAAGAATGAAGCATGCAACAATTTTTCTCGAATTAAGTAAGCGCATCTATACGAACAATCTAGATGTATAGCGATGCGTGGTTTATGAGATAAAGGTATATTATTGTACTCCTTCTTCATAATTAACGCGTTGATTGTCTTATCTATAACTGTTCCTTTTCGCAATTTTTCAAGTAACTGTATTGACACATTGGAAGCTCATTTTCACGCACGCGTCGTGTGTCCAGAGATCTTATCAGAGCTTTTGGTCGGCCGACCAGTCTATGGGGAAATTCATTAGTTTTTTTTAGATGCGGAGCATCTTATAGTCTGGGCATGTCCCGCGTCGGCGTCCCGCACTCACACTGCGCATGCACAACTCTCCTCCTTCCCTCTCTCCCACAGCTGCGTGATACTCCCGCCACTTCTTCTCTCGTACCAGCTGCGTGCACTTCGCTTTCGCTTCTCCCGTGTTCTCGCTTCTGCTTTCGCGGCGCATGCTCGGCGCTTGCGCATCTCTCCTCCTCTCGTCTTCCTCTCCTTCAACCTTGAATGTAAATCGGGTAGCGCGCTGCGCGCGTTCAGTTCAGCGCTTGCTGCGATTGACTCCACTTCACTCCATTCTCCCGATGAAGTGTGATGGAAGCAACAGTCCTGTCAGTTAGTGGGTTGGCGCAAGCAAGCGTCAGCACCACCCCACAAACTAACTGCAACGCTACATCCACTGAAGACAAAGCTGCGCAGCGAAGGGCACGCGACGCTGAGCGCAAAACGCTTGAAGCGAGCGGCGGACCCTGAGCTTCGTCGGCGCGAATGTTCGGCGCTTGCGCATCTCTCCTCCTCTCGTCTCCTCTCCTTCAACCTTGAACTGTAAATCAGGTAGCGCGCTGCGCGCGTTCAGTTCAGCGCTTGCTGCGGTTGACTCCACTTTCACTCCGTTCTTCCGATGAAGTTCTACGAACACAACGGAAACACAACGGAACCCCGAGATGCTCCGCATCTAGTCAGCGTTCCCTTCGGGAAGATGGGGCTAATTTTTGACAGGACGCCATCACTCTTACTAAAAAAACTTCGCTTTAAAAATATCATAGTAAAGTTTCACTTCGTGAACGCGGGTTACAAGAAAACGCCTCGAATATTTTCTTATTCGAGTTGCCAGCCAGTCACTAAGTATCGCGGGAATACATAAATTCCTTCTTAGAAAGCGTTGTCCAGCCCTGCACTGCGGCTATATGCTACTCTTAATGGCTGTACTGCTTTGCTAGCTTAACTACCGAATTTTCGGGTATAATTGTTGCGCCGCAATAAAAAAAAAAGAAGAAAAAAAACCTGTCCGGTATGTGTCGGACAGCCGGAGCTCAGGCCCAACAATTCGCATTAAGTTCTTACGACGCGAACCGGTAACCCCTTCTTGAAGTATGTTGAAAATCGAATGAGTACTTTGTTCCAATAGGCTTTTGTACATATGTGCACCTTTGTCTTTGTGTATAACCGTTTCCTAGGCTTCAGAGTGTAGGTACACAGTGTTCAGAGCATAGGAATATACACAGATTTCTTCGCTTACGGCCGTAAGCAATTGATTGATCGATTGATTCATTGATTGCTTGCTTGGTGCGCGACCCGGGCAGCGTATGCAGTAATGCGCGCTCCAGCAGCATACACTCATAATAAGAGTTGTCCAATCCCCCCCTGAGGGGATTTCAACTTTGTTCGTATGCGTCACTTTGCTACATTGACAGCAGCGTCTTTCAGGTACGTGCAAGAGCGCCGGAGCTAGGGACTCTGGTTTCGTTTGCAAATAGTATTACGGCAACAGTTGGTTCTCACAGCCTGAAATACGTTGAGTGCGATGAACTTCTTCCAATGGTCACCAGTCGACGACGTTGGACTTAAGGTTATAAGGCAGGGCACACGCGTTGCCTTTCCCACTGCTGCACCGCATCAACGTTTGCGCGAGTTAGGTGTAAACTCCTCGATTTCACAGACGAGCCACTCACGATTGCACGCAAATATACGCCCCTCAAGCGCGTTTTATTTAAAGCACCGCGCATAAGTCCTTTAAGAAATATGATCAAAATGTATGAGTTGGAGTGAATGGTTCCGGGGTAACAAATATGAGATTGGGAACGCAGACGGCTTCCCGGGACATCATTGGAGAGAGAGAATGGGAGATTTTAATGAACGCGATCGTAGGAGTGGAACCCTAGTCCAATAATCAATGCATACACCCCAATAACAAACGGTGTTTCCGTACTCACAGCGTAAGCGAGCGTGTACAGGTGCCGTCAAAAGTAATTGGAACATGGTCTTGTAAATTTACAGGAATGTCTTCTTCCGCAAACTCTCTGGCTGCATTGGTGTGCGTTTAAAGGAGTCCGAACAAACAGAAAAAAAAAACTTCCTGTAAACGGATAATGGATGTCATGAAGCCAGTAAAACAAATATTTTGTGATATTCACCAATCCTTGTTCCAATTGCTTATAACGGCACCTGTACATGTCTGCCACATGGAGCATTCAACAGAGCGCCTGTTATGCGGAAGTGGCGGTTCAAGACTTGCATCTTGGGGGGAGGTGGGCGGGAGGATGGAGGGGAATTTTTTAGGGTGATATCGGGAGAAGTGAGGGTAGGATGGCATGTACTGTACGCTTGCTTGACAGTGGAAAGGCTGCGATTGCCTAAGACGTGCCACTGCGATGTCATCATCATCGTCAGCAGCAACATCAGCATCAGCCTGTTGGTGTGCATCAGCATCAGCATCAGCCTGTTTGTGTTTGCGTGTTTGTGTGCCTTGCAATGCCCTAGTCCATTCCTTTCCCCTGAATTTTCTGGTTTCAAACATTGAGTTAATCGTCTCACTGTACTTCTAGCCTCGTCTCTCGGCACCAACTTTGTTGTACGGTTGTTTTTTCGTCGTATTACATTGATTGATTGATTGTACGGTTTAACACGCCGACGCAACGCAGGCGATGAGGCGCGCCCGTAGTGGAGGGCTCCGGATTAATTTTGACCACCTGATGATCTTTAACGTGCGCCGAAATCTCGTACACACGGGCATTTTTGCTTTTCGCCTCCCTCAGAAAATCGGCCGCCACGGCCTGGAATCGAACCCGCGACCTCGTGCTCAGCATCGTCGTATTACATGTCCAGTGTATTTCATAACATCTGTCTGCCGTGATGTCGACTTCTGAGCACGCGCCTAGGATTCCGTATTTATTTACTGTGTACATGTGCAATCGGTGACAGGGCATTTCACAAGGCCTTCTTTAGGACCGCCTCCGTCAACCGCGTATTGTATCGGTTGTTTCGAGCGACCTTGCCGCACCTCCCTCTCTCTTCCCCGTTCCGTCCCACCTTCTATCTCCTTCCCCTCCCCCGAGGAGGTGAAGCCATCCATTCTTCAATCTAATAATCCTAACAGCCTCTGATAAATTCCTTCCTGCCACAAAGTGAAGTATCGATAGGCGCTTACGTATACACGAGGCCCGGCTTCTCCAGTATAGCGTGCCCCTTTCGAAACGCCACGCGTCTCCGGTCATTTATATTGAATAAGGCACGGGACGCAAGGAAGAAGAAAAAAAAGAATAGCGAAGAACTGGAAGGGGCGTCAAAGGAGGCCCATTTGTTAGCGGCAAATTTCAATACCAATGGGACCGACAATACGGCCGGTGGACCCTTCAATCAAAACCTCTCCCAGTCGTGCCACGCTTTTACTTATTTTATTGATTCCTTAACTTGGTCTCTTTTTTTCCCAAGAGGGGAGGGGGAGCATTGTAGGAGGTGACATCCGGCTACGAGTCACATCCTCCTCCCCCCTTCTCCCGGTCTTTCCCCACTGCCTCATCTCCTTCTCTTCCCGGCGTCTGGTACTCTCGGAGTGGGAGTCGCGTTTTTCGGAGTGTCCTGAAAGAGATGATGACAGATCGCTGACGGGTGTGCCTGTACCTCGCTCCAGTTTCGCACGAAGAAGACGACCTTGATTGACTGCGCTTTACTGAAGCTTCCAGGGTGGAGTTAGACGACGCCGTCGACAGTGAGCTGAGGAGTTGAGCGAATTATGGGTTTTGATACCGACTAAAACGCGAGTAAGACTGATGACTTTTGGCCAGTTTCAGACAATACTGACAATACTGGCGGCGCTTTTAGGAATCTCAGGTACTTTCCCGAATGCAACCTATGTTCGTGGGAACGGCGGGGGACCCGCAGATTCTGCGGAGGGCTATGAGATTTGCAGAAGATAATAGACGCTATCACGGACTATCACGGACAGTTCATGTAACCGTGGCAGTTGTTCCATAATCGCTATTGTAATGACAGGTTAGCGGATTAGTAAGAATTACTACTTTGGGATTAGTCTATTCTTTTTAGAGCGACAGCTTTACTGTGCCATGTCTTACAAGGTCATTCATCGCGTCGCAATGACCTTGAGCAACCGAGCGCAAGTGTGGTAGGTGGGACCACACGCAACGTGATCCGCTGCGGAGGAGCGTCGCAGCCGCGCTCACTCAGAGCCTTCCCGCTGTGGTACCACGTGACTAGGCGAGGGTTTAATGGCTGCTTCGCCAACGCTTGTTCGCTCAGTCTCGTCATGAATTTGTGCGTCCCCTTTTACGAAGCGACAGGCTGAATCATATCATGCACTAGATATAACTACACGGAAGGCTGCGAAGTCTCAGGCAAAGGCAATTGTTATTTAAACTTTTATGATATACTGTGTGAATAGTTTTTGCAAAACCTAGCCAAACAGACCTTTCGCTTTTGATGACTAGGTTTACAAGTGTTAAACCTGAGTCAATTTTTCACCTGGGAAAGGCCACGTGGGGCGGGGGGATGTCAAGCATGGGCAGCTTTTGTAGCTTCCCATCTCGTATGTGCCATATTTACTCCTGCCCCAGTTACATGCGTAGTCGTCGCTGTTACTCACTTACGCGGTGACCTTCCACATTGGCTCTGAAAACTTGAGGGAATGCTCTCGCTATCGATAACCGCCTCCGCGATTAATACCACCCGCTTCCAGGTTTGGGGATCCTCTTTGGCGACCTGTAGATATCGCCAGCTAACAAGGAAATGTCATCTTTCCGAACACTAGCTCAAAAATCTAGTAAGTCGTTTCGATTGTACAGAACGTCTGCGAAGCGTCATTCTGACCGCAGGTCAGTAACTTCGGTCGTTTCAGTAGCCATTTGATCGTCGAGCGGGCGTTTGAAGGAGGTTAAATTGAGTGAAGAGTTCTCCCAGTTACAGACTGTTCTTAAATGCCAATAATGCCTGATGGCGGATTCATATTTAGCTGAACACAGCGTACTACACCCGGACGTACTCAATTCATGTTCCGTTCATGCCTGTCTCATGCCGTCTTTTACATCTTTCTTCGAATGCATGAAGTTCCTTCTCCAATGTTGCATACTTCTAGTCGTTTTACGTACTTGAGTCTACCGTTTCTTCGTAGCGTTTTCTTGTTGTATACTCATCTTTCGTTGCAAATGCTCATGGCTTATTGTATGAAGTTTGAAGTTTATAGACAAGTGGGCAAATATTACAGTGGATCAATTTTTAGGGAATACAGAAGGAGTTCCATAGCTTGCCGCTGGTGGGGCATCTTTGTTAAAAGCGCATAACAGGGAAAAAGGAGAAGAAAAAAAGAACAAATATAATGCCGATTTGCACAGCAAATCGAAACGGAAATCGGATGAACACAATGCTATTATAATCGTTCATCCATAATCAGGCCAAACATTGGCAGTGGAGGTTTGAAAAAAAATAAGCGTCACTGTACATCACGAATACCAAAATTAGAAGAAAAAGAGTTGAATTGCGGCAAAACAGGCTCGGCTGACTTGTTGAGCACTAATAAAAGCATAGAGGATATACAAGAAAACAAGATCATCGTATTTTTGTATTGCACAGTAAACTCAAAAAGAGAATCAATCAAGCAAAGTGCTTACAGTAAGGTGAATAAAAAAATAAAATTGCAACACAAAATGCAGCGGCGGTCACTGGAAACATGCAGCTTCCTGGATAATATGCACTCGTTTTTATACGTCCTTTTTGCATTTATAGTGTTAGAGGGAGTAAAGGACTACTCAAGAAAAAAGCGTTTAAGTGATCTCCTAAATGATGATAATGGCTTTCGACATTTTAAGGCGATGTAAAGGATGCTCCACAATCTTATGAGTTGAATTCAACCGATTGTTCACCATAGTTAGTACCGACTGAATGAAGCAGGAAAATATTTCGCTATGAAAACCGCGTGTTGTTGTGGTTGGTAAGATTTGTGAGTCCTATTTCGTAAAGAAGGTCATTGTGGGTGAGCAAGTTTTATAAGCTGTTATTTCTAAGTTGTACAGAACGAGGTCGCTGATTGTGAGAAAGTTAAAATATTGCAGAGGAGGAGTTGCCCGCGCGTGTCTCGGACTAAAGGGGTCTTGCTCCGTGGTTTTCTTTGGCATTTCCACATAATGTGCGTGAGGTCTGCGTGGTGGCCGCAGTGTTTGCACTTATTCGAGAAGATCTCTGGATGGAAGTGACCCCCAATAGACCCCCAATAGATATCAAGCACCTAGAGCACTCGGAAACCCTGCTGCAGAGCTCTGGTTCTCTAACGCAGCTACGCCTTGTCCAGATGGCCGCCTTGTCCAGCCACCAGGGACGAAGATCTCCTGGCTGACTAACGCGGCAAAGAGAGTCCAATCTCTCTACTTCTGGGCAAATAAAGTTCTCTCTCTCTCTCCCTCTTCTTCTGCTCTCTCATTCTTCTGCTCGTCTTCTCTCTCTCTCTCTCTCTCTGACTAACGGCGATTATTTGGGCTGCTCGGTTTTGAATATGTTGCAGTGACTTAAGGTGAGACAGGTAAGTGTTTCCCCGGGATGTCATGGAGTAATTTATGTGGCTATGGATGAAAGCATTACAAAGAGTAATAATGTAGGCAAGCTGAAATAAGTCCGAGATTTCGCTAGTATACGAATGCCAATGGCTGCTTTTTTACTAAGGATGCAATTAGTAAATCAAATATAAGGTGCTTAAGCAGCTGAACACCTATGGAGGAGCTTAGATCCGTAAATATTATGGGATGCGACTTAACTCTTTACGGTAATACTATTAGTGCACTGGACTTGCGAGCCAAATATCATAAATTGAGTTTCCGCCGAATCAATTTTATATTCTGATTTGAAACCTCATTTAGGCTTGTGAAGCTCAGAGTTTAATTGATCAGTTACGACTTCAATACTTGTATGGGACGTAAAGGTTGGGAAGTCATCAGCACACAGCAGCCATTCCATTTCCGGGCTAAGGCAGTGCGGTAGATCGTTAATATATAACAAGAATAAAATAGGCCCAAAAATTGAACCCTGATGAACCCCAATGATTTTGGTATGTGACAGCGCGTCGGATAAAGAAATAATTTGTTCATGGTTGAAAAAATAACTTCGAATCGATTTTAGGGGAGTGGGGGGGAGGGGGGGGGGGGGAGGGGGGGGGGGGGGGGGGGGGGTCTATATGAAACAAGCTTGCGGAAATGTATTTTATGGGATATCGTATCAAAGGCTTGAGGAAAGTCAGTGAAGACACACCGCGCAATTTTCCCTTGGTCGATTTCTCTTTTAAGTTTGTCGGTTAGGGCTACTAATGCAAGGCTGGTTGAAAAGCCATGACCAAAAACGAATTGCTTTTTAGTTATTATGGTCGAAGCAATTATAAAGCCGCCGTTCGAATAATTGTTCGACAACTTTACTGAAAAATGCAAAAAAAAATGCTATTGGTCGGTAATTTTAAATCACGGTTCTGTCATCCTTTTTAAACACAGAGATTATTTTTATTCTTTTTTCAGTTCTTTTAGAAAAATGTCCGTCTCAAATATGTTTAAGGGTGAAATATAAGGCGATCGTGTAATTTTTATGTTTCATCGCATTACGATGCAATTCAATTCGAGTTCGTTCAAATATAATAAATATTCAGGAAGCATCCGCGCGCATATCGTGTTTGTACGGCTCCCAACCCCCTTCTACTTTCACCACAGTGATGCCACAAAATATTTAGCCGGGCTTTATTGAATTGGTTTTGTGCGTAGGCACGTCGACTCGTCGACAAGACGTCGTGCTGGCGATAAGGGGTATATTGGTGATAAATAAAAACGGTGCCGGTCACAAAATAAACACCGTCATTTAGTTCAAACACAGACAAACTCATGTTGAACTGACTCGTGAAAATAGTTACAGCTGGGCGGTGGGCCGGTGACGGTACGGCACCCGGTACACGGCCGGCGCACCTGCGCATGCGCAGAACCTGTGAACGCCCCCGCGCATGCGCCATTCGGCTACCGGTTGCCGTTTTGGAACCGGTTCACCGCTCTGCTATAACTCTCTAATGCCTGGAAGGCGTTATAGCGTTTTCGCTATTATTAAACGTAACCGCCGTTTAATTCTAGTGAAAAACAAAATACTTTATTATCCCTTCCTAAAGAAAGCTGACAGAAGCGCGAAAGATTCCTCATATCAAAACCGCGTCAAAAGTGAGTCAAAAACCGTAAATTCGCTGAAGGTGCGTCCAATCGATCTTAAAACCTTGAACGACCCAAATAGCAAAGGAAGAACGAACCCATGCGACGATTTTTCGCGCGCTAAGCAAACGCATCTACGAACGATCTAAATGTATACCGATACGGGGTTTATCAGATAAAGGTATACTATTTTCACTCCTTCGAAATCGATGCCTGTACTGTCTTATCTACAATGTTCCTTTTTCGCGATTTCCAAGTAATCATTTTGATACAATTGAAGCCCGGTTTCACGCCCGCGCTATGTGTCCAAAGATGTTATCAGAGCTTTTCGGTCGACCAACCGGTCTATGGGGCAATGCATTAGCTTTTTTTTTACAGGACGCCGATGGTCCTACTAAGAAAGCTTTCACTTTAAGAAAGAGGAGAGGATGTGCAACAGACGCAAAAACTTCAGCGAGAAACAAAGCAGGTTGGGGCCAGCAAATAGTGTATAGGACGAACTGGCAACGTTACTACGCAGATAAATGCAGACAAACTCGTACTCCAGACCATTTCCCTGGATTTGAGGTGGCTGTAATTGAGAATTGCGTAATGTTTTAACTTTTATTTTTTATCTAGTTTTTTTGTTTTTTCGGCCATCCCGTGGTTTACAAGCCTTAGAAAACCGAGAAGAAGAGAAGAATGGAAAGTGTTTCTGCTATCAACTTAATAAGGGTAGCATCCTGGGCATCTTGTTGCTCCATAATTAAATAAAAAGAAACTGTGGTAAGAAACGAGCATGGTTTGCGGGTCGACGGCTGTCTTGTGGGTGTGCTTGGCGATCGACGTCCTGCTGGGGGGTCGCTTCGGCAAAGGTGTACTGGCGTCATTTCCGTGACAGATATGGCGTCAGTCAGTGAAATCATGGGGTATCGCGGCATAAAACACTTTCGTGTTAAAATATAAAACCGGAAAACGAATAACCCTATGTATAACGTACTCTCTGGTACTAAAGTTTGCTTCCCCGCAAGAAGACTCTGTGTGCAGGGGAGCATCCTTTACAGGCCGCTTGCTTCGTTGTACTGGCGTCACTGCCATGACGGAAATGACGTCAGCGAAATCTTGGTGTATCCGGGAATAAAACACTTTCGTGTTAAAATAATTGCGCAAATTATTTTATTCTGTTATCAACGACGGCAGACGTATAGCGTAATTATTACTCATGCTCAGGCTTGATGCAATTTCATCCACAGTAAGATCTGGTACTTTATCACCTGCATTTAATCAAAACCAAGATAAATCTGCCTCCCCTGTGCACTTGCGCACTCGTGCGAAATAACGGCAACTTAATACAATTAAAAGCGTTGGATTAATCGTCAATTACAGTGCCCAGTTCGATTACTTTCGCTTCTCTGACGCCTATTCCCCTTTACCGTTCTTAGTATTAGCACATCGGTTCCATTAGTCAAGGGGGACGTTGAACGGATGGGGTAAATTGAGCCCCATTCACTTGCCGTCACGATGAAGTAAGGAGATGAGAGCAGCGGCAAACTGCAGGCTTTCGCACCTCAGTAACAAATGGATGCATCAGCGAAGGTGACCGCCGACTTCTCTCACCCAATCTCTAGATCTGCGCTGGTGATGAAAAAGCTTGTCGCCCAAGAAAGCAGTTAGACGCGAAGCAAAAAGTAAACGTACTCACCTGAGCGTGCTTCCTAATGGAGCGCCCCGTGAGCGACATCATGAGCCCCCGTAAGTGATGCCGTATAGCCTTTCCGGGTAGCTCTTCGAGCGACACTGTTTCTTCAGCCACTAATCAAAGTGGGAGGCAGGATGCGTCGACGGGTGATGGATGGAACGTCGGGTCCTCCTCTTGTTGGCCGCCATCCTCGCCTCAGTACGGATAAACGAATGGAAAAGAAGGAAGTGTAGGGAGATGGAAGCGTTACATAGCGAACGGCCGGCTGTGGCCAAAGTAGACAAATATAGCAAAGCCTTCCATCAGTGAAGGGGGAATGAACAGCATTGGGCGCAAGTAACGGGGAAGGGTGTGGGGAGATAGAGCGATTATAGACTGGTCTTCTATGAAGTGGAGAGTGCTGCAGATGTCGTGAATGAGGAAGACTACTTTCTTACAAAAATTCATCGCGTATGTCACCGTAGATGTCGAGGTTCGAGAAGTTTGGACACGACAACGAGAAGTACGAATCGGTATGCGGAAAGAACGTAAGCACAACGAAGTATTGTGGGACCCGCTGGCACGCGAAAACGAGTACGGGGCTGTCGGAGCCTTCTCCTCCGCCAACGCGCACAAAAACAAACACGTCCCCTCCTCTCCTCCCGACACGCGGCGTGGGACAGAAGCGTCGAACACGAAGCGAGAAGGGCAAAGATGCTGCCTGTCCCGACCCCGGCTTTGTGGCGCAGAGGCCGGAGGAAACGCCCGCGCCTCCACCACCTTTCCCTCCCCTTGGGATTTCCCTCCGCAGACACCTCTGGAAGCCGCTGCCATTAGGGAGATGAAGCCCCACTCGCCGTCGGTTTCAGTGGCGCTCCTTTCATTCCCCCTTCGGCGCACCCGGGTGCGTGTGTGCGTATACCTAGGGGACAATCAGGGACGGTCGCTCGCGCTCCACCGCTGCTCGACTGGGCCCCAGCCGATCTGGGTGGAGGTCGCGCTGGCTGCGAGCTTCCGTGTGCGCGTATTCGCGGTATGTGGCGATGAACGCGGTGTGGGATGCGGGATAACGCTACAAAGCGCCGCCTTGAAGGGAAGGAAGGTGAAGTGCGAAATTTGTTCGCGCGATGATACAAAGAAGCACGGGAAAATCGGTGGAGATTCCTTTGAGAATTCATCGGAGTAATGCGATATCATAATGGACTCAATGGAAGGGACGATTTTATAGGATGCAATGCCACTGTGCGACCTGCA
Source organism: Haemaphysalis longicornis (assembly GCA_013339765.2). Classification (NCBI taxonomy): domain Eukaryota; kingdom Metazoa; phylum Arthropoda; class Arachnida; order Ixodida; family Ixodidae; genus Haemaphysalis; species Haemaphysalis longicornis. The sequence continues at coordinate 131,356,597 of CM023450.1, read as the reverse complement.
GTAGCGTCATGTTTAATTACTTGTATTTATTCGAGTTCAGGATACCAATAAGCTTGCCTTAATTGTCTGCGCCGATGATGTCTAACAGAATACGATCACCAACTAGCGCAATATATCATGATAACCAAATAACTTTCAAAGGTAGTCGGGTGACCTTAGCCCTTGCCCGGAACGTAAAAATGTGTCTAATAAACTATGTTAATTATTACTAATTAGAGACAACAGATAGTGGTATGCTGCTTTGAAATCAACGTCACACCACCCAGCGCCAAATTATTTAGCGTCGTTCAATTTGTCTTATGAATACATTACCTGCATATGGTCACACCATCGTAAGCTCGTGAATGCGGATTTTCCTTTAATGCCATCTTTTGAATAAGCAAATATTGTTACTAAAAGTTACAGAGCGACTGATAAGCTAGACCAGAAGATTGAACTGCATTCGGTGATTACTTTCCCTCTGACGCCGAGGTGGTCATATTTCTTTTTTTAATGGACCATTAAGCAAACAGAAATACAAGTTTAATTCATTACAAAAAAACTCCTTCGTTTTAATAACACCAATGCGAATTTTAACTCAGACTTCCACAAAATAATCTAGCTGACAGTAAAGACGGAAAAATCATATGCTTTACCTCAAGCTTGGGAGATATCAGTGTAAGGGATCTTCGACGTCGCTTTATGTACTGTTTCGCACGAATCGTTTGGGGACCCACCGTTACTACTGTCTGATACTGTGTCTTCTAGACGAACTGGGAGTGCATTATTAGTCACTGTGGTTGTTTATTGTCATTTCTAATTTGACTAGAACGTATGGGCAAATGTGTGTGTGTGTGTGTGCGCGTGGGTGCGTGTGCGTGGTGCGTGCGTGTGTGTGTGTGTGTGTGTGTGTGTGTGGTGTGTGTGTGTGTGTGTGTGTGTGTGTGTGTGTGTTGTGTGTGTGTGTTGTTGTGTGTGTGTGTGTGTGTTGTGGGCATTATGACTGGCATTGTTGTCAGGAATGGCAAGCAGTGTTTTTGTACCTTTATTTCTTTAATGACAAGTAGTCTTTCTCAAAACCAACGTTACTAGAATTCTCCAACTACCTAAGCGCAAAACGTTTGGTCTGTCTGTGTCTGTCTGTCTGTCTGTCTGTCTGTCTGTCTGTCTGTCTGTCTGTCTGTCTGTCTGTCTGTCTGTCTGTCTGTCTGTCACTCGTTCCAACCCCCCGGCCAAACACAGCTGAACGAATGCTTTACCAAGCATAATATACAGGCAACGCCTTCCCAAGGTACAGAAACTTCTGCCATGCTTCATATGTCCAGATTATGTTGCGCAAAAAAAAGAAAAAAAAACAAGCAAATATCAGGCAAAATAACGGGACCTAACTGTGCGTGCTGCGTTTTATAAATTATTAACAGATGTTATATTTGTTTTTTACGACAGCAAATGAGAAAAAAACGCGTTAAAAACGGTATTAAACAGAGGCGAGTGACAAACACTAATGCGATAGAGCCCGTGCTTGAGTTTCTCCAAGCTCAGGAGAAACAATAGGTAACCACATGTGGCCCTCGAAAAGTGCAAGCGAGGCAAAACTAAACTGAATTGAACAAACCTTCATTACTTTGACCACGAGAGGAGCGTGACAGAGGAAGAGAGAGGAATAGAGTAGGGGGGGACTTGACAGGAGTGGATGTTACGTGGCAGTCATGTTTCGGTGACATTTGCAGCAAAACAGGTAGGTGCACGGTCTAGATTTGTCCTGTTGACACGCAATACGTACATGAAACACGATGCGGAGTGACAGCACGATCTCTCCAAACATACCGCGTAGACGGCAGCTCCTGCTGTAAAAAGAATTGCATGCGCGGTCTTGACGCGCCCGTTATTAGCCTAGTCGTTACGTGTGCACTTTGAACAACTTCCAGGGACTTCCTTTGTGATGCGCTTCAGCGCCGTCGCCGCTATAGCTCAGTGGCAGAGCGCTGGTCTTGTAAACCAGCGGTCGTGAGTTCGACCCTCACTGGCGGCTGCTTTTCTTTTTTCTTTTTTTAAGGCCTGAGATTCTTGTTGTACACCGTATACTGTTACTCCATGTTTCTATTTTCCTCCGATATATGTCGTGGATGGGTACTAGATTATTGTTCGGCCGTTTCTTTACAATGACGAATATCCCGCTTTGGTTACGTAGGAGTTTGGCATATCAGCGGGGACTTTCAACTATGAAATAGGCAAGCTTTCACTTGGAGAGGGCACGTGAACTTCAAGAACCTGATGCATCATTTCTTGTTTGTATAGATATAAAAACATTTAGATTTACAAAAATTACTCTTCCGGCGTTGTACTACGCCTTCTATAGTATAATATAATTTACTACACATATTTGTCTGCGCTATTATGCCCCTTTTCAGTTAAATATTGATAAAGACAGATGTACCGACTGAGTGACCGACTGATCGACGGATAGATCATTCACTGACTTCCTAACACCCGACTATACGTCCTTGAAATTTTCAGAGAATGAGTCGTAAATAAACGGCACATCCAGTAATTCCGCACTTAAAGGGGCTAAAAAAGGCGGAGGAGGAGGAGGAGGAGGAGGAGGAGGAGGAGGAGGAGGAGGAGGAGGAGGAGTGTACTTTTGTTGTGTAGCAGCATTGCGCGCGTTAGGCGGAGTTCAGGACCCCCGGTGATGTTGCTCCCATGTTTCGATTTCAAAAGCGAAGGCTTCTTTGGGTTGTAGGAAGGAACCCTGGACTAGGTGGAGTGATGTGGCCTCCTACATTTATTGAGGGTGCGTAAGGCGCGGCCGAAACTGGGAAGCGGCGATGGCATGCGACCACCCAGACACACGGTCGTGTTCGATCCCTGTAAGGCCACGCGCCGTTGAGTGATGATAGTAGGATGCCGTTCCTGATTATGATAGTGGTGATGATTTTAATGATGATGATGATGACGATAATAGTAGATGAGGTTCACGCCACTACAGGCTCTTCAGCCAGGTTTGGAGGGGCTGTTGTTGCTTTTTAGGCATCGTGCGGCGCTGGGTTTTATCTTATACACCATAACTCTAGCGAAGCCTCCACGCCCGTGGGCGCGGTAAGCGAATTGCGCGAAGAGGATGGCGCAGTTTGCACGAGATAACGCTCGCATCTTCAGACCGCAGCCGAAGGGTCAACTGAGGCAGCGGCTTCCCATTTAAAGCGGGGGAGAGGTGGCACCTTCGTAAGCTGCGCATGTATCACTTTCTCATGTGCCCTTTCTCTGCGCTTGGAGTTCGTGGCGTCTTCGCCAAGGAGATTGAAGCTTCGAACGTTTTCCCCCTTACGTATCGTATTTCGCCAGGCACTCGCCATGGCTCACCGTTTTTCATAATCAGAAACTACGCCAAGCACAATACACGTGCGCACACACGCACGCGCACACACGCACGCACACACACACGCACACACGCGCACACACACGCACACACGCGTACATGCACGCACACACACACGTACACTCACGCACCACGCACACACACGCTCGCGCGCACACACACACACGCACGCACGCACGCCACACGCACACACGCACACACACGCTCGCCCGCACACACGCTCACAATCACACACACACACGCACACACACGCACGCACACGCACACACACGCTCGCGTACACACACGCTCGCACACACACACACACACCACACACACACAAAACACACACACACACACACACACACACCACACACACAACACACACACACACACACACACACACAAAGTCGCACGCCAGTTTCTTTCAACCCTCCTATGCCACGACGAAAACTTCGCGTTACGTCGATTCCTACGTCTGCATGGGGTCCCCGAAATTTTTTGTTATATGAACAAATATAAAGAGGGTGATACGTTAGCGCCGCAATTTGCGAAGACAATACTTAAAGGGGCCCTGAAAGGCATTTTGAGCACACTAAATGAACTAGCGCAATCGTTAGATTGGGTCGTCAACGTCACCTGTGCCAAGTATTACTCTTTTACGCGCAGCGGAAAGCTCACACTTTTGTTGCAAAGTTTGTCGCCCTTTTCTCACCCTTTCCGTCGTGTTTTTGGACGCCGCCATCTTCACATGTCTGCATCATCGATTCCCTGATGTTCGTCACGAGGTAGAAAATCCTGCTATTGGGCGGCTTTTTCACGCACTTCCGGCAAAGAGATGTGTCGTCTGCTCAGCGTCGGCCTCGCCAGCTGATCTGCCAGCGGAGTGCCGGAGTGTTTTGACATTTTACGACAAACGAAACAAGTGTAAACAAAGGCTAACCGTTTGTATTGAATGCAACACGGCCATAACACGGACATGGATTTTATCTTTACGTGAGTACGTACCATAAAGAAAGCCCCGTGGCACTTCTTTGTGCAATCGCAGAGAACGCCCTGAGCCGAATGCCCGGGTTTGACGCGTACATTTTATTCAACTTCAAAACAATCCAGAGATGCGTTTCGAACGAACGCACCGTCACAACATGCGTTTTCAAGTCTGAACCGCGATTGACAGACGATGGTTGCTTCCTCCTGCCCGCCGTAAATTCGGCACTCACCTTACACCCGGTTTGCGGGGACGAACAGCCAGTCACAACTCTGGCGCGCAAGCGGAGAAGGCTTTTAGCCAGGCACACTACACATACCCCATGCGAGGTTGAGTGGTACGTCGTTCGAGAAGATAATCCAGACCATGGGAAGCACTATCCACCCGCAGAAGTACAATGTCGCATTTCATCGCGAAACGAAGGCGTCCACAACACACAGGAGGCGATGCACACACACACACACACACAGCTTCGGTCGCTGCATTGGCTTAGCTGCAAGCTTTCGTTCGGGCAATCAGCGATGCTACGACGATACAGAGCTGCGTGAGGACGACGTGCTAACCACTTCACGTATTTAAAAAATTCCCCCGCATTTCCCCGAGGGGGAGAATGTGAAAGTGCGAATGCACGGTTGTCGGCCACGCTTGCGGCGCGCTTGCGCTCGGCCCCCGCAGCCCACCGCCTCGCCGCCTTCTCTTCCATCTCTTCCATCGGGTTTGTAGTATCACGTGTTACACCACGCAGTTATTCAAGCCGCTCTATAACGCCGCTGAGTCGCCAACGCACGCCGCTGACGACGTAGTTTTGAATGCGGTTAAAGATATAAGGCGCGTCACTAACACTGATATCACCGTCGCGTCCGTGGCTTGGTCGGTAGAGCGTCGCGCTGCGGCCGCAGAGTCCTCGGATCGAAACCTGGCGCCGGATGCTGTTTCTTTTTTAAATATAGAGGAGCACTGCGGACGCCGCCGCCGCCCGCCGCCGGCGGTGGATGGTTTGGGGTCGCTTATAAAGTTGCATTCGCACTTAAAATACAGGTGCAAAGAACTAGGTTCATCGGAAGCAAAAAATCTCCTCCATTATAGTGCCTTTCAAATATACTGGCTACTGTGCAGAGGGCGGGCTCCAGGCGGACGCCGGGAGCGATGTACGCGGACGGCTGGCGCTTGGGGAGCTGCCGTACGGGAGTGTGCGCGTTTCGTCCGGCCCGAGCAGATCGCCGCGGTTACCTCCGAGCTGCGTAGCAGGACGGCAGCGGCAGAACTTTCCATTCCCGCTTGCGACGAAAGCGAGCGAAAGGCACGGGAATTCTGTCGCGCGACGAAAATTTGTCCCGACCATTCGACAAAAACGATCGTCGCGCGACAAAACGACGGAATTCCTGCCGCTTTCACTCGCTTTCGTCGCAAGTGCGAACGGGCCTTTATGCGCAATCTCCGCCCCACATAAAACAAGCTCTTGCTTGTCGCCTGAGCATACGGTTGATATCTGACTACGTTACACTGTGCTTGCCAGTGTATTTAAACGATGTCACTAGGTTTGAAACGTACGCGCTCTGCGTGCAGCTTTGTAAACGCAAGCGGTCTCACATACGCACGCTATTTTGCTGGTAATAGAGTTTTAGTACAGCGTTTGTGGCCTTTGCATACGCTCAACGCTAAATTTTTGCGTCCCGCTACGTAAACACCGCGAGGGGAGTTTGTTTTAGTAGAGCGTCTCATCAGTTTTGCTACAGTGGCTGTAGTTTTGCGTAGCGACACACTAATGCATACGGCGCCATCTGTCAAACGTTTTCCGAAATGTCTCGCCGGCTGATCTGCTAGCGGAGTGCCGGAGTGTTTGGACATTTTACGACTATCCAAACAAGTGCAAACAAACGCTTTCCCGTCAGTGTTGAATGCAACACATGGGTGCAGCTTGCCAGAACACGGGTTCTCGCTGATCGAGTGCGGCGTTGGTTTGCTCTGCGCCTTCCCGTTCGTCGCCGCTGATAAAGCGATCCGATCCGGCGCGTTTTGCGCACGGGTTCTGTGTCGGTTGAAAATGTCTTTTTTCACATGCCGCCGGTAGTAGGAATTACAACCACCGCAAAATAACACCCGGCACCAGCGGGGCCACATCTGAGACCGCGCTTTTTGGATAAACAGTGCGCGGTGCACCAAAGGGAACGAGCGCACGATTCTCCCCGCGCGGCTGCGAGTTCGCCGCCGATACCAACTGCAGCTACGTACACCGCGAAAGGGCAAGGCCAGGCCGCACACATGCGGCCAGGTCTTTCGTTCGCTTTTCCAGCCTTTAGAGGAGTGTCCATGGTGTCTACAAAGATGAAAAAGCCGAAAGAGCTGGCGCGTAGCAGACGGCAGTCTGTGGGAGCGCAATAGAGGAAGTACGTCACCGCTGAGGAGCGGAGCATCATGGGAGGGGAGGCCAACAGCGAAGAAACAGTTGAAAGGAGGAGGAAATACGGCGCGACGATTATGCGCGGTTTTTGATTTACGATTTCTCAGCTAATACTCATCGCTTTAACAAAATTCTTGCAGGAGGAGACTGCTAATACATTGCTTTATTTGGTTACATGTACGTCCATGCATCGGCGGAAGGCATTTCAGGACCCCTTTAAAAAAAGATTTGGTCTGTCTGTCTGTCTGTCTGTCTGTCTGTCTGTCTGTCTGTCTGTCTGTCTGTCGTCGTCTGTCTGTCTGTCTGACTCGGTCTGACTGTCCCGACCAGCCAAAAAGGCGGTGAAAGAACGTTTGAACTGGAAGTGCACATATATAGGCAAGCCAATTGCAACCTGCTAAAACTGCTGCCAGGGCTCACACAGGTCCACATTATCTTTATTCTTTTGAACTCTGTAGATTAAAGCCGCCTTGCCCGTCCTGATGAAATGAAACAGAATTGGCTTGCGTGGGCTGGCATATACACAAAAGATGTATGTATGTATGTATGTATGTATGTATGTATGTATGTATGTATGTATGTATGTATGTATGTATGTATGTATGTATGTATGTATGTATGTATGTTGTATGTATGTATGTAGTATGTGTGTATGTATGTATGTATGTATGTGCCCATAAATGTTTGCATGTATGAACAAATGTATACACTGTCATGAACAAATTAAATGCGAACAAATTAAATTTTCTGATAAAGGCGACAAAAGACCAAGGCACCCGTGTGCCCAGATCTCGGAGAACAATTAAGACCCCAAGGTGGTCAATATTATTTCCAGAGCCCTCCAGTACCCCACATCTCATAGCCCAGGTGCAAATTCGGCGTGTTAACCTACCCCCCCCCTTTTTTTTTTAAAATCTGCTTTGAAAAACCAGGGCCAACACGAAACCCGGGACGCTAAGGAGTCGGCCTAGGTTATTCACACGTAAAAAAATGTCGCCCATGCACTATGTACAGATTCAGCGAAGCAGCGACGTACGACCGGTGTCTTAGGTATGACGCGTCGCCCTACCCATTTCAAAAATAACGTGCGCCGGTGTTTTCCATTGCCACGCTGGCACTGCTTCGCCTGCACTGCCCGCCGTTATCGCTTGAGCTGTGATTCACGCAGTAGGTCGCTGCTCCCACGTTCTGCTCCGAAAAGCCCAGTCAATATCTCCCCCTTCTAACTCCTCCCCAGCCTTTTTTTTTATTCCGGCGTGCGCTTGGGATTGAGCCAGAGGAATTTTGTGCGTACACAGGACCGCCAGATATTTCTCTCGCATAGCCACATAAAGCTAAGGCGTTGCGCTGCTGAGCACGAGGACGCGGCTTCGATTCCCGGCCGCGGCGGCCGCTTTTCTGATGGCGGCGGAAAGCAAAAACCCCGTGTGACAAGATTTCGGCACACGTTCAATATCCACAGGTGGTCAAAATTAATCCGGAGCGCTCCCCTACGGCGCGCCTCATTGTGTGCGTTGCGTCGGCGCGTTAAACCCTATAATCAATCAAAATAGACACTTTTTTTTATTGCATCGCTTACGGAAGGTGTGCATCACCTTGCGAAGGGAAGCTCAAGGTGAAGCACGCTCTACAGGAGTCCGCCGAACAGCATGCACTGAAAGCTTCCGCAATTTGTTTGTTGTGTTGAATGTCTGTTGATTTACTTATTATAAGCGAAGCTTATTTCTCCAAGTCAAACCCAGAAATGGCTGGCTACTAGTAGCGTCATACCTGCGCTCAGCCAACGTCAGGCCAGCGCCTCGGGCGGTTGCGCAGTGCAAGCGTCTCATCGCTCGTTCGTTCCAAGGGAAAGATTGTGGAGGTGGGCAAAGGAAGGAAAGAGTAAGGGAGCGTGGCTTCAGAAAATGATGACTGAAAGGAGGTGCTGGCCGCATTAAAAAGTCACTGCACATTCCCGCATACACGTGTCGACTGCGGCGAGTAGCGTCTGTGTATGTGCTGCGTTGCGATGGAGCTCTCGGTGATTAAACCGAGATATCCTTCGACAAGCTTAGTTCAACCGCGTTCAACCACGGCAAATTTGTACTCAAAATCTATGTCACCTCTTTTTAGTGACTGGGTCGTCATCTTCTGTAGCATTGTTTAAGTAGTGACTAGCGGTCTTAGTGCTGGGACAAAATTTTGTCTCAGTGTTCGGGCTTCCTAACTAATTCGCTGGTCCAAAAACAACGCTAGCGTTGTCTATTTTGCCTTGCTAATAAGGAAGTGAAAGCCGAGTATATTTAGGCATAAACTTTTTCGACCCCCATTACTGCACCTCTGGTGGGACGGTTTGTACGCGTTCAACACTGCGTACGGCTCAGGTAGGCTTGGACTGATCTAAGGCAGAACTTAGGTACAAGTACTAACGAGAATTAAAGGGGTCTTAAATTAAAAGAATTACGTCTAATTTGTTTTTACGAAAATAGATAAGAACGTTGGTTGGACAAATGCATCTGCAAGAAGCGGGACAAAAACAAAACGAAAACAAAATGTTAAAAAAGTCTTCTTCACGGTGCCGTTAGCGGCGCCAAACAGAACCAAAGGAAAACAAAGAGAAGGCGCTGTCTGGAATAACATACGGCGTGAATAGAGGCGAGATAAAAGTAGAGCAAAAAACACAATATAGAGAAAAATATTCTCACTCGTTTAGTGTAATTGCTAGTGGCAACAAACACAGCAAAAAGAAAACATGCGGCTGAGTTCGGCTCGTTTACACCGCACACACACGGTGATAACCCCCTCCCCCCGCCCCGCGTGCAAAAATAAGCACGTCGAAGGCGATTCAACTATGAATGCTATAAATAATATCAAAATTCCCCAATAGGAAGGAGGGGCCAAAATATCATTTGTTTATTTTACACGAGGATTTCAATGATTTCTAAATTCTAAAGAGAAGGCATAACGAAAACCCAGTGGCCTTCAAGGCCAACAATTTGGCAAAGAAAAAAAAACAGCATGTTTGCCAGAGCTTGGAGACACCAAAATACCCCCAAAATTTATTTACATAGATCGAACACTTTAAATGAAAATCTAACATAGAATTATGGTACAAATGAAAACCTCGTTTCCTAATTTGTTATCACTGGAAATCGGCAAGTACAAATGAGTCAGATCATCGTCACATGGTTACATTTCGTGATGCTCCTATTGTATGTTTTTTTCTATCTGTACAAGTGCTTGTAGTGCAATTTTGCTTATTCTTTGAATTCATGCGGCCATAGAACTGTACAAAGGTGGCCCGGGCCTGTGTGAGGCTTCCGTGGTCTTTAGCTCCAGCCTGCCTCCTCGCACCTTCGAGGAAATAAAATCTGCAGAAAATCTGAATGAACATTGTTCACAAGAGAGATATTGCAAAAGCAGTTCGTGACTGGCCGGAACATTGGCTGCCAATCTCTTTTCGTTGCGAACCAACTACGTGTAGAGATTGGCCGATTTGAAACTGATTCTACGATATCCGGGCGAACAGCTTTGGTGTTTCCGGGGAGTAGACGCCCCAAAGGGCTTTTTTTTTTTTTTTTTGCAAGCACAAATACATTTTAATCCCGATTCGTACATTGCTCACAATTTTTTCGGTGAAGTGCTTGGGTAGTTGCTTTCTTGTGCATTAGAATCTGGCTTCAAGAAACAATCGTATGCGCCCTCGGTGCGTCTCATAACACAATCTGTACACGTGTAGACATATCTAAATATCTCCACGCATGTGGGGCGTGCAGGCATTTCTCACTGCAGAAATACGCCAATCGTGGGCCACTTCTGCAAGATCCCTCCCTCTGCTTCCCATTTTCGCAAGCCTAATACCCGTCATCAAGTCCCATCGGAGCGTATGCACACGCACACAGAAATTGTTGATGGGCCATTTATCAATACGTTATGCGCTTAACGAAACGATCACAGAGTGTTCTTCGAACCGAAAGCTGTTGGGCTGAATGCTGCCACTTTCCTGTCATGAGAAGGACAACGAATACAACATGTTGCTTAGTCGTGGTGCCTTATCCCGGTCCCGTCTTTATTGTTCCTCGCAGGAAGGTTTGAGATTGTGTACGTCCCGGCCACGTGAGAGGGAAAGTTACCATCTGTTCCGGGAGAGCTCCTGAGCGTCACCGTCCGCGCCGCAAAGGCAATCTGGCAAGCGCTACATCGCTGAGCTGTGTCGACATCGATCGCAGAGCCTGCCACCGCCCACCGACGCCTCGGCGGCCGAATCCCGGCGCCCGGTACGCCCGGGCTCAGACCTGCGTTCGGACACACGTGCGCGTGCGCGTCTTCACTTGGTCCTTTCCCCGGCCCTCATTGGCTCACCTCCGTGATGACGTCATCGAGAAAACACCGCCCCCGGCAACCAATGGCGAGGTCGTTCGTCACGTGAAGACGCCGTTGCAGACGACGACGCCCGTCGTAGTTGCTCTCCGGGCGCTCCCCCGAGCGGTGCCCGATCGCCTCGAGTGATGAAAAGGGGCTTCGACTATTTGGAAATGCCGCGCCTAGCTTTCAACTATTCGTTGGAGAACAATCTTTGTCATGCAGACGTCCACTGGAGTAGCAGCGACTGGTGGGCTAGTTGGCACGATTCCGCCGAAGCGAGCAGAGCACGAAGAGCAGACACACACGTTCCTACAGACTCTGCTGTACTAAGGCTTCCAAAAGTTTCTATGTCAGAGTATTGGGGCAATCTGTGTGAACTTAATCTTTATTTTCTTTATATTCTCAATCGTAGGGAAGTTCCGAATAACTTTATAGCTGATTTTGTTCACGAATCGTCCTGTTAAAGAGTGAGAATTTTTAGTTTTTTTTTTCTCTAAATCCACCATTTTTGGAGCTAGTTAAGAAAAAAAAAACAGAAAGCAACAGACCGCTGGACTGAAATATTTTTCTCACTGTTATTGAGGATTATTTTCTTTTTCCGGTGATAACAAATGTAACCACGGACAGTTCATTCAGTTGTTACCAATAAATGCATTGCAGTCGAGCTTTTGCCGCATTTTACTAGCGAAAACCAGACGCGTCCTAATGCAAGCCAGCCGTGACGGACAGACAGATCGGCTGACTGCCGCCGGCTATCCACTACGATTACAGACTTCCGTAGCCGAGAATGTTCTCAAACAGGTGAAGGATGAACGACGCAGTCAAGATGATCCAAAAGAGAAAGATAATAGAAAAATAACTACCGTCCCTTACATTTACACACTTTCACATAATATGAAGAAGACCGGAAAACGCGCTACCGTGAACGTGCTATTCGCGACTCCTAAGAAGCTATCAAAGCTTTGCAACAAAGTGAATGAGGACCACGTCAAGTCTGATACGTGCAGTAGAGTGTACTAGTACCTTCTACTACACTCTACGTGCAGCACAAAATATCGCACGCCGTTCGTGCCTTTCTCGGATGCCGTGGTTTATTCAGTACCGTTAAACAAGTGCAAGGCAAAGCATATAGGATAAACAGGAAGATGCGTCACTGACAGATTGCGCAAGCATTGCAATAATGTTGAAAAATGAGATAACAGGCATCTAGACGCGCATTGTAAAGATTGTGGTTGCTATTCTGACCTCAGAAAGTGCTCCATAATTTATAAAAGCAAGAATCGACTGACACTTGAGGTTTCCGAAGCCTACTAGATTTGTTCTAACAAAGACACGTGTGTCAGCTACCTTTATGTACTGTTAACCGGCAAAGAAATTGCTTTTTTATCTGTTGATAACACGTGAACAGCAGTGACGGCTCGAAATGTCTATGCGTTTCTACCTTCTCCCCTCTTTCCCCCCTTGTTGCAACAAAATTCTGTATATAAGGATTTTTTAGCAGTAAATTCTTGTTAGTTGTGCACTGTATCCCGTCTACGTCTCGCCCTCGTTAGTTCTGTGCTGTGTCCCGTCTATACGCCTTGTACTCGTCCCTTCGTGCGCTGTTTCAAAAATGTTCTACCAACACCCCCGAACTTATATACTAGTTAACAGTTCCCAGTTTAGTTTAGAAATCCGTCCGTGATAGATAAAACGTCTCACGTGGTACAGTGTACTCGATACGCATGCGTTTTGATAGTTCTGGTTGTCTGCGCGCTGTTGGTAGCTCGGCATGGAGAACACCATGTCGCACAGTCGAGGCCGGCGATTCGATACGCTGTCGACAAGGAACTAGTAGACACGGCTGGCACTGCAGCCTGGCTGGGTTTCCGTGCGTCCCCAGGCAGACCACGGCTACCGCATAGGGGGCCGTCTTGCTGTCCTGCAGGCAGCCTTCAGAACCTTGCTCCTTTGATAATGTTCTGATGTGTAACATAGCTGCTGCTCCCTTTTGGAAGGAGGCGATGTTGTGGTGTGTAATTTAGTTTACGTTTATGCCACAGATGGCGCACAGTGTTAGGGAGGCTTAGTTCCACCATCATCAGTAGTGACCGCCGGTTGGTTATTTATAGTGTATGTCGAGAATAAAGGCTCTCGTTGTCTATGGGTTCGATGTAGTGCCTGCGTCCCTCTTTACGTCGGTTACTCGGCGTGCGTAGGATACAACAGACTGGTTGGTTGGTTGGTTGGTTGGTTGGTTGGTTGGTTGGTTGGTTGGTTGGTTGGTTGGTTGGTTGGAGCCACAACAACAATGGCGCCATTATTGGTAGTGAGATGTTTGAGTGGCGCCCCCTGGCTCTGACGTTGGCTTAGGAACTCACGCCGCTGTCGTCTGCTGCACTCCACTTGTGAGGGGCAGCAGTGCATGCGCTAGAAATCGCCAGCTTTGATGCTTTAGTGAATTAAAAAGTTTTTTTTTTCTGTAACTCAGTTATTTTTCCAGCTTCTGGCTTCTCAGAATAATTTCAAGCTGTATCCCGGAAAAGTTTGCAACACACGAGGGGAGAAAGAACAACTCTCCTAGAGCATTGCTCAGAAGATCATGAGTAACTCGTTCTTTTTAGCTTATTTGCGAGGTTCAGTGCTCAGAGCGCCTCGATAAGTATTCAAAATGCGTAGGCTTCCCTAAAGTATTTTTGAGATGCTCTTGTGAATACTCAACAGACTAATGCTACGCACCAAGCAGCGGGTAGCACAGGCGCATCGTACAGCGGGAAATAACACGGCTGTCTTCTATTTTTTTTTGTTGTTGTTGTTGTTGTCGTTGACTTGTATCAGATCGGTTTTTCTGTGCCCAACGCATTAATTTTCCTGCACCGTCACAAACGTCTCATCGGGAAATTTGGGGGTGTTTGGGAGACTCACAAAGTTCGAGTGGATATTTTATTCGGGCTTTAAGGCATACACTACCTTCTTCAGAAATTGGATTATGGCCGCGTACAAGAAGGTGCATATCCGCAACGTGCGTTATTTATTCACATGCAAATGCAATGAGAACGTTTGTGCTACGCCACCGCGAAACGACGGATACAACGTTGTCGAGTGTTTGAAGGCGGCTTTTGTGCACCGAATTTCTAACGTAACCATCGTTACCGTAATGAACTGAATCTCGAATTGAACAGTTATGACATTATTACGACGTTGAAGGCTTCATATACTCGCTAACAAACGCAATAGAACGTATACGTGCCTGTTTTCAGTATAACAAGAATCGAAACCGGTGAATATGTCCAAGCAGCTCTTTATTGCTTTCCAACCCCTTCAGGCGTAAGAAAAAATCCTGGTCTACTCGGGATGACATTCGATCAATTGAAGAAAATTATTCTTACTCTCTTGCCCTGGATTGAGGAGCCCGCCCACTAACCAGCTCGATTTTAATGCTAAATGAAGTTTTCTCCTTCTTCCCCTCCTCCCCCTCTTGAGGGCAGTTTCACTATAATGCATATCTGAATATTGGGAAGATATGGCTGCGGGAAATGTGCCGAAATATCCCTACAGGTCTGAAGAAGCATAGCTTTCTTGTATTTTTACCATATACGTGACTCGTTTTACTCAATAAGCCTCCATATTTGTTAGAAGCCTGGTATAAAAACAGCAAGCGCCTATTCACACAGTAGGTTATTTGGAACTCAACCAACATTGCTTGCTCCCCATACTGCATGTCGGCATACTTTCATGCCATGACAACATAAAGTGATGGGATACAATACTTTGGGGTGTTCGGCAAGGCTGCAAAAACTGTTTTACCTTACATACGATTACTGGGAATCGCAATGCCTTCTGCCAAAGCCGGCAGCCCCGAAGGCCTGGAATTGGTTTCGGTCTTGCATTTTAGCTGTTGGTGGTTATTAAACTCTGGCTGTTCCCTTTGTTCGAAGAGAGAGAGAGGGAGAGAGAGAGAAAAAAATATTTTTATTTCTCCAGCAGAGGCTGATACAGATGCTGACGCCTAGCTCCGACTCTTCGCGCTCCTCACAGGACCCGCTTCGCAGCAATGCATAGGCGACGCCGGCAATGTTTGTTCCGAAGCGTTATCAAAAACTATGCTTTAACTCGTGCCTTCAGTTAGTGAATGCGATTTTAAGAATTTTATTATGAGAAAAAGTTGCGGATATGCAAAATCTGGTGCCGACAAGCATCAAAAGTCAACCGCGCGCAGAGAAACAGCAGGGAAAGCGAGCCCCAGTGAACCAGACGACAAATGTGAGAATATCTAAGCCGACGTCACGGCGACGCGCTTCGCAGCACCGCCAGTGGTCGCGCTTACCACCAATACCCAGCTTCATCCCCATCACGTACCCCTCTTCTTCCTCTTCTCGCCTCCCTTTAATGCTTCTGGTTATTCTGCCGGTTCATTGATTAATTGTGGGGTTTAACGCGCCGACGCAACGCAGGCAATGAGGTGCGCCGTAGTGGAGGGCTCCGGATTAGTTTTGACCACCTGGGGATCCTTAACGCGCGTCGAAATCTCGAACACACGGGCGTTTTTGCCTTTCGCCTCCATCAGAAAAGGGGCCGCCGCGGCCGGGAATCCAACCCGCGCCTTCCTCCATTCTGCCGGCTCATCTTGCGCGGAACATAGTCAGGATGTTAGGACCAACAGCCATTGGCGTTTCAATCTCATTGTCTTGAGCCTGCTCCGTTAATCCCGTATTCTAGCTTTTTCTTTCTTCTAGATGGTATAGTCCTGTCACGGACACCAGTTGTATGGGTATTAGCGGATTCGTTGTGATTGTATAGCGTAAAAAGTCACGTATGAAGAACACACGGCAGGGGGGCACTAAAATAACGCATACAATTTCATAACATTGGATATTGAGCTATTCACCAAAGAACGAAATATCGCGATACCAATTTCGCATCATCATCATCATAATCATCATCATCATCATCACCAGCCTATCTACGCCCACTGCAGGGCAAAGGCCTCTCCCATTATCCTCCAATTATCTCGGGCCTGTGCCAACTGTGACCAATTTATCCCCGCAAACTTCTTGATCTCATCTGCCTATCTAACTTGCTGCCACCCCCTGCAACGCTTGCCTTCTCTAGGGATCCACTCTGTTACCCTTAATGACCAGCGGTTATCTTGCCTTCGCATTACATACCCTGCCCACGTCCATTTCTTTTTCTTAATTTATACTAATATGTCTTTAACACCAGTTTGCTCCCTGACCCACTCCGCTCTCTTGTTGTCCCTTAATGTTACACCTATCATTTTCCCCTCCATTGCCCGCTGAGTCGTTCTCAATTTAAGTTGAACCCTCTTAGTGAGCCTCCAAGTTTCTGCCCGTAGGTGAGTACCGGTAAGATGCATCTGTCATAAACTTTCTTCTTCAGCGACAATGGTAGGCTGCTATTCATTATCTGAGAATGTCTGCCATATGCACCCCACCCCATTCTGATCCTTCTAATTATCTCTGCCTCATGGTTGGGATCTGGGGTCACAACTTGGCCTAAGTAGATATATTCGCTTACCACTTCCACTGCCTCGCCACCTATCTCAAACTGCTGTGCTGTCCCGAGGTTATTGATCATTACTTTAGTTTTCTGCATATTAATTTTTTGCAATTCTTCCCCCGAGTTACTTACCAAGGCAACATCATCAGCAAATCTGAGGTTACTGAGGTATTCTCCATTAACCCTTACTCCCACCTGTTCCCAATCCAACGTACTGAATACTTCTTGTAAGCATGCTGTGAATAACATTGGAGAGATTGTGTCTCCTTGTCTGACACCCTTCCTTATAGGTATTTTACTGCTCTCCCTTTGGAGGATCATGGTAGCTGTAGACCCATTGTAGATATCCTCTAGTATTCTTACATAATGCTCATCTACCCCCTGGTTCCGTAATGCCTGAATGACTGCTAGGGTTTCGACCGAGTCAAATGCTTTCTCATAATCTATGAAGGCTATATATAGGGGTTCAGTATACTCAGCGCACTTCTCTATCACCTGATTGATCGTGTGAATATGGTCCATTGTTGAATAACCTTAACGGAACCCTGCTTGTTCTTTAGGGTTGACTGAAATCTAAGGTTGCAGAGATTCGGTTAGCGATTACCTTGGTAAATACCTTGTAGACGACTGACAGTAAGCTGATCGGCCTGTAATTTTTCAAGTTCTTCATGTCGCCTTTCTTATGGATTAGGATGATGTTCGCGTTCTTCCAAGATTCCGGTACCATTGCGGTCATTAGGCATTGCGTATTAGGCTGCGGTCATTAGGCTACCTCCGTTCTTTACAGCGTATTCGATCCTCTCCATATTATACTTCCGTATGGCAGCTGTCTTACGCTTATTGATTAACTTCGAGAGCTCGGCTAGTTCTATTCTGTCAGCTGCGGTAGAGATTCTCATGGTTTGCCGTTTCCTGATTATATCTTTCGTCTACTGTGAAATTTTACCAGTATCCTGTCTAGCCATAGTGCCCCCGACTTCTATTGCACACTCTTTGATAATGCGTGTAAGGTTGTCGTTGGCTTCCTGTGTCGTAAGCTCGGCTTCCTCGTTAAGGGCGGAATATCGGTTCTGCAGCGCGATCCTGAATTCTTCTACTTTACGTCTTACTGTTAGCTCATTTATCGGCTTCTTTCGTACTAGCTTGTTGCGGTCCCTCCTCAAATCTAGCCTAATTCGAGATCTTACCATACGGTGGTCACTACACCTTACCCTTCCGAGCACTTCCACATCCTGCACGACGCCAGGGTTATCGCATAATATGAGGTCTATTTCATTTTTGTGCTCCCCATTCGGGCTCCTGCAGGTCCACTTCCGACTCTCCCGTTTACAGAAGAAGGTATTCATTGTAGAAAAAGAGGTAGAGGAATAAAGAGAAGAGGAAGAAACTGCTCGGAACGGTGGCCTCCTGCCTCTCTGCTTCTCTTCGCCCGCCCCTTTCTTAACATTTGGTGCCGAAAACCCCGTGCGGCAACGATTGACTTCAACGCACGACCTCAAGGGCCCGTCTTTCATCTGCTCCGCCCCTTCGCGCTGCGAGTGGGGGAGGAATCGTTTAACGAAGTGGTCCTGGAACGTCACGGCAGGGGGGACGATTAGGTGCAGCCTACCGCGTAATGGAGCGACTGAAGAGCAAGATTTCTCCGCGAAGAGCCAAGAATACGAGGCTTATAAAGGAAGCTCGCTCGTTGCTCGACGCTGGATGTCAAGACATCGCCAAGCTCACGGGCTTGCAAGATCGACTCATGGCCAACCACGCCGAGCTCTTGAAGATCAGCGAGGAGCTCGAGGCCTTCCTTACGGCGGAGGAACAAGACATCGAGTATCAAGCGGCCGAGGAATATAATGATAGGACCCTCGACACGTTGGCGGAAATTCGATGCAAGATCGACTTTCTTGAACGAGCCGCTCAGAACGCCCCACATTCGCCGGCTGTTAACGAAATGGTCCCGTTCAGACAGGAAAGTGCGGCCACGACCTCGGGACCTCGGCTTCCGCCGCTGGACGTACCGGTCTTTCGAGGTGAGCTTCAGCTTTGGACGGGTTTCTGGGAGCAGTTCGAGCAAACCATCCACAACAACAACGCTCTGACGCCCACGTCGAAGTTTTATTATCTGCGCCGTTACGTGATGGGGGAGGCGGCTGCAGCAATCGCAGGCTTACCGACCACAGACGCCTGTTATGCGGATGCTATAGAAATCCTCAAGCAGCGATACGGGAACAAGCGAAGGATTCAGCAGCATCATCTTTCCGCACTGAGGAATCTGTCGCCTGTAAAATCGTCTGCTGACATACGGGGGCTCAGGCAGCTCTACGATGCGGTGCAGCTGCATAGCCGCTGCTTGAACTCTCTGAAGGTGCCCACCTGCAGCTTCTCTGCCATGCTCGTAGATATATTGCAGCACGCGCTCCCACACGATATTGTGCTGAATTTTACTAAAGAGAAGCGGCATCGAGAGCTGACCTCCTCCCCAGGGTACGGCCCTCCTCCAGCCAATTCATCGGGAGAGCTGAACCCTTCCCCAGCAGACGAGGCACTCCCAGCCCGCTCATTGGCAGTGACAGCTGAAGCGGACGATGAATTGAAAGAGCTGCTCACCTTTGTGAGGGTGGAGCTAGAGAGCCGCGAGCAGTGCTGCGAGTTGCCCCAGCGACAAGTTGCTGGCAACCGACCAGAGAAGCAGCGAAGTTGCCCCTTCACGGCGTCGGCATTACACGTCACTGCCCGCAAAGACCGAAAGGAGGAGTGCTTCTTTTGCCATTCCCAGAAGCACAGCACACGTTCATGCACCGCCGACCTCTCGCTGGCTACTAAGAAAGAGCATCTCGCAAGGGACAGAAGATGTTTTAGGTGCACGACCAAGGGTCACCAAGCGAGAAACTGCAGGGCCAGATTGAGTTGCGCATCGTGCCACGGGAGGCATGCAACCACCATGTGCGACCCTTCGTTCAAAGGCAATAATGCAACCGAGGGTGCACCGGGAACAACGGTCTGCGTATCGGCCCCGGTTCAAGCGTCTGGAGAGAGCAGCAACGAACAGTCGAACGATCGTTCTAAAGACAATGGGGTGTACCTTCAGACGTTCCGAGCATGGTTGAGCCACGACGGGAGGAGCCGACTCGTTCGAGGTATACTCGACGGCGGAAGCCAGAGGTCGTTCATCACCGAAGACCTCGCAACCAAGCTGCGTTTGAAGGTTGTGAACGAGACGACGGTCGCATTCAACACGTTCGGCAATGCTTCTACTCCGTGTGCGCAGAAGCGAAAAGTCGTTCAAGTTCCCCTTCGGAGCCAACACGCTACAGATGTCCACTCCATCGAAGCGATAGTGGTACCTGTCATCTGCCAAGATGTATCAGCACCATCAGCTGATATCTCTTTCGTAGAAGATCTGCGAAGGCAGGGCAAGGTCTTTGCTGACCAGCAGATGTTCATAGGAGTAGATTCAGAGCCCGGCCTCGGTCTGCTCATTGGATCCGACTACCTTTGGCGTTTGCTAACGGGAGAAGTTATTCGGAGCCCGGATATCGAAGGCCTGGCGGCGATAAACACTATTTTTGGGTGGACGCTTCAAGGTCCGTCTCGGCAGAAGGCATTCCTAGTTCCTAGATGGGGGAACTCACCTCATGGTCTGCGTTCTGAGGGTGAGCAGCGTCACGGAGGACGAATCCGCGTCAGAGCTCTTGCAGGCTTACTGGCAACTGGAATCAATGGGCATAGCGGACTCGAGCGAACAATCTACTGATTGCCTGGTACAGTTTAAACAAACAATTCAGAAGAACAACGGAAGGTACACTGTTGCACTACCCTGGAAAGAAGGCTGGAAGAATTCCTTGACGGACAATCGTGACATCGCACTGAACCGGCTGCAGAGATTAGTAAAGCGACTTTCTCACCAAGAAGGGCTGCTACAGAGGTACGACACAGTGATCAGGCAGTACTTGTTGCTCAACCATGCTGACGTCGTACCCAAAGTAGTTCCTGACGATCGGGTGGTTTACTACATGCCGCATCGCGAGGTCATGCGCGAGGAGTCACTGACAACCAAGCTGCGAGTTGTTTTTGACGCGTCCTCGCATTCACAAGGTGTACCATCCCTCAATGACTGTCTCGACAAAGGAACGAACCTCAACCCAGAGTTACTTCAGGTTCTGCTGCGGTTCAGGTGGTATCCCATAGCTATAAACTGGGACATAGAAAAGGCATTCCTTCAAATCGAAGTGCAAGAAACGGATCGGGACGCTTTCAGATTTCTCTGGTTTGAGAACATTCCCACCAGTTCCACGGAAAAGATGGTCGAATGGAGAATGACGAGAGTGCCATTCGGCTCAACCTCAAGTCCCTTTCTGCTCATGGCCACTATCCACCATCATCTGGATACGGTGAGCGAGGACGACCATGACTTCGCCAGAAAACTGAAGAAGTCGTTTTACGTGGATGACTTACTCATAGGAGCGGACACATACAACGAAGGATTGGACGTTTACGAGAGATCGAAATCTATAATGAGTAAAGCTGCTATGAATCTTCGTAAATGGAAAACTAATAACAAGCAGCTTCAGAAGGTTTTTGACCAGAAGGAGGAAAACGTTGACGGAGCATCAACTTCTGGGACCGTGCTGGGAATGCTTTGGAATACAGAGCATGATTGTTTTGACTTATCGCCCAAAGCAGTAACCCAGTACTTGGCTTCGGTCACATCTAACTCGAAGCGTTCTTTGCTGAAGACGGCGGTCAGGATCTTCGATCCACTTGGAGTTCTCGCGCCATTTACTGTCACAGCTAAGATCCTGTTTCAACAATTGTGGATGAGGCAGGTGTCATGGGATGCTGAGCTACCCACCGATGTAGCTATGTTGTGGAAAGCCTGGTGCGCCGATTTACTCCAGCTGGTTTCGATTAGGATCCCACGGTGCGTGAGACATGGGCTTGACACAGTAGTGAAAGCTGCTGACATTCATGTTTTCGTAGACGCCAGCTTGAAAGCATATGGAGCGTGCGCATACCTCAAGGCTTCAGACACCCATGATCATGTTGTCACTTCCTTGATTATGGCCAAATCTCGAGTGGCACCGATGAAAGCCTTGACTCATCCGAAACTGGAACTGATGGGCGCAGTGGTAGGAACGAGAATGGTGAAATACCTGCGAACATCGTGGGATACGTTGTCGCTGAGCGTTGTCATGTGGACGGATTCTACAACCGTACTCAACTGGATCCGAGGGCATCTGAACAAACAAAACCAGTTTGTCCGGAACCGAATACTTGAAATTACAACTGTAACCAAACCAGAGGACTGGATATATTGCCCAGGTGAAGATAACCCTGCAGATTTGTTGACGAGAGGTTGTGTCGGCGACTACTCTACGTGAGAGTCGAATATGGTGGAGAGGCCCAGAATGGCTGCCGAAACCGCGTTCTGACTGGCCTACTGACCCAAGCAGATTGAAAGACGCTTGCGGGGAGCAGATGGTGCCCCCACAGCCGGGTGATAAGGTCTCTCAGTTTGCAGGGGTGCTTCTTCAGACACAGGGAAATTCAGAGCCCATTTTATGCCTCGAGAGATTTAGCAGTCTGCAAAAGCTGCTGCGTATCACAGCACAGGTCTTCAGGTTCATGGAACGTTGTCGACGTACGCAAAGGTCGTTTCCTGCGTCGATCACCGCCGAGGAGATGGACAGGGCCGAGATTTTCTGGATACGGCATACCCAAAATGAAGTTTTCGACCGAGAGATCGGGCAACTTCGATGTGGCCATTGTGTCGACAAACAATCTGTCCTGCATAACCTCCACCCATTTTTCGACAACAACCGAGTTCTTCGTCTAAGTGGTCGTCTTCAGGGAATGAAAGCTGCCTACGAGGAAAAGCATCCGGTCGTACTACCCAAGCGGCATGCCTTCACAAGGTTAATGGTTGTTGAAGCCCACTGTCGTGTATTTCATGGTGGCGTAGCGAGCACTATGGCCCAGTTACGTCAACGTTTTTGGGTTATTCATGCTCGGCAGGAGGCGAAGAAGGTGATTCGTGCTTGCTTCCTCTGTAAACGATTCAGCAGCAGACCTGTTAACGTACAACATGCTCCGCTGCCTGAGGACAGACTACTGGCTTCCAAACCATTTGAGGTAACTGGACTCGACTTCGCCGGTCCACTTTACGTGAAAAACACCCCGGGCGCAACTACTTCAAAGACTTATGTATTGCTGTTCACGTGCTCTACCACAAGAGCTGTGCACCTGGAGTTAACAACCGGACTCTCTTCGGACGCTTTCCTTCTCGCTTTTCGTCGGTTCCTGGCGCGCCGAGGGGTACCGTGCACTTTGTACTCCGACAACGCGCTCGCATTCAGAAGAGCTTCAAGAGATATCAAAGAGGCACGGAGGATAATGGGCACCTCTCCATTATCCTCATTTCTCGCCACCAACCGGATTAAGTGGAAATTCATAGTCCCAGCAGCGCCGTGGTGGGGAGGTTGGTGGGAGAGGCTGATTCGCTCCGTAAAGTCAGCCTTGCGGAAGGTGCTTGGAAAGACGAGCCTGAGCGCAGAGGAGCTGACCACGCTTCTTACAGAAGTAGAAGCTGTCATCAATTCAAGGCCTCTTACTTATACGTACACCAGTGCGGAGGAGCCCTCGCCTATATGCCCTGCGCACTTTCTCATTGGAACTTCCTTGCTGAGCATACCTGGCCCAGGCAATGAGGACGACTCCTACATCAACCAGGTGACACGTGAAACCACAATTAGCAAGCTTCGGTACCGGCAGAAGCTTTTGGACCACTTGTGGAATCGCTGGAGAAGAGAGTATATCCTTGAGCTGAGGTCCTTTCATCATCATCCAAGTGCGTCCAACCGAAGTTTACAAGTTGGGGACGTGGTCTTGGTGGAGGCAACTGGCACCCCCAGGAGCCTTTGGTTGCTGGGCCGTGCTACAGAAGTTTTTCCTGGACGAGACGGGCTCACTCGGGCCTGTAGCTTGAAGGCGCAGGATGGGAAGATAATTAAGAGACCGGTGCAGACACTTCATTTCCTAGAAATGGGACCTCCATCTTCTGGTGGGGGGAGAATGTAGAAAAAGAGGTAGAGGAATAAAGAGAAGAGGAAGAAACTGCTCGGAACGGTGGCCTCCTGCCTCTCTGCTTCTCTTCGCCCGCCCCTTTCTTAACATTCATTATGCGTAGGTTATTCCGTTCTGCAAGCTCAACTAGTAGGTCCCCCCCTGGTATTTCTACAGCCCAGACCATAGTTCCCAACTGCCTTGTCTCCAGCCTGATTCTTGCCTACTTTAGCATTGAAGTCCCCCATAACTACGGTATACTGTGTTTTTACTTTAGCCATTGCCGATTCCACATCTTCATAGAGGCGCTTCTACTACTTGGTCGTCGTGGCTGGATGTGGGCGCGTAGCACTGCACCACCTTGAGCTTGTACCTCTTATTGAGCCTAATTGCAAGACCTGCTGCCCTTTCGTTAATGCTATAGTATTCGTCTATGTTGCCAGCTATGCTTTTATTGACTAGAAGTCCCTTTCCCAGTTCTCTTCTGTCCTCTAGACCACGGTAACATAGGACGTGTCCATTTTTCAGCAGCGTAAAGGCTTCGCCTGCCCTCCTAACCTCGCTAAGCCCTATTACATCCCATTTAATGCCCTCTAATTCCTCGAACAACACCTCCAGACTTGCTTCGCTAGATAAGGTTCACGCGTTAAACGTTGCCAGGTTTAGATTCCATTGGCGGCCTGTCCGGATCCAGGGATTCTTAGCACCCTCTGCTGCGTCACGGGTCTGACCGCCGCGTGGTCAGTTGCTTCGCAGCCGCTGGGGACTGAGGGCCGAGGGTTAATTGGCGTATTCATGGGAGGTTGTGGCCGTTACTACACCACGGTGGCCAATCCTGCTCTGGTGAGGGAGTGCATTACCGGCAATGGTCGCCGGGTTCAGGCCGCACCCCAAGCCCCTTTGTGCAATTCCATCAATACGCGGATTGTTTTTTTTTTTTTTTTATTCCGGTTGGAATTGCCCGGCACCGGGCTTCGAACCACGGTCGTTCTGCACGCGAGGCGGGTGTTCTACCTCTACGCCATCGCTGCACTAAGTTCGCTGCAAAGTTCGCGTACGTAATCACAACTGCAAGATCACCGAATAAAGATGAAATAAAGATGGCGGTTGTCGGCTTTAAACAGGACCGCCAACGAAAATTGGGAAAAAGAAACACCAAATCGCCACGCGATTCACAGGTTCACACTTCCGATCAAGCATTGCAAACCTTTGTATTTCAGTTCGAAAGCCGTTGTAGGGAGCAAACAGCGAGAAGAGGGCCATGCACGTAGCATAAACACCCAAGAGGCACGGGCGCTGACTCACTCCGCCTGCAAATAAACGAGCGATACGACCCATGCTGAGGTACGCGTAACATAAGTACAGGTAACAAGCATCTCCCTTGCGCATCCATGCCTGCACGTCCTAGCAAAGTCTCACACATCATTGCCAACAATTTCGTCGTGAATGGTTCAATACAGTTCTCTTACCTGCTCTCTCTGCTTGGCTCTGACGGATAATTCCACAGCTTGCACATGCAGGTACGCTGTTGTATACCAATGACACAACGGAAAACTCACTAACCCGCAACGGAACACTCGTAGTGCAGCCAAAAAAAAGTTTCAAAAGTTCAATGAATTTTTGTGCAACCGCAACGCGCCCAGGGAAAGCGTCTTGGACGTTTTTATACGTTACTATATTTGACGCGAAAGCTGGCTAAAAGTGCAACTGTTTATTTTTTAGCACCCAAATCTCGGTGTTCGCCTCCCGTCCCGACAGATCATTACCAAAACTCCGACATGCTGGGAGTATTGTCCCAGGAGGTAGACGTCTGTACCGTGACGTCAGAGCAGAAACAGAGCAGCGACAACGCGCAGTAACGGTTCAGGTGCCCTCCACATACTGCACATCTGTCTCGGCCATTCCGCCTCGTGCCAAGGCCTCCAGCAGTCTACCGAAGGAGGAAGTGACGTTGCGGCCGGCGAGACTGGAAGAAGCAGCCGACACCCCGTGAGCGTCGACCGGCTCATGTGCGACATCCAGCGTGTGGTCCTCCGGAGTATCGTTAACTCCGAACCGAATGTACTCCACGGTGGGCCCCGTGTGTTTGTGGTTCCTGGAAGCGTCCTTGGCCTCCGTCTCGACGAAGGTGACCACGGCGCCGACGACACTGGCCACAAGGAAGACGCCCAGGATTACCGCCACGGTGACGATTGTCCTGGTCGACACCTCATCGGAGGCCGCGGCAGTACTGCCGCTGTTGCGGGCGGGCACAGGTAGTCTGCGTGCGGTCTCGACCGCGGAGGGCGGACTCTGCGCGGAGCTGAAGTTGGACGGCAGCACGTGTACCGAGGCCATTTCGACGAACTCCAGAGGCATGGCGCGTTTGAAGGCGAATTTGGCGGGGAATTAGTTTCCGTACGAGAGGGCGCCGCCTGGAGTGAAGCGGGCCCTTCGGCCACAGCCCGTGGCTGGCACAGGACGGTGCGCCGTCGCGCCGCTAGGAATCTTCATCGCTTCTTCGTCGCGTATAGCTGGTGTCTGTTCAAATGGGCACGTGAATTAGTTCTCAGTTGAGAAAAAGTACGAAACGCTTGCACTCATGTGCCATACCTCAATGGCGAAGCTGCTGTAGCTGAGCATTGCCGGATACATAGTTAAGTTTTAGAACCATTATTTATCTGCATAGTTGCGGTGCTAGTAATCATCGTTGTGGTGGTGGTGGTGGTGGTGGTACCAATTAGATGGCTTTTACCCACTTAGGCGGATTGGCCAGGAAATGGGTGCTTTACCGAAAGAAACAACAGGTTTTTTGGGGGGAAAATATTTAAATACAGCAAAAGCTCGTTAATTCGAACTCGGTTAATTCAGACTTACGGTTAATTCGAACTGACGCCCTGGTCCCGGCACAGCCCTGCATATTTCAATGGGAGAAAGCTCCCGATAATTCGAACGCATCGATATCCAGAACGGTTAATGCGAACTGGGATCCCGCGGTTGCCATCGCTCCTCGCCGAAGAAACCGGCCCATGATGATTAAAACGCGTTACAAATCCATACCAAACCAAATTTGCTAGCGATGCAAAACAACGAAACAGAAAAATTTCTCCCACCTCCCCTCGCGGGAACCCCTGTGTAGATGCGACGCATAGGGGGTTCCGTTGTTGTTTCCGTTAGGTTGATTCTCCCATCGCGTGAAACGTGCCGTGAACCCCCTGCCGCGGCTATGACGCAACACAATCCACTTTAATCCAATCCGATCCAAATCCAATCCAATCCAGTCCAGTCCAAGCCAAGCCAAGCCAAGCCAATCCAATCGAATCCAATCCAATGCCCCTCACGAGAGAGTGTTCGCTATCGGAGAGGAGAGGGGGTGAGCGCCGGAGAGCGCAGCTCGCGCGGCGAGGAGAATGGGGGAGGGGTGTGGACGGACAACAACAACGCCATATGGAGGGACAAGGCAAGTGAATGAGATGCAGTCGCATCTAAAACAACTGACTGATCAATTAATTTCCTTCGCTGTTCGAGCTCCATGAACATCACTTATGGCGTATTCGGTTGGGCGTTTACGAGCGCTCTGGAGTACTCTGAAAAGCGGCCGCGCCTTCGGTTGGTAGAATTCGAGCGCTCGAACTACCTTCGGTTGGTTCTTTCGGAGCGTCAGCCTCCGACTCGGAGCGCTCCCGACCGCTCTGACTTCGAAGTGAGAGCTTGGCGCGATCTGGCCGGAATGACGGGTCACGTGACAGAAAACGCTGCGGTTTACCACGGCCGGACCGGCGGCTTCCCACGCTGGCTGCACGGTGGCGTTACAGGCGCGCTGCTCCGAGATCTCCGATGCCTTCGGTTCGTACGCTGCATCTCGCGCTCTGATTGCGAGCTGCCTTGGCATCTGGCGACTCAGAGCCAGAGGACCGGAGCAGCCAACCGAATACGCCATTAGAGACTACCCGCCACAAACGTGTAGTAGCGCCTAATTAGCGATAATGAGTCCAGAGGTGGCTTTTTTGTATTCTGCCCGCACAGTGCAGCGCGATTTCCATTCATTCTAGCACCAGCTCGCTGGTTCGAACTCCGCTTAATTCGAACAATTTTATGGTCTTCTTCGAGTTTGAATTAACGATCTTTTACTGTACGACAATACATTAGCAGCAGAGGTTTAGAGAAAAAAAGTGAGGAGATTATAGGCAGACGTAAAAAAAATCCAGTTTTTGCATCGTCGCCTTCTTTGCGGCGAGCGGTAAAATGCAGTCATTGTCAGCTTACACTAAGTCACACAATGCTTTAACCATAGTCAAGCTTCACGATTTCTTTATACGTGAGCACTGAAGGAAGGCA
Source organism: Haemaphysalis longicornis (assembly GCA_013339765.2). Lineage (NCBI taxonomy): Eukaryota > Metazoa > Arthropoda > Arachnida > Ixodida > Ixodidae > Haemaphysalis > Haemaphysalis longicornis. Next base: position 131,328,658 of record CM023450.1, on the reverse strand, counting down.
AAAAACAGCGCAAACAAATGGCACGGAAGACGAGAACGAGACAAACACGGGCGCTGACTGACAACTGAATGAATTTTATTGCGCGCAGGAAATATAAGAAAATCCAGGAAGAATACTAAAACAAGATACAGTTAAGATTGTAGAAATGTTATCTCCTTGGGCAACAAGTCAACAGATGATTTGCTGACGCATGCGCCCGCTCGCTCGAGCATAGAAAAAGCTTCAAAGATCTCGCGTGTTCTCTGGTCACCATAGCGCTTAAGGACATCACAATGCTCAAACAAGGGCTCGCATGAGGGCTCGTTCACGCATGAAGCAACATGTGTAGCAAGGTTACTACCGGTAGCAGATTTGATGGTGTTAGCATGCTCACGAAGACGGTCATTCACACATCGTCCCGCTTGTCCTATATACGAGCCACCGCAGGACAGGGGGATCTCGTACACTGGTCTGGTCGTACACTCAATAAAACGCCTTGTGTGTCCCTTGTTGCAGACGTTGCGCCTAGGTTCGTCTGAGTTCACCGCCTTGCAAAGGCCGCCCAATTTCTTGGGAGCAGAAAACACGACTCGCACCCCTGAACGTTCCACAATTCTTTTTAGTTTGTGCGAGACGCCGTTGACGTACGGAATGACCGTCGTGGTCCTGTATTTCTTGCGCGCCTTGGCACGTGTTCCTACCCGCTCTTCCGTCAGCAACTTGTTTGACAGGCTGCGGATGAGGTCCTCAGGGTATCCAGATGCTTGTAGGCGCTTGACCTGGTCCAGGAACATCGCCTCTATTTGGTGATGGCTGTAAGAATACTTCTTCGTTCGTCGTAGGTTTTTGAAATAACCCAAAAGAAGCACTTCGTTGGTTCGTTCATTAACTGTTTATTCACTTCTCGTTGGAAGCCAATTCGAGTAGTCGCCGGAGCGATGCTCGTCCGTGGGCCCCTCCGAGTCGTTCTCGTTGCTTTCTTCCGCTTTGGCGGTCACCAAGAGCCGGGCCCCTCCCTTGCTTCCCAGAATTCTGCGAGCGGCCCCCTCCCTCCAGTCATGGCGCCTCTTAAAGGGACACTGAAGTGAATTTGTCAAGCTCCCGTTTTTGCTTGCACTGCGTAGACTGGCTCAAATTAGCACACTTTTCATCGTTTATCCGGTTGACAAATCGGTAATTATTTTACAAAGCGCGAAAGAAGAAAAACTACCATGCGCGGTTTGCGGCGGCCGCACCAACTAAGGCTGTGACGTTGAGAGGAGGGGCACCGTGATTGGACGATGCCCAAGGTTAGCAATCACACAAGTTTCGGTTTCGGTTTCGGTTCTGTAAAACATAACCAATGGCTTTGTTGGATGGGCATTCTCAATATCTCAGTAATCATCGTACCGCGCTTCTGCCATGTTGTCGGCTGTAAAATGCACAAGATAAGCCTCCCAGGACGGCTTGTAGTCGTAGCATTCACTAGCCGAGACCTACGCAGTGCATGAACGCCCTCCGCGTACCCGCAGACGCCCAAATGTCATGCGCTTTTCCCCCATATTTGGAGCTTGCCACCCTCACGCCTGTATCGTAAAAAGCGTGTTCGCACCAGGCCAAGGGTCTGTTCATTCTGGCCTGTGCCCACTGCCTGCAAGCAGTCGGTGCTTATGGCAACAGCACGCCAACGAGAACTCGCTAGCGCGCCAGTGCCAGCCTGCGCGCGTTTTGTGAACTAGTTCGTGTAGCCATGAACGTTGCGGCCCCAAAAAAGGTGAACTCAATATAGAAAACATCGGCGGAAAACAAAAAAGTTAACTTACAAAAAAAAAAAAAAGCACGTACCCGCGGGGATTCGAACTCGTGACTCGCAAAACATTTGCAATGAATTCCTAGCGCCTCAGACTGCTAGGCTACGAAGCGGGACGCAAAGGCCTTGCTAATATAGGGTATATATTGTACAACCGGTTTACACTTTTATTCAGTTTTGGCATTTCAAGCCGCTTACGTGACTATTTGTTGTACTGCGATCGTGCAGTAAGCGTCGCCCGAGTTTCCACAGTAGCTCACGTCTAGCAATTGCATTTCGTAGACGGGAAAGCGTTCGCAGATGCGTAGTCGTGCTGCTGACCGCTGTGCTTGTCCGCCCAGCGCAAAAAAGTGCTTCCCGCGCCCTAGTTTTACGCTGTACGGTAAAAATATCAGTTGATTTTATTTGCTTAGTACCTATATTGACTTCGCTGACTCTTCTCCCGCCTTCAAGAGGCCTTATATTTTCCTACTGGCGTACCAGTTAGCGAAGCGTCGCATATGTGCAGCGCTTGTGTGAAGCGACCTTGACTTGGAGCTAGATACAGTGTACAAACAAACCAAGTAAAGAAAGGCACATTCTTCCATTCACAAACGTGTCCTGGCTTCGTTTCAACTAAGCGAACGAATTGCGACCAAGCAATTTTTTTTTTAACCTCCTTGATTGCGACGACCCGCCGGTGGCCGGCGGACGAAACGCTGGGCCGACTGACTCTGTCGGCCGGGGAGCCGTGCAGTAGCGCAGCCGTGGCGCAGCCAATTGCCAGCTCAGCCCCTCCTGACGTCACACGAAAACGCCACAGAAAATGGGCGAGCGTAAAGAGAGGAGGACAGCGTTTTCGAATTAGTTTTTCTACTAAATAAAATCGCGTAAACGCGCCTAGAGTGGTCGAAACATGGCCTGGGGACTCCGGACTACAATTTGCGCTAGTAATCCCGCAATGTTTACATATCACTTCAGTGTCCCTTTAATGGCTTTTCGTTTTTGGCGCCAAGCCGTTCTGTCGTCCCTCTGTTCTCTCTCTCCACAACTGGACGGAAGGTCCGCGCACAGTTCTAACAATGGCACGATCTGAATAGGGCGTTCTTCAAAACGGCTGTGGCCACTCCGCGTTTCACGAGCTTGGAGTGGGCTGAGGAGTGTGGCAGCAGTGTCTTCTGTGCTCTCGGCGCGTATCCCCAACACACATGTTCTTAGCTGATCCACAGCCTCAGGTCGAGGAATCTCAGATGCCCATCAAGTGGCAGCTCCCTGGTGAGGATGAAGTTGCGAAGTACAGAGGTGAAGGTGTACTTCGCGACTTCGTCTTCACCAGGGACCTGTTGTTGGACTGGTCTTTCAGTCGTGAAGGGCTCCCTCAGGTTTTAGTAACGGATAATGGACCCCAGTTTGTCTCCAAACAAATGCAAGAGTATCTAAAGGAGAAAGGTATCTGCCACGTGTTCTCATCGAATTATTGCCCTCAGACTATCGGCCAGATTGAATGGTTTAACAGGGTTCTCAAAGAACTTTTACAGGTAGCCAGACTTGAAGGCAAGGATGCTTCCAAAAGCATTACGCAATTTCTTGGGTCGTATTGGATCAAACCACATTCTGTGACAGGTCTTTCTCCAGCTTTTTTGCTGCATGGACGTCAGCCTCGTTCCAAAGTGGATATTAGCAACTTTAGGATACGTAAAAAAGCAGCAGAATCGAACAATTTCCGGCCTCATGTTCGGAATCAGGTCTTCGCGAAGCAGTATAAAGCTAAACAGTACTTTGACAAAAGGAAAGGGGCACAGAAGACCCGCATAAATGTCGGAGATGTTGTGAAAGTAAAATTCCATAAGCAAGGATTTCTGAAGTATAGTAAGCCGTTTACAGTGCAGGCTCAGGTTGCACCTTTCACTTTCAAGCTCAGTGACGGAAAGATCTGGAACGCGACAAAACTCACAGTCATCCCTAAAGGAACTGAGGTTGGCTCGGCACTGTATTCCGTCGACAATGTTGAACTCTCTTCGAGGCATAAAGAGTTTTTATACTCTTCGTCTAACTTATACATTTGTGACAGTCAGTCCCCTAGTCTACCGTTGACAGATGGGGCAAGCCCCAGGGTCTAGACAGACTGTGATCTGTCAGAGCTTCCTTCCAGTGGAAGGTCTGGATCGGTTGTTCCTCAGGAAACGTTAAAATGTCAGGAAGAAAATAGTGAGCAAACATATCCAAATAACCATGTAGACAACAAAGGAAAATGAGGGGGCGTCTGGGTCTTCAGATAATTCAGGTTCAACGTCTACGCGTCCGCGCCGTAAGACTAAGCAGCCTCAGTGGCTTAGCGACTATGTGCGGTAGGGTGTAAACGTAGGGTTCATGTCTTGTGCCATGTTGGACATGTCATGTCTTGTGTCGGGTCGTATATCATCATTGAGAATGTTTTTGGACGTTTTTTCGTACTGGCTTTTTAAAAAAAAATGTGTTACTGTGTTGCGTGTCGTATGTGCAACTTACAGGAGTGTGCGCGACTCTGCTAGTCATACTTAAACTGCTCCTGCGCAGGTGATAGTGCTTTTGTGGGACTATGTAGGACTGTCGTGAGCGACTGAGTGCTTTTGTGTGGATCATGTGTAAGGAAGATGCAGACATTCTTTTAAAGCACGGGGGACTGATGTGGAGTATGTGTTTCACAGAGTGTGCGGACTTCTTTCGCAAGGGGAGATGATGTGAAATATTCGCAGAGTGTGCGGACTTCATTTGCACGGGGAGATGATGTGGAATTAGTAGCGCCCTCTGGTGGAGCGCCCGCGCACTGTGTGCGCTTGTGTTTTAACTAGGTTGTAACTAGATGTCGTTGCGGTGGGACGCACGTGATGGTAATGCTCCAATCACGTGCATATGCGTGTGTGGTTGTGCCGTCATCACGTGGAATAAATCATTCTTCGTCTGGGGTTCAAGGAGCGAGGCAGCACTCTTTCTTGTGCGTTGTGCGCGGGCTGGCGCGGCGCGCCTTCGTTCCCGTCGCTGCCGAGGTCGCTCGCCGTCGCCCACGACACAACAATAACGTTTGCGTGAGTGGGTGCCGAACGCGGTGGGAAGACAAACCAAAACGCTCACACGCCGAACGACGGTGTTTCCATATCAACGTTGGACACAAGCTCTCGTAACTTGTTCGCACTGCGCATACGCGGCCCGTCGCCAAGATGGGCGGCATGTACTGAAAGCCACGCGCTCCGTTTTTCGTATTTCAATTTATCATGATAGTACGTTAGTAGGCGAAGTGGGCCGTTTTCTGAAAAGAGCACAGGCACTTTTCGTGAGAGGTTACATATTTTATTTTGCTCTCGTTAATTTTTGATGCACGAGCTCCAAGCCGGGGAGCAGCAGACTTCTGAGCCCTCTGACCAATCCACCCTCCTCCCCACTGTAAGTACGTACAAATGTCGTTACGAGAATTGTGTCCGGGTTATATCGGGCCGGACCGGAGCTGCGCCATGAGCCTTTTAGCTAGCAATGACAATAGCTGTATAGCGGGTATGTGCCATTTCCTCAGCCGCCAACGAGCCAATCGTAAGCGCAGAGCTCGAGCCCCGGCCCTGGTGGAGCCACTGCCGCGTGCGATCCCCAGGCCGAAGAAGTAGAAGAAGGCGCTAACGCTGCGGACTCCGAGCGGCTCTCCGAACAAACCCCGGGCAACGTAACGTAGGAAGCCGTCTCTTCACCGCGAAGCAGCAGCTACTAAGCTAGAAGCAAGTACCGGCCTCCCCGACTGCTCGTCTTTTTTCTTCGAAGCAACCCGACCACCGCAGCTGCGTCACCATGATGGGAGAAGCCTCCAGCTCCAGGAGAAAGACCGCGGCCAGCCGAAGACCAGCACGCAGAGCCCTGAGCCGGCAGACAAGGATCGTCGTTGGGGTTACGACATTTGTCATGCTGCTCGTAGGCGCCTCGCTGGTGCTGCTGCAGCGACGCTTCAACCTGACCGGCTACTTCCACCAGTCGGGCTCCGTCGCCGCCGCCGTCGCCAATGCCTTTGGAGGCCACCGCCAGGACAGCAGCTCGAAGAGGGGCGAGCAGCTCGCACGGGATCTCCACGAATCTTGGAACACCACTCTTCTCTCGTCCGAAACGTCGAAGCGACGCATCAGGGGCAGGAGCCCGTCCCAGGACGCTGGCGCCAAGAGGCGACGCGCCAAAGGCACGGCGAATGGAGAATCGAGAAACGCCTCTGGGGATCGACCGGAAGAAGGCACGTCGCGGGATACAGGCGAAACAAATCCTGTCTTCGACGCCGACCGCGAACTGAAGGCTTTGCAGAATGTGTTCGCCGAAAGGCGACAACGGACGGGCAAGAAGCGACGCAGTACAAAGAAGAGCTCATCGAAGGCGGCGACGAGCTCGAAGGTCGTGTCAGCTGGTAGAACTCGATCAAAAGTTCCTGGAGGGGGAATTCAGAAGCACCGAACCTCCCGCAGTGCCCTTGCAACCACCAGCTCGACATCCGTGCAGCCTAAGCTCGACCAAATGACGAATGGAAATTCTGCGCCCGCGGACACTACCGTGTCGGGAACTGCCAGCCGATCTCAAGTGACTCGTTCGGGCAGCAGAGGAATCCGCATGGTGAGGAAAATGAGAAAGTTGCGAATACGCTTCACAATTCCGTCGTCAACGTCGAACTCCACAATTCTCAGCAGTGCGGCAAGTCCTCGCGGTGTCAGTGTCAAGTTATATCAGAATGGTACGGAGGAGACTTCCTCTGAAAAAGTAATGGTCACAGGGCCATCCACTGCGTCATTAGTGCCTCCTCATAAGGCCAACAGCAGTAACTCGTCTACGGAGGCTCGGAAAACCGCCTTCATGACGCGTGTAGTAAACAAGATAACTGAAACAAATGGAGCAGTAAACTTCATTGAAGCAGCTCTAAGTGAGACATCTGAGCACCGAAAAAAATCCGTGTCCGACGAAACAAAATCTGAGAAGAAAAATGGTACTGGAAAGCTTAAGAAACCGGATACATCAGCTACGACGCGATCGCCAAGCCAGCCCAATACTTCCCACGCAACCCCAGGTTCTGGTCAGACGACATCAAAGAGGAAAACCGCCGTTCCAGTGAATAACACGTCAGTACCGGCCACGCAAAGAAGCACGTCAAAGGTGCCACGGAATTCATCAACGTCTCCGAGATCATCCCCATCACCGAACACTCCAACGAAAAATGCCCAAACGTCACCTTCTCCAACAACAGGCGCCAAATTGGTCAACGTTAAGACTGGTTCTCGGCAAGCTACGACCTACTCAGGTGGTTTGTCCCCTTTCCCTTTTACTAAACGAGTCATCAATGCGACGTTCCCTTCCCCACCAATCCCTTCTATGTCCAATGAAAGCGGTTCGGTTGGAAACATCACCGAGTATTTTTCGCTGAATCCCAGTGAGACATCAGCGGATTCTAACAGGTCCAAGGACTCAGTACTCGAGGGACACATCAAGACCGTCGACGAAATCATCAGGAAGATCCTCGAAAAAACTGGCAACGATACAGGCAGATTCGGTTTTGGGAACTCCACACGTGGCAGCGATGGATCCGACATCATCCATACAACTTCTGGAGATGCGAATAAGCATGGCACATTGCCGAACGAGAGAAACAAGGGCAGTGGAACCACAAGAATGGAGAAAAGTATAAAGACAACACGTGTTTCCTCGTCGCAAAAATTACCTCGAAGTTCGGGTTCACAAGTCACGATGGGAGGTAAACATTCAGTACCACATTCAACAAATAAAACCTACGCGAAAAAATATGGCGCAACAAGCCGTCCGGACAGGCGTGTTCCGAAACTGGCATCGGAAACTGAACGAAACATTTCCACTCCCACCACGACTTCGCGCCCTCCGGCCACCCGTGAGGAGTTTGTTCCAGAAGCAAAGCCCACAAAACAACAGTCGAGCACAACAGGGCCTCCGGATGAGATTGTGCCCGAAGCTGAAGTAACGCCTGCGCCCCCGAATACGGAGACGACAGAACTGGAAACCACGACGACGAGCACATCCTTCGCATATTACACGGGGAAGGACGAGTGGATACCTGAGAGTGGTGCTAGGAGGCTTATAGGTAAAGGCGGCCACGCTCCCCGGAAGGTCCTACCTAAAACCGAGGCGGCGCTTTCGCAAGATTTACAAAGCATGGATCAGGCACCCTTGCCGCACAATCCGGAGCGTCCACTTCAGCGCCATGAAGACGCGCAGGCTCCCCAATTGCGTGGGCCCGAACAGCCAGGCAGCGAGATTCGCAAGGATGAAGAACCACGTGGAGAAGGTCCGACTGCCTTGAAAGCCGACGTTAACAGTGAGCTGAACATCCTTTACTCTTCGTTGAAGGATGCCCTGGAAGAAGAAAAGAAACATCGCCCAAAAGAAAACAGCGAAGAATTGCAAGATTACGATAATGAGGAACATGCAAGTGCCAACAATTCCTCCAGGAGTGGTGAGGAATTTGCTGTTCCGGGCAATCCCAACATACCCGTGGAAAGCAACCTTTTGGTTTCTGAAGTGACCGTTCACTCGGCCGAAACATCACTTCAGTCTGATGGCCGGTATCCGCAAGAACATAACCTCGCAAACGACAGCACCGCATCGAAAGAGGTTACGTTCCGCTTCTTGGGCATTGAACAAGGTTCCAATGCTTACAGGCCGCCTAGCAGTACAATCGAAAGTAGCGTTCCTTTGGGTGGGAGAGAATCATCTACCGATAAGGCTAGTTACCGTCCCGGCCCAGATGCGGAAAATCACCTACCACTTGCCGCTGCCGGCAGCACTGGCTTAGAAAAGGATTCGTCAAGAAGCCGCTACGATTACATTCCTAGGAATTCCACCGAAAAAAGCTCAAGTCACATGAACTACGCGACGGGCGATGTAAGTCGGGAACTGGCCAGCACGCAGTCAATGGTAGAGCGACTAACAGGGCCGACAGGAAGCAATGAAGCTGTTGTGCAAATAAAAGACGAGTCCTCTACGTTTTTGAACGCTACAACCGCTGTTAAGGAGTCCCCGTCTGCTACACAAGGCAGCGACAGTGATGACGCGGTTCGTTGGAGTGCTCTTAAGGACAAGGGAAGTCAATCCACGTCCACAGAAGCCAGCAGGGCGTCGACTGTCATGCCAGTAGAAGCAGAGAAAGCAAGCTCGCTTTTGGATAACGGAAATGAGAAGGGTACCGGGTCAGTTCCGTGGATCAGTTCCGAAAAGCCTCATCAGACAGCGGCAGACGCGAATCCAGGTCAATTCGAAGAGTTTCAAACGACTAGAATGGCAGCGCGGTTTGAGGGAGATCACAACGAATCTGTGATTGTAACACATGGTGAAGTGCCAGTCCGCCGAAGACCCGGCGTCGTCTGCGTCTACAACAGCAGTCATTCCGGCTGGAGAAGTGAGGGAGTTCTTTACAGCATCGCTTCCATACCATACGAGTACTGCTCCTCCGTGCTTTACTGTTGCCTCAGTCTCGACAAGGAACTAGACTTCGAAGGCTTTGGAAACCACTCTGACTTTCGGTACTTGGCCAATATGAAGAAGGTGAACCCGGGTATGCAAACGTTCGTGGTGATTGGAGGGAGCGGATCGCCCACAGCCTCCTTCAGGCACCTCGTCTCCAGTTCAATTCACCAAGACGTTCTCATTCAGCTCGCCGTGCACTGGATTAAAACTAGAGAGTTTGACGGGGCCTATATGTACTGGCCACAGATGGAGGACCAGGATGGGAATGATGCGACAAGCGCATACCGCTACCTGGCGAAGAGTTTCAACAAGCTGGGCATAAAACTCGGCGTCATGTTGCCTTCGAGCAGCCCGTACTTTGCGAAAGAAGCTTCCTTGGAAGCGCTAACGAAGGAACTCGATGGTTCCTTTGAAGCAGTCCTACTGCCCCCTCCAGAAATTGAGGAGCTCTCGCACGGCGCTGAACTCGCCTACCATACAAAAGGGCTCACCAGGGCGTTCGGCAGGTACCCCACAAGACTGCCCGGTTCTGTCCCCGTCTGCCCAATGATACCTTTCTGGGGAAGGACGTTCAAGATGGACGCCGTCATGCAGGAGTCGGGTCTCGCGCTTAAACCTGCCGGCTACGGCGCACCGAGAGCGGTTACTCAGGAGCCTGGGAAAGTGGCGTTGTTCGAGTATTGCCGGGACGTGAACTACAGCGCGTCCGTGTTCTCCACACAGGAGCAAGTCCTAATCGGCAACGAGTACATGGCGTTGCTGACTCCGGCGACCCTCGAGCGGTACCTGGAGTCAATGGTGCAAAACAAGTCCTGGCGGTGCTTTGGCTCGTGGGGGCCAGAGTGGGATGACTTCGCGGGTCACTGCGGATCGGCCAGATACCCGTTGCTGAGGACTCTCTACGAGTTTCAAGTGAACCACTCAATAAAAAGGACCGCAGCGATTGGTGCTAGCGATGCTGGCGTAAGCTGATGAGCAAGAAGTGAAGTGTGTCCTCAGTTGCACAATTTCAACACAAGTGGAAGGAGGTGTTAGGGTGTTGACAAGACCATGAATGAGGTCTTGTCAATTTTGTTTTAAACATTTGCATTTGTCATGACTAGTTAAGTGTTATTAGAACGCGTCCTCGCAACGTCCCCGTGCTTTCTATGGAATGTGGTGGTGAACCTTCTGCACATGGTTGTACAGTCCAAGGGAGGACAGTGAGTATTCAGTGAATTGGGCAACAGCTAACGGGTGTTTCACTGCTATTTACAGTGTAACGCTTTCTGTGTCACGATCGTAGAGTCTTTGCACTGAGTTCATTGCGAGCGACCCACAGTTCGCCGCCGGCGGGAGGCTCCGTTGTCTAAGGTAGTCGGTACGTTGCACGACCCATAAGTGCATCCTGGAGAGCAATGCTTCTGGAGAGCCATGCTGCGCATGCGCGAGGAGCATTGGATTGAATCGGATTTTGATTGGGTTGGATTGGATTAAATTGAATTTTATTTTATTGAATTGGAAATTGCTTTAGCAGCAGTAAGCACTCTCACGGGTGATTTACGGTAAGAACAATCCCCAGCGCTTCACCCACTCGTCATGATTCACTTCGTGGAGATGCGTGAATTTTTTTCACAGCGCATCCCATATTACGGCGATAGCCCTACGTAAGCGGTCCGTTTTCCGGAAATTGTGGAACCCGGATTGTAAAACATTGCGAAACTATTGAAACTGTTGGTACTGCTGTAATAGCCATGGTCTTAGAACTGGCTATGTCTAACACCTTTACGTAGTTGAACTTTAGACGGCAATTAATTGGACCCGGGCTACATCTTTCTCCGGGGTGGTTTCAAAAGTCATACGGTGAGAAAGCAAAAATCGGTTCGGGAATTGTGGGCGGTGAAGACTAGATGATGGAGGTCAGCCATAGTTTGAGTGGAGCAGTAAGGACATCTAGGAGTCGAGAAGGGTGCGTACCATTTGCAGAATTTTTCAGGGGAATAAACTTTTTGGCGAGCACTCCCAGATTTTGGGAGGAGAGCAAGGGACTTTAAGAACCCAGTGTGAAGTAGTAAGGTGTTGGAGCCGGGTCTTTGCGGAATTTTTATATCGAATACGTTGCATACCGGTAGTTCCAGAGCTTCTGACGAAGACAGAGAGAGAGAGGGAGAGAGAGAGAACCTAATTAGCCCTGAAGTGAGAGCTTGGGCTCTCTCTGAGAGAAAGATTTAATGAATACTGAAGAGGTTAGACCCCTACTGGCGCAGCTTGTGGTTTCATGTGGGGGTGAATAGAGTGAAGCGAAAAAAAGAAAGGGAGAAATGATAAGGCAAAAACTAATAAATAAGAGGCAGGGTAAAATTAAACGAAATTAGATTGGAGTAAAAGAATTACAACAGGAGGAAAACATGGTGCCGAAGAGGAAAAAGTGCATCAATTGAATAGTTCACTACTGCCTAAATGTTTCGAAATATCATGTTTTTCATTGCTCGAGGTAGTCTAATGGTGTGTAAAAAAATCTGCAATAATTTTTACCCTGCTGTTGTCTATTTACCTTTTCTTAACCAGCAGGCGTGTCGCCAACACACAAATTGCCAGAATGGGCTTTGTATCGTTGTATGGTCCGCTTTAACTGTGTCAACAAAAAATCATGCGGCGTTTAAGTCTGCTTCCGCGCTTTGTAGGAGAAAGCCTAGGGATACCGGTCAAAGACTTCTTTTTGGTGTTGTTGGTCCAAAAAAAATGGCTCGTACCCACTCAGGGGGATTGGCCAGGAAATGGGCGATGTGTTCGCGTCTTCTTCTTCGCTTTTATTTTTTCGCATTGGGCGCGAATTACTTCTACAGGCAGACGGCGACTATTCCACGCTACAGCGTGCCCCGAATTAGAATTCTCCGTGGATGGGTTGTTCTACTCACGTGCCTTTACGTTCACCTGTAGTCACATGTCGTCATGTTCCCCTGAAGATGCAAATCGGATTTCACAACAGAGCCGAGGAATTGCTCTGAGTTCGCTTCACTGCACCCTCGCCTTTGGTGGGTGCGGGAAACGGTGAAGTGTCATCGTATACCCAGACGTAAAATGGCCTTAAACTGACGCTTTGAGAAAACAATAACCCTTACAATGCACGTTGCATTGTTCTTGTCACGTGTAACATAATAAAACTGCCGCGTTATGGTTATAATTAAGTAATCGTTTCTGAAATCTAAAATTCTTGTTAAGTACATGTTGCTCTGTGAAAGGAATTTTCAGATAAGCCTAAAAATATTTAATTAGATGCCTCCTGAGAAACCTGGTGTCGCAATTGTTTGCCCCGTACCGCCAAGACAATAAAGGGTAGCGATAATCACGTGCGCGAGGAATAATTTTTACTACTTTTACCTGCTTAGCTATCGCTACGGTGTTAATAGTTTTATCCACTCTTAACCAAAACACATCTTGTTGCGAAATCCAGCGGCAGTCGAAGTTGGCATCGGGGCAGTGCAGGCACCCACAGACTACGACGTCTCGGCGTACCGATTTCAGTGCCGATGATTACCTTCCCTCCCCGATCCGCCGCTGTAATACGTTCCTTCATTGCTGGTTTACTATTAAGAAAACTGAAAAATTCTTGGGTTAAAATGCTGTGGCGTAACTCTATTTTCGGCTTGCGATCAGCCCCAAAATGCTTCCTCGGTGAAGCTGGCTTGCCTTCATTATCAGGTGCTTGCAGAGAAGCATCGTTCAGAGGTAGTACGCGAATCGAACGGCGGATGGAGTGAAACCGTGGTAGCCGCCCATGAACGGCTGCCGCTGCAGTAATACATGAGCCTGTCTTAATAAATTTACTACGTTAGGGCCACCTTTATTGCTTTTTACACGCGCTGTTAAAATTTTCCCCTTTTCCCTATCTCTCCCCTTCTTTTCGAACTCGCCATTTTACAACCCCCCCACCCCCCCCTTCCTGCTCCACCGAATCCCCAGTATACGACATGCGCTACACGCCGACTACCTGGCTGTATTAACCATTCCGGGTCGATTGGAGTACAGGACACCCTAGAAGCAGCCCTAGGCATTTCCGACATCTACCTTAGCGCTCGACGCCTTAGCTATACACCGCACAAATGTGCACTCCTAGTTCTCTGATAACGTATGAAGGTCGCAAACGCCAAAGCACCCACGATCCCAAAGGTACCTTTCACTGCACCCCAATCCTCCTCCATCTGCGTTCTTGGCCTCACGATACGACCAGACGACGCGGGTATATTATTTATTTACACAATACTGTCAATCCCCCTTGGGAATTATTGCAGGGGTGAGCGTATGTCTTCAAAGAGAGAGAGACGAACATTTATTATACTGGTGAGCAGGATGAAGTTGTTAGGGCTCCACCCAGTGAGAGGCATCCTAATTCCAAGACGCCTTGGAGCTGGTTGGCCGTTCGGGCCCGTTCCACCAGTCGGCGCTGGTCCGAGAGCTCAGAGCTGGTCAGCTGTTCCACCCACTGGTCGTAGGTAGGGTTAGGATTTGGGGTAAGAGTAGGGGTCCGTTGGCACTCCCATACCCCGTCGTATAGGGTGCCAGCAACAGGGCAGGAACTACAGGTGGCAGGGTATTGGGTGGGGTACACAGCGTTTACTAGGGTGTCATGGAGACACAAATTGGTTTGTAGGCGCCGGAAAGTGGTTTCTTTGTCTCGTGTTAGTTGTGAATGGCGTGGTGGGAAGCAACGGCGGTCGTTTTTGTACGGGGTAAGATTTCGGTGTATGTGCGGAATGGTGCTGGCTTTGAGGTAGTCCGGTACAGAACCTGTAAAGTGGATACAGAAAAGATACGCAGGTGCGCAGATACAGCTCCAAGACTATTGTAGTAATACAAATTCAAATTCAGAGTGACCATAATCGTAATAATACAAGTGAACATTCAAAGCATGTACTAATCAAACAGCACAAACACCAAGACGCATGCAGCAAAATTAATGTTCAGGCTTTCCAGGCATTCCACACAGTAATAAAGCTGGTTGATTACATACAAATATATAAAAACAGCGGCTATCAAGTTAATGCACTTTTTTCAGCAGGTTGCAGAAATATTTCGATGGCTGGCTGTTGAGTAATAACAGGGCCTACTGCGTTCTCTTCTCGGATGCTGCGTTGAGAAAAGGAATATTTAAAAGTATTGTTATTAAATGAGTACTGTTATTAGTATTGTTATTACTCTATTAAATGAGTACCTCCCAAAAATGTATTTGTCTTGTCGGTCAAATGGTCAAAAAGGAATCAGGGTTTTTTCTCAACGATTTGTACATCAATTGGTGAAAAAAAATTCATCCGAAGAAGCTGTACGGGGCTTGTAAGGGTAGCTAAACCTGCTCGACGTAATAGCTCAGTTGGCGAGTCAGTACGTCCAAATCTGCTGTAGATAAAGCGCTGCTTTGCGTTGAACCCTCTCCATAGTGGTAACGCTGGACGCCGTGTGAGGGAACCAGACAACCGTTGCACAGTTCCAAGAGAGGCCGTGCGTACGTGACGCACGCCAGAAGTTTGGTTTCGTGGGAACGAAAAGAAGTTCCCTTTTGGTGAAAAATAATCTGTTCAATGCGTTCTTTCTGACGCGACGGACATTCTCAGTCAAGCCAAGATCTGAGGCAGGTCTACGACGTCGTCGTCCAGAATCTGCGTCAGCTGAGCATCGATCGTCGGCATCGTTCTGTTGGTGTCAGCAGCAGCGCCAGAAAGTCTGGACGAGGAAGAGGAAAGGATTTTTCGTCGGCATCCCTACCCTGCTGCCGTGCCCACTGCCACGATTCATCGACTACCGGGCACCATGCTACAAATCACGCACTTCATCTTACGCACTGCTCAGCACTGTCAAGGTCTAAAAAAACGACCTCGTGCAATTTATTTAGGCCCTCCTTACCGTCCGCGACACCCATGAATCGCTATATTTGGCGCTCAAAAACCGTGAAATCCAAAAATTAGAAATTAGCATTTGTCAGGCTTACAAACTCGGATAGTCGCTCTCAGGGCCTGTACGGGCAGCTTCATCCGTCCATACGCTACCGATGACTCCGCAGTGACCTGGAAGCCACTGAAATATTATGTCATGGCCCGCTGTGATGACTTAATGGAATTTTTCTCGAATCTCTATCACCAGTTGGTGGAAGGGGCCATTGTGCACGGCTGCGCGTAAGCTTTGTAAGGCAGCCTTGGAATCAAAGAAGAAAACCCAGTTTTAAGGAGTGTGGTACCGGGGTTCTTGCACCGGCCGCGGTTCCCCAGAAGGACACTGAGCCCCCTCGATCACACCTTTACTTGGAGTCCCGCTACGCCAAGGTACACCGCTCAGCCGATCCGGCTGCACACACGTCGCCCAGCCGAGTCCGCCATGTCTTATCCTCGCTCCTCTCGCGCCACCTCCTCATCCTCAGCCGGCACATGTCCATCCCGTGGGATTGTCCCCCGCCACTATTGCCGGATTACCACACTCTCCCCCCCTCCGAAGAAAAGGCCGACGCTGGCTGCCCTCGGCTGCAGTCGTCGGCACCTCTCGAGGGACTCCCACGGCTCAGCCCGGATGGCAGTAGACCGGTGCCACAGGTGGCCTCCTAAGACCCGGGGGTCCTTGCAGAAGGTCCAAACGTGGCAAAAGTCCTGTCCGCGGGCCCTTGCTCCGCGGGGGTGGTGCCCGGCGCAGTCGTCAGCAGCTGTCCGCCTCGAGCTCCTGCTTCATCTTGGCGAACTCCTCCTTGGTCATGGAGCCATCAGCCCTCGCCGAGCTTCTGGAGCTTCTCCCGCGAGGCGTCGAAGTCCGGCCGCGGAGGGGCCGGGGGAATGATCATCCCGGCGTAGTCCTCGCTCTCCTCCAGGGCGTCATGGAGCCAGATGAACTCCCTCGTGCTGCCGAAGCACAGAGAACTCCGGCTTCTGGAGTCCGACAGCGTCGTCTTGGTGTGGACAGTGAACTTGACCTTGTCCCTCTCGCTGAGGGCATCCGAGATGTCCACCACCAGAGACTGGTCCGCCAGGTTGATCGTGTCTGACCACATCTTCAGCGAGCTGTCGGTCACATTTGCCGCGGAACACCAAAACGAGGAAGGAGACCACAATGCCCTTCCCAGGAACCACGGCCGGCCCCACGTTCAGGGCGCCAAATGTGGTACCGGGGTTCTTGCACCCGGCCGCGGTTCCCCAGAAGGACACTGAGCCCCCTCGATCACACCTTTACTTGGATTCCCGCTACGCCAAGGTACACCGCTCAGCCGATCCGGCTGCACACACGTCGCCCAGCCGAGTCCGCCATGTCCTATCCTCGCTCCTCTCGCGCCACCTCCTCATCCTCAGCCGGCACATGTCCATCCCGTGGGATTGTCCCCCGCCACTATTGCCGGATTACCACAGGAGTAGCTCTGATAACGTGACCAAGAGTCTCACGAATGGCTGCAAGTTCTGTAGCTGTCGAGCTTGTGGTATGGCCTGTATTCAATACGAGGCGCGCATGCAGGCAACCATGTGAATGCGCCGTCACTGGTTACGTTGGGCTCCGCTAGATGGCGGTACTTGTCCGTGTCCGTGCTAAGCGCGTGATATGGGTTGGACATTCCAAGCTCTGGCCCGCCGAACGCAAAGTAATGCCTCGACTCAAATGTGAGTGCGATAAATAACAATTCTGTTGGCACCACCGTTGAGAATCGGGTTTAAACAGAACAGACGACGCACGCCGGTGTAATTGTTGTTCTTCGGCGTGCGGCCGCAGTGGCATAAGCCGCGCCATGTTTGTGGCGCTTGGCCATGTCCGTGGCCATTTCAGTGTTGCCAAACGAAGACATTGACAGCTAAACTTTTCAATGAATACTGGCTATAGGCAATACGGAATCAGGTTGTGGAAAAATCTGCTGGTACAACCACCGCACCTGCCGAACTGAATGACATTACTGAGCCATTCATGTATACATGTTTCCGCTCGTTATACCGTTAATTCATGCAGTAACAGCATCGTAAGCTGTTGAAGGGCCAATGGTGACAAGTCGGCTTTGTTTCCAACTCCCGGAACGTTGAGACGAATCTCAGGTTGTGCCAGGCACCACAAAAGGGAGGACGATGTAATTACAGGGGCGTGCCTCGACGGTATTTCAGCCCTGTGCGGTGTGGCAATGGCTTAAGGTGTATAGATCGTGGTCGATTCTGAGGGAGCTGCGCCAGATGGTGAGATGGCCGCCTCGTGAGGAGCCTCATGTAGAGGCTTAGTGTTTCAGTAGCCCCGTACGTTGCTATTTGGTGTTTCTGAGCAATGAAAATAGTACCCACGGTTGGTTGCACAACGCGGTAAACCAACACACGTGAGCAGAACCTGTTCTTGGATGCTCTGTATTACCCGAAGGTTAGTGGCGCAAGTATTGGAAATTGCGGGCAAGCTTTAACGCAAGGCTCATAAAAAAGTGCGAATAACAGTTGCATCATTCCTCTTACCGATGTTCCCCACGTTTTTTAAAGGAGCCATGAAGAGAAAACAAAAGTTTGTTTTATTCGAAAGATTAGTTTTCATAGTACCCCAAGCGTTTCCCGGAAGGCAAATGATGCTTTATTCACTCAGAAATAAGGCAATTTAAGCCTAAAATTTTAAATCTCCCGCTAAAATTGCACATTTGGTGACGTGAACAATGGCGTCATACGAGCTGGTCCATGAAACAGTATACTTAGTATGTCGACTCCATATAGTACCCACACGCGGGGAGTCAAGACAGGAACCGAAAACTCGTGCCGAACCGAGACGGCGGCCATTTTAAAAATACTAGTAAAACCTAGTGCACCCGCAGCCCTAGTCATGGAATCGCCTGATCCGGAGAACAAAACTCTCGTCGAGGAGCTAGGGCTTGAATTAACAACCTCACACCCACTTGAACGCTCAATGCTTCAAGGTGCACGAGCGGCAGGAGTTGTGGGATACACGGTGGACGGGAAAGCGACCATTCCGCGATAGCCCACCAACTGACGAACTCCCTGCCGTCGGCACCGCTGCCTCGTCGCCCCCGTCGCGACGGACGAATACAGACTGGTACTTATGTGCCGTATTTTTATTACGGTTAATAATAGTTCTTCAGTAGCAGTATACTTGATGCCATGCCGGTCGTGTATGGAAAGCCTTCGCACGAGCTGCTCGATCAGAAGAACGAGCGTCAATGCGCGGTTGAACGGCGTTTTTCCCCAGGTCGAGCGCTTTGACGCGATTTGACGAGTCGGCGACGAGCGGACGATTCCCGGATGACTAACGGGGTCCGCCGTAATATTCCTCGGAAATAAATACACTCGTATTTCTGTACCTTTCTCTCCCAAAGTTCACAAAACTAGCATGCTTCGCCGCGGTTCCTGTTGGAGCACATGAAGAGATCCTCACCGGCGGGGATGGCTGCATCCGTACTTTCCCGGCGTGTATGGGCATTTCAAAACGGATCGAAATAATTTCTAGTATCAACAACGAATTTCAGTGTTGTAATGAAACGACTCGTAACGACAGCAGTAGCCACCTTCGAAACATGCGACATGGCACTTTCGTGCCTTCTTACTCGCTCTTTCATTCTACCTACGGTTGGCGATATGACAGCACCCTGTAAGGATTAGTACAAAGCAAGGTCGGCAGTGCTGGAACGGTTCTGCCCTAGAGCCTCGAACGTGAAAATTGTCTGCGGCGAGTGCGCAGATGTCGAGTTCGGCCGGCGGTAAGTTTGTACGCATGTTGCTGCACACGTTGCATGGTTAGCGGAATGTGCTGTTGTCAAAGGAACAAAACGTAGCAACCGTTATAAAGGTTAGCGCATCGGTTGGGTTTTCGCTCTCAAGTGCCTAAATTCCAACGATGTTCCCCACGTTTTTTAGAAGAAATCTGAATATGTGGGCAATGGTGGTAAGTTTCAGGGATATACAGTCGCTTATGAAATGTCCCTGTCATGATGCGCCAAGCATTTTGGATGCCTGGAGTCGCAAGCAACTCCGAGTGACATCATGGATATCGAAAGTGAGGAGAATGTAAGTGGTGGGTCGATAGGGCATTTACGTGGCACTAAATGTGCTTATTTGAAGGCGAAGGTTTGCGTTATAAGTGGTGTCTTATGGTTCTAACGAGGCAACCTTTCGAATGCACCAAAACTTGTGTTTTCTCTTCATGGCTCCTTTAAGCAAGAAATTTGAATATGTGGGCAATTGTGGTAAGTTTCTTCTTAAAGACAGTCACATGTGCGCTTCATGAAATGTCCCTGTGAATGATGACGCCAAGAGAATTTGTGAGCTGGAGAGGAACCAACTCCATGATTTTGAGGAAATATGAAAGTGAGGAGAAGAGCATAAGAGGTAGGAGGGAGGAGAGAAGGGGCAAGTGGCAGAGGGACGAGAAGACTATCGCCTTCATCGACATTGTGGCGAAGTGAGCAGATACGCGGTTTTGAGCAGCATAAATGAGCGGAATGGCTCTAGACGCAGAGGGGAGAGAGAGTATAGAGAGGGACAAGAGAGAGAGAGAGGGGGAGAGAGAGAGAGAGAGAGAGAGGGGCTGTGTCCTCTCTTTGCTCTTCTAAGTCCCCACCAAAGACGGGATTGTTCGTGCAGCTTGGAGAAACCACCCACCGTCCCGCGACGCCGCGGCCACCATCACTGCCCTGCCCGACACCGCACGCACGGAGAAGTGACCTGCCCTCGTGCTACGCGGTGCTGTGAGAGAAGGGGTTGGTTTTTCCACACTTGTGAATACCACTTAGTGAAACGAGACAACATGCAGAACGATTGACGGCAACACAGCTAAGCTAGTTCCGCCTTCGTTTAAACACGACTACCACCATCACCCCCTGTAGAGGGTGCACCACCTCACAAACACTAATTTTGCGGAGAAGTCAGCTTTAGAGTGACAGCCGTTGCCACGTCAATAGCAAAATATCGTAACATGTGATGTCGTACCATCTCCCAAAGCAACCTGCTCTCACTGCTCACCTGGACCTGGAGGTGTTATCCTACTCACTGCTAGCTACGCTCCACACTTGCTTATTCACTTGACAGTCGTTAACCCGTTAACGTGCGAATGGTGGTGACGATCCTCGCAATCACTTTTATTGCATGAGATCGGACCGCGCCTGCAAATTTCCTTGTATAAGACGCGTAGGCACAATGTACTCTGCCCATACTGAATAACGTGGGTCTTCGAACTCAGAAAAGCTGAGCGCCACGAAAGTAAACGGAAGAAAATATCGACCTCTGATGTGGCGCACCCCTTCTTACTTGAAATGCCGAATGTCGACGAACATTCACCATACAAAAAAAAACAGTTCTTTTTGGTCCTACCGCTCTTGTAATAATTTTTCTAGCTAACCACTCCAAACCACTGCTCCAAACCACTGCCGCAAACCAATGCGAGTTATTTTGCAGTTTTATACCATGTCAGAAAAGTTCCAATCATGTCTTAGAAATGCAGTTTTTCGTGAGCTGCAACTAAGAAGAACCATGTTACTTCTGCATTTTAAATTTCACTTTGGGGGGTGCTCCGTTTAAATGAAGTTTCCGCACGCATCAATTCGATACTTGTTGCAGTTACATGGAAGCCCTTCATGGCGATGCGAACTGAAGTTACGCACAAAAAAAATTCTCGGCAAACTTAAGACTGCCTACGTGCTTTGAAGGAGAAATCCAAGCGTACTATTGTGACTGGTACCTTATGTATACTCAACCACCCACCGACACAGCAGCCACGCTATTTTGCCGCACTTGATTCATCTTCATCCACTTTAGTCCTCCGTAATCCCTCTTAATCCACCGTACTCCACCTAATTCTTACCTTAATACGCCTAAATCTATCCTATTTCTTTTTATACCCCCTAATCTATCTTTATCTCACCTTACTAATCATTACTATCAATCACTAACCAATCACAATCCATCTTAATTCACCCTAACCCGCCTTAATTCACTCTAATTCCACTTTATTATTCATTCCAGGTCTAAAATGACAACAGGAATACCGCATAACAAGAATTCTTGTCGTACGACCAAAAACTTTGTTGTGACAACAGAAGCCCTGTTGTTACGACAAAGCCATCTGTTGTTACGACGCACATTTATGTCGTAACGACAAATTCCATTTTCTTAACGACAAACATTCTTGTAGTCCCAACAGAACTGCTTGTCGCTACGACAGCCATCGATCGTGCTGTCATGACACAGCCAGCTGCCAGAATCCCGACATAAGAATTCGACAAGACGACAGTACGACACGCGAAAATACGACAAACTACAGACATTTTTCTTGTCGTCATGTTCGACATAGGTTCTTGTCATCACATCATTAATAATAATTGATTGCTTGTCTTACGTTGTTCCCTCTGCAGGGTGCGTGTTCATGCGCGGTAACTTTCTCATCGGAGAACTGGGAGCATTGCTCAATAAAGTTTTTTATGACGATTAGTCTTCTTGGCTAGGGTGCCGATTTATGAGCGGTCATGTCGCACTCGGCTTCTGCAAGGATAATCTTGAGTTCCTGGTATCATGAGCAGTCCAGAATTTTTTTATGCAGTCTTTCTTGGGCTACTAAAACGCAGAAATTTTGGTCTGTCTGTCTGTCCGTCTGTCTGTGACTCGATTCAGCCACCCGCCAAAGTGAAATAAAATCTGCGCAATAATCTTATGTACTCACAGCCAAATCTAAACGTATGTCCGGTGTCAGTGTTCATACTTGTCAACATTGTTGAACAAGAACGAGACATTGCGCAAATATAAGGCCGAAAATCAATACATAAGTGATGTTTGCAGTGTTCCTTTATTAAAAAATTCATGGATGCTTGGTTTTTGTTTGCGATAGCAAATGAAATACTACCTCAACGACAGGAAACCGTCGCTTGCTGCGGCCAGCGCTACCTCCTGGCGGCATTCAAGAAATAGCAACGAAAGGTTCGTGGGATCCACGTTCCGCTTGGAAAGCTCGTGCAGTAGGGCATCATGGTTCTATAAATGTTGTCGTACGGTGCCTCAATTCACGCGCGTCTCCGCTGTACGGCAGCGCTGGCATCGAGACACCCGACTCGGAGCAGTAGAACGCGGTAACTTTAAATTGACTTGAGCAAACCTCTAGCGTGTTGATCTTGGGAGGAACGAGACGGGAAAGGAACAGCATGAGAAGTGAGCGGGAAAGAGAAGGGAGGCCTTTACTTGGCAGAGGGCGCCAGTCGACTATCGTCTTTCGGCGACATTTGCAACGAAAGGAGCAGATACGCGGCCGTTTTTTTTTTCTTCTTTTTACAGCGGCAGCCATTTTGGAACCGTTTTTGTTGACAACGAACGACGAGGGTCACTTTCCGCGTTTCAGGAGACATGTAAGGCTTTTACCTTAATAATTTATTGAATAAGGTTTGCGAAGTTGTACGCATCAACTCAGCACTTGTACACGAAAATAGAAGAACTTATTTATAAGTTTAGCCCCATTGAATGCCGTGAGCTCTGTTTGCGTTGTGTTGCTGTAGGGTCCCGGATATATGCTCTGAAGGGAATAAAGTTGGTCGTTCTTTCACAGCACCGGAGGGAGATATATGTGGTAAAACGTACACATGCTCTTTTTTTGTAGGACGGCTCCCAGAGTTATCCCTGGAGTGTCATGAAGTGTTGTATTTCGCATGCAGTTGCGGGATACGTCATTCTAAGAAATCACGCTGCATCGATTACAAAGATAAACCTATAGTAAAGAAAAAACATGCACAGAAAAGGTCAATTAAAAATTCCCGGGCCATCTCCACTTACGTGAAACCTGGTGAGGGGCGAAGCATGCAGTGCAAAACTGTACTATTCTTGCCGCCTTGGCGTTATTGCCAACGGAGATGAAACCATTGGGGGATACAAGTCTCTTGTCTTTGAAGCACGAAGCTCTCTAGCGCGAGGCGTAAACGACTGCCCCGGTGTCTTTTTAGCACGCGTTACGAAGCGCTCCAGCGCGAGGCATAAACGGGTGTCCCGCTGTTTTTTAGTACGCGTTACGTTCTAGCGCAAGGCGTAGACGAGCTTCCCGGTGTTTTAGTGCCGTGACTACATGAGACGAACGACGATTACGACGACGACGACAGGAGACGCCAACAGCCCCAGCCCCAGCCCTTAAAGGGCTTCGCCCCTAAAAGTTGATATATAGGCTCGGTCCAGTGCCAATGTGCGGGCAAAGGGTTTGGGTTTTTTTCGAATCTGGATGGATACATTTGCTAGCAATCTCGTGCTTTCGACCTTTAATTCCGCCGAAGCAGTCTTCCCAATCATTCGTTTTATCTGTGCTCCCATCTTTATGTTTATTCAAAGCCCGAATAGGAGCGTTAATTTCGCTAATAATATATCAGGACTGGTCTGTATGGCATATTCGCAGTATATCTGTAAAATAGCGCGTCTATTCGCAGTGTTCTGAGAAGAGCACATGCATGGTGCAAATAGAATACAAAAATCTGATGAAAGTTTCAGGAAGTATGCGAAAAGCTGAACATCGCTCATGCAGTCAAATCGAAGGCAGCAACTGGGAATATGTTTAATAGAAAGTGGCACACTCGTGTGCGGCATTCACTTCTGAATAACTTACGGCCGCGACATTTTAAAATCTTCAGGTTCGTACGTGTAAAAAGTTAGATTGGCTTCATTGAGACTGCGATGAAATGCCCCGGTGCCAAAAGTTACACGCAAAAGTTAACGCAGCACTGCCCATGTTTTTTAGATGCAAAGCATCTCTTGCTTTCGGCTCCGTCGTCCGTCGTCCGTCCATCCACCGGCCCAGGAAGACACCGGCAACAATGCCGCTCCAGGAGCCCTTTAAGGGGAAGCGGTGCTCGTCTCGCGCCGGCCCAGGAAGACACCGGCACCGGCAACACTGTCGCACCAGCATCTCGTGGTCGGGGCTATGTCCCTCCCTTGTTGTGCCGCCGTCCACACCCCCACTGCACATGCTCGGCTCATCTCGGGCCGGCCCAGGAAGACACCGGTAACACTGTCACTCCAGGAAGCCATTAAAGGGTAAGACACCACCGGGCGTTCAGCAAGCCGAGCAGCGCAGTGGGGGTGTGGACGGCGCAACGACGACAAGGGAGGGATATAGCCCGTCGCATCTAATAAAATTTCACCATCTTCCCGTAGGGGAACCCTGAGTAGTATGCGAAACAGCCACGGGCTCAACGCAATTTCCCATTTCGCAGTTCCGGTAAGTGAACAGTGTGGTAGATGCATGGAAACCAAACTGTAAATATAACGGTAGCTACGTATCAACCTAACGGAAACGACGAACTGAAAACTAATGGGCACTTGAATCGACCCCATGGCTGCTTTGCATACTACTCAGGGTTCCCCTACGGGAAGATGGTGTAATTTTTTCTATTCATTGCATTTTATGCCGGGAGGGTTGAGAGGGAACACGGGAAAAAAATAGTGGTAACTGGTACTCCGACGCTTGTCCCTGTAACCTCAGTTCGTCTGTCGTTCCTTTTTGTGGTACATTTTTGTCTCCTTCAGTGCATTGGAAAACAAGGTGCAGAACCACCGATCTGGGAGGAGGGCGCAGGAAGAACGGATCATTCTCGGCCTCACTCGCAGGTAGTACGCGGGCATATGGTTGTCCGAGGACTGCTCAATCCGCGCGATATGTATATATATGAAAAACGAATGCAAGATTACGCCTGGGAGGGACCATGGTGAGTTCTGGACTGACTGCAGCCTTGACAATAAACGGTTGATTACCCAGAATAGGACCTGAGTTGCAAAGTTGAAAAGATAAAATCATCAGTTCCAAGAAAGTGCGGCGTGTTTCGTGAAATAAAATAAAATACAAGGCGTAGATCTGTCGTACTCTGTCATCTGCACTTTTGTACGGCGGCGTGAACTTCGACGGATCCGAAAGCTCCATAAATAAAATGTTTTCTCTGTCTCTGCCGTTTATGGGTTTATCCAGAATTTCTATTTTGGGGGTTGTCGAGGTCCTCCTAGGGGAGTGTTGGGGGGGAGTGTTGGGGGGGAGGTGGGGGAGGGGGTGTTAGGGGGAGGGCATAAATCCCTGGGCAGGGTGCTGGTGGTTGTGGAAGCTTTTTTCGGGGGGTTTTGAAATTCTCCTGGGGTGGAGGGGGTTGTATGAATCCTTGCTGCCAACCACCGCCGCATTTTGCGGCCGCCAGCAGGCGCCACCCGTCGCGCACGTGCGCTTCGTGACATCGTGAAGTTTACACACAGGGTCCATTGGTAGTGTTCTAGTACACCATACCTTTGGCGTATTCATGGGAGGTTGCAGCCGTTAGGGTGGCCAATCCTGCTCTGGTGAGGGAGGGCGCCAATGGTCGCCAGGATCAGGCCGCACCCCAAGCCTCCTCCTGCAATTCCAGCAACACGCAGATTTTTTTTTTCCTGTATAAGTTGTGCGGCACCGGGATTCGAGCCATGGTCCTACTGCACGCGAGGCGGATGCTCTACCTCTACGCCACCGCTGCCCTCGTATACAAATGTATACGCACATAAATTTTTGCCAAGCGTGAATGCCCAGCCGACATGTTGAAGAACCCCTCTCACCACAAAATCCCGACCTACTGTTGCTTCAGCTGGTATGCATCTAACTTATTTCCGACTTCTAGTGGGGAGACACTTTGTTTCCACCGCTCTCGTGAAGCCCCTTCTGTGACAATCCTGAGATCTGCCAAATTTAAACGACATTTGGAGTCCCCTATTCGGCAGGTATTGAATTGTAACACGTTATTTGAACCCAGAGAATTTTTGCGCCATGATACAGCAATTTCTTTGCAGGCACGTCCGTACCAATATAATCATGTCGAGGCTTACTTTTAAACTGGCTCCACAGCAAGCAGATTCATGCTGATGCATTAGGTAGAAAAACAGAGACAACATTTTTCACACAGTGACAACAGCTCTCTTTCCTCCGTGGTTGCTACTTTTTTCCAAGGTCATGAACTGCCTGATTTTTGGTGCTGCTGTGAATACAAAGTCGCGATTATTGAAGCGGAGCTTTCTATGTCTGACTGATAGCATATGTCGCGTTGAAAACGCACTGCAGGAAAGCCAATTTTCTCTGATGGTGATGATACGTGGTCGAAGTGAAAGAAAAAAAAACACTTCCCATAGTCGGATTCGAACCAGGGTTCCTCACATTATGAAGCCGGCGTCTATCCGATTGCACCATTTCGACACGGCCAAGGCAATTTGGATTTGGAGAGGAGTGCATGGGCGTGCAAAATTAGAAATACCATGACCCCTCTGTCAACAACAAAGGTTGAATGCAACCTCTGACAACAAAGGTTGAATGCAAAGCTTTGTTCGTGCGAACTTAGTGAAAGCTCTAGGCCAAAGCCCCCGAAATCAAAATTCCACACTGCATGCGTGTCCAAGGCAAAGCTCAACGACAGCGCAACGGCAACACGAGTTAAAAGCTACTGAAACTGCACATTGAAACCCTTGCTGCTGAGTTCTTGCACAAGCCATAAGGAACACTGACAAACCCTTTTTGAGGGGTTCCCACGCTGCAAAAGTTGTAGTGCTGCTTTGCACCGACTGTTAAACTTTCTGACGACATCGGATCAACTTCAGGCGGGCAGTAGTCGACCACATCAAGTCCTTGGATGATCATCATCATCAGCTTTGCTTCGCAAATGCATTTACAAGATTGGAGGCAACTTTGCTGTACCACATCTGAATAGGTTCAGCGAAGTCCACAGCTTGACGTTTCAAGAGGGGCCTCATGCAATCACCTCTGTGTACGTTATGTACAGTGCTAGGGGATGCACCGCTGCACAGCGGACGGTACTGCTCCTAGCAATGAAGAAGTTGGCAGCCACACGCACCGCTCTGGACCACATCATCTTCCCAAGGGGACATTGGATGCTGCATAGGAAGGTGTCATGACACTCCTTCTTATTTTCTTTCGGCAGACAAAAGTGGCAGAATTGTGGTGAAGTGACCACAATGCATTGATCCATTATGTGGCGCTTGGATGGAGCAACTAACACCACATCTTGCCAGACAAACATTGCCTGATCCAACAAAATAACCTACCAATTAACCAACAAACCAAAGCTCAATGGGTCAAAGTCCAAACCGCCTGCGAGTTAAAGTCCAAACTGGAGGATACTCCAGGAATCACTCATGAGAAAGCATCGCGTTCAACCATAGTCACGGCTAGACGGAGGGGTGCATAATTTATCTGCCATTGCCCAGTACAACTGTCTTCCTTGATTAGCACACCTCTGTAATACTCTTTACTACCATATCACTAGGAATATGACCAGTCGGAATATGACCTATACCAGCACCAGTCGGAATATACCAGTCGGAATATGACCTATATTCCGACTGGAATATAGGTCAAATCTCTTACCTTGTGGCCGAGAAATGTGTAAAAAAGAAAGAGGTGCACAACATCGGATCAACAAGGCTATAAGCAGTTTCACCTCAGATTACTCTTTGGAACTGTCAAACTCTTGACGGACGACTGCTTCTGGCTAGCTGTCCCCCACAGCATGCCGTCCCCATTGAAAAATGCATCACTGGAAAACCTTCACACCAAAATATTACAAATAAATATACATGATGTTTGCATGCAACAGCTGTATAATATACATTCACAAGAGTGCTGGCCAAAGCTATTCAGATCCTGCAAACCTTGAGCAGATTTGCACACATTCCGGGCTGCGCTGAATGCACTTCATTACATCTGCCACTGAAATGCACTAATCTGTCCCTGCTAGCCCAGCCTAGTGATGTCTACTCAAGAATATGCAGTTAGAAAGATCTAGTATACTTAACTTAAAGAGGCAACATGTACCACTAGTCCTGGCATTGCTTTACAGTGTTCGCAAAGCGACAAAAATCAGGACAAAGCTCATCATAATTTTTTGACAAAGTTGTCAAGATAACACACAAATTTTTGCTCAATCCTGGCTGAGTCAATTAGTGTATGCTAAATACCCTTGCCACCATATAGGTATGATTCAGCATTTCTGCAGCAGAAGGCGGTATGGTTTTTTACTTGTAGAATTAAACACATTTAAAATATAGGTGTGACCAGTATAATGAAAGAAAAATCCCCAACATGTAGGTACAACTCACTTTCAGCTTAGACTTCTATGTAGGGATCGGATTTGCGGCCATCATGTTTCTCTGTTTTTTTTTTTTTTCCAAACATCAGTGGGAATCAGAATTGTGATTATTTGGTATCTTTTTTTATACAGAGCTTTTTTTACGGCACAAAACTAGGCCCGATACAAACACAAGGCCTAACTACCTTCCATCTGAAAGAAAATATTCCAGAAAACCTCATCTTTACTTAATTAAACGAAACAGCATCTCTTCATCAGTCTTATCAGTCTCAGGTACTACAAAACACAAGTTTTCAAGCCAGATAATAAAACAGACATGAGGGTCACAGACAGGGAACAGAATAAATTATATTTTGCGCAGAAAACATCTACAACATACAAGTTGAAGTGCAGCAGAACCACTTCTCAATGTGGAATGTCAGTAGCAGTTACAATACCTCAGACTGCACGCCAAAACTTTTTCTCTAGTGTGCTTTGGTAGACACTGTCTATATTGCTCACCACAGGTGAAATAAAGTAATGAAGAGCTATTCAACAGTACACGGTCTTTAACACCAATGTATTGTTCAAATGCAAACTATGTGTCAAAATTTTAGAAAATGTAGCCGTAAGCACTAATCTGACAGGGGAGGGCACATCTAACACGTTTTTGGACTATGTTTCGTCATTCAGTCTTTGTAGCAGTGTGAACAAAGTGTGAACCTGTAGAAAATGTACACACACCAACAAGGTAATCGTTGCCTGCAGCTAAAACTCCTTTGCATCGCACAAAGATATTAAGTCACTTTCTCACAGCGTTCCACTGCATTTAAATTTTCTTTAATTAAACTCCCATGGCAGCAAATTCAGTCGAGACTAGATTACATCAAGGTGACAAAAGCCAGTTCATGTTTTTTCAGGCGTTCAGACACTAGCATATGCATGTTTATCAACATACCGGTATTACTTGTGAAGTACACAATCTTCAAGAACAATTTTTTTCTTGGATACTAAGTTTCTTCTTGGATACTGAAGTGCTTTTTTTAAAAAGTACTAACAAAAAAGAATTTACTTGCAAGTGATGATAAAAAAAGGGTCTTCAACAACTACCTAGCAAACAAATATGTACAACATCCAGATGTACAATGGATACATCGAACGTATTGCAATATGGTTGCAACTAAGGTAAGTTCTTGTTTACAGAGTCCGCACTGAGGCATACTTGACGCTCACACAAACATGTCTCCTCGCTATTTACAACTCGTAGGCAAAGACACGGGCACGAGTCTTCATTGGAACACAAAGAAATGTTCTGCTGACGTTAGTCATAAACCAACTACCAGATAACGTCCTAATTTCCATCAGCTTATTTTGCAAAATTAGAATTGATGTGCAACAGAAGTGAAAAGTATACAACACTACCCCCCAAGAACAAAAATTTTTTTTCTACATTTTTTTAGACTTGAGTGATCCTACACTGCATGCCCTGCCACACGTATTAAACTTGTCCAGTTTTGACGATGAACTACAACCTTAAACCACCCACGCTGTATCTCAAACACGCACGTAAGCATCGAGCCTAAAACTAAAAGCACAAGTCCCTGCTCAATGGAAACATGAACACTCTGTCCACACAATGATACAACTGTGAAAACCAGAGAATAGCCCTCTTCCTACAACCCCTTGCTCTGTACCAAATTCCCTCAATTTCCTTGAAGTTCTTTATCAGCGAGTCCTTTCCCCATAATATGTATTCAGCGTACCGCCGAATGCTTGCCTGCTCATACGATGTGCCGTTTCATCACCAACAAAACATCGCACATGGCTTTTATAAGCGTCAGCATTCTGCCATTTACAAAGCATACTTGGGGCATATGTATGCAAATAACTTTCCCCCTCCTGGAAGCTCCCTTTCCTTTTCACAAGGTTCTCTTACCACACAAAACATTGCTGGCAAATCAAACAACATCTTAGTTTACATTTAACATCAGCCACCTTCCCCATCTCCTCTGCAACATCTCCAACGTCTTGAAGTTGAACAATTACATAAAAACTGCCGCACAATAAAACGACATCCTAGATTACATTTAACACTCAGCCACAGTCTTCCCTCTACAACTCTTCCGTTCAACCATGCCCCTTTAAGTCAAACATTTAGGCATAGACGCGTCCGGAAGTGGCAACCCCCTCTCAACTTAGTGCCTTGCCCCCCCCTTCCCCCTTCGATGCCTGCTTCGACCGACTAGGCGTCCTTCTTGCGTTGCGAGGTCATGCGGTAGATGATGGAGTCCCGTCCGGGGTCCAGGAACCACAGGCCGAGCGAGATGCCGAACAGCGACAGTGCCAGCAGCAGCACCACAAAGCTGATCAGCACAAAGGCCACGTGTGCCTCGCTGTCCCACGGCGTCGCCAAGTTCCACGAGCCGCCAGCCTTGGTGCTCACCGGGGTAGACGTCTCTGGCTTGTTGGTTTCGCCAGTAACTTCAGATTCGGGTGATTTGGTAGGCTCACCCTGCACGAGAGCAAGGTAGGCCTCTCTGAGAGAAGGACACGTGCCTGCCTATGGATGGTGGATCCTTGTCAGCCACTAAGTTGTCCTTGTTGGCTACACGATTGGCTGCTTCACAGTGGATGAAGGACGGGTAAAAGGAAACATACACAAGCGAGCAAAGGATTTAAATTTGGGCTTTAGCGCATCTAAGCACCTGGCCTGCAAATCACGCCCAGAGACTTTGGATGAACTCAGAAACAGCTTTCCCTTTTTTTCTTCAACACCGTATGTATGTGCGGCTCTAACAAAAATCTCTTCGCACGTACATGTGCAGGTCATGAAGTCCTTTCACATACTCTCCTCTGCTCGATATACCTTCTGGCTAAGGCGTAGTAAGCAAGGTCAGATGGCACTGCAAAATATTTGTGAAGGAAAGGGTCTGCAAGATTTCTTTACGAATCATTTGTGCAACTAGTGTATCAAATCTTGGAGGATGATATTATCCTAAGCTGTAATGTACACCTGGATCCAGGGGAAATTTCCCACTACGTACCACATATACTGATGTATCAGCCATGCTCCTTTTTTCAAATGTAATCTGAGTGCATGTTAGACATGAGCCAGGACTATAGCTTGTATCCATGGCGAGGCGCACATGCCGGCAACTGTGTGAGTGCGCCGTCACTCGTTACGTCGGGCTCTGCGGGAGGACGGTACTTGTCCGTGCTAAGCACATGACTATGTCGGACTTTACAAACTCTATCTTGCCGGGTGCAAAGTATTGTCTTGAGTACAATGTGAGTGCGATTAATAACATCTCTGTTGACACCACCGTTGAGAATCGGGTTGAAACGGAGCAGACAACGCACGCCGGTGTTTTTTTTTTTCCTTCGGCGTGCGGGCGCATTGGCCCAAGCCGCGCCATGTCTGTGGTGCATCGGCCATGTCTGTGGCCGTTTCCAGTGTTGCCAAGCAAAGAAATTGACAGCTAAACTTTTCAACGAATACCACCTATAGCTGCACATTACCATATTCCACTGATTCTAATGCGCACCTTTATTGGCTAAAAGTAGCTTTAAAATTTGTGTTCATGTTACAATCGGGCTCGAAACAGAAATCGGCTTTCAATATTCTTCGCTTTAGTTTTAGAGAGCAGGTACTGGACAAGCAAGTTTATGAAGCACAAAGAATTTTTGCTGTCACAGTTGCATGTGTCAAATAAATTGACTGCTGCCAGGTACACGATGCCCTGTCTTTCATATCAAAATAATTTGACGCCCAATCTATAGAATCGGCATCAAATTATTTTGTCAGATTTTCATAACCAAACTTATGAGTGCGTTACAATCAGAAGCGTGTCAGAATCGCGCAAATAATGCAACCACAGGTGATGGATTTTGAACTGTAACTATTCATCACCGCTTTTGTGCTCAGTCATTTCCAGATGCGCTCACCTCATCAATGCGCTTCCAAACTGATTATCTCTTGTAGCATGCGTGATGTTTAATATTGCTGTGACTATGATGCTTTTTGCAATGGCATCCACCAACAACTAATGCCACACATTTGGAATGCGAATGCACTCTTGCTGAAGAGAGACTCTCTCCAACTACTCTATGGGAGTTTTTCTATGGCTGCCTGCGGCCATTCGCACGGAGTAGCACCGCTGAAATTGTTTTCAATGGTCAGTTAGCACAAATGTAAAGTGGCTGCAACACGAAGGTCAAGCCACTAGGAACCACACCCAACACCATTCAAGGGTCAGCCTGCCCATAGAGCTCCATACTAATGTGTACTAAACGGAAATCTGTCGCTGCAACCCCGTGCCACCATGGGTGTTGCCATGGCAGCTAGCAAAGTTTTCCTAGTTGGCTTGGCTAGCCACATGGCTTCTTTTCACTTCTGAAGCCAAATTCAACGAAATAGTAAAGGTAACTTTTTTTTATTGTTGGTCTTAAATGACGCTCCCAAATAATTCCTTGCAAGCAAGTCTTTTGCAGCTCCATTTTTCTATTGTTAAAATAACTCCACATATTTCTTCCCAATGATGTTGTTGTTTCTTTTTAATTTTATTTTTCTTTCGCAGTCACAGGAAATTTTTGAGCTTGTTTTGAGTAACGATGGAACGTTTCTCTGCAGTACGCGACAGCACGCTCGCCGAAGCGCAGCTCGCCTGGACACTAGCCCCAGATTTGCCTTTAATATATAGTATTACAGTGGGACCCCCATTATACGTCCCCCAGTTTCACAATGACCTGCTTCTTACGACGGATCACCTTGGTGCTGGCAAACTCCCCATAGAAACAATGCATTAGAAACCCCCGTTACACAACGCCCGGATACACGCGGTGCGCTTCATATGACGGATGCTGGCAGGGTAAACCGGCGTTTTTCACACCTTTTACGCGGCCTCATCCTGATCTTTATTTCTTAACCCCCATTTGGCACTGCTTCACATGTGGCAAATGTAAGCAGTTCCACAGGCAAAGGAAAAACCCGGCACTTGCTAAAGACTCCAGCAAGCGGGCTGGCTACTGGAGCGCCAATGCGCCAACCATGAGAAGTCAAAGCCCAGGTAGCCAGCGGACCAGCAATTTGAAGCTCCCATCGGGCCCACAAACGCAATACCCCACGGCAACGACCAAACCCTCGCTTTTCTCGACCGCCTGTACTCCCGTATAAATTGTCTGCGGCCCTTGGCCACCCTCTAACCTTTTGCCCTCTCCCTCTCGTATTGCTAGGCTGCATCGGCCTTCCCAGCTCATCACTTGCGGGCTAACACAGACGCCGCGGGAGTGAGGGGGTGGGGGCACAAAGTAGACGTTTTTTTTAGAAACTTGGGATTTCAGTTAGTGGTTCACAAATTACGCGAGAATCGCCAAAATATAGTAGTTTAAATAAGTCCTTAGCCCACCTGTTGTGTGAGACCACCTATTAGGGCAGAATTTACCTGTGTCCCAATCACACGACACCCCGGTCATACAACGATTTCGCGCGGTTCTTTGAAAGTTTTATTAACAAGGTTCCACTGCCGTACAAAGCTCTATCAGCCAGCCGGTTCTGTTCTTAACTCCATTGGCTAGATGCCTTTAAAGCAGTCGAGATCACGATGGGCATTGCCCCGTAATAAGCCGCCTTGTAGGTTCTGTTGTGCTGTTTTCACCCAGTCTAGGAGCAACTCGTCAGACATCCATAAATTTTCTGGAAACCTGGACTACAATACATTTTCGGGAACTTTCCTTTTGGCAAAGTTTTTTCTAACTCTAATATTCATGTGCCTACTCAATATCGATCATGTTTATAGACAATTTCAATGCCCTTTTCACCGCATTCAACCCATTCCTAAGATAAGTAAAGCAATTTATTGGTTAGCTCATAAAATGTGCATCAGTATTTGGTTTTCGCTAGCAGGGCACCATTGGTGAATTGGAAGACAATTTTCAACCGTTTGATTTGCTCTTTAATAATAATATTGTTAAAATCAGCTGCAAATTCGAAAAAGTGTCCATTTTAAAAGTTCGTTTTTAATTTCAGGCAGTGCTATTCCATTGTACATATTTTTGAAGACCTGTCATAGTAGTCCTAAATACCATTAGGATCATATAAAAACAGTTCACAACAGTATTGGTTTTGTTTCTGTGTTGCAAAATTTGTATGCCTGGCTACTATGCAGCTATCCAACTTCGAGCAGGATTTGCCGTGGTGCCTACGTTGCACGCTACTGCTCCCTCAGAAAAGTACGCTGCTCGCAATTTCACTCCATGCACAACTTATTTCTGTGATAAGAGCTCCAGCTGTAGGTCAAGAGATAACACCCAGTTGTCGAATAGCAGTTCACACCAGGACAATGCTTCAAATCAGTCTTGAATGCGCCAGCTATTCACCGACCAGATTCGTTTCTGTACGTGGGCATTTCTGGTGGTCTAGTACTAAGCAAAACTGCGTCGAGATGGTATTCACTGAAAAGTTTAGCTGTCAATTTCTTGGCTTGGCAGCACTGGAAACTGCCATGAACATGGCGCGGCTTGTGCCACTGCTCCCGCACGCCGCAAAAAAGAAAATACCAGCTGTGCGTCGTCTGCTCTGTTTCTTCAACCCGATTCTCAATGGCTGGTGTCACCAGATAGGCTATTAGGCACACTCACATTGAAGTCGAGGCATTACTTTGTGTTTGGTGGGGTATAGTTTGGAAGTACAGTACCGCCATCTCGCGGAGCTCAACATAACTAGTGATGGCCCACTCACATGGATGCCTGCATACGTGCGTCGCTAATGAATACTTCCTATACAAAGAGAGTCTGCAACAGTTTTGGTACTAGGTTACCCTACAATGCAGGAGACTCTTGGTACTAAACCATTTTTGTTGCATGACAGTACCTTGGTGAAAGCTTGCTGGGCACAATTCTAATGCATCACACCTTATTTCCCACAAGTAGCAAGTCAGAAGGTGACAGTAAATAGCAAGTGTACGTTAAAAGCATAATAAACTGACAGTGAACAGCAGTTTCATTTTCACCACCAAGAGTCATTTTTAACTCGGAGTGGATTTCTCGGCATTTCCTGTTTGTCCTGAATCTTGTGCTGGCATGGTGCGGGCATTATGAGTGCTACCTTTTTTTTGTTTCCCAAACTGTTGAGCACCAATTAATTTTTCTGCAAGGGTTTGAAATGTTTGCCTACAAAAATTATGTTCTCAATTCTGCTTTTTTTATCGCTAGTTTTTTATACAGACTGGACTCTTGTTAAACAGGATTGCTGGGGATGGGGAAAATTTGTTCCGTTAAAGGTTATGTTTACAGAAAGAAAGGGTTCAGCATTACCCATGCGAAACCTCAGTAACAGTGAAAATGGTGCACTACGATCACAATCTGTCTTCACAAGAATAAGCCATCGGTGTTTTCTTTTTCTTTATGTAACACTACCAGAATTTACAAAAAGTGTCAATAGTCCACTTATTCTGCCAGCAAATTCCAGTGAGAACTGCAATTTACTGGCTGGTGGAAAAGGACTACATTTGCTTGTTTTAGCTCAGGCAGCCAACTTTTTAATAGTGCCACCCATACTTGATAGGCTTTGCAGAAGGTAAGGGTGCTCTTTAGGATGGCGTACTTCATCAGAAGCACCATACTCATGAAGCGACCCCTCTTGAAGTCGCTAACCATCTCCATCTTTCTCTCCAATGCAAAGCATTGGCGGTCGTTTCTCTGCTGCCATCAGGTGCTGAATTCATGACGAACTGCAGCATTAAACACTGCTTCAAGCGTGCGGTGTACCTGAGGAAACCAGAAACTCCTGGTGATGGAAACCCGAGAATGGTGTGTGCCACAATGGCACTGCGCTTGCTAACTAGCTGCATTTTGGAGTTTTTTGGATTCTGTTCGAGCGGTGGTTGGAAAATTTGTATTCCAATCAATGAGATTTTCTTTACACTGCCTTAATACAAAACCAACCATGAACCATTTGTTCCATTTAAGCAGTCGT
Organism: Haemaphysalis longicornis; assembly: GCA_013339765.2. NCBI lineage: Eukaryota > Metazoa > Arthropoda > Arachnida > Ixodida > Ixodidae > Haemaphysalis > Haemaphysalis longicornis. The sequence goes on along the minus strand of CM023450.1, from coordinate 131,292,436 downwards.
TCCCTAAGCAATTTCGTTTATCGAGATTCCCCAGTACTTTTTTCTGTTGCCTTTGCTGTGCGGACAAAAACTTACATTGTGCTATTTGTCTCTGCAAGCATTAAATATCAAAACATTCTACAGATTGGTGTCCTTGAAACAGGCATTCAATCACCTACATTTTAAGCCACTGCATTTTATGCTGAACCAATATTTTTAGCAAAAAGTAAGCAAGCTTCCTAGACCCTTAAAAGCAATAAGCTTCCCTGTGGTAACAAAAGATTTAATTAAGTCTTTTCCACAGAGACGCACTGATGGGTGGTTCAGGGGAGCGAGACAGCCGGCGGTCATACACCAGCCAAAGACCTGCCGCTATGTCCACCATCTCTATCCTCATAACTTTACTCCCATGTGGCTGTGGAATAAAACGTCCTCCTACGTTCTACCCACTAAAGTGTTTTGAAGCCCGCCAACAACGCTAACGATGTTCAGCTTTTAAGTGCCGTGCTCTTAACTACTACCTTGAGAGGGGCTGGCCCTACAGGCAGCCCCTACAGATGATTCTACACTGAATATGCCCACTGCCGGATAAGTGTGCAAAAAACAAGGCATGACTAGGAAAGATGAAAAGACATGTTCTGATGAAATACGCAGTAGAATGCTTGTCGCGGCGCAGTACACACTGTGGTCAAGCTTGATTGATTGATTGATGACTAATGACGTTTAACACGCCCTCAGGCTACTCAGGCGATGAGGTGCGCCGTAATGGAGGGCTCTGGATTAATATTTGACCGCTTGGGGATTTTTAACGTGTGCCGAAATCTTGAATACACAGGCGCTTTTGCTTTTCACCTCCATCAGAAAAGCGGCCACCGCAGCCGGGAATCGAACCCAGTGTCCTCGTGCTCAGCAGCACAACGCCTTAGCCACTGAGCTACCGCGGAGGGAATACTGTGGTCAAGCTGCACTGTCAAATTAAGGATTAAGCACATCCCCTGCACATTTTTTCCTACAACAGTCAAGCCCATTTATAACAATACCGTTTATAACAATATATCGGATATGACGATAAACAACTATAGCCCCGTCCGCTTTTGTAGGCGTTCTATGGTAAAATAAGCCACTTATTTGCGTCAGTGCCGCGATATCGGACATAACTATTGAATCCAGTTACAGCGTGCACTGAAAATACGAGTGATAATCCGGCCCTCCTCGCCGACAGTGCCTCAAGCCGCGATGTGCCTCACATCCCTTCCACCTCTCAGAAAATGAGTTGACTGCACCGCTTACGGGGAAGCGAGAGGAGGAGGAGAGAAGGTTTCCTAACAAACCAAAATCCCACCGCCGGCACTTTGGCATTGTCCCAACTCCTGCTCGCGAGCTGGTGCGCCGCTCGCTTGCACGTTCACCTGCTGTGTCACTTGCGTGCCGCTTTGAATTTGATTGAGTGGATGCCTTTTCAACTTCCTCCGTTTTTCCACGGAAGGGACGTCAGCGCCGATGTTTTGGAAACGTCCGAGTGCCTCACTGAAGAGGTGATTGTTGCGCGGATAAGTGCTGCAGACAGCGGTGACAGTGAAGACTCTGACGATGAGGTTGTAAAGCCTACACGGGTAGTGTCTTCGCAAGAGGTCAAATGCATGATACAGTCCGTCGGGGACTTCATTTCGGCCAAGGACTTTTCCCTCAGCTAGATAAAACACCAATAGAATGCTCTTGAAAAAGATGTGCGCCAGCTTCGCGTGAAGCAAACAAAGCTTACCAACTACGGCATCTTTTCTGCAAATCAGTCGTAGTACGACCTTGGTTGCATGCAAATAAAATGTTTTGGTCTCCGTTTCGCCTTTTTTTTTTTTTCAATTCCACTTGTAACAATTATCGGTTATAACGGTGAAATTTTCTTGGCACTCGAATATTGTTATAAGTAAACTAGACTGTATTCATAATTTGCACTTTCGCCACAGGTTGTAAAAGAAAAAAAGCAGCATGACAAGAGGTCTACTTCAGAACGTCCACAGAAAAAACTATCAGAACTCGGTATGAAGTGGAGACTTACGTCAGCTTGCAAGAGGGAGCGAGACTTGCGAATGAGGCCCGTCGTCTTGTCGTTCTGCGTAATCACCACCAGCAGAGCCTTGTCACCATATGCTTTCTTCAGGGTGCTCTTGGCCTGAGAGAGGAGAACAAAATACTCCTCATCAGTGGTGCTGTTCACTTCAATGCAGTCAGTGAGAATATTCTAGCAGGGGCACAGGGGCCACTTCAGACTAGCTGGAACCCCTGTGCAGGCAAAAGTGGCACCACACACAAGATATTCCTGCTTGTGCCCCCTTGCTACCACAGCAGTTGCACTGAGAGTAGTTTGGCAGAGCCATGCCAGCACAAAACGTACAACAGCACATTGCATTTTGCAAAACATGAGGAAGAAAGACAATAGAAAAGTGCTGCACCACAGCGAAAGGAAGGAGGACCTTTTGACACCTGCCTGCAGCGCCTGGCTAGTCACACTACAAACACTACTTCCCTGGATTTAGGCATCAACTACGGCAGTGGCATATGGCAGGAGATGTAAGCTAAACAGATCGTGTTTTACAGGTAGGAAATGTTAAGGGGACCATGACGATAAACTACTAAACGTGGAATCTAGACGATACAATTCTGGGTGATACGAATTTCAAGATGATACGAATTTCTGTGAAGTCCTGGCGAAATTGCACTGTTTGCACTGGGAAAAATTTCGGCTCTTATGAACGGACCTGTGCGGCCCGGCGGATGATACAAACGAGCCGGCGAGGCACCCAACTGCCAAGCGAACAAGCGACGGTGACGTACGGGCTCTCTCTCCCCTCTTTGTCACTCTTTCTCCAGGAACGGCAGGGCTGTTGTTTTCTACTCGCAAAAACGCGCTCTTTAAAATGCCGCAAGGCACACACAAAGTTGCTTATGCAATAAAGGAGCTGATAATGTGGACAAAAATGGTACTATAAAACATCATCCACACCGTTAATGAAAGCAACCATGAAATATCTGCTGGGGTGGTAAGCCTTACTTACTTACTTTCATTTGGAAGAACCGGCAGCTCACTAAACTTAAGTCCAGCCCCGAAAGACATTTTTCTTTGACGGAGAAAAGATACGAAATATTGAAAAACTTTCAATTTCATCTCTGCGGAGCCAGCCAGCTGTCTCGAGCGCTTCGAAACTGCCGCCATGAAGCGCACGCTTCCCCATTGGTGCAAGTTGTCAGGCTCCTCCCACTGCTGTGCACATAGTGTGTCATTTTCAAGCCGAGGCAGAAGCTGCCGTAGGCATGGAATCGCCGACGCGCACGCGCAACGCCGACATGCACGAATCACGCACAATTACGCGCCATGCAGTTCACGCTCTGGCTGTAGCGGCGTGTAGTGAGCTCGGGCACCATGAGTGAGGAGACGAGTGTAAAGTTTTAGCGCTCCAGAAAGGACTACACGGCGACATGGAGGTTAAAGAAAAGCAGCAAAACCACATTTCTTCATGTGTAGGTAAGAAAAGAAAAAAAAAAAAAAAACGAAAACTTTTTTTAGTGCTCTGTTTTTTGTCTGTGTTGGTTAAACACTAATAGGATATGGTTCAGGTCATACGAATATTTTTCGCGGTCCCACGAGATTCATATCATCGAAATTCAACTGTACTTACTTTCATTTGGAAGAACCGGCAGCTCACTAAACTTAAGTCCAGCCCCGAAAGACATTTTTCTTTGACGGAGAAAAGATACGAAATATTGAAAAACTTTCAAGTTTCATGCCACACGACATCAGCAATGACGCAGAAGGGGGAATACTAAAAACATTTTCACTCAGATCAAATGGAGCTACATGCACCACTACAATTGCAAAGTGATGTTTCTCAATCGATTGTAGGGTTTAACGCGCAAGGGAAGTTTGCATCAAAATTGGCCCAATTATTATTGGTTCAATGCAGTCTTTCAAATGAATCAAACATGTATTTTGTCTTCATTGAACATTTAAAACAGCCATGCAGAAAAAATACAAGTTTGCTTTATTAGAAAGATTTCATGTTTTATAGTGCCCCCAGTGCTTGTCCAGCAGCAAACGATGCCGTATTCACTGAGAAATTAATCCATTTAAATTTTGATTCCACCACCAAATCGTGTGTTTTCAGACGTCAGCAATGAAGTCATAAGTGAGCGTATTCCAAACGAACTTTCACTGCATCATTCGGCTCTACAGCCTTGTTTTCCGTCAGTCCTCCCAGATGGCACTACCATTCTCATCCACGGACTGTTGTCTGCCGTTGCTTTGTTTTCGACCGTTTTTGCTCCAGGCTTGTTTTTGTTACTGTGGAGAAGTAATACTTTCGTGAAACATGGGGTATGCTCGTCAAACAGGGTCCCATAAGACAATGTCGCGTACGCCAATCGGCCAGCGTCGTGTAAGACAACTCCAAAGCGGCGGACTGCTGTGGAGCTAAAACAAGCATAGTGTGTCCAGTGCCAACAGCAGTGTGCATCGGTACTTCTGTGCTTATGCGTATTTTCGTAACTTTCATTGTTTACCACACCATTCTAACTGCTGTAAAATGAATAAGCATTCCATTTAAGTGCAAACAGCTCATTCGGCAAGCTTATAAGCCGTGTCTAATTTGTGTTTACTTTTGCCTGCCTCAGCCAATCACACAGCTGAGCACATACGACATCATAGGTTCTGTTGCGGGAAATGAGCTAGTGGGTCGCATGGCCATTCCCTTTTTTACTAACTGTTTAGCTTGCTTGAGAGAAGTGTACGTTAAAAGTGGTGTCAGTATGATTCTAACGAGGTCGTCTTTCAAAGGAACCAAACTTGTGTTTTGTCTGCATGGCCCCGGCATCATAAACTTCACAACTCTGTGCGCTGCTGCCAAACACTGCCCATTTTCTCAATAAAGGGTTTCAACCGCTGCTTTCCATGCAGTTGAATAGTGTAAAGATAAGAAACAGAACAACGAAAATGCTACGCAGCTTCTTCATAGGCAAATTTAAAAGAAGAAACTCAGGTCTACGAAACATTCTGCTGACGTCTGCAGAGGAGTTCGTAATGACATGAATGGTGCTGCACATAACATTTAGGCACTTTGTAAGGAACCTGTGGAATGTTATTTCCGAAAACTGAAAGCCAGCAAACAGCTCGCTTTCAGGATGAAACACAGAGCACACTATTGAAGAAGTAACAATCATGAGGTGACCGGTATGCATGGTGAGTTGACACACTAACCACATTAAACATCACACAACATGTTAGAGGGAAACTCTATTTCTCCATTCAGTGCCATTTTCAGTCTGCCCATGAGATTTTAATACCTTACGAAACAGAAAACCAATACAGCTAGTGTGGAAAGCCATATCCCTCGCCTAATCTGCTGAAGCTACACATGGGTTGTGCGTGTGTTGTAGTGGAAGGCTGCAGAATAATTTAGGCCGAACGGTGCACTAAGGTGTTTCACACCGGATGTTTTCCTATTTTACTTCCACCAGAAGTGCAGCCTTCAGGGTCAATGATCGAGTGCACAACTATGTGCACAGAAGCAAATGTCTCAGCCAACTGCGAAAACCACTCATGAGTACAAGCGCACCGTCAGCAACTTTATAAGAGAAGCCCGATGAGCCGGGGACAAGCTCACACTGCAAAAGTGGCTGGTACGTAAGAAGCGGTAGCTGTGGAAAAATAATTTTTCAACGATGCTATCCAAACAGCCGAGCTTTGACCGACTCAGCAAAAATGACAACACCAAACGTCAAATTTTGGGGCATTTAATGCGCCGATGCAACACCTGCTGAGCTATGAGGCACACCGTAGTGAAGGGCTCTGGATTACTTCTTACCACCTGGAGATCTTTAAGATGCCACAAAATTTTGACACGAGTTTTTTCACTTTTTGCATCCGTCTGAAAAGCAACCACTGCGACTGGGATCGAACCCGCATCTTTGGGCTCTCAACGACACCACTAACAGAAGCTCTACCACAAACTCCTTACGAAACACCTTCGTCGTTGCCACTTAGCTAACCAGAAAGAGCTTGTAGCGGGCGTTAATGAGACAGAGAACACACAACTCCAGTTCCCAATTCTTTTTGTAGGCAAAAAACAAAGAAACATGGCCGCCCACCTTGTCGACAAACTCCCGGGATGAGCCGGAGGGCGTGAGAGGCCTGGTAGGACTCCTCTGTGTAGCGGTCCATCACGTGCCGGAGGCCGCTCAGTCGCAGCCACACCACACTTGGAGCACCGCCCCCGCCCTCCTTGGATGCACGCCTTGCCAGCTGTGTGGAGCATTTTGGCAGAGAAAACAAGAAAGTTCAGGATGGATTCCTCTTCCGGAGGAAGAAAAGAGAAAAAAATTGAAGCCGTTCCGCTCAACGTGAAGGCTGAGTAGAACGGCTTGCGAGCTGAGAGCTTATGTCTACATAAACTGCTTGGTTTCCGAAGTGGGACGCAACTACGACGGGACGCCACTACAGCGGTACGCCGTGGGGCTCTACTTGGGTCCGGCGAGCGAGCTACGATGACCAGGCAAGCCCCTAAAGTGCTCTGCACTTCAAGCACAGAATACAATGACCGCTCATGGCTATATTCATGCACCTGTGAACAAACACACACATCTCCACATGGTACTGCCCATCATTCTGCTGCTCACTTTAGTGAGGAAATCACAGTTGTTGAGAAGCATATCAAGAGTAGACCACAATAAAATTGCTGTGACAAGAAAAATTTTGCTTTGATCCTAACAGACCATTATGTGTGATAAGAAAAAATGTCACATAGTGAGTAAGCAATCTTTTCAGGCACTCATCTCTGCACACATCTCTACGTATGTTTGCCTTGGAGGCCCTACGGATAAGGGCCTTTTACCAACAACTAATGACCCGCATATGCCTATGACATGCTTTGTGTCACATGTTGCGGACGGACAGACAGATATCTGGGGGAGTTGCCCAAGAACGCTTACACATAAAAACAATCCCACATTTATTGCAAACAAGCCTAAAGCAAAAGGTGAAGCATGTTTCTACAATACAGGCAAAATTATTGGGGTGCCCGGAAAGGTGGGAGACACTAAATTAGCACTGCTCCCAAAATGACGCATCACATAATTTGAAGTTGGGGCACCGGAGGCGGTGATATCGTGGGGCAAGCATGTTCAGGTTGGCAACAGTTTCCTTTCCGTTTTTGTGGAGAAAACATGCGGCACGACTGCACTGTTACTTCCCAAACCACCTACACCGTGCGACAGCTGCACAGAAGAAGCCTGCCTGTCTCTAGGTTAAAACAGCGCAAGGAAAGATAAAGACAGAGATAGGGTAAACACAAACACGGTGCTGTGTTTGTGTCCAATGCCCAACTTCAACGCCGCTTGAGCCAGCCACCTCCAACGATGGTAGTGACACTGGCAGTGATCATGACAGCAACGAACAGGCCTACGCTGAGAGCTTCCACAGTAGAGCTAACATCCGTTTTTTGTTCTTTTACCAATTGCTTTTTGATTTCTGTTTTGGTTGGCTCAACGACAGCAGCGATGACCAGGCCTAGGCCAAGAGCTTCCACAGTGGAAAAAAAGCCAGTTTTTTTCGTTCCTTCACAAATCACTCGATATTTTTTTTTTCTGTTGACAGACACCAGAACTAGGGGTGTCTACTTATTTTTGGAGTCGACTAACACGTGGTAATATATGTTAAACACGATATTCAAACACATACAAACAAATAACTGAGGGATTAAAGAAAACGTGAAGAAATGGCGACATGTGAAGCAGTGGCATCACAGAATCTTGTTAGTGCACTGGCGACCGCTGACCTAAGCCACCACCAAAAAAGATGACTGGGCAATAGCAGCGGGGCCTCTAGCTTCGTTTTATCATATCACTTCAATGCTAATGTGAAGTTAACACGGATAACCTTGTATTTAGTTCTGGCCCATACTATGTCACTGTAGTGTGAAATTTCCAAGATTTCCAATTGGTATTTCTTGCATTTTTTCGATTAAAAAAAAAAAAAAGCCTTTCGTGGCTGGTACAGAGCTGGGTAAGTTACCAAAGGCCAGTGCTCTGAAACTGAAGAAAGTTGTTTTTTTGCCTTCATGGCCCCCATAAGAGGAACGAGCCAAACAGCTAAGATTCTATCGCCTCACAATATGCGACGAAACACATTAGCGCAGCAGAAAGGCAGGCCCAGTTGAATTAGACTGCCCCTCATTTTCGAAGGCACTCGTCCTGCTTTTTTCATCCTGCGGCACACAGCTTTTACGAGGTCAACTGTACAGCCACACGTTCAGAGCAAATAAACGCGTCCCAACTTGCTAGACAAGAGCCCTGCCCACCTGCTGCAGCATGAGCTTGGCGGTGTGCAGCTCGACGGCGAACTGGTCGTCCCCGGGCAGGGAGACGTTGAAGGTGCCGTCGCGCAGCACCTTGGCCAGCTCGGCGTCCTTCACGGCCTCCTGCAGCCGGCTGTCAACCTCGGGGGACACCGTCAGCAGCAGCTCGGGGTAGGCCGTCTTGGCCCCGTACAGCTAAGCACCGCAGACAACAACCAGACAAGGATCACTGCGTCACCCAATGCAGGTTAACCCCGATACTACCACAGTGGAGAACACCCCTCCCCTATTTTTATGGCTTTCGGTAGAAAAAGGTTCGTGCGCAAACTGTACGGCTTTTGGAAAGGTAATGTGACATTACCAATGTGAAGCCACATAAATGCACTTTTAAAGGGACCCTGCAACACTGCAGATAAGCGGTTTCACTCTTGCCTTTGTTCCTGAAAGCGCTGTGAAAGTGTAGCTATCACCAGCACAAGGTCACTCGCATGATTTGCATGTTGCAGCAGTTAAAAGCTATTCCATCTTGTTGGAAGAATGAACTACAAACGCTTCAATTTAATGGAAGCTGACCATCCAACCCTGACCATGCAACAAAGCTGAGCATCCAGCCCCATTTTAAAAAGCCTTACATAAAAATAAAAATAAAAAGAGAAAAGTGGGAAAATTATTAATAAAAAAGTATGTAAACAGTTATAGTTGATGCGACCAGAGCCAAACTCCCACCCCTCATAAGTTAGCAGCGTTTGCTGACAAATCTGGAGGCAACGTGAAGTGTCTGCTGGCACCATCCAGCTGCGACTGCAACCAAAGGTACCTAATCACAAAACCTTCCTACTAGTGCAACGTCTGTCATTCAGACAGAAAGAAGCACTCGGGCCCCCTTCCTTTCAAGACCATGCTTCACTCAGGTGATGCTGCATTGTTTGGGTAGAGCGGCCACGCCACATTAGTTGCAGTCCGCATCAGGGCAGTCCCCCTCTGTATACGAAGTTTGAACCTTGCAGAACACCAAACAAAACTATGATCTAAAACGCTTCACTCCACCTATCACCACCACTATCATCATCATCAGCTGTCCTATATTGAAAGTATAGTGAACTAGAATGATCTAGTGGCGCGAACGGCGAGGAAGGGGTGTGCTCTTCTGTGTAGAAAACACCAGGTGGCGCTGCTGCGCTCTCTTCGAAAGGCGCCGCCGCGGCAGTCGCTGTACTTCAGGCGATCTGCAGTTGTTGTGGCTGTCGTTGTTCCGATGTTGGGTAGTAATTAACCTTTACAAAAAAAAAGCTACTCGCGTCTGGCATCCCCGTACCTTGCTAGGAACGTTTTGTTGCAAATCTGCCCGTTTGAGCGGTAGGGAAACGGCTATAAATCGAGTTGTTTGGTGTCGTCTGCTACCTGCGCAGATGATCGATACGAGCGTACGCGTTCGATGTGCTGCCGGCGGACAACTGGTATGTTTAATTCTTTACGAATGGATTTACTTTTTTGTATTTACTGTAATAAAGTCCCGGCATGAACCTACTCGTGAATTTGCCTCTACAGAAGCAAATTATACCCAGTATTCACGCGTCCAGTAGCACCCGGCTGATTTTTTCAGCAGCAAAGTTTGCAATGAACAAATTACCTTTAGAGGAAGCTTTCCCCAGGCACTTAGGGCTGAATGCGGCGTTAGCACGTGCAATACATCACTAAACGCCGTAGCCGTCATGGCCCCTTTGCAGGCCGAACTGCTGTCAGCTTCTTGCAGCACACTGTTTGCAACAGCTGGGGAATCTATTTCACCAAGAACGTTTTGATCGCCGGCAAAATTTTGCCGGCACCAGAGCTTTGAAGGAAGCTTGACTTCTTGAAGATGGCTAATTGTGAAAGCATCCCATTCCACAGAACTTGCGCCTTCATTTGATGAGCCCTGCGGAGAGAGAGAAATCTCGGTGGCTGGCGCACCTCATCTTTTTCGGCTCTTCAGCTTTGTCGCTTCTTGCTGACTGCCGAAACTGGAACTCTTTTTTTTTTGCCCGCCTTCTTCTTTGCGGCTTCCGCCTGCGTGCTCCGTACAGAATTCGACGCACAGTAGGCAGGATGGTAGGTACAGCACCTGGAGCCAGTGACAGCTTCCCGCGTGCAAGTCGCACTTCACAGCCGTTTATTACGTGGATTTAATCCCGCAATATATATGCACTCGGGCCCAAAGTGGCGCTCACCGACGGCTAAATTTATGGTCAAGAGTTTGTCCAGTCTTCCCCAATTTTGTTCCCACTTTTTGCGCAGTTCATCGTCCATTGGAGCGGCGAACAAAGACGCCTTGGGAGCACCTGGGTAACCACTGTGACAACCCGGAGCAAAGGAATAGGTGTCCGTCCTTCGTTTTGACATCGCGGCTACCCGGCGCCTGTCCAACCTCTATTCGACAGCACTCGCAATAACTATTTTTCTGACGATTAGATACCCCTTGCTTCTGTAGGGGAACATCACGGAAACGTAAAACACACAGAAAATGAAAGGCCGGCCTCGACCATAAACAGACGGAGAGTCTGCCCGACCGAGCGCCGCCAACGCATCGCACATCCCCTCGTGTCGTCTGCGCCGCTAGCAGACGACACAGCGCTACTTTGTTTGTAGCCGTTGCCCGATGGCTCAAACGGGTCTGATAAGCAACAAAACGTTCCTAGAAAGGTACAGGGACAACAAAAGTGAGCATCTTTCTTCCGTAAAGGTTAATTACTGTACCACACTAAAAAACGGCAGCGGCAATAGCTGGCGAGCGCCCCAAGCAACGGCCCGTTCAACCGCGGTACCGTTTTCGGAGAAGGCGCAGTGGTGCCCCTGGCGGCGGTAGACGCGCTTTGCTTCAGCCGAACGCGGCAGAGCGCTCCCGTTCGCGCCACTGGATCAAGACATTCTAGTTCACTGTAATTGAAAGGATACTCGTATACTGCACAGAAGCGAGAGCTTCACTGTTCACTGGTCATGTTCACTGGTCATAAAATCTTAATGCCTGCATAAAAGTATCATCTCGTCTGATCTTGACCAAAGGTACCTTCATTAAGGACAGCAAGTAAGAGGTAATTGTCAGGTTTTTACTAAAATTCAAACAGGCCTTCAAGCACCGGATTGTGCAGATAATATGAGGGAATATTTTCTAAGCTTCTCTGTACACACTACACAAAGTACATAGGGATGTGTTACAGTACATGCAAAGAAGTAGTATGTCTATAAGTGCCCACATGTCTGCCATTCAGCCTTTTAGCAGTGAAACATGTAGGCAAGCTAACATGTTCAATCTCAACCCCAACTCAGAAATAGGCCCCTGCAAACCTGTCTAGTATACAGAAAATTCAGACTTCAAACCCTAAGCAAGGACACATAACACCAGTGGCAAGATTTTGATTGAGGCTAATGGTTCTGGCTTAATTTGTAAGAAGCCTCAATCAGAATTACACTCGCAACTTGTATCCTAAAGCTCTGAATCTACAACTGCGAACAAAGCTAAGCATACAAGCAGAACAACTCCCACATACAACAATCATGGCGAGGCTTTCAGCATGCAAAAATAACAAAAACCTGGAAGTGGAAAGCTGACAGGCAGACAGACAAACATTTTTATTGGGGATGGCTCAAGGCCACAGGGTTCAAGGAGTGGGTTAATAATGTCCGGCCATGGTTGCCTCACACATGAAGTGCTACAACGCAGCCAATGTATCTTGATGCCGCCCATGTGGCCTGATCCAGTCCTCATATGACACGAACTGCCACAACGTGATCAACGTATCTTGATGCCGCCCACGTGGCCCGAGCAAGTTCTCATAAGAGAAAAGCCAGTTGGGACGGTGTTTTGCGTGAAGTGCGATGCAGTCCCAAACGAAATGGCGGATTGTTGGGGTTTCGTCGGCTTTGCAGGCGAAGCATCGGACTGGTCTGGGTTAGCGCAGCGGCGGAACTACCGTTGGGGAGGCTGCCAACGTGGGATGTCATTTGGTGCGGGTAATTCCGCCATCGAGCAACCACGTCATCTGTATACGCGTACCCCGACCGCACCCGGTTGAGGAACACCTGAGCACCTCAGGACAGACCAGGGGGTGTAAGGTTGTCGCACGGTGGAATGGTACTTGATAATCCTGCCTCCATCGATTACATCGACGACGGCGCTCCACATCTGGATCAGTGGGGATTGTAATTGGTCTCACAAGGGTTACGAACTGGGAGCGGTGTGGTGAAGCCTCGCTGGCAACAGCATGAGCCTTCTCGTTTCCTGGGTGTCCTTGATGTCCAGGAATCCAATGTACCATTACCAGTGCCCCAAAGTCCGCCTTGAGTGTTTCGCATGTCTGTTTGATATCGTGGGCGGTGCTATTATGCCTCAATGGACCAATGAGGCACTTGAGTGCCTCAGTACAGTCAGTCAATATATGCCCTTGGTCGTAGCCCCATTCAGGGCGATCGGTGACAACCTGGCGTGCAAGGTGAATACCTTCCTTTAAAGCACAAAGCGTAAAGTTCTGTAATGTCGGGGTCGGCATCCAGAGAAAGAAGTCGAATGCTCTGGTGGTCGTCTGGGTTGGTCGCTGCAGCCAGTGCCGCTCAGTGTTGGATTGTTTATGAAAGTAGCACCGGCTACAACCAGTGAGGTGCGCCGCAGTGCATGCCTCCGACGATGAGTTTTGGAGTGTGCCAATTTTTGCACCGTAGTAAGCGTGTCCTCCCATGGGGGTATGTGCTTCTGTATAAGTGGTGTGTCTGGCGGTGGAATGTGGCCACCAGCCGTCAGTAATCGGCACCCTTGCAGTGTGAGTTCATGGCGATCGTGGACTCCTCGGGATCGTGCAAGGACTGTTTTTCAAGAGTAGGAAGCCCAGCATAGCAGTACAGTTCACTGACCTTCGTGTTCCTTGAAAGCCCCGAGTAACTCGTGCAAACGTTGGTTGAAGAATCAGTCGATCACCATTGTCACGAAAACGAATGCTGTAAGCAAGCGTTCGCGACTCCGATGGAAAGGTGACCAACAAACACTTTACTTTCCTTAGTGCAGCCAAAACCATGGACTAATAAAGCACGGTACTAGAAGAAAGCTTCGCTAATACATTTATTAATGAGAAATAGCGAGAAACAGCTGGCAGTATGTTTTTATGTGTATTTCAGTCGGCATCCACTGAAATGCCGCTCCGATATTCAGTCCCAAACCCTGCCAAGAAAGGGACACTGAAGTGAATTTGTAAAGCTCCCGTTTTTGCTTGCACTGCGTAGACTGGCTCAAATTAGCACACTTTTCATCGTTTATCCGGTTGACAAATCGGTAATTATTTTACAAAGCACGAAAGAAGAAAAACTACCGTGCGCGGTTTGCGGCGGCCGCACCACCTAAGGCTGTGACGTTGGGAGGAGCGGGCACCGTGATTGGACGATACCCAAAGTTAGCAATCAAACAAGTTTCGGTTTCGGTTTCGATTCTGAAAAACACAACCGATGGCATTGTTGGATTGGCATTCTCAATATCTCAGTAATCATCGTACCGCGCTTCTGCCATGTTGTCGGCTGTAAAATGCATAAGGTAAGCCTCCCAGGACGGCTTAGAATCGTAGCATTCACTAGCCGAGGCCTACGCAGTGCATGAACGCCCTCCGCGTCCCCGCAGACGCTCAAATGTCATGCGCTTTTCCCCCATATTTGGAGCTTGCCTCACTCATGCCTGTAACGTAAAAAGCGTGTTCGCACCAGGCCAAGGGTCTGTTGATTCTGGCCTGTGCCCACTGCCCGCAAGCAGTCGGTGCTTATGGCAACAGCACGCCAACGAGAACTCGCTAGCGCGCCAGTGCCAGCCTGCGCGCGTTCTGTGAACTAGTTCGTGGAGCAATGAACGTTGCGGCCCAAAAAAAGGTGAACTCAGTATAGAAAACATCGGCGGAAAACGAAAAAGCTAACTTATGAAAAAAAAAACACGCACCCGCGGGGATTCGAACTTGTGACTTGCAAAACACTTGCTATGACATACCTAGCGCTCCGCCACAGGCGGACGCTGCCGAGTTCGGAAATATAAGGTATATAATGTATAACCCGTTTACACTTTTACTTAGTTTTAGCATTTCAAGCAGCTTAGGTGACTATTTGTTGTTTGCGCTCGTGCAGTAAGCATCCCCCAAACTTCCACAATATCTCACGTCTAGCAATTGCATTTCTTAGACGGAAAAGCGTTCGCAGATGCGTAGTCGTGCTACTGGCCGCTGTGCTGGTTCGCCTAGCGCAAAAAAGTGCTTCCCGCACCCTAGTTTTACGCTCTACGGTAAAAATGTCACTTGATTTTATTTTCTTAGTACCTATATTGACTTCGCTGACTCTTCTCCCGCCTTCAAGAGGCCTTATATTTTCCTACTGGCATACCAGTCAGCGAAGCGTCGCATGTGCGCTTGTGTGAAGCGACCTTGACTTGGAGCTACAGTGTACAAACTAACCAAGTAAAGAAAGGCACATTCTTCCGTTCACAAACATGTCCTGGCTTCGTTTCAACTGAGCGAACGAATTGCGACGACCCGTCGGCGGCCGGCGAACGAAACGCTGGGCCGACTGACTCTTGAAGGCCGGGGAGCCGTGCAGTAGCGCAGCCAATTGCGAGCTCGGCTCCTCCCAACGTCACACGAAAACGCCACAGAACATGGGCGAGCGTAAAGAGAGGAGGACAGCATTTTCTAATTAATTTTTCTACTGAATAAAATCGCGTAAACGCGCCCAGAGTGGTCGAAACATGGCCTGGGGATTCCGGACTACAATTTGCGCTTGTAATCCCGCAATGTTTACATATCACTTCAGTGTCCCTTTAACCAAGAATGAACAAGATTCACACTGCCACCGAAGACCTCAAGCGTGAATCGTGCTTAACAATGCTCAGCCCCAACTGGTTTCTGCCCTGCTCACCTTTTCCCCAGTCTTCATGTAGAGAACGACCGGCTCTTCCTGTGGAAACCTCTCGAACGTCCTCACAGCGAGCAGCTCCAACTGTTGCTGCAGGCTCACATCCTGGGGGGATTGGAAACAAGGAAAACAATGATTTTGTAATGCCCATTATTACGAATAAGAAGTCCCTGCATATGCATGTAGCCGCACTCTCACAGCCCCGACTCATTAGAACAGCTGAAAAAGAACCTGCCATTTCCATCCACACAGAGACTTTACGTTGCGATCTGAACATGGGAAATGGTCAATACGCACCAATTGGTAGACAGGAACAGATATGGACCCACACACTCGAAAGTACGTTCATTTTCTATAGCTCATCACAGGGTGCTTGTGTAGAAACACTCGTCTTTGCAAGCTATGGCAAGCACCTCTATTTTTTCCAGTGTTCATCTGGGTGCCTGCCAGATAAGTTCTGAACTGTTGACACAGCACAGCTCCATCTTAGATCAATCAAAAGTGCCCAATGTCTTCTGCATACACGTCTGCATGCATCCCCCACCTTCATGTGACAGCATACACTGCCACCTCGAAACCAGTCGGCATTTAGATGATAGGATAGGATAGGCTAGATGATGTGTACCTCATTCCTAAAGTTCAAGACACAAGGTTGGCAGCTCAAAGCATGCCTACACGACAAGTTGACGGCACACGTATAGAAAGCTGCTCAATGTTCTGCTCTTTAAAAATGTATGTTCACTGCAATGTAAGCAGACTAGGCACGTAAAGGAACATTTCCCATACCACGAGTGATGCAACGCCCCTAACCTGCATTTTTTTTAATGTTCAATGCTTGTTTTTTTATTATTATTATTGTTGTTCCACCATTAACTAACTGGCTAAACCAAACCTGGACTATATTTACACACTGCTCTATGAAAGAAAGCCCCCAATCAATGCACTGTGTTACCGAATTATTCAACAAAAGTGTTCAATAGTTCTGGGAACTGAAGTCAATCCGAGGTTTATGAGCTGCAGCTAAGGCCAGGCTATGAAGCACGGACACCATATATGAATGATAAACTAATTTACACCATGACAGGCTATTTAAAGTTTGCTGAAAAACGCTCTGTTATCGAAATGAGCCAATTAAATTCATTTTTCAGCGACATTTCTCTACGAGAACCAGAACGCGCTCGGTCGGAAAGACTCCCCAGAAGCTACAAAAACAGAAAAGAAGCTACAAAGACAGCAATGTAAGAATATCAAGAAGCCGCACGTTTTCAAGGGGGAAGTTCTTCCCGGAAACGTCCAATGTCGTGTCGCCATCGAAGCCGTCGAAGTCCAGCACGAGAGTGGTCTTCGGCACCTTGAAAGGGTTGACAGGCACCAAGCTGTTCCATGGATCAGCCTACGAAGAGTGAGTAGTAAGGCCAAATTAACAAGCACGAAATCGAAGAGCTTTCTCGGAAGCCCCAAAGTTCTCGGGTGCACGATCACTGCACTAGTCAGCAGGCAGCACATCAGACTGACGTTTACTTAAGAGACCCTGGAGCACTTACCATCAACTACTTGGAATGTATTTTGGGTAAAGCCTATTGTCCCAGCAACCTTCTCCCGCAAGAATTATGAAAATCCGTTCCCAACCACCGAAACTGCGCGTGATGAGAAATCGCGCTCTCTACTCGACCACAGACAATGCGAAGAAAGCTGCGGGCTTCCTCCTCGGAGAGGGGGGCAGGCTTGCGGCGTTCTCTTCGGCGGCCTTCGATATATCACATGCTGGGGAGTTTTCACCTTTTCTCCGCAACGTGTAGGCGTCTATTTCCAGTCTGGTGCCACAAAAAAGCAGGCGTAGGCTGCCTACTCTCAAGCGCAGCGCTCAGGCTCGTAGGGCTTTTTGGAAGCAATAAACGTTTGTTGTCGAGTGGTCTCGTTGAAAAGGGAGTACTGAGCTTGTCACTTAAATTCCACGCGCACTCAACACACAAAAGAAACGCCAAAACTGTGCGTACAGGTTCAGGCATAGAAGAGGTTGGTACACAGCGCCGGCGACGGCGGATCACCACAGGAAATGCGAGAAATAAGCCTCGAAGTTGACCAATGACAGCCGATGGGACAGCCATGGCCGCACTGACGTCATTTAGGCCCTGCCAGTAGTGCATAATAAGGAAAACTGAAGAGAGCGTGGTTGGTTTTTCTGTGTCTTTCACAGCGATTTGCAGCTCTCACCGTTTCACATGCATATGCAATATTTGGCTCAGATATTCCTGGCAGTGTAATCTAAACGTCGTGCAGGCTTACTTGCACTGCTCAAAAAGTGTTGCAGGGTCCCTTTAAGGCAAGGTAATTCTCTGTGCTTTTTGGACATCTGGACTGCACCAGCAGCCATCAGAGGCCTGCTCAACCATACAACAGTTGCGCAATGAGCAATTCCTGAGCAATCCCCCATGCTGAAAACACGTGGGCACGTCTATGCCAAGTGGCTAACATCTGTACTTGATCATCGAAGGGGCACAGAACAAAAACATTTAGTTAAATAGCTCACACTTCTATACAGCCGTGAAGGCCACATCCCAGTAGCAGTGGCATGTGAACTGATTTTGTATGTCTACCAAGTTGACATTTGAAATTCCCTGAGTTTTACAGGTTTTCCCTGAGTCTTTTTGATAAATTCCCTGAGTGACACAGAACTTTATTTTACGTCAACACGGGCTGACACCCCTTCACCGGTTGCTGTCACCCTCTAAAAAGTGCCTTATAAAATAAAATATAACATAATAAAGTTGCATTGCGAACCAGTAACTTTTATCTCATTCAAAAAGAAAACATAACAGAGTGGTAGTAAAATTCACAGTGAATGAAATATCGAAAAGAATGGTAACACCATGCTGCCATGTTCTTAGCTCGCACTCATGCCTCAGTGCTGTATTTCACTGCGTCAAAGAATTTTTTTTGGTTTGGATGAGGGAC
Source organism: Haemaphysalis longicornis (assembly GCA_013339765.2). Classification (NCBI taxonomy): domain Eukaryota; kingdom Metazoa; phylum Arthropoda; class Arachnida; order Ixodida; family Ixodidae; genus Haemaphysalis; species Haemaphysalis longicornis. The sequence continues at coordinate 131,274,254 of CM023450.1, read as the reverse complement.
ACCTGCATCTTAAACACAGTCACGTTAGGTGCCCTTAAATGCCACCATACTTCTAGCATACAAAGCGCTGCGCAGGATAAGCGGGAAGAGTATTTGGGATTCACATTGGAAATCAGAAACACCAAGCTACGAAGCCGAAACATGCTGCTTTCTATGCAGTGGAATATAGTGCTGGCTTGCAGTTAAAGGTAGCTCTAAAACAGGGTACAATGTCTATATTTGATTACTTAAACAAGTATTTAGAACACAGCTGCGATCTTTAAAAGTGGGAAATAAGAGAAATAAGTTTTTATTATTCGCCAGATTCACATCTCAAGATTTGCAACGTGCGTCAACTAACTAGAAACCACAGTAGATGGTGTCGGGTGTTCCAGCATAGGATTGAAACTACTACTGCCCCTGTAGACTCCGTTACGCTGCCCCCACAAGCTATCGCGGCGTGCAACATTTTCTTCCACCTTTCAGGAGTCTGGGAAATATGCCAGAACACAAGGGGAGCGTACAGGGGGTCAGGAGGGGGGAAGAGGGGGGGGAGTGACTCGCAAGCTGTATGAAGCTAGTTCTCACTGGAACCAAGGACTCCAGACGGCGCCATCAGCGACGGCTCTGGAGGGCTGTCCACTTTTGCCGTGCTGTTACTTGAGCCAGCATTACAGTGAATTTCGCTTCCTTTATAAAGTACAGCTAATTTTCCCTGATAGAAGGACAAATTCCATGAGTTTTCCCTGAGTTTTTCCAGACTGCTCAAAATCCCTGAGAATTCCAGGTTTTCCCTGTTTTCCAGGTTGGTAGACACCCTGAGTGAGCGTGAAAACACCCCAGTCCAGTAACAAACAATCAAATCGGGATTTTACGCTCTGAAGCTACATCTGGGGTACGAGGTGCAATGCAGTGGTGGGCTAGCGATTAAATTCAGAACACAGACATCTTAGTGGGAGTGGAAATCTTGAGACAGGAGCCTTTTTTTTTTTCTTGTTTCCATCAGAAGAACAGCAGACACACCAATCCAACGGAGAAAAGTCCCAGTTCAAGAGTACGATGCGGCTCATGATGATGCAAACATGACAGACTTTTTGTAAAAGCCATCAATTCACTGCTGTTGTTTGACAGACCATGTACGCAGGGCATAAAAAACACTAGAAAGCTTCATTTTTTGGTGGTGAGCAAAAGAAAGGATCAGGCAATAACAAAATCTGCACTCAATATGTCCCATGAGTGCTTTGGTTTTTAGGAGCTCGGCACTCGTGGTGACCATGTTGCTTGCATATTTTAATTATAATTTGGACTTCACCCGTCATAGTGGCTCAGTGGCTATGGCGTTGAGCTGCCGAGCACAAGGTTGCGGGTTCGATTCCCGGCCGCGGCGGCCGCTTTTCTGATGGAGGCAAAAAGCAAAAATGCCCATGTGTACGAGATTTCGGCGCACTTTAAAGATCCCCTAGGTGGTCAAAATTAATCCGCAGCCTCCACTACGGCACGCCTATTCGCCTGCGCTGCGTCGGTGCATCAAACCCTACAATCAATCAATCTTAATTTGGACTTTAGAAATTTTAATGCTGCAAAACAAGCCAATGTGACTACGTCTACAAAGCGCAGCCCCTAACACAATTTCATCAAACTCTGTTCAGTGCCTCTTTAAAAAGAACAGCCATTCACTGACCGAAATTTGGATTTTAGCTACAATTTTTCAGAGAGACGTAACAAATAGTTCGGCAGGTATGGTGACGTAATTCCCACTGTAATTTTCCCCCGACATTAGCTATGCAAACTACCAACAACATTTATCTGGATAATAATACTTACTAACCCGAAATTGGACATTTCATAGCAGAAGCACTGTTCAATTTCTGCTTTAAGAGAGCTCCAAAAGTTAATATTGTCTTTAAAATCCCATTTGTTTCTCGAAGACACAGCCAACCCCGCCAAAGTGGTGAACGGGTGCGAACAGAAAACATCACTTTTTTGCAGTTGCGCAAGTATTTCTTATGTAGATACAATAAACCTACAGAAGTAACAAATGTGAAGAGTAAAGAATGTTTTTTTGTTTTTTTTTAACATCCTACAAAAACACTTAAGAGGAAACAAGACTGCACCAAGCGCAGAGTCAGACTAGTCGCTGTAGAAAAAAAGTGCAAATAGCCGGGACAAGCGAAAGCAACGTCACACAACCTGAGCACTGCGTTCACTTCTGCCTCTTTCACTGGCCCGCGTTATCCTGGCTATCTTTTTGAACAAGTCATGAACCAACTAGCCCACAATTCTACCATTCTGAGACTACTTTGCCCAGGAGCGGGAAATGACTTACACTTATGCTGACACAGGACCTCTGGTTGGTTTTCTTCCTTTCTATGTGCTTCACTTCCTATGCATTGGTGAAATATTTGCTCGTAGATCTAACACAGGCTACATTCACAGCCTTCGTGAACAAATTTTGTGACTCACAAGCTGCAACGAACAGTTATGTAGTCAAGTGACACTGCACAGGAAAGCAGCTACAGAGACCGCGGAACAAATCACCATAACCAAAGCATGAGGTACACAGAAACACAATTTTTCGAGAGTAAGATATTAATCCCAACAAGCACATAACAGAACAATAAGCCCCTTGAAAACCCGGAATGAGGCGTATTTGATCTTAATTCAATATTTGAAAGTTCATTAAACGCTGTTCGCAAGAGCATGCATCGCTGTCTGAGAAGAGTGTTAGCTGCCTTTACTCTCCCCATTCCAGTCAGCAAAAACGAAGAGAGAACAGCACAACGGATGGTTTATTAGTTGGGGCACTTTATATGGCCAATAAATTCCATCTTGAGCAAGAACGATAAGATAACGTTCGGAAATGCCCCCCAAAGGTTTCTCGAAACAGGAATCTGCACTTTACCGATTTGACGGTGAAGCCGAGAATGCTGGACAGCACATCGCCGATCTGCGACGACTTGATGGTCTCGCTGGAGACGAACTTCACCGCGTCGGGTGCAAGCGGCACGAACAACTTTTCGGTCGCGCATACCGCGCCCACTAAACCTGCGGACACCAAACACCAGATCATCAAATCAAACGAACTCGTGCACAGGCGGGCGGTGTCCGCAGTTTACTCACAAAGATGCGGCAATCCGCAGACACAAACATGCGTCAATCTGCGCTTTCTCAACCCAGGGAAGCCAAATGTATCGCTTGTTCATTTCAGCAACACCCTGCACACTCAAAATCAACCAAGTCCGCGGTTTCGCATGTGCTGGAGCGAGCATGACTCAAGTGCGTTCAATAGAAATTTACTATTTTCTGAGCCGTGTTACAAGACAGGCTAGAACAGGCGGTATCTACTGCCCCATACAACTGCTTCAGCATGTGTAAATAACACTGCAACAATGTATAGCCATTACTTTGGCAACCCGCACCGGCGTAAACCGAAGAATCATGTGACGTGAAGGAGCCGCCAGTTCTGTTTACGACACCTTTTGAAGAACGGTATGAGTGTTTAGGCGCCTCAGTTCGGCGTTTTTTCTGCACAATGCACTCCATAAAGATTGCGAAAAACGCTCAAATCGTAATTTTAGGGTCTTACCTAAATATATTAGTGTGGAAAGCTGCATATCAACGAGATCACCACTCCGCTATCGCCAACTGCAAGGCACCGACCGACCAATGCCGACCAATGGATTGGCCGCGGTTTCCGAAACTCGCGTGTAGATGGCCACACTAGCGACACGGCGACGCTTTGGCAACATCATCATCATTCCAGTTTCGTCAGCTGGAAACGGAACCCACTAAAATTTGGGTAGTCCAAACTGTTTATCAATTTTTTACTGCGGAGATGTTTATGTAACTCTCTTTTGTAAACGTCTTAGTCGTAAACAAAACCGAAGTAAGCTTTCCTCAATGTGTCGCTTTTTTCACGTTGATAAAGAGCGGATAACCAGGGATAACCCTGAATCACGGTGATAAGTCAGGCGTGCTCTAACGTCGATGGCTTGATGGCTCAAAACATCGCCCGGCGATGCTCAAAACTTAATTCCTGCGCCTGCGCGTCCCTTTCGTCGAACCGTACCCCAATGGCGCCAGCTGTAGTTTCAACTCTTCAATCAAAGAAAATATAGTGGTGTCGGAGATCCATGTCTGCTTTTTGCGCTAGCAAAGCCATGGATCAAAATGAAAGAGTATGTGCGTGCTAAACTGCACTAATACGCTTCAGCTGGAACAAACTTTCGTGTTATTTGGCATATGAGCAACGCGTAACTCGAATCGATGACCGATACCGGGAGACCAACCGCCGCTTTCCACGTATCCGGTGCCTCAAAGAAGCGCTCTGACCATTTTGTCATCAGCTTATATTATAGTGCACTAGTACTGTAGCTTATATTATACATAAGAGCAACCACATCCCCTTCTCTTTCGCCCCTACCCTCCAGTACCCTTTCCCTCGCGCTCTATTCATCTTCGCCTCTCCCTCCTATATCTGCTTTATCCCACTTACGACCCCTTCGCCAACCCACTCTCACTTCAACGTTCCCCTTTCTTAATCTTCCTCTTTCCCTCCAATAAATATTCTTCTCCACCTTTTCTGCTCCGCGTTTACTCCCCGTCCCAATTCCTCATCGTGCCCCTAACTATCTCTCCCTCCCATACTCCTCACCCTCTGCTATTCTCCTTTACTCTTTCACATGCCTACCTCCCCTTCCGCTACAATATCTCCTCCACTGTCATATCCACTTCCGTCTCGAAATCCCGTAACCATCGCCCAGTTCTCCTTTCTTTCTCTCTCGTCCACCCCTCCCATTTTCTTCTTATCCATTCTCTCTCGTCTACCTACATTCGTCCATTCCCTGGCACCTCTATCGGCTTCTCTATCCCTCTATCGGCTTCTAGCTTTTTATACCCCTCTCTGTCTTCTCTTCACTCCTCTCTCCCCTCCAGTCTCCCTCATCCCCACCCAAATGCTCCTCCTCTCCCATTCTACTCCTCCTCCTTCATTTCCGTTGTAATCCGACTCCTCCCCTCCTCCCCTCCTCCCATATTATCCCCACTCTCTTTGTCCCCTTTCCTCCGTACCTGTTACACCAACACCACCTAGACTAAATGGTGTTGGTTACACTCTTCTTTCCGGCACTCACCAATTCAAATTCAAAATTTCAAGGACGATTGGTCAGATGATGACGGTGATGAGTCGATCAGTCGATCCCGTTCGGTCGGTCTGTCGATAAGTCACCCAGTGCTATTGTTTTTATTAATGGATAATAAAACTGTAATCAGAAAAGATGCACCACACAAAAGAGCAAACCAGACTATGTAGCGAAATGATACTGAATGCGCTAAAAATGGCGTGTGCAGCGCCAGAATAGTATCTTTTAAATTTACTTCTTGTTAGTTCAATCAGAGCGAGGAATCAGATATCATATACTGAATTTTAACGTGCCATGTTTGAGTGAAAGCTTGCGGATTTTATGCTGGAAGCCCCGCCCCCCGCTACTGCCCCGAACTCCCGCAATGCCAAGGTCGGATATTTCTTTTTAGCAAAATAGCTGAATATATAGGAAATAATAATAGCAAGATGTTATGTCGAACAAAAATTAAAAACACAAGGTTACAGACTTGTTACGTCTAAAACAAAAAAAAAAATATCACACGCTGTAAAAAAAAAAAAAAAAAAACAGCAGCCGCCAGTGAGGATCGAACTCACGACCGCTGGTTTACAAGACCAGCGCTCTGCCACTGAGCTATAGCGGCGGCGGCGGTGAGCTGCGTCACAAAAGAAGTCTCTGGAAGTTATTCAAACCGCACACGTGATCGCCAGGCTTAAAAAGGGCGCGTCACGACCACACTTACAATTCTTTCTACGGCAACAGCTGCCGTCTAGGCGGCATTTGAAGAGGCTGCGCTGTCATTTCGCGTCGTGTTTGATTTAGTAGTTGAGTTCGACCAAAACAAAAAGGCCGCAAAATAGTGAATAAAAAGGATCAAACAGTTCTTCTCGTATAGCAATGTAGCTCTTGAAGTCTGCTTTTCCTTTTTCTCTTTTTTTACATAAATAATTCCATCTTTTTTATACATATTCCTTGCGCCACCTGCCCCCTTTCCATTTCCCACGCACGCTCGCATACCTGAAACCTATGATGCATACCCCCTTTTATTCTCTGCCTTGTTCTCTAAATAACTCCCCTAACACAAATGCCGAGTTTCTGCAAAATTTATACCGTCCTAACTTGATCTTTCGATCAAAGAAGCGTTGAACCTCGGTGAGCATGGTCACGTCCGCAAAGGTTTTTAGTTCGCTAACAGGGCGAGCACTATAGCTATTAACTGATCACCCATTCACCAAGAAGAAGGCGCCGGGTGGAGGTGTGCCTAACATAAGAAAATCATGGGAGAACTAAGCCAAACAATATTTCGTTGTAACGTCATATTGCGTCTCAGTCATTCTGTTCCCTTTCCGAGGGCGATAACGGACTCGAAGACGTACTGTCGGATTTATCGTCCCTTGATAATACAATAGGCTTCACGATTTCACGAATGACCTGGTTCGCAACCATATCTAAAACAATGCTGCTACCTGGCACTCGCAACGGCAACAACGGTCGGCCAAATGCCTCTGCGCGGCCCGGCGGGGCTGCGAAAAGGATGTTTAATGCAGCGACCAGTTTCGCCGATGTTGCAGGTGAGTTAAATACGCAACGGATTTCCTGCGGGAAACGAGAACTATATAGTTGAACAAAAGGAAAGTCGGTGTTTTGCGGAGAAACCACGGTCTCAGTAGCTGAGAGCCCGAGGGAACAACACTTTTTCTGACCTTTTTTTTATATCCTAAATTCTTTCAGAACGTTGTCAACAAACACATTCAGTATTTAGAATAAGGGGCCACCTCAGCAAATAATTACCGCTATATGCCCATCAGATAACTTAAAAACTTGCTCAAAAGATTTTTCTCTCTTTCTGGGTCTTGGCGTTCTTTGACCGCTGGAATTATGTCATTAGAGCGGCTATTGGCCGGCTTCCTTTCAGTTGCAGGAATAAACACCCTAGGTAAACTTGATTTAAAAAAAAAAAGCCACAAAAGCAGGCTGCTGCCACGAGCAAATCACGCACTGTCCAGCTTTCCTGCTCATGGCCAGTAGTACTGGCTTTGGCCACCACGTGCCGCATTCAGTTCAGTTTTTAAAATTCCCGGCTTCAGCGTCAAAGTTTGTTTATCAAGCATAAATGTAGTAAGAAAAGAGCCGACTTCTTCGTGGCAACGCGATAGTCCAGCGCCGCTTCGCCGGCTGCGAATGATAAGGCAGCTGTAGCGCAGCACTGGCAAACAGCGGCCGTTACGCTGCGTTTTGATAGCGAAGCGTGGGTAGAGATGAATTGTTGGCCGGACGAAGAAGGTTGCTTTGGCGGTGGAGATTGTTGCATGTTTTTTTTTTTTTTTTTCACGAGGTTAAAGCGAGAGGCTACACAAGAGCCAACCTCGCATAAAAAATGCAGGCAAAGGTTAAAGGGCCCGAGGTTACTTGAATCTGGGTTGAGCCCAGTTTAATTGGGTTGAACCTTCTTGCTCTCGAAGGGCTAAGCATGATGTTTGGCCCTTTGAGAGCAAGATGGTTTTTTCTGCCCAACTTGCTACAGGTCGCAGGGACAGTACCGGTGCGCCAATTAGACTCCGGCAAGCACTTTATAAGACCCACTGCGCGCTATATCAGTTGTCTTGTATATATGCTATATATTCCTGTACTTTATATAAAGTGTACATAATTTGGGCATCAGAGTTTGCCGCGTCCCTAATGGTGACACTAGACACGGCAACGCCTTCCTGAAGGAGGAAAAGTCCTGAAATTTACTGTGATGTATACACAATTCCGAATATATGACTAGTATGCGTATTGTCCCACTCGTCACAAGTCCATTTTTCAAAGGCCAATTCCTCATAGGTAAACTGGTAGGGAATGCCAACTTCTCATAGGGAATTTCGCACGAGGAATACTTGTGTTTCGGGAATTGTCAATACACGCAAAACTTTCATTAAGAGCTTGTTTTCGACAGTTAAAACATTGTTAGCGCCTGCTATCGCGTTTATAAAAAAGTATAGGCGAGTGTGAGTAGCTTTTGACGCAGAGATGTTAGGTTGAATTACGCAACCTTATTAGTTAATTGAAATGATAATTGGAGTCAAGTTTTTATTATATGACAGAAAAATTTAAAAAGAAATAACGGCACAAGTGACGCAGTAAACAAGTCGAGCATGAAATTAACAAAACTGTTTATTGCTCTCGGTTAACACGTCAGCTCAGAAGCGGATGTTCCGGATATATGCGAAGCGTGTTGACTGGGACTCCGCTGAGGTTGACGAAGTTGTTGACGTGATATGACCGTATCGTATTCTTTCTGGCACTTTCCAGCCAGGGTTTCGTTTACAATGTCGCGGAGACACGAAATCCACGCACTAAAAATTAAGGAAGTTTCCACTAACGCGTAAGATTTGAAGGTAGCGAAGCTGTGCGCCACCTTCACGGCCATCACGACAGTTTAAGTCCACGATTGCAGCGGATTTGCTTCTTCTTCGCTGCCGCAACGACCTTTACTCAATTCTTGTTGCTATAAGTGCTGAGCTTCCTTCAGTTTTTTGGAAGTGTTCCCACGATTACGGTGAAAGCTGAGGTTTTTCGCCAATCTTGGCCAATGGATGGCTTGATAAACGATGACGGGGAGGCTGGGCGGTCGGCGCGAGGCACGCGCTCACGAGCGCTCGGCGATTTCTTATTTTCTAACGGTCGGGTGGTCCCCGCGAGGTAGGCGCTCACGTGCGCCGAGTACGCCGGACGCCGTAGCCCATGGATCAATTGACAGCTTCTCTGTTAAAAAGGCACTCTTCCATGTGGACATACTTTATGTGCCCAAATTTACATTGCAGATTCCTCTGGTATCAGCCCCGCTTCCAGACACATGTGCAGGACGCAGCTGATTTCTTTCCTTCCCTCATCCCTCGTGGAGAGTACTTATTTATTTTTTATCAATACTGTAACCCTTGTCAGGCTCTCGCAGGAAGTTGGCAGTCACGGCGCGCTGTATGCATGAATACAAAAATGGGTGCACTGCGCGTCGGTACCTATTCAGCCGTAAAATAAACAAACCATCATAAATCGGCCACGTCGCTGTCAAAGCACGCAAAAAAAAAAAAAATGCGCTTTCTCAGCTGTACGGTTCAGTTACCTCACAGTTGTGGGAAAAACAAGTTATAATAACATTGTACAGACTATTGTAACGCACATAACACAGTGCGACACTATTAAACGCTACACATCATCGGTAAAACAAGGCGATAAAGTGTGAAATCAAAAGCATGGACACTAGAACAGGTGACGAACAGCTTGCCTTGTAATCTCGGCTGTATTAGGCACAAAAACAGGATTAAAGAATGTACAGGAGCCGTCGTAAGTAACTGGAACAAGGATTTGTAAATATCACAAACCAGCGTGTCCTATTGGCTTTATGACAGCCATTACCGGTTTATAGGAAGCTTTTTCTATTGCGAGGACTTATGTAAGCGCACACCAATGCAGCGAGGCAGTTTGGCTTCGCTGGAGTTGGCTTCGCAAAACTCTATTGCTTGTTTAAACTTTACCCTTCAGCTTGAAACAGTTCTGTAGCATTGCCATTTTTTCTGTGGAGTCATAAATCGAATCACAGCAGGTCGCTCTCGCGTGGCTTTTTTCTTGCCAATGAAGTATTTGCGCTCGACCGACGTCACTTTTACCCTTGGCCCGCACGCAAAGATGTTGGTCACGACACTTCCCGAAAGAGTTCCATGAGCTTCATCCTCCTTCTCGTTTACGCCATACACAACTAGGTTGATTGATTGATTGTATAGTTTAACGCGCCAACGCTACACAGGCGATGAGACGTGCCGTAGTGGAGGGCTCAGGATTAATCTCGACCCCCTGGGAATCTTTAACCTGCACTGAAATCTCCAGCTCACGGGCGTTTTTGCTTATCGCCTCCATCATAAAAGCGGCCGCCGCTGCCAGGAATCAAACCCGCCTCTTGGTGCTAGCTACGCAGCACAAATACACAACTAGATTGTTCCGACGTGTACGATTGTCTAAATCATCGATATCTTAAATTCATCTCCTTGACCTCACAATGAACGGCAGTTACTGCTTCGGCAAAGTCATCAACAACCTTCTCGTGGTACTGTTTAAGTGTGGCAAGAACAGCCACTATGGACGCAGTTGTGGTCTCTGTACTCTGTAGACCAGTCTTCAGAGTTTATTGTGAAGATTTGATCGGTGAAAAATAAGAGTGTCTCTTACAGCTAAGTGTCAGGACCAGGGTTTTCCTCGGTGTCACCACTAAGTTGCAGCAACGACCCAATAATGCGCAATGAGACACACCAACAGTCAATGATACGCTGATTCAGCTACGTTTAAAAGGTTCAAACACATATGAAGGTCGCACCATCGCTTCTCACAAAGACCTCTCCACGTTTTTCACAAGCACAGCTGTAACCGGAAACCAGCTGGGTACCCAACCTCAAAGCCCCTGTATGATGAGCGCTTCAAACAAATGCAGGTCGCTCTTTCACAATCCACAATCCACAATCCTAAATTCCAAAATACAAACAGTAAAAGTCCGAATCAAAACTCCCCTTCAACTACGCTTAAAACCAGAGCCAGCGCATGCGCTATAACCGCAAAGGAAGTGTGTGGCGAGCCGAGTGCGACGGTAGCGCCATCGGATAGACGCCGCTTTTATAATGAGAGACCCTGGTTCGATTCCGACTAGGGGAGGCCTTTTTTTTTCTTTCCAATTGGCTGCACATGTTGCTATTCCCTGCCGCTAGTAACCCCGTACCCCTAGCCCCTTTGGGGTGGCCAAGTGGGAAGGTACCATTTTGAGGGCGTGGAGGTCCGGGGTTCGATTGCCCAGATACACCGCACCCGCACTTCTTTCTCGAAGCGCGCACTCTCAACATCTGCTTATGGGCTCCTTGCCTCCTCGCCACATCCGCACGGACAGAACAACGCTTCTACAGCTCTGCTGTTGGAAAGTAGTTGCGAGCAGTTGGCGTACCCGCTTTGTACACCTAACGGTAAATTCCTAAATGTAGCTGTGATGAACCAGGCCAATGATGTATTATCAGAAACATTTGGCTAGTGTTGTAACGTAATTGTGTCGTCTTGCTGGTCTGTGACCGTATTATTAAATGAATGTGCACCGCTCACGCGATAATCAAGCCTTACTAAAGCCGCTAATGCTGCGGAGGCACGTCTATGCTAAGACATCAAGGAAGAGTTACAGAGGACCTTTTGCTTCTTGAGATCTATGACGCGATATCGTTGTATTGGCGCCCTGCGGGAAGCGTTTTGGAACGGAGTTATTACTGCATTGAAGACTTCCACTTCACGAGCAATGAGTCACCAGAGAAAGAGGAGCAGCAAGTATTTTGGGGGCGAAGCCCCTTAGTGGCATGGGCTGTTGGCGTCTCCTGTCGTCGTTTTATAAAATCGTCGTCTCATGTGTTCACGGTGCTAACGCCTCGCGCTAGAACGTAACGCGTAGTAAAAAAAGAGCGGGACACTCGTTTACGCCTCGCGCAAGAGAGCTTCGTGCGTCGAAGACAAGACGCCTTTACAGCAAAGCCATATACCTCCCCCCAACGGTTTCATCTCCGTTGGCAAAAACGCCAAGGCGCCCAGAATACTCATACACTATACGCGTCGCCCTTCACCAGGTTTTACGTCAGTGGAGACGGCCCGGGATTTTTAATCACCGAATAAGGTAGGATCGTGAAAGATTGCAGCTGCGGGTGGTGGCCAATATAGAAAACAAAAGCAGGGTAGTGTCAGTTTAGCGAGAAAGCGACATTGTCAGTCTTTTAAAGTGTTGTGCTATATTGTGTAGGCTGGACTGAACGGTGCAGTTTTGCGTAGGGAGAGAGTGGAAATGTTGTTTGTTGAAGGAGTTGTTCAAGAGTCTATGAACATGGGGTAGACAGATGGTTGAAAGCTCAAAGGTGTAACCTTAAGTCTATAGGGTACAATATGCGAAAGCTACTTTTTGTACCCTCTCAGTCAAATCGCGGTGACCTTGAGGTAACGAGATAGTACAAGCGGCCTTCCGCGTGTTTATAGAAGAGGAACATACCGTATTGACGCGATTCTAATTACCCCCAATTCTAAGACCCTCCCCTACTTTCGCGAAAAAATCTGGAAAAAAAATTGCACCATCTTCCCGTAGGGGAACCCTGAGTAGTATTCGAAGCAGCCATGGGGTCGACTGAAGTTCCCATTAGTTTTCAGTTCGTCGTTTCCGTTGACGTTCAGCTTCGCGTGCCTTCGTTGTATGAGTAGCTTCTTGACCTAGTTTGAATGAGTGAAGGACATAAGGCGCGTTCGTAGCACATGCTCTCGTCTCGGCTTGTAGCGCAGTGGGAAGAGCGCCACGTAACTCCCGTTGCGGCCAGAAAGTCGTGGGATCGAAACCGGGTGCCGCGCAACTATTTCTTTTTATAGTGGACTGCGCTGACGTCAGCCCAAGCGCTGACTGGGCTGAAGAGTCGCACATGCGCAGTAGAGTGCGGAAGGCGGACAACGACAACGAGGGAGGGAGGGACACAGCCCCGAGCATGAGATGCTTCGCATCTGAAACGTTTGCATGCGAATCTAAGCATCCTTTTTTTTTAAGCAGCCATCACAAGGAGGTGGATTTCAGACGAGTGGAAACGGGCTCTAGTTGATGTGGGGCCAATTCATTTATGTGGCTTTCAGTTACAAACCGTGCACTTCGAAGGAACAGAAGACGACCTACTGGGAGATACTGAAAGCGGCGGCCCAAGCGGCACAACTCACCCGAATGGTAGTGAAGGTGTCTGGGTACGGAAATGGAAAATATGGTCCCGGAAAAAATGTTCCCGGAAAAAATGGCTCCGGAGAAAATGGTCCCAGAAAAAATGGTCCCGGAAAAAGTGGTCCCAGTGACCATATAGAAAAAAATGGTCCCATGGCTCAGTCAACGTGTTTCTCTTCAAGTTAGTCGGATGTGAACTTCTTTGCGGTTTTATTTTGTCCCTTTGCGTTTTAGCTAAAGGGTTGAGAAACAGATGGAATGCTTTAATATTCCTATAAGGGACCGAAATTAACGAATTTGGAGGCTAAAATCTAACAAAGAAAATTGGGTAGACAGACAGACAGACGGACGGATGGATGGATGGATGGATGGATGGATGATGGATGGTAGGGCTGAGCATGGATTAAACATTTTAATGCAAGTAATTGGAATTAAAACCGCAAAAACAACTGTGAGGCCTGGAACCGTCCATACACGCTTTAGCAAGATTAAGAGAGATAGAAGCTGCAGCTGTCTTCAAAAAAGCCCATTCTTCCTTCACGACGATATTCTAGACTGAGTAAGAAAAAGCTGCCGACAACAGTATTTTCAAGTTTATTTTAGCATCACAGCACTGCCGGCATGAAACACTGCATATTTTCTGCATTTTGGGAGCAACAGAATGTTTGTAAAGGTGCTGTCTTGCGATAGTAGGAGTGTGCCTTTTATTTAGAGAAAATTACTTGCAAAATACATCGTAAACATCGGCTGATTTCCTTAGCTGATGTGTATGAGGCAAAAAAGAGCGAATCTGCATTATAAAGTGCTGTAGTAAATAAAAGGGTCTGCGAAAGGATTTAATTAGTTGGCTGCGTAATAAATGTTTCCTGAACAAGGTATAAACAGAAATATTGAACTGCTCAGTTTATTCAAATAACTGGCGCCAATAAAAATGGCATCAATGTAAATGTGCAACCACTGCAGTAGATTATTGGGCTCCATAACCCAAGTTACGCGGAAATATAGAATGACTGTTTAAAACAAGTAAGGACAGATCATTCGTTTGCCGGAGTGCTTGCGCACTGAAACGTCCGTGCACCCAAATAAATGTCCCTACATCAAAACGTCCGTGCACCCAAATGTCCGTACACCGAAATGTCCGTACACCGAACTGTCCTAGACCCGAGCGGAGAGGGAAGGGGGGAGGGGAATAGCGTTTACCGCCATCTTACTTTGGACCCTCATCTAATTTATCGCAGCCGAGGGAAGAAGGAATAACGCCCCAGTGCTACTTCGGGAAAGCGGCTGACCCAATCTTCTTCTTCAGAAGATCGTCCAACCTTACTTTACTTTAATTAAAAAAAATTATAGTCACCGAAAAGAAAATGACGCGCCATAATATCGCCCCGGGAGAATGGGCCGGGGAAACTGACATCGGGGCAAATGGCACGCGGGGATACTGCACGCGGGGCAAATGAGACACGGGGCTAACGTCGCGCGGTTTACGCGACGGGATTCTGCGCGCGGGGCAATCGTGATACACCCCCTAAGAACATCCTGCTCATCAGTAAAATAAGTCTCTCTCTCTCACTCTCGCTCTCTCTCCTCTCTCGCTTCCTACCTTGGCTTTGGGGCCATTTTTTCCGGCACCACTTTTTCCGGGGACCATTTTTTGGCGAAACCATTTTTTCCTACACCCGTTCTGGGTATCATATACGAAAGCGGTGGGTGCATGTACCCGATTTTTGTGTGGATATACTTGTGAAAAAATAAAAACATTGTTCCGGCCGCCCATCTCGTCGAGAAATGGCCTCCCCCCCCCCCCCCCCCCCCCCCGAAAAAAGAGCCGGGAGTGGTGGAGGACATGTGGTTTTTTTTTTTAAACGGCGCGTTTAAATAAAAAAGCAGACGCGGATATCGAGAACGTTCTTAATGTTTTGTCGGAATTACGCTGTCCTACGATTCATCACCGATGGCTCCCTACCTCCGGCGACCACGATTATTGCGGTTAATCGTGGTCGCGAGGAGCAGATTTTGTGAGTCCAACGTGTACTCTTTGTCACCGGTGCCTCGTTCTCTTCCAACCATAAAGTTCTTACAAGCTATAACTAGAGGGGAAACTGGCGCTGCGAGCGTACGCCTCAAGTGGGCTTGATGGGTCGTTTGTGGATTTTGGATTGGCGCTCGATGGCTCGCGGAACTTACTATGGATTGCAGGCAGTTTCGTTTTTCGTGTTGGATTTACATGAACGCATTTGCCTAGGCGGGGTGTTGGGAGGAGTGATCAAAAATACGTTTCTCCTTGAACTGCATGCCTCGAGTGCACTGACGCCGCCCTGAGTGGAATGTTTTATAACCAGAGTTGCGAATAGGGTGGGTTATCAATGCATTGCCGCACAGCGAGCATGTAAACACAAATGACGGCGCTCTGTGCGGCGAAGTTGTCTGCTAATTAGGAGTTGCGGCGCTGCTCATTCGGCAGAGCAATGCATTGTCAAAGCTGGTCAAAGCTGACGACGGTTCCGAATCACTTGGAACAGCCACACCTTTCGTGCGAACGCCGGCTCCTACGGCGTAGAACAGCAGCACCGGCGGCTGATAGGAACGCAGATTGATGTATGTCACTATATAACTTCTCCAAAGGTAATCGGTTCTCTTTTTTCTTATGAGCACAAAAATTCTCTTTCTATTACAAACCACCAGCGCGCGAAACTTTTACAAGTAGTTTTTAGAGAAGTCCACGTCCTCTGTAGTTGGCGAAAAATAACAAACCTGCCCTCCACAAACCTTCTCGACTCCGCGTCTGCTTTTTATTTAAACGCGCCGTTTTATTTCGTAAAAAAACAGTTTTTCGTCACTAACTTTCTTGTTTGCCATGTAATTTATAAACGGAGAACCGGGCAATACGAGCTTTTTTGTCAAAAAACACAATTGGCGCAGCTATAAGCCCGTTTTGATCCTACGCAATCCGGTTCCACAACTACCCATCATTCCCATTGAAGCGTAAGCGCAGCTGCCATGTTCACGTTGACACTAGCGCCAGTTTCCCCTCTAGTTATTTGTATGAAACTCTATGCTTCCAACCCCTTCTGACCAGGTGCCCAGATAACATTAACTTCTTTATTGTGGTTCGAAGTATCTTACCAAAGCGTTAAGGTATTCTGGCTGAATCCTAATGCCTAATTATGGCTGCAGCCTAGAGCCCAATACAGACTGTAATGCCATTTGAGAGTCTATAATGATAATAGCGCATATATTCGGTGCTTGAGCTAGTCGGAATGCGGAGCGGATTGTGCCAACTTCCGCTTCGTTCCAGCATGTAAGAAAGTCACGCAGACACAAAGATTGCTGGAACAGTTAACTGCGACAATTGCTTCTCCGTACTTTTGCACAGTGTAGTGCTACCACAATTTTGAAATCCTGTTCTCATATTTTCGAGTCGACTTTGACCCTATGCTTTGACCTACCGGAGAGCGGAAGCCATCGCGGATATTTGCGGCCATCTTGGAACGGCTGCACCAACGGCGGTATGCCGAACAATACACACGGTCCATTTCGCGTGCGGAACAAGCCAAATAGGCGGCATATGGAAAGGCTCTTTTCGGCACAAGATTAAGATGACCACAAAGGGGAAATAGTTCACAATAATCACAACAAAATATTCTCACGGAACATTGCTACTTATTACTAAATAATTTAAATCCGACCAACGACAATCAGTCAGTTACCCAGCTTTCTAATCAATCCTCAAACCAATCTCATTTTTCAAGAGCCCGTACTATATATAGGGTTGTTTCACCTAACTTAAGCTGGACTTTAAAAATATGCCGATGCACTCTAAGATGATGCGACCAAATGCATGTTGCTCTATTGTATAGTAGTGTGTCAACTATTTTTTGAATCTTGCCTAATCGGATAATCCATCACCTATTAATTATCCAACTTCTGAACCAACGGAGCTCGACAAAAATTTTCAATTTGAGGTTGCAGAGCGGTTTGCAGTATGTCGAAATAAAATTTTCCGTCTTTCTATCTATTTCTATCTTTTCACAATTAGTGCTTTTCTACTTACTGGAGAACTACAAAAAAAAAAAAAAAACACCAGGTGACATGCCCGCTTCCGCGTCCTGATTGCAGTGCTCCCAAACTTTTCGCGCGCAAACAGCCATAGGCGTGCTGCCGCTTGAAAGGCGACAGTTCAGCGATGTAGGCGTTCGCACGGAGCAAGAATCTTCTTATTGCTCCGTGGCGTTGGCTGTGCCGTTTACGCCAACGATGTGCTCCCTCGCCGCAGTTCGCTATAGCGATAAGCACGGGCAACCGTTATCGTTTGCATCGGTGACCTGCGCTTTTTAAGCGGCAGTGTGCTCACGGCCGGACTGGAGGAGCGGCGAACGCGCATATGAAAGTGCGCGCCCGCCGCTCCTCCAGCCCGGCCGTGGTGTGCTTATGGTTGTTCGTGCACCGAACGTTTGGGAGCACTGTAATCACGACGCGCGCGCGGGAATGTGACGTCGTGCTTTTTTTCATTGCGACATCATGCATGAGTGATCTGAAAAATACTACGGAAACTATTTGTTCGGAAGCTTTGCAAACTGCTTTGCATCTTTCTATTTGGATTTTTTTGCCTACATTCGCTGCTTTAAAAGTTCGCTAAATAAAGTTTGCTGCTTTAAAGTTCAGTGCTTTAAAAGCTCGCTAAAAGTTCGCTAATCTTAACAAATGATGTAATTCGGCAAAATACAAAAAATTGGGGCTCCAATCCACGCTGTGAACGTAGTTGGACTGCGAAGCTGAAAACGGCACCCGCACTGACTACCAATGCGACGTCACTTGAATTCTCACACGGAGCTCTACAAAGAGTGAAACCAGAGACAAGTGAAATGTACTTAACCAGACTTTCTATTACTGCACAACGACATTTACGACTGCTTTAAGTTCTTCTTCTTCTGGCTGTTCCACTGCTGTCTTTACTTTGGTCTACCCAACGTAGCCTAGATTGAAACTAAGAAGCTGCATGCACACACGCACGCACGCACGCACACACACGCACGGGCGCGCGCGCGCGTGTGTATGTGTGCATGTGTACGTGTGTGTTCGCGCACGCGCACACGCACACGCCACTTGCCTGCCGGGCAAGCAACGCATGACACGCATACACACACACACGCACGCACGCACGCACACCCACACGCACGCATGCGCACGCATCCCACTCACACGCACACAAGCGCGCGCGCACGCACACACCGACGATTTGTAACAGCACCCAAAACCCAAACCACCGCTTCGCTTTAGCTCCACATTATCCGTTTCTTCTTCAACGCGCCAGTAATGCACGCAGGATTTTTAAGATTGCGACTTATTGGAACAGGACTGATACAACGAGGAGGCAAAGCACCACGGAGTGTGGTCTACTCCGGGGACGGCACGAAGCTTTTTCCGCAATGCTTGAAGCTCTCCGCAATACTCACAATTTAAACCCTTCAGGAACCTAGGAGAACCAATATACTAAAGCTATATTTTGTATACTGGTAGTGTGCACTCCCAGGATAACATGATAAGAAAAACTTCGCAGAAAATTTTGAAAATTATGAGTAATCGTGCTGGAAAGATCGCCGCCCATAGAGTTACGCGCGTTCCGGAGCGCCTAGTGGCCGATGGCTTCTTAACTAGGCGTGAGCCGGAAAGCTGGGGATGAAACGTGCCAGTAACACGCGTAGGGTTTAAAAAATGCTACTTATTTGGAACCCGAACTGGTACAACGACGAGGTGAAGCCCCCACGGAGTGTGGTTTACTCCGGGGATGGCAGGAGCTTTTCCGCAATGCTTGAAGCTTCTCCGCAATACTCACACTTTAAACCATTCAGGAACCTAGGGGAACCAATATACTGAAGCTATATTTTATATACTGGTAGTTTTCAAGCCCAGGATAACATGATAAGAAATACATCGCAGAACATTCCGAAAATTATGAGTAATCGGGCTGAAAAGATCGCCGCTCATAGAGTTACGCTCATTCCTGAGCCCCTGGTGGCCGATGGCTGAACTAGGCGTGAGCCGGAAAGCTGGGGATACGGTACCGCTCCGTGTTGGCGATTACTATAGCTTTCGAAGTACTGCCAGACGCGAAGGAAAGAGTGAAAGCGTTAATCGGAAGTGTTGCAGAGTGCATTTAGTGCACCAGTACTCCCGCCGCTTTACGAAGGCGGCGGGCAAATGTGTGCCTCTCGGCTCCAGGCAAGCTTGCTCGAAAGTGACCTATTGTACGCGGCGGCAGGCCTAAGATGCCGTGAGCTTAAGCGATATGCCTGGACGCAGGGACGTCTATATGAAACAGTTCTTTTGCTTAGTGTTTTCGTGTTTTTTGTGTACCTAGTAGGACAGGGTTAATACCACAAAAACAGACAGGTGAGGCGCAAACTATCAACTCTTGTTTGATAGTTTGCGCCTCACCTGTCTGTTTTTGTGGTATTAACCTTGTCCTACGTTTCGTGTCAGCAGCGCACCTCTGCACTTCAAGGGTTCTCGACTCACGCCAACTAACCAGCACACAGCACATACGTTCACATACACACAACTGCACTCCGTCAATCTTCATTGAATAGCAGCTGCAGACGCCTCGGGTTTTTCTGGGAATTGCGAGTGACATGTGTGATGAAGTCTGTTGAAATGGCTCACACAATAAAGATACTACTGGCCTCCCTGACTTTCAATGCAGTACAGGCTACGAGCGTTTTGAGGGGCTGATTTATAGGTTTTGTTTCGGGGCTTGGGTGGTGCCGACATTTCGCAATTTCGAAGGAAAGGGTGTACAAGGTGATGGGACGGCACGGGAGGATGTTACACTCTCCCTACTAAGTGTAGCAGTGAAGATTTTAAGCTAAATATAGCTGCAAATTTGTCCCAAAATTGAAGTTCTTGAGGTAAGACTGCATAAATCTAGAGTTTAGAAAAAAACAACAAAAAGAAACGTCAAACCTTTCAGAATTGTTCGCTATCATCAATAGCCAGCACAGACAGTCTGTTTCACTGCCATCATATGACCGGCAATGTTAGTCAGTGTCTAAAGTGCAATGTTGACCGCAGTCCTGAAGGGCGTTCCATACGGATACGCAGGACCTGAGTGTGCTAATAATTTGAGTAGCGTTTTTGGGCTAGTTGGTTCACGTACATAATTAAAAAAAACTTTGCGCTAAAGGATGGGACAAAGGAGGGAATGTTGGTGTCGTTGTCTCCTCTCTTCCGTCCTTCAGGGCAAAGTTATTTTAATTATGGGCCAACCAAGCTGTGCAGCTTTTTTGTAGTGCATACAAATATCCGAATCTCCAGGGATAGGCAGTTGCCCCCCCCTTGCCCCCCCCTTCCGGATGCCCATGCCTATACTTGATCCCACGCGACGCCTTTTGTGTGTTTAAATGATCAGTATATGTCTTGCACTCACCTCTTCTCCTAACTTCCGCTCCCGGATAGATGAGGCAGGCCATGCATGCAAAAAACGATGGTGAGTATAGCCATACAGTGTTTCCGAATTATAAAAATACAAAAAAAAAACGTTTTCAAATCTTTACGCGTTATTAGCTGTTGCGATCAGAAGCCGGTGGTGCGACGCCTAAAGGTAACATGCTGGCGCATGTGAGCCGGCTGGACGAGGGTGAAAATTAAATTGAAAGACTCGATCGGTAACAACGAGAAAGCTGGGTCAGTAGTGACAGCAGCAGTGCAGGGAACCGGAAAGCTCTGTTGAGTTAAACGATAGCAACAGCTCGAGCCAGTGGAGGGGCCACATCTGCGAGGCAGGGGGGAGGTTTAATGAATGCGGAACAGAAGCCGTCCCAACCGAGTCATGCACAGTATACAGGCAATTCAAGGTCAATACACACCAAAACAAACATAATTCGGGTACGGAGTAAGCGGCGTGTCCTTTAGCGCACTCCGTACTCGGAGTATTGTTTGCTCCGGAAGACGAGGTAATTTCTTAGCTCTGCAAAGAGGGGAGTTTCTTCAGGCACTTAGAGGAGTATTTATGCTGCCCAATATACTTTGCTGTGGGAGGGAGTTTTTCCAGTCTTCTAGCAGAGTATATGCAGTACTCCGCCGGAGAGATGTATATTGCTGCGTGCATGCGCGCGCATGCGTGTGTGCGTATGTGTGTGAGTGTGTACGTGTGCGCGTGTGTGTGCGTGTGTGGGGGGAATAGGAACAGGAAGAGGAAAAGGGGAAAAAGGGGACCTATATTTACATTTATCCTCCCTTAAATTAGTCTTGAATGAAGAATATTTGAGCCAGTTGAGATTTTCGGGTGACATTGTCTTGGTACTGCTGTCACTAAGGAGGAAGCTACACAATCAATGCCTACTACGGTAATAATTTATGGCGCAGAAGTAAAGAAAACGTAGGCCGGTCCAGAGAGCCATGGAAAGAATCGCAGTAAGAGTAACGCCAAGGGATGGGAAATGCACTTCTCGGACTTCAGGGAGCAAACATGTCTCCTCCAGTAGGACTGAAAACTGCCTAGCCCAAATTAAGAGAAAGAAATGCAGTTGGGCCGGACATTTTGTGCGGATAACTAAATACCGGTGAAACTCCACACGGTTGCAGAATCTCTACGGAGTGGCAGTATTAGAACCAGGGGAAGACATATAACTCGACGGAGGGTTAAAAAAAATTTGGTTGCTAAGGAATTCGGACAGCGCAGGACGGAAGAAGTCGGACTGGTTGCGCAGACTCCCATCCTCTGCCAACGAATCAATCAGTTCCACAGCAAAATTCCGTCAAAGGTGCTTGGTCATGGGTGCCTTGTCACACCAATATATAGGCAATGAACCGGCTGACTTCCTGTCTCATAATTGCCGGTCCCATCATCCCCCGCCCAGCCTCCTAAGTGACCCACTGGTCCATGTGCACGAATAACTGCAAAAAAGGACCTTCGACTCCGAACGCGCGCTGTTTATACCTCCGTATTCGGTTCTCCTACCCCTCAACCTTACCAGGACGGGGGAGGTTGTCCTACGAACAATCCGGTTGGGGGTGGCGCTCACTCCTGCTCGCACGCGTAGATGTAAAGGAGACTACCGCGGACATGTGAAATGCCCAACCTTCTCCCGTGCAACGACTCCGGCAGACCTTCACCATCTATTATTCACATGCCCTAGCTGGAACCAAGGACACTCGAATAAAACATCTTATGGTGGCAGAACTAAATTTGCGGCAAGATATCATCGGTAGCTCCATGGCCCTGCCTACCGTGCCTTGCTGGACTAAAACGGGATGTTAAGCTAGCTTCCTGGATATAGATCGGACTCGTTTTGTATCTACTAAGCCTCGAGGCTGTGGAATAAACAAAAAAAAAAAAACAGCAACAAATCTCTGAGAGGCATTCGTCCGGCAGCGGATATAAATAGGCCGATGATCATGGAAAGGGTGCGGTGTCTGGGGGGGGGGGGGGGGGGGGGGGGGGTGAGGAGCTAGATGATGATGATGCGTCGATTTCTCGTAAATTATTCGCAGAGAAAGAAGAAATCAGACAGCTGCCGGTATTAGAGTTTGGCTGCGTCCTATTTTCTGGTTGTGCGGCGTACAAATTACATCCCCTATTTATCGCTGAGAGAATGGCTTTGCGCCTATGCTTGGGATTACCAAAATATGTCGCTAACCCTATTTTACACCTTGAGGCACGATTTACTCCACTGAAGTCTAGATTTCAATTATTGACCGTATTATCCTTTTATCAAATTGTTTGACTCCCCACTGCAAGACACGCAGTTCATTTTCCGTCTGAGGCCTGATCGTTTTCAAGGCATTCAGTGGCCGCGGTTCCAGAGCCCTCAGATGGATCTAGTTCAGTCATGGCTTCAGCCACTTCACGCAGACCTTTTACGGCTCCCCCATCCTTGTATTTGTGGGTCATCTGTGGAAATAACATTTGATAATATCTTCCCCCCGAATGCAAAGATGTTGCCTGCCTGAATCCTCAATGGATTGCTGGAGGATCATCTGTCAACCCTTCATTCCCATATTGTCATTGCTACCGATGCCTCGCAAAGTGATGAGAAGGCTGGAATCAGGATTTTCTCCCAGGCCCTCTATTGGTCCTTTTCAATTAGGTTGCCTAATTACACACCTATTTTCCAGGCGGAATTATTGGCAATGATTTTGGCTCTTCAAAAACTTCAGCATATATTTTCGCATGTTGTTATTATTTCTGGCTCCCTCTCTGTGTGTTCCGCATTAACATCCGAAAAAGATTCTTCAGCTATCCGACCATTCCGGTCATTTGTTCCTCATCAGCTTTCTGAGGTTAGATTAGTGTGGATTCCAGGACATGCAGGAATCTCGTACACTGAAGTTGCTGATCAATTAGCCAGTATGTCTCTTGGTGGCCCTGTGGTCGTGCGATGTCCAAATGATAGCTTTCTTTTTGGGGGCGAGATTTAGACGTTTACAACTACTCCAGACTTATCGGCTAGACGCCCCTCTCTCTCCTAGAGATTATAGCCACCTTCGTCATGCATGGAAGCCGATGCTTTGTGAATCACGGCTATGCGAGGTAGCAACCACTAAACTTCGGTGCGAAATTCCGCAATTAAATTTTTATATTTATAAAGCTGGTCTGGCCCCATCACCGCATTGCCCTTTCTGTGACGAGCTGGAAAATATAGAACATTTCCTGTTTAATTGCCGCAGCTTCTTCCCAATGCGACGCACGCATCTGGAGTCAACCTTTAGGCGCCTCCACCTTCTGCTAACTACTTCCGAAGTTTTACCACTAGGCGCTTCCGCTATTGTAGTCTGCCACAGGGATGTTGTGTCCGCCCTGCACTCCTATGTTGCGGCGACAGGCCGGTTTTCCTGCTAGCCAGCTAAGCGTTCACATTTATTTCGTTTTTCTTCCTGACTCTACCTTCATATTATACATATTAAAATTTTCTGTTCTGTATTTCCTTTTCTAAATTTTGAGATGTAAAATAATATAGGTCACATCCTGATTAGGTACAAAGCTTCTTGGCCAATCCCCCGCGTGGGTATGTGCCATAATCTGAGGCAACCAACCAACCAACCATGGATGCCGGCCAGCCGCCTGCTGCAGCAGCGACGACCACACGTCGCGATCCACAAACAACTGAGTGGCCTTACCAGACCAAGGAAAATGACCCACGAAAAAAAGGAGGCGCCACCCGTTGCTCCACCAGAATCGGGAGTCGACCGGAACAGCGCCGGCGTACAACCTCCGCTCGAGGTGGGCGCATCGCCAGTGGTCACGCCCGTTGTTCTGGCGTCGGCAGACGCGATCTGCACCGAACCCAACAGAGACCTGCCCGGTCTGCTGTGCTTACTCGTTTACCTGTTATTCCTGTTGATGGCCACGTTACTCGTCGTGTATCTCGTCTTCCGCCATGTGCGAATTCAGGAGGAACAGCGGAAGGTGATGCACTCAGGCCTTGGCTCGACGACGGCGGCCGCTGTTCGGCGTGGCAGCTGGAATCAGGCTGAACCTGCCATCGTGCCCGACACCACTGCTGCCAGGTCGACGGCGGAGGAGCCAGACGGCGAGGAAGAGACAGCGTCAACCGAACTAGGACCTGTAACTGAAGCTACGGTCGTGAACGCAAGCGTCGCGGACTCTGTAAACTTGACAGAGGGAGCCTTACCATGATGTGCGGCGGCATCCTGGTGCTACGGCCAAGAAAAAAACATGCATACGAGTCTGGCGTATTGTTAAAAACAATTTGATGTGTACACGCGTCTTTAAATCTGCACTATCCGAGGCCTTCTGAGGTGTACACAAATAATAAACCTCGTACTGAATTTGAAATTGCCTTCTGTGTACGGGACTTATTTCATAACGATGCCGTACTGTGACGAAGAATGCGATAAGGCTGTTCTGGCAGTTTTTTTTAATCAAAGGGGCTAGCATATCAGCCTGAACAATAAACTAGCGATTATTTTATGGCCTTAACGGTTAATCGACATAAATCTGGAACTGCTCGGACCCGCTGCCAGAGGAAGGAACCAGAATTTTTGTTGTTGTTGTTGCTGTTCCTGATGACTTTCACATACCAACGTGGGGGATTGGCCAGGAATCGGGCGTGAGGAGGGCTAATGCGCCTTCTTAAAACAACGAAAAATTATAAACCTGGCGATTTATATGCAGGAAGAGAGCATTATTACAAAATAGAATTCGTTGAAAATTGAAAGTAGGGTTTGGAATTGGAAAATGAGCTTTTGAGCCGGAAAAAAGTACGTGCCAGAATCAAAGCTAACAGGGCAGGCGCCTGTTGTCGGAAACATATGCATGAATGGCTGTAGCCACGCCTCGGTGACAATATCCCAGTGATGTGGCCCCAAAAGGTAGTAGTGCGGGCATTGAAATTGGAAGGCCAATTCGTCGCAATGGCGTGGCAAGATGACGTTGCCTCATCATTGAAAAACCCCGGCAATGCAAGAGGAAGTGCTCTAAAGTGTCATGTTCGCCGCAAATAGCCCATCGGGGGGAGGAGGCGAGCCGAGCCCGGTGCATATAAAAGTTGAGTTGTAAGACTCGAAATCCAGAATTAGCCAGTTGCGTGCAGCGGGACAGGTGAACGTGACAGCGCGTGAGTAAAACGGATACACGTGAGCCACAGAGAGCTCTGGTACTGGAGAAGCCGTCGCTTGAAGTGCGGTTAGTCTGTCTGTGGACGTGTTTGACGCCAAACGACGAAGAAACGAAACCGACGAAAGAGGCTGAGACAGGATGTAGCCATAATAAAGTATTTGATGATTGCTATAGACTTTCACCTTGAAACCACGGAAGCAGACGTAAGTGCCCTAGAATTTATTTTAAATTCAGACGGTAAAATTCGTAGTACACCGCTCGGTTTTCTTTAAGCCATGTAGGGCGAACTTTATTGCAATGCTTCAAACTAGTAATGGGACAGATTAGGGTTCTACAAAGGTTTCCTGAATTCTGCGTTGCCTAGAAAATATTCATTATTTAACGTAAAGAGTAATTTATCAGTTGGAAATCGAAGTTGAAAATCGACATATTACACATCATTCTTCGCATACCTAACTGCCTGTATGCGCAGCCTTTCTTTCTTGATACAAAATTTGTCTCGTTTTTACACGTATACGTCATTCGACGGAAGATTCCTGCACGCTGCCATGAGGAAGGTATGACGAATGAATGAATGAATGAATGAATGAATGAATGAATGAATGAATGAATGAATTTATTAATGAATGAATGAATTTATTTACTGTTAACATGAAAAAGAAAAGACGACCAGCAGACGTAGTTTGTCTCACCCAAGGGTGGACACCGGAACGCCTTCTGGGGGGGGGGGGGGGAATGGGGAACGCAGGTGGACAGGAAAGGGAGGATAGAGAGAAGGAGAGGATACATATATACAGAGCTAACAAGGACATATATGTACAATATATACAAGCTAAATGCTAGAACACTAAGGAAAAAAAAGCCCTCCTCACCCCCCCCCCCCCCCCCACCACACACACAACAAAACAAACAAAAATCCCGCCATCTCCACGAAGTGAATGATGATGAGAGGGGCGAAGCTAAAATGCTTATCGGTAAAACCGTGAAACATCCGCCCACACATCATACAAAGACTCGACACGTTGTTATAGGTCTTCTTGACGGCGCGCACCATCTGAATGAGTGAAGGACATAAGGCGCGTTCGTAGCCATGCTGGCGGCTCGGTTTGTAGCGCAGTGGGAAGAGCGCCGCGTACCTCCCGTCGCGGCCAGAGTTGTGGGATCGGAACCGGGCGCCGCCGCGTCAAGACCACCACTCTTCGCTCGCAAAGCTTGAGACTTCCCACCGCTCCGTTAACAAGCCCGTCGACGACGTCGATGTTTGTGGTGATCATGTAGGGCTTGTTTGGGACGATGAGAATCTTCATGGGTAAGTTGGCAAATTCGGTGTGTGACATTTTAGCCACCTTAGCCGTCGCCTTCTGCAGAGCGTCTTGTGTCGCGCACCCCGGTACGTGTCTTGAGCTCGCAGGCGACGAACGACAACCTCTTCTTCTTCCTCTCCTCCTTGTTGGGTAGCAACGAACGCGTTGAACGTTTTGACCTCTTCGTCCAATCTTTGGTTGGCCAATCCCTAGGGGCATCCTGCCACAATCATCATCAGCGGTATGTACACGGCGCTACGAGGGACGGGACAGGGCCCGAGCAAGAGGAGCTTCGCCCCTAAAACGGCCACAGTTCAGTTTAGCTGGGGATACGACGGAGAGGAGCGGCAAATTACTAGCAGAAAAGCAACAGTGAATGGAATTATTTACCTCGCTCGAGTTCACTGATGCCGACAAGATCTATAGCTCCGTAGACCCAAAGTCGTGTGCGCGGGCGTCGGCAGGGGGATGCAAAAGGGGAACTTGCCCCCCCCCCCTTCTACCCCAAGCCACATCAGCACAATTGTGCCTTCCCCCTGCCCTCTCCCTCTACCCCCCAAAGGTTCGCCCCCCTCAAAACAAAATCCTGCCGACACTCATGGTCGTGTAGTTAGCGCTCGCATCCCGTCAACTCCTTACTTGAATTCCTAACGAAAACGTGAGGGGGAGGGCAGGAGCAGTCCTGGTGTGGGGGAAAGATAGTCGAGTTCGGCCCAATTTCCGGGAAACATGTTCGGGGTTTGTAAAAAAGGGGCAGAATTTGGTTTTGCCCGAAAACGAAGGGTCCCGAGTGTAGGATGTAAATCCCCTGACACCTGACGAAGACGACTCCAGGAATCTATCAATTTTAGTTCAAAACAGTGTTTTGGGGGCAATAAATTCGTTAAAATAGCATTTAGTGCCACCGTGTAACACACACATTACAGTTTTTATTTGCTAGGCGGGGACAAATAAAGATCGTTTGGTTACAGCGCGTGACTCACACATGGGAGAGAGGGGAAAAACATTTATTGAGGAATCAAAAGGTGTTAAGCTCTAGTTATGGGTGGGGCCGTTCGTGCAGGGTTCCAGTCTCCTCCGCTCCTCTCAAGGCCCTAAAGGTCAGGTCACTTTGGATCCCTGGGTCGGAGCTGGCCAGAGCTGCCTCCCATTTGGTTACAAGTATGACCATATGGGAGGCAGCTTTCGCCAAGTGTAGCCATGACTGTGATTTAATTTGATTTTTATGTCTTCCCTTTATTCGTGTTTTATGTTTGTGTGTGTGGTTTTTTTTTTTTTAGGTTGGTCCTCAAGATGTGTAATGCAATATTATCGCGTACGGTCATGATAGTAGCTGTTGTCGGAAACCGGGCAGCCGCCTCGCCAAGCCGGTTGTAACAGTTACTTTTTGCGGTTGTGCCCTCCTTTTGTAAAAGAAAGGAAACTAAACGATTTGATTGATTTGATATCACAAACTGATTGACGTTATTGTCTGATGAGGACCATAATGTGGTGGCAACCCCGGGTAGCTCGGTAAAGGCTAGAGAGAACATGGGAGACTTCGAGGACGCGTTGAGGACGCAGCCTCGCCGAGAAGCCGTTGCCAAAAACGATGATGAATGTGCAAGACTGGGTGATCGAAGAATGTGGCGTGTCGTCTGCGTGTGAAACCATGGGCCTCCTCGATTTACCAGTCCTGGACGATCCGCGGGTAGTCCGAGGTCTGCGTTCGGACCGAAAGCCCCATACGAATACATGGGAAAATCGAGCGCCGGATCGTGTCTCGGGCAGTCCGCGGACGATCCGGGACTGATAATCGAGGAGGCCGCATGATGATGAGTTGCGAGGCGGGAGGGATGAGTTCAGTAGCAGAGTTAGGAAGCAACGGTGGTGCTGGCGCTCACAATAGGAATAATTTATGACGCGCAAGGGTCGAGAACTGTGGCGGTTAAGTCGAAAGAGAGCAGACTCATACTTGCACTAGGTGGTGGATAAAGGGCCTTAGGTCCCTCCGATCAATCTTCTTTCTCGTGGTGAAAACAGCGGGTGGTAGAGTGTTTGGGCGTAGTTTCTCGGTATTGTTTCGCGGATGGGCATAAGCCGCGTGGTGCAAGGGGCTGGCGACGTCGCTGAAACCGCGCGCTGCCGCTCACGTCGCTATCACCACATGCTCCTGTCACAATGATCAACGCGCGAGCAAGTACATAGACAGCTGCTCTAACGTCGCTTCAAAAGCTCTGTAGGGTGCGTCAGGTGGCAAGAGATTTCCCAACACGACAACGCGTGTCTATCCGGCGTTCCTCTTGCGGGATTACTGCTTTTTTTCTCTCGCAATAATGCACCGTTCGTAAAATGGCACAGCTTTTCGCCGATGGGAGAGAATTACGTCAGCATGTAAATCTGCGCGTGACTACATTGTACCGTCAGATCCTCCTTTCCAGCAAGCACTTAATCTATGCATAGTCATGCACTCTGTTCGCGTCTACACAATAGGCCAGCCTTTGCTTTACGTGCCTTATAGGCTTTGGAGTGACGGGCGGTGGCAGTGTGGTAAAAGAAAGCGGCTCAGATATATAGATAATACCTGTTATTCTCAAAATAATGCCTATAAGTCATAATAAAAAGACCGGGAAGCGACGGATACTTCTAGGAATACTAAGGACGCATTTGTGGAAAATGTGGATCTGTCTCGCCTGGTGCGTGGCTCTCACCCTTGCAGGTGTCTTGATTCTCTACGTACAGGATGGCCACGGCGTGTGGACGGCATTGTGGAATAAACAGAGTGAGTAGCATACCTTTGAAATTTACGGTCGTGCTGTAAGCAAATGACATGCGCAATGCATTTTCCTTACCTCTCTCTCTCTCTCTCTCTCTCTCTCTATATATATATATATATATATATATATATATATATATATATATATATATATATATATATATATGGGGCAGGATACAATATGATTGATTATGTGGATGATGATGATTGATTGATTGATTGCAGGGTTTAACGCGCCGACGCAACGCAGGCGATGAGGCGCGCCGTAGTGGAGGGCTCCGGATGAATTTTGACCACCAGGGGATCTTTAACGTGCGCCGAAATCTCGTACACACAGGCGTTTTTACTTTTCGCCTCCATCAGAAAAGCAGCCGCCCCGCGGCGCGGAATCGAAACCCGCCGACCCCGGTAGGAGACAGATGAGACGAACGATGGATGGGGTGAAGCGATCTATTTACAGAATGGACATAGCGGCCATGACACAGACCTCGCGCAACATGCACGCCAGGAACGTCGTCGTCGTCGTAATCGTTCTTCGGTCAAGGGGCTGTGAGGCATTGCCCACATTAGTCCCGTAACGTCACCCCCCGGGTCGAGGGCGACCGTCCCGGTCGATGCCGAGGCAACGTGAGGATGCGATGCGGTGAGCGATGCGATGAAAACATACAGTGGAGATTTGCCTGCCGCCACAGATGAAGATGACGTCCCTGGTGATGCCTGGCCCCACAGAAGCGATGTCTTCAAGCAGGAACGAACCGTCTGCGGAATTCGAACCACGTACGTCGGACGAAAGGGCTGGGGACACGGCGTCTTCTTTGGTCTGTTCTCGGCTTGTATCGGCTGGTCTTCAGTGGCTGCACACTTGCTGGGGACACGGGGCGGGGGACGTGGTCAAATGCAGGCCGCAGTGGGCTGGGGCTGCCCGACATGGCCGACGGTCCCTCGACGATTTCGCCCAAGGCCGAGACGATGCGATGCGAAGGCCAGGATGGGGATGATCCCGCACACTCCACCAAAACGTTACGTGACGGCAGGAGACAGATGAGACGAACGATGGGATGGGGTGAAGCGATCTATTTACAGAATGGACATAGCGGCCATGACACAGACCTCGCGCAGCATGTCGCGCCAGGAACGTCGTCGTCGTCGTTCTTCGGTCAAGGGGCTGTGAGGCATTGCCCACATTAGTCCCGTAACAAAAAAAAAAATATATATATATAATATATTATATATATATATATATATATATATATAGATATACATATATATATATATATAGTATACAGAAAGATAGTCAGCACCTACACGCCAAGAGGCATAGGGGTGTGGTTAGGTAGGCTCTTTTCTTTTTTTTTATGTTTTACTGCGGTTAATGAAGCAAACATTTTTTTAAAATAACAGAGGAACGAAAGAAAGAAAAACACGCGCCCAGAGTGGGGACCGAGCCCACGCCTTTCGATTACATGTTCGAATGCCTTACCAATTAGGCTATCTGGGGCGACTGTGTTCTCCTTCACTTTCTGGGCTATTTATATTTACTAGAAGTGTATCTGACACTTGAGGGTGGTATCCAGCGCCATTCTGACTACACGGGAGAAGGGGACCTCTTTTTCAACCACCGGGGCGTGACTCCCAAACGTCTACAGCCTGTCATTGAGCGGGTAACTGGCGGGAAGCCCTCTTATGTTACCTAGGCATCAGGCTGCCAGAACCGAGACCCTCGCTAGGCTTTCGAAGAATAATTATAGTAAGGAAATGAGGGGCTCGTTGAGGAAATACAGAAAGATAGGTCAGGCAGGTCACAACGCCAAAGGGCAAAAAGTTCTATATATATATATATATATATATATATATTTTAGATATTATGCATATATATATATGATTTATTTGATGTATTTAACGCCGACGCAACGCAGGGATGAGGCACGCCGTAGTGAGGTCCGGATAATTTGACCACCTGGGAGCTTTAACTGCGCGAAATCTGACAACGGGGTTTGCTTTCCCATCAGAAAAGCGGCCCCGGAAGCTGAACCCATCCTCCTAGAGCAACGCCAGCCTGAGCCACCGCCGCGGTATTTCTATAGATAATATATTTTGATGAATAAAGAGGAGAGAGGTAGAGATGAGGAGGAGAGTAAGTGAAGATAATAGATATTATATATATATATATATATGTGTGTGTGTTGTGTGTGTGTGATGGTTTGTTCGTCTTGTCAGACAGAATTTTTCGCAAAAAAAATGACAACACGCCCAGGTGCATCCAAATATCTTGCTTCAAGACGGTGAATGTAGTAGACTTACAATGGAGGGGGAATTTTCGTAAAAACGCAGATTTGGCGGAAGTTTTAATCGTTATAATAGTGTAAATGGAGACAATTGGTCGGAAAGACGTTTTAAAAATCAGAAAATAAAAAAATACAATTTTAACAAAAATGATATGACAAAATTAGATATGCATCTTAAGCATCTCCCCCCAAAACCAAAGGAAAAACTAAGG
Source organism: Haemaphysalis longicornis (assembly GCA_013339765.2). Classification (NCBI taxonomy): domain Eukaryota; kingdom Metazoa; phylum Arthropoda; class Arachnida; order Ixodida; family Ixodidae; genus Haemaphysalis; species Haemaphysalis longicornis. The sequence goes on along the minus strand of CM023450.1, from coordinate 131,242,299 downwards.
AAGTCTGGAAAAGAACGTTCAAAATACGAAATAAACATAGCCAAGAAGGCGAAAAACCATTTAACGCCTTGAATTTCCACAAAAATGCGGATTTGGCGGAAGTTCCAGATTTAATTGTTATAAAAACGTAAATAGAGGTAATTGGTCGGACAGAATTTTGAAAATCTAAAAAATAAAAATATAAAGAGTAAAATTTTAGCAAAAAAAAATATGACAAATAAAAGATTTGCATCTTGTACAGGTCCACCCCAAAACAGAAGAATAAACGATAAAAGTCTGCGAAAGAACGTTCAAAATGCGAATTAAAACAGCGAAACAGGATACAAACCGTGTTACGCCCTGCATTTCACACAGAGAGAAAACATGAAGGCGAATGCACCGTGCGGGAATGTCCGCTGTCTTCGTCCCATAAGACGGCGCTCAGGGATTCGTGGTCCTGGCGACGTCCTCTGCCAGTTGAATGACAGCAGCGGGATGGGAGCTGAACAATGCGGCCTCCCACTCCTCACTACTTCTTATATGTATGCCTTGTTCAAAGGCCTGTGGTTTATTGGGGCATTGCCACACCATGTGTTGTAGGGTGGCTGCTGCAATGTTGCACCACCTGCATCTGTCCGTGTACCTTTAGGGATAGCTGCAGGGACACAGGGCGGGGGGGGGGGGGGGGGCGTATTTGATTGCAACCTGCACACGCAACTGTTTGCCATTTGTTTGGCGCAGCGTGGGCAGCAGGAAATTTCAGTCTGCTCAGCCTATAGTGCTGAGTAATCTCTCGGTAAGTTGCCAGTCTGTGTCCGACAATCCGACAATTTGCAGTCACAGACGGCACATTGCCGGTATCGAAGTGAGCCTGGTTCGTGTATCCTCGATCGGACTGCTTCATGTGCCATCTTGTTCCCCGGGAGAGACGAGTGAGATGCGGATGTGCATTGAAACTGGGATCGGGCTGTTAAAGATTTTAACGGCTATGGTGGAGGTCCTACGGTGCGCATAGTTGTGCCACCTTTTCCCTCGTTTCCGGGATGGATGTAGAGATTGAGCAAGATGAGGTTGCATTTCCCTGCTGATCTACCACCACGGCAACTACCGCACGTTGGCCAGGGTAGCCCGCCGTGTCGACGCAGCATACCGCTGGGTTTGAGCTGTACTGCTTGTGGAGCACCTTAGAACAGGCAACCTGGCGGTCTTGAAGGCACTCCGGATGCATGTTTCTCGGGACCGGGACCACACTGATTTTATCTTCTGGGAACTCTTCAAAGGTGTCTGGTTACATTCTCGTCCGCGAAAGTACGTCCACGGACTCCCGAATGGCCCGCCCAGCTGGGGTCCCAGCCAGCCTGCATGTCGTATCGGGCAATGCGTTGGGCTTCTATAAGTTCGCCCAACGTGTTATTTCCTCAAAAACGCAGATTTGGTTCCACCTTTAATCGTTATAATAGCGTAAATGGAGAAAATTGGTCGGACAGAATTCCGAAAAACCGAAAATTAAGAAAAAATGAAAATAAAATTTTAACAAACGATTTGACAAAATAAAAAATACTCATGTTTTATATTTCTCCCCAAACCGAAGAATAGTCGAAAAAAGCCCGCCAAAAGAAGTGTTCAGTATACGAAATAAAAAAGAGCGAAAAAGACCCAAAACAGTGTAACGCCCTGCATTTCCGCAAAAATGCAGATTTGGCGGAAGTTCCACCTTTAATTGTTACAATAGTGTAAATGGCGATAGTTAGTCTGACAGATTTATGAAAAACCCAAAAATAATAAAAATAGAAATAAAATCTCCACAAATTTAGGCAATTATCTGGTAATGCGTGGCATTCTAAAGTACGCGTTATTCACAGCCAAACATGGCTATGAGTCGAGAGACATATTATTTTATTCATTTAAGTTTTCTTTTGTTTCCATTCGGCAATGATGTGAATTTATACCATTATAGCGATGAAGTGCATTTACTTCGCTAATTATGCTTTTTTTTCCGAAGATGCAAGGCGTACTGTAGACTTGGTCCGTTTACGCTAATTTTTATTCGTATTTTGAGCGCTCTTTTGCGGCCTTTTTTTCTTTAGTCTTCAATTTTTGGGGTACATGTATAAGATGCATATTTTTGATTTTGTCAGATCATTTTTGTTAAAGTTTTATTTTTCTATTTTTCTTAAGTTTTGGTTTTGCAAAATTCTCTCCGACCAATTATCGCCATTTTCGCCATTATAACAATTAAAGGTGGAGCTTCCGCCAAATATGCATTTCTTGGGAAATGCAGGGCGTTACAGGGTTAGCAATTTTGCCCCTTTTTATTTCCTATTTTGAGCGTCCTTTTGCGGATATTTTTGGTTGTTCTTCAATTTTCGCGGGAGATCTATTGGACGCATATTTCTGATTTTGTCAGATAATTTTAGAGTTTTCATTTTTTCTATTCTTATTTTTTTTATTTTCCAAAATTCTGTTTGATTAATCGTCTCTATTTACGCTATTATAACGATTAAAAGTAGAACTTCGCCCAAATCTGCATTTTTGTGGAAATGCAGGCTGTTACACGGTCCCGGCTGTGTGTGTGTAGAGAGAAGAACGCTACGTATTAAATCTACGGCAAAGAATGCTATGTATTAAAAATAATTTTAACAAAAACAATCCGACAAAATCAAAGATATGCATCTTATGCATCTCCCGAAAAAAAAAAGAATAAATAAACAATGTTCGGAAAGAACATTGGAAACACGAATAAAAAACATCGTAAACGAACCAACTCTGCAGAACGCTTTCATCTTGTTTCAACGGGCTGGTCCACGGCTGGTGTTGGACAGGTATTCTTCGATCTCCGATGGGCGCTGGCCGGTTCGGGGGCGGGGTGCGTCGACGGAGAACCCTCGCAAGCCGAGCCTCTTGTAGGGGCAGCGACGGTAGACGTGGTCGGCCTCTCCGCAGTGGTAGCACAGCGGACGATTGTCGGACGTTAGCCACACGTCGATCTTCCTTGGGGCGGGGGGTTGCACCGCAGGTGGTCGGGCCGGCGACAGGGGACGACGGTACGGAGCCTCGTGACGATAGGGCGCAGGTGGGCGAGGGCGACGGACAGCAGCCGCGTAGGTCATGGCTTGCGGCTCGCGAGGTGCTACTGGCGTCGTTGAAGTTCCCAGCGCTTGCTGCACTTCTCTAATGACGTCGGTAAGGGAAGCGACTTGTGGTTGCGGCGGCGTTGGGAGCAGTTTCCGCAGCTCCTCCCTCACTATTTAGCGGATAGTCTCGCGTAGCCTATCTGCGGGAATGCGCATGCTGTCGACGCAATTCGCATATCCGTGCCAACAAAGTTCCGGTCATACTGCTTAGCACGCATTTCGAGGGCTTTCTCAATGGTGCTGGCTTCGGTCACGAATTCGGCGACGGTCTTGGGCGGATTTTGGACAAGTCCAGCAAACAGTTCCTCCTTCACACCGCGCATTAAGAAGCGCAACTTCTTTTCTTCCGTCATTTCGGGGTCCGCGCGGCGAAATAGCTGCTTCATCTCCTCAACGAAAATCACGACCCCTTCGTTGGGGTGTTGCGTGCGTGTTTCCAACAAAAGGGTGGCTCGTTCTTTCCGCACGACGGTAGCGAATGTTTTGAGGAACGCGCTCTTAAAGAGATTCCAGTCGGTTAGGGAGCTTTCATGGTTCTCAAACCACGTTCGGGCCGTATCTTCTAAATAGAAGAAAACGTGGCGGAAAATTTCTTCGTCATCCCACCTGTTAAAGATGCGGACGCGCTCCACTTTCTCCAACCAGTCCTCAGGGTCTTCTCCGGGGAATCCGCGGAACGATGGTGGTTTCCGGGGCTGTTGCAGCCCGAGGGCAGGATTAGAAGCGCTGGTCATGATGCGTGCGTTGATCATAGTGGTTTTCACGTCGTCTTCTTTCTTCACGTTATCCGGAAGCAGTCCAAACTCTGGCTGAAGACCTTGCTGTCGGCGACTGAAACGAGTTGGGCTCGCTTGTCGGCTTGACGAGGGCTTAGGGTGCATGTACCCAGCACCTCCACCAGATGTCACATAGCCAAAGATGAGGCAGTCGTCTTGAAGGAAAAGCACTTTTATTGGAGCGAACTTGTGCTCCCCTAACAACTCAAAAAGTACACAGGCGGCGAAGCAGCAGTCAACAAAGTGACGTGCGTCGGCGAGTCGAATTAAAGCCGCGGCGTCTGCTCTGCAGGCTTTCATCTTTCGGCGCGAGTGTTTCTCGAACCGTCGATTTACATCCAGAACAAAGAAGATTATTCTAGGCTGTTCACGTTAGTTCGGAATGCTCTCCCTATCAGAAGAGATAACACAGGCGGCATAGAAAGAAAGAACGGAACACGCGCTTCCCTTGGCACACAGATAACACAGACCGGCGCAGTCGGGCGGTAGAAGCAAAACATAAATAAACAATCCCAATGCATGGTTCGCGGCAATATTTACATCACTGGTGAAACAAACAAAAGAAAACCTAAAAAGAGTAAAATATCCCAACGTCTTTCGCTGCTCATAGTCATATTTGGCTGTAAAGAATTCACACTCTAGACAAGCGGCACAAGAATTCTACGCATTAGTACGTAATTTTCTGAATTTCTGCGGATTTTAAGGTGTTTGACCTTTTAAATCGGATAGACGTCGGCTTCATAACGTGACGGGCCCAGGTTTGATTCCACCCTCGGGTAGCGTTTTTACCTGGTTTCATCATCATCCCCATCACGTGTCCTCCAATTGTGTAAAGTTGGCCTTTCTGCAGTGCGTTCTGGCTACGACATCACCACCAGTAAGACCAAGAAAGCGTCGCTTTAAAGAAACATCACTGAAGAAAAGGTGGCTCTTCTTATTGCTGAAGACAGCGGGCTAATGACGCTCCCCGCGGCCGATTGGCCTGGTACTACCTGGCTTTCAACTCGCGGGCTGGTCCAACGTTACTAGAATAGCTATTCTATAGTTCATACCCCAAGCTACGTGCAGCACTGTGGAGTGGCACCGCAAGGCGCCAGGGCCTTGCGGTGCCACTTGCCGAGAGGGGAGAAGGGAATGTCCTTTCAGGAACCCCTCAATGGGCGCACTATTGATAACAATGTAGCCTCCACAGTGCTGCACCTAGCCTGTGGTAAGGTGGCTTACCTGTGGTATGGACTATAGTAACGTTGGGCTGGTCAGCCCGTCTTTTGTGGAGAAGGGGAAGGAAGGTGGTGTGATGTGGGGGGGGATTTTTATAAAGGAGCTACGTATACAAGGGACGTCGCAGGTAGGGCAATTGTAGGGGTGCGTTGTAGAGAATATGGGGTGGAGGGTCGTGGTATTGTCGAAGGTATGGAGTCGTTGCCAAATGCGCTCACTGGGTGGAGAGCAGGGTAATGTGGTCGAGACTAAGTAAGCTTAAAATAATTGTTCCTGTGGATTTGATGGTATTAAGGCTGCACCCATAAAAGCTGTAGCGAACATTATAGCTGATGTAGTCTGTCATGTAACAAACGTTATTTTATCCACTTGAATTTTCCCGGATAAAATGAAAGTGGCGAGAGTCTCTGTTTTATATAAGTCAGGTGCCGTTGATTGCATTAGCAATTATAGGCCGATATCTGTACTCCCTCTTTTTTCGAAAATAGTAGAAAAACTTATTAATTCCCGTATTACAAGTCACTTAAATAAATATAATCTAATATCAGCTAGTCAGTATGGGTTTCAGAAAAACAAATCAACGGAAATGGCTCTGTTAAATATTAGAGAAAAACTTGTAGACAACATAGAGAAACAGTTGTACACTCTAGGTATTTTTTTAGACTTTAGTAAAGCGTTCGATTCGATTAAACATGAAATCCTATACGCTAAGTTACCATATTACGGCATAAGAGGTCTTGCACTCGAGTTGATACGGAGTTATTTATCTTATCGGAAACAGTATGTATTACTTCATAACATGTCTTCAGATACTGAATATATAAAATTTGGCGTCCCACAGGGGTCAATATTAGGACCGATATTATTTATTCTATACATAACTGACATAGTTAATATCCCCCACACACCAGAAATTGTGCTTTACGCAGATGACACAAATGTCTTCTTTTCATCCCGGAACATATCATCTCTTGTTTCCTTAACAAATTCATGGCTCGAAAGCCTATCCCAATGGCTCCGTTCCAATCAGCTTCACCTGAACATTAATAAAACGAAGTATATAGTATTTTGTTCTATTAACAGAACTGTTACTCTTACTAATGTAATTACTTTTGAATCTAAGCCTTTGGAACGAGTCTCTGACCATAAGTTTCTAGGTGTAGTATTTCATGAACATCTTCGTTGGGGATGTCATATAAGTTCTATAAAACGTAACATTGCGCAACACATTGGCATGTTAAGTAAATTTAGAGCCCTTTTGCCTACGAGAATAAAAAAGCAACTTTATTTTGCCTATGTGCACGCACGGTTACATTATTGCTTACTTGTATGGGGAGTTGCGTCAAAATCACTCATGGTTGGCTTGCATCGCATGTAAAAGAAGGGTCTGCGGTTCATTCATAATCTCTCAAACTATACCAATACATATACATACTTTCAACAAGATTGCATACTTGATGTTCAGTCATTGTATAATCAACGACTGGCTGAAACGATTTTTCTAGAGTTCAATACTAACCCAGAGCTTTTTCTTTTTAATTTCACTAACACTGAAGTGGCATATAATTTCCGGCATAAAAACTTTATAAAAGCACGAACTAGAACTAATTATGGCACTCAAACACTTAAATGGCAAATTCCTAATCTTTTGAACAATCACCCTGTACTATTTGACATGGTTGAACACACTTCCTTGGTATACGCTTTTAAACGGAAACCAAAATGTATTTTCTCCATGATGTGTAAGATTTTTCTGTAGATCTGTTGACTTTGTGATTTTTTACGCTATATTACTTTTTCTGCGAAAAAACGAAGAGTGGGCACGGTAATTTTTATTTCTGTTACATTTTGTTACGCAAGAAAAGCGTGTAATTCTCTTCAGTTATGTCTTCTTAGTATGCTTTATTTTGGCATATGTTGCTGTTGTTACACTGGAAGTGTGCATGCTTGTTGTATGTATTTTGGCATGTATAGCTGCTTCTGCTGTCGCTTGTGCTGTCAGGTGCTAGGGGCTAGTCAGGCGAGTATTGCAGTCGTCTTTGGCGGCAGCTGCTGCACCTGGGGCGACTGCAATGCCTCAATCGCCTTTTGCCTCAGCACCTTGGCAATTTTATTGTGAGAAGTTCAATAAATAAACAATAAGTTCAATAAATAAACAAATAAACAAACTACGGTTAATAATAGGGTACTTCAGTTGGGATGGCAGATAGTTGGGGCGTCGGGTCAAGCCTTGCTTCCGTTGTGGGAGCACCCAGAGAGTGCGATCGCGGGTAGCGGCGTGAGACACCTCGTTTTCCAAGGAAAGAGTGACCGGAAGTCTGTATCAATTCTGTGTAGGAAAGATGCCGGGTTTCCTGGAAACTCCGACTTTTCCAGCGCACAGGCACGGGACCGCGCGGTCGGCGACGACACGTGGTCGAGACTACGCCAGCGGCAATTTCTACCACTCAGGCACGTACCCAGGATTTTTTTAGGAGGGGGGGGAGGGGGGGCAACCGAAGGTAACTTTTCTATGTAAATTAGGGGAGAGGGCGAGGGTACCGACCGTTACTAGTACAAACACGATGAACACTCAGCGTTTACCATAAAGGCGCGTAAACCTGCAAAGAGAAATGAAATTAAGTGTATCCGCTTTTGTGATGGAGGCGAAAAGCGAAAACACTCGTATGTTCGAGATTTCGGCGCACGTTAAAGATCCTTACGCAAAGTTTGCAAAATTAAAGAAGAACAGCAGTAAAATTAAAATATTTACAGGAATAAATACGCCTACTGCACAGTAACTATACATTCCCTCTGCTAATGTTAAGCCATATTTCCGGAGCATCCCAGACGCTATACGCAGTCGAAGTCGGCAGAAACAGAAGTGCATGTTGACACTCGAGAGTTCAGATCTCCGTGGTAAACCTCTTGCGCTTCTATATTTTTCTCCAAACAAAACCTGTGGCTACTAGTTATGAAGGAAGGAAACAAAATGCTAGGTAAATCGGAGATGTCATACGCCTAATTCCGTGTGTTATTACCCTAAAACACCCTCTGAGTTAAACGTTTAACGGTCTGCCATTCAAAGCGCCAACGATTCAGGCTTCGGAAATTGCAGTATCGAGATGCACTGGACTGCAGTATATGTAGATTAAAAAATGGTGGCAAGCGTCAGCGTTACCTATGGAAGTTTTGTAAAGAAGCTTACTATTTCCAGGGATGCGCCTTGTCGCTTCCTCGGCGTCGCAGCGTGGATTGTCCTGCTGTCTTTGCCCATAGCAACGGCTCAGGATGCAAGGCGGGAATGAGCTACTCCTTCGCCCTCTCCTTCGGCCCGTTGCTATCTGCCGACACCTTGACGATACTCCGACATCGCGAGACTACGCTATGTTTGATGCGCCTCGTATTTTCATCCTATGTACTCGGGTTTTTATAACCTCTCTAATACAAAGGAACAGTTCACAGTCCAATGTTGAAGCCGAAATTTCTCTCGGCCAAAAGTCTGGTTGGTGTCCGTCGAGAAGTCCGGCCCGGGTACATTTTCACCCATCGCCCGCTGCGCACCCGTCCCTCTCATGTTGACCATTGGCCACCTGACTCCGTGCCCTTCCCCTCTCTCAAGCCCTTGTTCTCAAAGTCTGTTCATAGGAATGCAGCTCGGGTTCCGTAAACCCAACGTTGTGCATATCAGTCATTAACCACAATGGTTGTCAATCAACAATGCCGCTGTCACTGGCTTTAGTTGTCCGAAGGAATGCCGCCGGTCTGTCTTGCCGCCATACAACTGCGATGCGCGGCTTCACTTTGTCACCCTGCCGCCGTCGGGCTTGGTAACGTTCTTGCGCTTCCTTTGTGAGCGATCCTTCTTGTCCTGACGGAAGCGCCGACTGTGGAACATGTCTTTTCTACTCCCACGGTAGCTATCCCTAAGCGGGCGTAACAGTCGTTAGAGGCGCCGGGGCGAAGGGGTCAAGCATTCCCTCGCGCCACTCCGCTCGTCGCCATCCGGCTCCAAGCTTTCGTGTCGCTTTGGCTTGTTCGGCGAACGCTGCACACGTACGCGAGCCGGACGTTGGAAATCATTCCGTAGAAAAACCCTACAGAGGGTTTCTCTGCGGCAAGCAGACTTCTTACCGACAAACGCAAAAGCAGCATTTCCACGAAAACCAGTGAAAAAAGCGCCGTGAGTTCGGCTCAGGGACGGAAATGGTTGAGCCTCAAACACCAGGCATGGGCCACAGTATCCGCCGGCACCACGGCCCGCTAGGACGGAGGGATTTGTTGAATGTTTAAAGACAAAAAAGTTTTCTTCCCCACCAAAGCAAATGCGACCCGAGCCGCTGAAACCGCCACCCTGGCGAAACAAAAGATAAGTTGCTGCTCTCTGAGAGGATGCAAGCACCGATTGCAGGCGAACAGGGTAAGGGAGTGCAGCGAATGGCAAGTGGCAGGCCGGCAGCAGAGCACGAAGCCAGTGTACAGCGGTACTGGCTTGCGTGTAAACGGAGCAAACAAACCTCACCTGTTTTCGTTTTTTTTTTTAAATCCCACATTGGCCACCAAATGAGCAGGAGGAGGAGGAGGGGAGGAGGAATAACATTTATTTTTCTAAGGGAAAGGGGAGGGGGAAAGGAGAGTGGGTGGCGGCCTCAAATGAGGCGTCTTTTTTTTTAGAAATGAACCTAATCCACAAACCAAAACTAAGTCAGATAAAACTGCACTGCCAAGCAAATCCCGGCAACGTTCCCTTAGAAAAAATGTGGCAAGAAAATAGTTGAGACAATGCCCTGCAAACGTGTACGCAGATCTTACTTCGTATGGAAAATGAGCCAGACCCTGCTGTGGCACGGATCAAAATGAGCCATATGCGTTTGCCCCAATGGGATTTCGCTTTTGGTGTGACTGTTCGGGCTGTTTTGTGGGTGTCTTAATCAAATTTTTTTTGCTTCGAGAGCTGGCTTATCATGTGTTCAGAGAGCAATGAGGAGATCGGCGAATGATCTGCCGCCACACGTGAACCGAACTGAATGAAATGAATTTGAGAGATGTGATAGTATCATTTTATCTCGTCTCCCTCGCCCTTACAGAGTAAATCTGGTTATTGTTATTATTATTACTCCCATATTTCCAATTTACGTACCTAACAAATTAGCTGCCGCTTACAAGCCGTGACAAATCCCTTCTTTCTGTGGGTACTAGCTACTTCATTAAGGTGAAGAAGATGATATGAGCAGGCTTCTTGCGAAGCGTTTTGGAAATTTATGGCAAGGCAATGAAGAGCTCCATGAGTGTCTTCAGGCGTGCCCAAAAAGGTACCCTACGGAACCATTCGAAAATAGCTTATAATGCTGCCAAGAGGACTCACCTGTTCTTAATGTATAGTTTTACTGTTATTGAAGCTCTGTTGCATGTTTATTGCCTTTTTTGCTTAAAACTTTATCGTACCATTCTTGAAAGTCAATTGCAATAAAGTTTTCATTTTAAGAATGCCGCTCCAACTAGCTTGTTTCAACTGAGTACGAGCCCAATCCGAACTTATCCTAATATTGCTCAAATTCTTCGCATGATTCTTAATTACTTGTCGCTATGGATTTCCCCTAGCTGACATGTAACCATGCCATTTAATAGTTTTGACAGCATTGCATTTAGGTGCGGTTCCTAACTTTCGTTTTTTTCCCTCAAATTCTCTCAGGTGGATTTGGCTCATTTTGAAAAAAAAAAAAAAACGCCTCAAATAGCTATCAAGCCCAGGATTTATATGGCGGCGCTTTAGAATGTGTGCGAGGGGGGAAGAGAGGTGGCGCGGAGAGAGGGGGGTATGGCCCAAAAAATTTCGGGGGGGGGGGGGGGGTGCGGCCCCTCTCTGGGTACGACCCTGCTACCACTGTACAGCCCAACATGGCCGGCGCCGCGAAGCTATGCCTAACCAGATGGTAGCCAGTCTGGCGCATGCGCAGAAAGTTTTGCGACTAGCGCTCAGACTGTCGTGAAATTCAGGAAACGGCCGTGAAAGCGAGCGAGCGGGCGCGCACGGAATAGAGACATGTCCTATCTCGGCGCCCGGCCCGCCGAAGAGCGTCAAGCTCTACTGAACGCTGCCGGCGTTGTAAGGACGTTGGTCTCCGCATTCGCCGACGTAGCGTAACCGTGCCGCCTGCAGCGCGCGCGCCTACGCTGCCCCAGAGTATAAACGCACATTTAACACCCAGAGCAGTGACGTGTGGCCGGCGAAGATCGCAAGCCGTTGCGGCTATGAGCGGGCAAACGCGAGAACACGTCCGCACGCCACCACGGCCGCAACCGAACTCTCTTTTGATCGATCTGTCATGTGGCGCGCGGCATCGCTGACGCTGGAGGCCAAGCACCGCTGATGATGACCATGGAAGTATGCGAAGTATGATGGTAGTGGTACTCAAGGCGGATGAAGTTGACACAACAACGCACCTTTACGGTTGAAAGCCATATTGAGCCAATACGCCCTGATAGAGTACGCCAGAACTTTCAAGTCTCTTTTGGCTGGGGTCGGTCGGTCGGTCGGTCGGTCGGTCGGTCGGTCGGTGTGCAGTTTCTATGGATATAAGTAATACTTGTGGAAAGTTATGACAACATCTAAGTACTTTCGAGTTGTGATCGCGAAGCCAGTAACGAACAACTGAACGCCGCGGAGAGCTCTTTCGAGTTTCGCGCGGCAGTAATGTTTTGAAGTTTTGCTGCGGGGTATCTGCGGTGCACCGGCATGGACGGTCATCTTAAAATTCGTTCCTGCCGACGCTGCGGTCGCCGACTATGTGGATGCTTCAAAGTCGCTACTGGTACAGCGCGTACTGCCGCGAATAGCGCCGCGGTTCGCTGTGACTGCTGCGGCTGTGAGGTGGGCGTGTTCTGCTCATTGGGTATACTACAACACTGTACGAGTATTGGGGCTCGTACGAAACAAAATCCCGGTGGTAAGCGTCGGCCAATACCCGTCTGCAGGCATACGATTTCTCTTTGTTTGGCTTAACGGTAGGTAGCCCTAACGTTGATCCTACGGCGTGCAACACGAAGTGACGCTTATTATACGTTGTGCTGCGGGCGTCTGTTAACATCGTTAAACTCAAATCGGAACGTTAGGCCTAATGTCAGGAAAATCCCGAGAAAGCGTCGGCCGATACACGTGCAAGGGTATAAGGTACCCGTCGCAACCAACGTAATTTTTTAAGAGCCGTTGTTCAGCTACCGACACGGGACGTCGTAGTGAGGGCACTGACGCCAATCACTTGAAGCCTTACCACGAGCCTATCGTCCTGCACTCATCACGAGGGCGCCAGGTGGCTCTTTCTACCACGAAGAACTTGCAACGAAGCCAAAAGGGCCGAGCGCCGGTTTGACATTTTAATGGCGACATAAGAACCTGGAAGCACCCGCACAATCCTCACAAAAAAGGGAATGCACCGGATCCTCTCCACGGATCCTTGTAGGCAGAGCTCGGCCCTTCTTTGCTAGACGGGGATGTCCTCCGTGTTTGTTTTCGTGTCCTGGTCATTTCGCATTATTAATGAGTCGCATTAAAAATATAAATATATACATAGTACTCACGAGTCTGCAAGTAAGCGGGTTTTTTTCGTTGTTGAAAAAGCAGTGCTTCGCGTGTCTTTACTAATCCTAAATAATTCTGAATTTCCGTTCCAGCCCCTCAAATCCTACGCTTTAGCCAGGAAGTATACGACAGCTTTTTCAATGGTAAGTTCTTCACACAGACGCCATGGTAAAAATTCACGCAATTACTACAATTCTAGCCTATCGCATAGCGAACAATTTTCCAAGTTTAGCGAGTTTCAGTGCGTTTAGGCCTCAGCTGGTGCTTTAAAATGGCGTAAAAGGAGAGAGATGAAGAGAGAAGCTAACAAACCTACGTACGTATATACGTACAAGGATATTTTTTTGGTGGAGCCTCGCGTACTTTGCAGTCTACGGTAAAACTGACTGAAATCTCTGAAACTTTCGGGATCTATATTGCAAGTTCGTTCAATTTGCTAATTTTCCCCCCGCAGAAGTCGTTGGAACCGGAAGAGACCAAATCTGGTTCCTGGAAACTTCCTACCGAAACAACCTAACCGCAAGAGCAGCCTGCAGCATCGAGTCAGCGTGCCGGCACAACCGGAACCACACTGTTCACCTACTCTCGACCGGTAACATCCGTCACTGTCCGTATCACGACATCCTGTCATCACTTGGCAATTTCAAGTCGGAGTCCCTGAACGTGACTGCATTGCTAAAGGACACGCCTTTGCTGAGCGTGTACAGCGGAGGCGCTCTCAACAAGAGCGCCTTCGCGGTGGAACATCTCAGCGACCTCCTCCGGTACGCCGTCCTGTGGCACAAGGGAGGCATTTACCTGGACACGGACGTGATCGTGTTGAAGTCACTGAGCGGAATAACCAACAGCGCCGTTTATGAGCGAGAGGATGGCCCTGTGGCGAACGGCGTACTAGTCTTCGACGCGCGACACCCCGCCCTGTGGGCGCTCATGGACGCGTGTGCGCGCGTCTATCAACCGGGCGTGTGGGTATCATGCGGGCAAAGTTTAATGTCGTTGCTACCGAAAGACGCTGTATTTGGCCGAACCATGGGCTTCCTACAACTGGAGACGTTTTTGGCCATCAAGTACGAGACGTGGCCAAGATTGTTCTCGCGGGAGTGGACGGGGCGGGTTCTGCAAAGCGTAAACCGTAGCTACGGCCTTCACTTCTGGAACAAGCTGACCAAAGGAGCCCGCATTGTGCCCGGGTCTGGTTGCGCAATGGACGTGCTCGCTTCAGCCCACTGTCCGCTCGTGTATGGGCTGGCATCCTCCCTCCCTTACTTTTGATGGCGGGCTGAAGTGGGACTTTCACTGCGGAGCATTCAAAATAGTGGCCCTGCTTAGAATAGGAAGTAAATGCCTCGTCACACGAGCCCTGGAGTTTCTGCACAACCCACATCACTACCCTGTTTACGTTGTCATAGGACCCTTTGATGTCCAAGATTGTTGTCGCAAACGGCCGGCCAAGGTGCTTAGATTATATGTCGGCGCGTCAGCATTGGCCTTCTTTCCGCGGACCGAATACGGTGTGTACCATCTTCTTCATCGTCGATACGTGCGGCATCTTCTTCTAAGGCGAAAGGCTTAAATGCCCCATTGTATATAAGGTCGCCGCTGTAGCTGTTGTAGTTATTGTACGATTCGAAAAATGGGTGTTACTGTAAAGAGTAAACAAAAATTACCTTGAGTTCGTATGGAAATTGAACCTGTCTCTTTAGAGGAGCTCAGCGCGTTACCACCGCACTACGTATACGCACGTAGCCAGCCCTGGAGGCCAGTTAGACCCGTGCGTGCCATGTGACAACTGAACGTGATGACACGTAAGTAGAAAAGGTGCAGCCCAGCCGCGAATATTTCTGATTTTGAGGAAGCAGTGGCATATGTCACTACTCTGCCTGCTCAAGTATTTTGCGCCAAAATACGCGAAAATGAAAGCGAAAAGATGACGCAAATCACTCCCGAGGGTGCAGAATATGCCATTGATCGACTTTCCAATAACTCAGCACCCGGTCCGGATGGTATCTGCCCAAAGATACTTAAAATTAGAAAGCCCGTAATATCTCCATTGTAAGCCGCATTTCTCCAACAGTCACTCGATACATGAATGGTACCGGACGACTGCAAGATCGGTCGTATTACTCCTTATAGAAATCAGGTTCACCGATCACTGCCCAAAAATTATAGACCAATCTCCTTGACTTGTACTCCTGGTAAGTTACTCGAGCACGTCATATCTTCTGCAGTTATGAAATCCCTAACAAAGCATAGCTTTTTTTTTAATAATCAGCCCGGATTCCAGTAGGAACACCATTGAAAAACATTTATTTGAACTCGTTACCCATCTTCATCAGGCTGTTCAGGACTCGATAAAAATTGATGCCATATTTATTGACTTTAAAAAAGCGTTCGATAAAGAGTCCCCACACTCACCTACTGATGAAAGAAAGCGGGCTCAATATACATAGCAAAATTATTTCCTGGGTTACAAGTGCTTTAACTAATCGCTACCAACTTGTTTCCGTAAGACATCATAGCACAAGTTAAATCTGGTGTTCCTCAGGGCTTCGTACTCAGACCAATTTTATTCCTTATTTACAATAATGATATTAACAACAACCTGCATTCAACAGTTACATTGTTTGCAGATGACTGCGTTCTATACAAACTAATACCTATGAAGACGCTAACATTTTACAGGCAGAATTAAACAGAATTTCTCTTTGGTGCGAGCAATGCAAATGGAAACAAATGTTTCGAAAACTAAAACAATGACATTTACTAGCGTAAAGTTCAATTCAGTTCATATTTTATGAATAATATTTGATAGAAAATGTGCCTACGTTAAAATATTTGGGCGTTCATTTATCTTTAAACCTTGCATGGAATAGTCGCATTAATGAAGTTATTTCAGAAGCAAGTATAACTTGCTTCAGAAGTAGAAGACTTCGTTAGGCGACAACTGTAGTTACCAAATTAGTCAACAAAATTTTTAGCTTACACAGCTTAAAGGAGCACTGACGCCAATTTCCGGCGTTAATATTATTGCACAGTTCGCTCCCTTCACTCAACAGAATACCCTGGCTGAAATATGAGCGGCCTGTGATGCGAAGAACATAGTTTAATTGGATCTCGTTTATCGCGCCGACGGAGCAGCGCGCGGAGCGGCACTCAGCAAATGGACATCAGTGTGACATCATCCAGTGAAAGCCAAAAGAAGTGACGCGGCAGCGCTCGTCAAAAACTCGTGACGTCACTTCATGCGCGCGGCCCCACGAGCGGAGAGCGGGCGCAACACCCTCTCAAGCGGGCGCCGGTGACGTCCGCACAAAGAGGTGAGGTCAGTCAGGGATTCTGTCATATGCGCCGTTCGGGATGAAAGCGCGGGAATTTGAAACAAACGATTTTCAGGCCGTTCAGTGTAATTAACTATCGCGCGCTGAAGTATTTGAAGTGCTGTTTCAGGTTTGCCAGGCCATTAAGCATCGATAAAAGCAATAAAAGTGTAACATAAAATTTTCGTGTCAGTGCTCCTTTAAGTTTGTCCGAGGATAGAATACGACTGTTTAATATGGAATCCAAATCAAACGTACCTAATAAGCAAGCTCGAATCTTTACAGAATAAAGCAGCACATGCGTTTTTTAGTACCCGCCGCGGTGGCTCAGTGGCTAAGGCGTTGCTCTGCTGAGTACGAGGTCACGGGTTCGATTCCCGGTCGCGGCGGCCTATTTTCTGGTGGAGGCGAAAAGCAAAAAACGCCCGTCCTCCTCCAGCCACCTCCACCCCCACCTCCACCTCCGAATATCTCCGCCTGCGCTCACACTTCTAAAACACGCCAAAACTCTCCCGACCATTCACATTGTTTGGACGCCTGGTCATGCCTCCCTCCCCGGAAATGAGGCGGCTCACGCCGCTGCCCGCGACATTTTACACCGGGCATTCCCAAGGGAGGCCGACGACACACCTCCAATCGCCTCGGCCAGCCACTCAGTCCCAAAAACACACACGGACATCTTATATCATTATCGCCGGGAGCGCCTCCTTTACCCTCCTCCTCACCCATCACTCAATACACTAAGACTCGAATCGGGCGCCGAATCCAAACACAGACTTACTGCAACATGAAAATTTTGCATCATATTTCACCAACTGTTTTTCCCTCCAACTGCACAGCATGCAATACACGAAACACCACCTATCACCTCGTATGGGAATGCGTCAAACATCCCAACCCAATTCCATCACCCACATTGGAGCAGTGGGAGCACAGGCTGACCAGCTTCCAGCTCGAGGATCGGGAGTTCCTGATCTCCCGGGCGAGGGCTGCTGGGGGGCATGAAGGTGACCTGGACTGAGGCCACCACCCACTCTCTTTCCCCCTCCCCTTTCCCTTAGAAAAATAAATGTTATTCCTCCTCCTCCTCCTTCTCCTCCTCTTCCTGCCTCCTCCTCCTCCTCCTCCTCCTCCTCCCGTGTGTACGAGATTTCGGCGCCCGTCAAAGATCCCCAGGTGGTCAAAATTAATCCGGAGCCCTCCACTGCGGCGCGCCTCATCGCCTGCTTTGCGTCGGCGCGTTAAACCCCACAAGCAACAAAGCAAGCAAGCAAGCAAGCGTTTTTTAGTGCGCCAGCGCTTTGGTTGCCACTGCTGTACTTTCGCGGCTGCGATGGCGACGGCTTCGTCACCGAGCGAGCGAAGGTATACTCGGCGGCAACTTAATAAGAACGGCACCAGAAGTTGCCGCTGTGCTAATCACCGTAGCCGGATGTTTCTCCGCGCGGCCGCAAGTAGGGCGTTACTGGGAATATTTTGAACATGGCGTGAGCCGTTCCCGTGATTTTTTGGAATTTATAGGCTTATAAACGACTCCAGTGACGACAAACAAACTGCGTGAGACAAGGCAGACGATATCACGCTTTCATAGCAAACCCCTCTCAAAACGCGCGCGCACTGACGTCACGGGTCCGCCGCTATGGCGGAGTGATACACTACATGAGGTGGTGGCGTTCTTGAGTTGTAACCGAGTATAGCAAGAAAACAGCGGAGGAAGGTATGGTGAAAGACTGAGGGGAGGAGAGTATGTTGAGCATGCACGAGACGCTCGTCGGAGCTTGTGGCGAAAGTGTGAGGGGGAGGACGGCACGCGCTGCTATCGCATCATCTCTCACTGACTCCCCCGCCTGACGCTACTCGTCGTTGCGTGGCTCATCTAAACCACGTTACATTTGCGCGGGAGGTTCAAACACGACTTACACACAACTTGCTCGTCGGCGGCGACGCGCTGCGAGATAACGGCAGAGTAGCGCGAGCCGCCATGCGTTCGCTGATCACGTGATCACTTCCCGAGACGCAGCAGGTATGCGCCGTGACAGGGAAGAGTGCAGTTCGCGCTGCGGACAAATTTCGCATTAGGGAGTATATGAATCGTCAGTGCGTTTTTATCGCTAAAAACTACTCTAGAACATTCAGCATCACGGCTATCATAGCAGCCGTAACGATACCCTGTCTAGAATAATGACGACTGATAGCACTGTTCTCTCACTTCTACACACTGCAGGCCCCATCGCCTTCTTCGGCATCCCAAATCAAGCCCACGCATCTCATTTTTCCGCGACTTGATCATGGTTTTAAAGTCCACCCCATGTTTGCACGCACAACTATTCTTCGCGAATCTCCGTTATTTCTTGCTATTAATCACCGGAATAGGCTGCCACCACAAATTGCTTCTATTCAAGATCATGACTTGTTCGTCAACCGACTGAAGGACAGTTCAAACGCACTTGTTCAAGGAAGTTGGAATTTTATGAATTGATATCACCCAGTGCACTTGCATGCTTTGTATCGAATGGTTTTTCATTGTTGCATCCCTTTATTTTTTTTTTATAACCTCTTTGCCATGTTCAAAATTGCGTTTGCAGCGTAATTGTGCTGAAGTGTTTGAAGGAATTTTTGTAATCTCCCCCCCCCCCCCCCCTCGCGCGCTATGTAATTCCCGCAAGGGCCTTCGGGGTATAAATGAAAAAAAAAAAGTTGTCTAAAGCTATCACCGGGATTTCTCCTTCAAAGCACGTTAGCGGACGTAAGTGCCCCGAATAATTTTTTAAGTATGAGAGCCATGCTTGGGCTACCGAAACGCGAAAATTCGCTTCTCTCTGTCCGTCACTCGGTTCAGGTGCCCGGCTTAATTAAAATTAAAAAAAAATTAATGCGGTTTGTTAGCCCCAAGAAATTGTTCTACATTCCGTAGTTTCTCAGGGATTTCGTTTCGTTCCTTGCGGTGTTGAATTTCTGCTTTTATTGCCTGCAATACGAACAAATATATTACACCTTGACTAATATTACTGTAAGTGGTTTGTAATAATCAAACCTGGGTTCGTTGCCATTGTGTATTAGATTTGTCCTACGCTGGAACCAATCCTCCGGTATTTCCTTTGTTTGTATCACATTGTCTTCCGCCCTGATCAACAATGCCTGTCTTTTTGGTCCGCACAGGTTTATCAGCTACATAACCCGTCTGAGCCGCAGCAGTGGCTCAGTGGCTATGGCGTTGTTCTGCTGAGCCCAAGGACGCGGATTCGACTCCCGGCCACGGCGGCCGCGTTTCTGATGGAGGCGAAAAGCGAAAACGCCCGGGTTCGAGATTTTAGCACACGTTACAGATCCCCGGGTGGCCAAAAATAATCCGGAACCCTTCCCTGCGGTGTCCGGACCAGCAGCTGTGTGGGAAGAAACTTTTTTCTTGGCTCTTCTCCAGTCACGATTTCTAAAATATATTTCCCCTCTTACAGTTTCTTAAGGCGCTGTAACATCGATGGAAACAACTCCCCCACTCCCCCATTTCTCTAAACTTGTCCGTTATCACTCCATAATGTACACCCTTGCTTATTGCCGTCCTGATTGTGTCCCTTCATCACCTACTAAGAATTTTTTCTATGGATAACGTTCTTTGAGCCCAGTGCTTTTATATAGTTACAAAACTTCCTGGGTGCGCTTTCGTCCCTCTTACGTATTTCTGCCATCCATTGGCCGCTTGTTTGTTGGACTATTGCTCAAACCATTTTCTGAGCTTCGAGATTTTCCTCCCGGTAGCTATCCCATTTTGTGTACCCTTCGCATAGCTGCACACCAGCTCTACTTTCCTTTCTGTGTTCTCTACACGCCTTTTATCGCTGATTAATGCCGCTTTTATTTCCTTATTTCACAACTTCTAGCTTTTCTTTTCTCCATCCATCGGTTTCTTTACTTGGCCTCATACATATTTGCTTTCATGAGGCCAAGCATTTCGTCGTAAGCCCATTTTTGACATTACTTCTTATTTCGTCTTCAACCACATCAGTGATAGCCTTTAACTGTTCACTCTTCAAATTAGTTCGTCTGGCTGCACATATTTCTGAATTTGGCTCGCTCGCACTTCCAGGGTGCAAGGCAAACCATTCGGGTCGCTGCTTAAGTTGTCTCTTTCGTTTTCATCTATATTCATGTCCCGAAACCTCTCATATACTAGTTATGAGACTGGACTATAGTCAATGCTTGACTTTGTGCTAAAGCTTTTCCACATTATTTGGCAGCAATCGAAAATGCCGGCTTTGCCGTAGAACCTCCACATCCTAACTTCACCGCAAAGCTGCATACGAAGTAGGCTCTTTTGCATAGCCATTAAGCAATGCCAAAAAGCCAAACGCACAAAAGCCAACTGTAAGATTTGTGTGCCATCAACTTTGAAGGAACCCTGTAAGAAGCATTTACCCGAAGAAAATTGACGAAACCCTTTAGCTTTGCAAGCCTCTAAACATCTTCTGTAGCAAACTGTGCAGTCTGTAGAGTATAGTGTCATACGAGCACACTATCTTCTAGATATAACTCTAAAAAAGTTGAGCTTGGTTACCTCCTCCGCGCGAACGTGGTTTTAACCACAGTTTCGGAACAGGACACAATTGAATGAACAAAGTAACCTAAACCAAACTAATAAGACTTAGTCATTAAAAATCCAGAATTACAACGTAGACTTGAGGCAACGTAAACCAAATCTATGCTAAGTGACAGAATTATAGTGCTGCAAGTACAAGGCGTACAGCTTCTTTGTTTCGCTGCTCACAGTACCGCACGCTGTGCTGCACACTGCCAAATTTGACGATCTCTGTGTAGCCGATAACGGCACTATGAACACATAAAACGTATTCGTGGCGATATTCACGTGCTAAATATAGTCATGGCACCTACAAGCGCACCCCGACGTTGCCCGTATGGGAAAATGGAGAAAGCTCCGCCAGGCATCCTGCACCCCCAAAGAAGCGATGAGCATGCTATTCCAACTGTTTTCCTATCTTTAGCTCTCACAATTATTTACTGGTGACCTTGATCACACTTTTATTGCCTGTCCACATTAACAGTAGGAAAGTGGACAAGCAAGCAAGGACGCATTCCTTATATAGGGGACAAGGGCATTAAAACGGCAGTGTGCTTTACATCTAAACATTAGCTTCCTCCCCTGATTTGACGAAGGGTTTGCCAAATGTATTTTGCCAACTTCAGTTTTAACCAAAAAAAAAAAGCGGAAATTCTTCTACCGCTTGGTGTAGGTATTGGCAGAACGCGCCCGATGTGCAGTAAGCAGTCCGCGCTAACTTCTAGAGCACTGTTCAGTGGAGAGGGGTGCTGTAAAAGTCGTTATTCCCGTTTTAACACCGTCGTCAACGCTTTCTTCAGATACCTCGAAACTTTGCCTCAGCTTGTCTTTGGCGAGTGTAAGCGTTCAGAGAACGTTTTTTAACCATACAGTAATAGAAAGAGAGTCCGGGCGTAACAAGGTGAGCGGGCAAAACTTATTAATATAATTGTTTGAGCTCAGGAGACAACAAACCCGAGCTACTGAGCCCTAGCAGGTACTCGACATCATACAAACGCTAAGTGAACACGTAACCTGTAACTTGTTCGTAAATAGCACTGGCTTAACCACTGAATACCAGTTACTGAGTGCGAGCACCCGCACGGAGCCCTTTCGAGCAAGAACACATATGAGTACGGATACATGTGACTACACAAGAGCACGTAACTGAGAACTTACGAGCGTAGGTACACGTGAACTAGTAGAAGTGAGTATATCTTGCAACGTTATATGAGAAGTGTGACTGCGGGCGCTTTTGTGTACTTCCGTTCGTAAAAAAGCACGTAAGGTTAAATTTAATTCAACGTATATTAGTGGCATTCTCGTCAGTTGGGGTTGACCACCAGGGGTTTATGCAG
Organism: Haemaphysalis longicornis; assembly: GCA_013339765.2. Classification (NCBI taxonomy): domain Eukaryota; kingdom Metazoa; phylum Arthropoda; class Arachnida; order Ixodida; family Ixodidae; genus Haemaphysalis; species Haemaphysalis longicornis. The sequence continues at coordinate 131,220,404 of CM023450.1, read as the reverse complement.
AATTTCGATTTTGAGGGGGACGTGTCGGTGGGATGTTTGGGGGGGGGGGGTGTATAAATCCCTAGGCAGGGTGCTTGTGGTTGTGGAATCTTTCCTGGGGGGGGGGGGGGGAGGTGTTGGGGGTTGTTAGGGGGGTGTGTATAAATCCCCGGTGACCACGACGTAACGCCACCTCCCTCTCTTGAACAGGCGTGCGCGGTGCCAAAGGCAGCACAAGAGGCGAATTTATTAAGCTCTCATAACTAACGATCAGTGGCGCACTTGGCCACGTTTTTTGCGTTGGTGGCCATTGTACGTCCTGAGCACGTCCTGCCACCAAGAGGCAAGCTTGGCGTAGTTCTCTTTATCACGCGCCGGCATCCGAGGGGCCTCGCCGCCAGCTGAAGGCCAGCTGCGGTACCAGGAGCGTCGGTAGGGTGCCGCGCTTTCAGGATGGCTCTCGTCACGCTTTGAGAGCCGCATGCCGGCCTGCGGCGCAAAGAACGCTTGGCCCTGGAATCCTATTGGATTCTCGCGCACCCAGGGCGGCACAATGACAACCACGCCCTCTCCTAGGTCCCTACGCTGCTGCGTGCGCCCGCGATCGGCGTCGTGGAACTCACGCCAGTGGCTTCCGTTTCGCGGGTCTAGGGAGTTGTGGTGCCGGAATGAACCCCACGCAGCCAGGAACTCGTCCACGGGAGGTCGTGTCTTAGGCGTGGTCGTAGTTGGTGACGTCGTTTTCGTGGGCTCTGGTTGCGGACCAGCCGGGCACCCTTTAGCATCTAACTTTGGCTTGGCACTGGTCTTGTGCGTAGTACGAGTGGTGCGAGTGGTCGCTCTGGCCGTCGTACGCTTGTGCGTAGTTTTAGGCGTATGCGTCGTTGTAGTCTTGCGCTTTGCAGACTTATGCGTCGTCGTCGTTTTGCTTGTGGTTGGCTTCTGCGTCGTCGACGTCGGCGCGGCCATCAACACATCGGGCCCACAGTTGCCTACAGTGGGAACATGTTTCGGAGCATGTTCGTGGGTGCTACGCGGAGTACTGTGCGTTGTGCTCCGGGTGGTGTGAGTCGAACGCGTCGTTTTGCGTGTACTGTGGCTGGTCGTACTGGCCTTGCTGGTTGATCTCGAGGTGCTGCTGGGCCTCGGCGTACTGTGCGTGCTGCTATGCTGCGCTGAATGTGTCTGCTTCGCTTCGGAAGGCGGGTTCGCATTGTCGCATTTTCCGATTGGCGTAGATGTTGTTCTGGTGGTGGGCCTTGACGTTGTGCTGGTGGTGGGCCTGGTCGTTTTGGTCCCACGAGACGGCGGGAAGCAGATCACCTCTGGAGTAGTTGACGGCGTGGTGGACTGCTTGGGCTTTACCGTGATGCAGTAGAGGGTGGTGCGCTCGTCCTCGTAGTCGTCAATACCGGCACTCTGGAAGATACGGCCCAGCAGGCGGCTTGGAGGTACGCGGCCGTAGTCTGCAACGCCGTCGTCGTACGCCTGGCTGTCTGCGTACTCATCGTCGCCGAACTTGGCCTGGAGCAGGCGCAAGTCCTTCTTCTGCGGCTGCCGGGGGCCGTACAGCGCCTGGAGCACTGGGTCCAACGCTGGCTCTGCCACAGCCAGCACTGAGGCCCACGCTGCCAGCAAGAGCGCGCCGCGCATCGGGCCAGCAGCACCGGTTCCTTTCTTAAGCTCTTCTTCTTCAACTGCGGAAGGCTGGTGGCGCATTCTTACAGAGGGGGATTGGCCAGGGTGTGCGAATGGAACATTTGGTTGAATAATTATGCGAGAGCAAGAAAAGAAGACGACGAATAGAAAAAAAAAATGGCGGGTCTTATGCACGGGTGGGTATCGAATAAAGTAACGCGAAGATTTTATCGGGGCATGGGTTAAAAGGAACTGGCGGGTGGCATTTTTTTGTTAATTTGTTTGGCGGAGTTGCTGATTTCTCAGAACGGTTACCTTTCAGGCGCGGTCTCAGGAAGTCAGCCTTTATCGCCCGTAACATCTCCAGACGTGCTCCAGGAGCTCCTTTCCGGTCCCAGCGGGCTCTACACGCGAAATTCAGTTGCGTTATCTGCTCTAAAAAAACCCAGCGCTGAACCAGGCCTGAAGCAGGAACAGCATTAGCGGTGGCAGCAGCCCCCTCGAAACCCGTGGGTCAGTCCAAACAAAGTTTCGCTTTAAAAACCACCAGGGACAGTCCGTGGATGTGGAAGTTGATACAAAGGTACTAAGCGTGTCGACATGGGAGTATCTTTGTGGCCAAGCGGACATCACGAAAAATTCCTTTCTTTACGTGGCAAAAAGTGCTAGCGCCTAATGAGAATAGTATGGTAGTTTTGGTTCGAATAGGTCAGTAAGACAATTTTTTCTCTATTCTGAGAACCAGTGACATTGAAAGAAGTGCTACTCTAAGCACTCGGTTTGGTTACAAGCCCTGCTAGTGGCTGTTGATGCCCATTAGGGCACGTTCAAATACGAGCTTAATTGGGGGAGGCGACATCTCGAGGCTGCACGACAACATGACCAAGGACATCATCGTCCTCCTCTCTTCACATGCACATCTCGCGTCCTCCAAAAGCGGGGATCGCCCAACCCGGCTCAACAGGGTGTACCCCAGCTGTTCTCAGGAGCGCAATTTCTTACGTTAAGCTCTACATCATGAAGTTGCAATAGAGTTACCTTGTTTGGAAAGATATGCGAACAAAATGGCGGTAAAAGGACGCTGAAGTGATTTGTAAAAATTGCGGGAGAACTAGCACAAATTGTAGTCTGGAGCCTCTAGGATATGTTTCGACCAGTTTGGCTGCATTTGCGGGACTTTATTCAGTAGAAAAATCAATTTGAAAGTGTGTCCTCCTCTTTGCATCCTTGTCGATTTCCTAGACGTTCCGTATGACGTCAACATGATGTGGCTTGTCTTGACTGCGCTACTGCACGGCGCGCCGCCCTTCGACAAAATCAGTCGAAGAAGAAAAGAAATGTTACTCTTGTTTTTTTTTTTTCGGCATTCAAAAGTTTAAATTTTGGTGTTGATCATCAGTTAAATTAGGGAGTCAGACTTATGAAAGCGCTTTAAAATAAAACGAACAGGTAACTTGGAAATTTTCACAAGATTGTTTATATTCTTTTTAGTATGCAGATCCCACACCTCAGATGAATATTATGAACTAGACTGGATTATTGAATTATAGGCGAGTAGTTTTTTGCTAGAAGGAGAACGTTTAAGTTTATGCCTGAGCCAGCCCAATTTCTTTCGGGCGGATGAACAAATGTTTTCAAGGTGGGGGGGACCAGGTCAGCTTGCCAGTGATTGTTGCACCAAGGTATTTATAACTGTCTGTAATTAAGATTGGAGTTTCTTTAATACCGTACGGCTAAATGAATGGCTGGTTCTTATTAATGATGCGCATAAAGACAGTTTTATCAGGGATTATATTCATGCCCCATCGATCACACCATGTAGTAATGGCATCGATATATTGGTCCAGTATTATGTCATCATTTACGGAGTTAATTGAACGCAATAAGAGATAATCATCAGTAAACAGATGCATTTCAACACCTTGTTTAGAATAAGTTGTATTATCACTAATAATTAAGAAAAGTAAGGGGCCAAGAACGCTTCCTTGGGAAACGCCGGAGTTAACTGAGAGAGGACTAGATTGAACACCATTTATGTCGACAAACTGCGTGCGAGCACTAAAGTACGATGCAATCCATTTAACAACTGTGGAAAGGAAGCCAATCAGATTAAGTTTAGCAATTAGTTTGGCGTGGGGTATCTTATCAAAAGCTTTGCTAAAGTGAAGAAATACAATGTCAGTGTGGCCTAATTAATCTAGAACAGAGGAGAAGGAATGAACACTAGAAATAAGTTGGGTAGTTGTAGAGAAACCTTTGCGAAAGCCGTGTTGGAATGGAGACAATGGAGATAGGTCATTGTTGGCGTCTAAAAAAATGATCATTTTTGAGTGCGACCGGTGACGCGCAGGGCGTTCATCCACTGCATACGCCTCGGATAGTGATCGTTACGATCACAAGCCATGGTGGTAGGTTTATCTGACGCATTTCACCGCCAAAAACCTGGCAGAAGAGTGGTATGCCGATTACTGATATATCGGGAACGCCCAGCCAACGATAACGTCGGATGCTACGCATGTTTTTTTTTACAAAACCGGAACGGAAACTCATTTGAATTCTAATTTTGGACATCGTAACATCGTACCATCACCACTGCTTTAGTTGGTACGGCCTCCGCAGACGACAGATGGTAGTTTTTCTTCTTTCGGGTTCTCTAAAATAAATATCGCATTATCGACCGGATAAACGATGAAAAGTGTGTTTATTTGAGCCAGTCTACGCAATGCAAGCAAAAACAGAAGTTTAAAAAAATTACTTAAGTGTCCCCTAAAATGCAGCATTGTCTCCCGGTCACTCGCCGTGCTGGCTCTGTGGCTAAGGCGTTGGGCTGCTGAGCACGAGGACGCGGGTTCAATTCGCGGCCGCGGCAGCCGGTTTTATGATGGAGGCAAAGAGCAAAAACGCCCTTGTGTACGAGGTTTCGGCGCACGTTAAAGATCCCCAGGTGGCCAAAATTGTTCCAGAGCCCTCCACTACGGCGCGCCTCATCGCCCGCGTTGCGTCGGCGCATTAAACGCGACCATCAATCAATGAACGAGTTAATGAATGAATGAGCTTTGACGACAGTTTCTGTAGAGTTTACGTACACGCATGTTTGTGGCCAACGTTGTGTAATACAGCAGTTGTGATGACATTCGCATCACGTTTTCACAGCACTGGGTTCACCTTTTTCAGTCCCCCGTTTGTTTCATTCTCAAATTATCACTCTTCATTGACTCGTACAATCTATGATTTGCCAAACAGATCCTCCTGGGTGGGCACTATATTTCCAGACCTACAGCGTACCCCCCCCCCCCCCTGCTACCTTTCTGCTGAGAGGCTTAAAAACAGCAACTCTGAAAATACAATACATGCATCCAACAACAGCAGCAACAGAAAGGAAACTATATAGCCCGTATATAACTGCCCGCCTGACTAACCGTAGAGCAAACTGTCCAGTGCTTTAATGAGGTATCATCAACTCTCTCTTCGAATCAGGGTTGAACAGCATCTCTAATTCGAAGCATACAACTACAAAGCGACTATCCTGTTCTCACATCACATGGCCCCGTCTGTGAGTACCACCTCTCATGATATAAATTGGAGCAGTCACTTGAAATGCAGACGACTGGTTATAGTTATAAAACTCACCTTTAAATGCCCTCTCATGCATAGGGTTCATGCACCCCGCATAAGAGAGAGACAGAGAGAGACAGAAGAGACAGAGAGAAGAGAGAAATCTTTAATGAGACCGAAGAGGTCAGCCCTGCATAATGCTGGGCTTGCTATTTCAGATGGTTGGTCAACATGTGATAAGGGTTATATGCTTACATGAATAATACAAATAAGAAAAAGAAAAAAAAACACGAAAGAAACTCCACCAGACAGACACATGAACACACATAAAAAACAAAAAAAAAGTCAGAGGCAGTCACAGGCCGGAGTCGAGTCCAGGTGCCGCATTAGGTAATCACAAGGTTGTAAGCTGCGTTTCAAATGGTTGCTGTTGTTGTTGCAACTTTTATTGGCAAGGATTGCTCTAGGTCAGGGTGGTTATAGGACGTATCAGGCAGTGGTCCCCTGGAGTGCAGAGGATGGTGTCACAGAGAATTGGAAGCTGTGCTCCAAGTGTCCAAGAAGGTTGTGTTGACAGCCAGATCTTGTGTCAAAGTAGATATACTCTGTACCTCTCGGGCTAGACCATATGAATTGATAAATCAGCGATGAAGTGAGTGTGTTTGTGTCTAAAGGACTTGGGTCGATATCGGCGCTACATGCAAAATTTCTAGCGCCTACGAGATTTAAGAGAAGGTTGTTAACAGACCCCAGAATCCGTGCCACTCTGCTTTTCTGTATTCGGCTAGCCAGAACTGAAATATGAACTCGGCGGCGTGCTTAGGTTATGTCACGTATTCAACGTAGATGAATAACAGCTTTGTACACTTACGAACAAATTCGTAGATGCTAGTGAAAGAAAATGCTCATTGGAGCTTGACAGGCTCCAAAGTCCGGGAAGGTGGAGTTGGAAACGCGCATTGCTTGCTGGGGAGGACGAAATATACATATGGCACACCAATTAAAGCAATGAAAAGCCCCGTAGAATAAGCTTTCAAGCCTTGTTATAGTAATTCTAACTTTAAAAACACCATAAGAGGAGGGCAAGGTTTTCTGCCTTGAGATTGTTAATTTTAATGATTAGCCTAGCTTCACTCGCTCTACTTCGAGGTGGTTCCTACATCTACAACCCCGCCCTCGTTCACTTCAAAGCAAACATGCCAAACAAACAAACAAAAAAACTTCAAGCAATTGACTAAACATTGCAGAAAAGTAAACTGACTCACTAGTAAATTTCTTGCACTGTATTCGGGACGTCATAGACTCTAGTTCGTGCGATCGGCGCTGCCAACAAACGCTACCACGAGTAAGAATATTGGTGCGATGGTAGCGGCTACTCTGGTTTCTTTTGATTCCACCGCGGCGAAGGCTAGCGTGGTGCTAACCGGGGTGTAGAAAACCGGTATTTTTTCGGGTTCGTTTCGGGGTTCGGAGCACCATTCCGTTCCGGTTCGAACCGGTTGGAACCGGTTCAAACGGGTTCGGAAGAAAGAGAGCATGAGTGTTTTTTTTTTTTCAGTTGTTTTTTTATGCTCCGTTATCGTTTCTCTGTCAACTCGGAGTAAAAACAAAGTCATCGTGTAGGCTTCTTTGTGGGAATGTTTCGTCTTGTCCAACACTTTTTTAGACTTTGTTCTTAATCTTGAATGCTTGCAGAACGTAGTCAACCAACACATCCACTACATCTATTAGGGGGTAACGAAGTACCTCAGCCAGATAACTTAGAAACTTGCTCAAAATATTTTTCTCTCCTTCGCGGTCTATGCGTTCTTCGACCGCTGGTATTACGTCATTACAGCGGTGTTGCGGCTATATGCCGGCTTTCCTTTAGTTGCAGCAAAGAACGCACTTCATAGCCACTTCCAAATGACAGTCGCGAAATCAAAGCACAAGCGAAGGCGTATCCGTTGCGACGAGCAAATCACGCAGTGCCGCATCGTGCTGGCAATAGCTATGTCTTTCGCAGTGCTTCCAGAAGCGACGTAAGGAGTGAAAGCGTTTAAGAAAGTGTTGAACAGTCCCTTTAACTGTGCAATACACTGACAAATGTTTTCTATGGTAGGTCAACGATTACAACACTAAGGGGAAATAAAAGTTTGCTTGGACGCTTAAGGCTGAGTATGTGTGTGAATGTAAAAACATTACTGTTTATGGCCGCATGTCTATTTTTATGTGTTTGGTTTTGTTCAGTTTTATAATTTATTTTATTTTATTCTTGCCTCGTAAAACCACAATTGTTTTCTTGGGAATGCAAAAAATGTCCACCATCATCCCGTAGGGGAACCCTGAGTAGTATGCGAAGCAGCCATGGGGTCGACTCAAGTTTTCATTAGTTTTCAGTTCGATCTCGGCGTTGCGGGATGAGAATGAGGGGAGCGGAGCGCGCGCGCGCGCGCGTCATTTATACCGGGGAGCTACAGTGGCGCCCCCAGCGGAGTATGCAGCGGCTACCGTCGCGTCTCTAACCCTAAGCTGCTTCGCATTATCGCGCGCGGCGCCGCAGGTGTTGCCATTCATTGCGCAATCCCGGAGAGGAGAGGAGCTTCGGAGAGGAGAGGAGGAATGCCGGAGAGGAGAGGAGCATCGGAGAGGTGAGGAGGAATGCCTCGCATACTACTCAGGGTTCCCCTACGGGAAGATGACGACGGTGGTTGAACGCGAAGCTATCTCGTGATGGATTCTTTGGTTGGCCAATCGCTAGGGGCATCCTGCCACAATCATCATCAGCGGTGCCTGGCAAGGCAAGCGCAGTGGGGGTGTGGACGCCGCCCAACGGCGCACACACAACGGCGGAGGGAACAAGCTCGACCATAAGCTACTTCGCATCTAAAAAAAATTGGGTGACGATAACGATACTCGCTAATGCGAAATCTGAGTGCAGCGTGAACTGCTGTCTCCTCGGCGACGAAGCGTAGCTGCTGCGTCTCAGGGAGTGATCGCGCCATCAGCGAACGCCCGACGGCGCGCGCTATACTCTGTCGTCATCTCATGAATACACAGCACTCATGAGTACACAGTACTCATGAGTACACATCACTCATGAGTACACAGCACTCATGAGTACAATACTCAAGAATACTGTTTTTGCGAGTGCTTGCACTCTTGAGTATATGCACTCCTGAGTACAGTAGTGCAAACAGTAGTGCAAACAAGAAAACGGACGACAAAAGCTGCCACCCGAAGACACGCAGAAAAACGCAGTTTACGGCCACGGCTGCACCGACAACCCCCGAGCTCCCCTGAGCCCGACCCGGCCTGAGAACAAGAGGAGACACCAGATGCAACGCGAGTGCCTACGTGCCGTTTTTCTTTGTCACATGTACTTGCCTTCGCGCAGTAAGTCGCCCAACGACAGTGCACTGCGTCAGACGTTTTCTTCCTCTGTCCTGATTTATATGTAACCTGTGTTTTTCTAATCAATTAAACAATTTATTTTTTCTACTTAGTCTTTCATTCGAGCTACGACCTAGCTAACAGTGCAGATAAGTCATAGCGCGAACCCCGCGGGGGAGCATGTCTCACGCGGTCTCGGCATCCTCCCTCCCCCTCACACTTTCGCCACACTTTCATTCTCCGCTTTCCTGCTCGCTCTATCCTTCGGTGGCCTCTTCCTTCTCTCGGTTACAACGCCGCCGACGCTGAGGGACTATGCGAAACCACAGGAGCGGGCGCTTAAAAGCTCCGCTCTAAAACATGGCTCTACGTAGCCGCCGCTGGGCCGCCTTGTGATCCACTCCCCTCGCCTACCAGTGACAAGCCGCACCTCGTCTCCAAATAATGCATCCTCGCCGCGGTCTTCTGGAAGGCAAGAATGCAGCCTCCTGGCCAGTGGGCAGCACCCCGGTGCCTCCGATGCCCCCCCCCCCGTACCACCCTGTGGCATCCTCGCCTGAAACTTCTGGCAATGGGCAGGATGCCGTTGCCCCTTCCATCTATCAAGCAGACGACCCGCCCGTACACCATCGTTTTTTGGTACCCTGGAGTCTCGCCGGGGTGCGGCTGTGCAAATCCCCCCTTTCCACTGGCCGGCTCCTGACGGGCCGCCCCTCGTATCCAAATCACGCATCTTCACCAGAATCTTCTGACTGGAAGGCAGGCAAGCAGGTATAATTTACTGGCAAGCGGGCAGCCTCCTTGGTGGGCAGGCAACGTCTATGGGTAGCAGAGAGCCTGCGCGCCCGCCATCTATTTTGGTACCATCAAATGTTTACGCAAGAACGCGCGCACGCACACGTATTTTCGCACAATTAATGAGGCCAAAAAATTCTCATTGAAAATAAATTGGTTGGTCTGCTACGCTTTTCATGTACCCGCAGTTTCAACGGCGTTTTAGCTTTAACACGAGATCATTAGCAGTGCCAGAAGTCGTCCAAAATTGTCTGAAGTCGGCGTCAAGCTCCACTGTTAAGCGTGGCAGGTGGCGTTTAGAGCGATTTCATTCTGCCCATGTTCGATCTGCCAACAGACCGATTAGAAGGAAGCAACGGCTATATAGACTCACTCAATATGGAGAAACGCCGGATAACAACTTGTTGGTGACACTTCAGAGACAGGTGGCAGTGACTGGGGTCTATGAAAGATAATAGCTTAGTGAAGTCACAAGCAGCGGTAATGGTCGCTTGTAGAGAAAGAGAGAGAGAATGAGCTTTAGTTAAGTCCGAGGAAACATTTCAGAGTGGCGTCCTCATTCAAGGATTCCTTAAGCTCTGGCCGAGTCGACACTCCTCAAACAGGCACCGCTGATGTTCGAGGCCGGAGCTGGTCAAGGCTCTCTCCCCAAGCTCCGTGGAAAAGTGTAGGTTTGGAGTGTCTAGGGTAGATTTGTCGCAGCCGTCCACTATGTGTCTGAGGGTTCTAGACCCTACACAAAAATGGAAAACTGGAGAAAGGTGTGTCCGGTCAAGGAGAACTCTGTTGGGACGTGGGAAGGTGTGAACCTGCAGGGCGCGCGGAATAACTTTTCCTGGTTAATCGGCAGTGGTTTGTGCGGGGAGGAATACGTTCTACGGGAGAGCAACTTCCTGCTTTGTGACTATAAAGGATGCATGCACTCGGGCTCGACTTCATCAGCGCTGGCTCGGCGGGTCAGATCTCGAGCCACGAGGTTGGCGGTCTCGTTACCGGGGGATGCCGCTATAAGTTGGTGCCCATACAATCCTGACTGGTCTCGTTGGTGGTTTGTGACTAATTACTCGAAGTGTTGTAACATGCAATCGACCGTCGGTAAAGTGCGGTACGCCTGCTTGGAGTCTGTTATGATAGCTTTGGCGTTGCTTTGGCTAAGCGCACGTGATATCGCCGCTTCCCCGGCTTGGAGGGGGCTTTGTCCGAGGATTGAGATGCTGCGCATGTCGAAGGCTGCAGAACTGTAGCACAAATGCATTGAAGAATGCTATCGGATGTCCTTCGCATCAAACCAGTTGGTTGCCCCTCATTTTTCCCCCTTTCAGTTTAGTTACTTTTTACAGTCTTACCTCACATATATACTCATTTTGGAAACCCCTGGGTGAATGTAAAATATGCATTAGGCAATTATTTATTAACTTTAGTTCTTGATGTCACTCTTACGCTAGAAGGCTGTAGGTTTGGGCAAGTTGGTAATCCATGCTGTACTTCAATTGCGCACAAAATTAACGAAGACTGGAAAGCGACGAGACGAGACAGAGCAATTGAGGTACAATTGCTATGATTGATTGTGCGCAATTGATGTACAGCATGGATTACGCTAGAAACAACATAACAGTGAAAAATGGGCACAAAGAAAGACATTTTCTAGCATTCGGGTGGTGGTCACATTACAACTTTCCGGCTATTTTCTGCGCAACTAAATATCCTGATTGGTCGAGAATGAGCTCAGCAAAATTTTCTAATACCAAGGTTCCCAAACATATCGTGGTTGGTAAGACCCTCTAATCCACCTTAACCGACCCCTAATTCCTCTATTCTAAATTAATAAACACACCAATCGCAATAAATTACATTAGCTCATCCACTCATCTCACTATTCCACCCCAGTCTATCCTCCGATTCGCATTAATCGACATTTTTTATCATGCGCCCCTTAATTTTAAAGTTGAGAAGATTCAAGATGATATGGAAATTCTGTCTCATCTACTTTGGAAGTGGAAATGAGAAGTCCCCAAAATGCTTTTTTTTTTCAATTTTCATGCTCTCTTAGAGCAGAAGGGACACAACGGCACTGTACAAGAAAAAGTGCCGGTGACGTAGAGAACTGGAAGTGTTTGCATCTTACTGCTGTTAGTATATAACTGCCCATTCAAACTAGGATAACTGTAAGATATGGAGTTATTATTGAGGGTGTCCCTAAAGGCCTTCGCAAGGGGGCAGGGCTGCAATTCAAATTAACAACACACTGAAAAGTTTGCACAATATTAAATACCATACAGATGGAAACCATGAAGAATAATCCATGATTTCTAGGCTCGGAGTATACGTTCTAATATACGAAGATGGGCAGTATCAATGAAGTCTGCTAGTATATATGGACAACATTACTTTAAATTGAGGCTAATAATAAGAAGAGAACCTGATGGGTTATTGTGGGACTACAGACTATGCAAAATATTTCGTGATGTTGTCGGGCGAGTCGTAAAAATATCTTCAGACCCAAGGTAGGGCACATAACTGAAAACTAGAAATTACAGTTTTGAAGACCCGGAACCGGTTCGGAACGGTTCCTTCAATTCGCTCCAGTTCGGGTTTAGTTCCAAAATTGCGGGAAAAATACGGTTCCGGCTCAGTTCCGGTTCCGGGCGGAAATTCGGGTTCGGTTCCGGTTTTCGGTTCGGTCCAGGTTTTGGTTCGACACCCTGGTGCTAACACACTGATCGCCCCGTTTTTGGCACCTTCACAGTGACTATACGCCTGACATTGTGTATCACAAAATATCAATATTTTTATTTATTTTCAGCGAAAACAACGTTAATCGGGGCTGTAATTGAGTTGAGCGAGTTATGAAAAGCTAGTTTTCTCAAACAAGACGTGATAGTATGTTGTTTTCCCAGTGCCTTTAAAAATGGGGTCATGAAGACTAAATACAAACTTTGTTTAGTTTGAACGAACTAGCCTTTGGTCACTCACTCAGCCCTATTCTACCCACGAAAGACTTTTTTACCCGAGAATACGCAAGACCTATTTAAAAACTTTGAAATTTTGCGCTACATGGCGCCAGCAGTGACGCAATGGCGGCAGCATTGGCACAATGGAGGCCAGCACTAAAACAGTTATACACGTTAGCAATCAAGTGATGCAATTCAAACGGAACTTGAGTCCCCACTTTAGTAACTATGTTCCTTGGCGTTGGTTATGTTCGCCGGTGGCCAATCGCATGGAGAAGATTTAGTGACGTCATAACTTGCCAGACCTCATGTGTCCTTTTTAATATTTGGCTTTTTTGTTTGAAGTTCGCAGTCAACTATCACTGCTATCAGGACAAAGCATTACCTGTAATAAACCAAACTTATATTTCCTCTTCATATTCCCTTTAGGCCTTGAAGGAGGTAAACGTAAACGCGCGAGGCGCGAACATCTGTTCGCTGCGCGTAGCCGGTCGCGTGGACCGCGTATCAAAACACGGACCAATAACCGCGTGTTTTTTGTGCCTCGTTTCTCTGTAAACCCTGCGTAAATGCAGTACGGTATTTCAGCGAACTTGAGACAATGTCTAGAACTAGAAATCTTGAATACTCCAGTAAAAAAAAAGACACTCCAAAGTTGTTCCAGGCGTCGGCGACAATACCCTACGCCTTTTGAATTTTTATGGAAACGTTTTAGTTAAAATTAAATGGTTTACTCTTTAACGGGTGAATCTGATGAACCTAGGCGGTCTAGCCCGGTGAATCTAGGATGAAACAACACTAATAAAAATCCGATTAAACCCCACTTCTCCCGAAAGTTTGTCCTCATACATCGTCACTAAAATCGGCCGTAACTCAAAACAGAGTTCGCATGGCAAAAAAGAAAAAAAGAGGAGCAGCTCAACATTGGGCCGGATCGTGAATACGCATACTGTTTTGAACTTAGTCGCCTCGTATGTACAACAAATATATACAATAATCCCTCGTTAACTCGAAGTCGTAATTCCCGCTAAAAATTGCGAGATAAGCGGTGTTTACAGTTAAGCGAAATGCCGAAAATTTGTGGCCAGGTCATCGATTTAAAAGCTAGTGCTGGTAAGAAAAGCTCCACTGCACAGGGGAGCTATCATAATCAAGGCAAGATTATTTGCAGGGAGGAGGAGGAATAAACATTTAATTGAGCAGTCAATGTTGTTGGGTTGACCGCCAGGTGGGGGACCTCCTTAGTCCAGGAAGCCCTGGGTCTTGGCGGCCTGTCTCGCCCGGTCTACCAGATGTTGTTGGTGATCCGGGTTGGAGCTGGTCAACCGACCCTCCCACTGCTCAAGTGAGGGATTTGGGTTTGGGGCAAGGGATGGTGTGTGGCGGCACTCCCATACCATGTGGTAGAGAGTGCATGGCTCCACGCAGAATTTACAAGTGTATGTGTGCAGTGTCGGATGCATTGAGTGTAGTAATGTACCATGTGGAAATGTGTTTGTCTGTAGCTGTCTGTAGATGACCGTGTCTTCGCGAGACATGTTGAGATGTGGAGGCGGAAAGGTTCTTCGTCCCAAGCGGTAGTGGGCCAGGATATTTGCAGGGAAACAAATTTTTATTATTGCGGAAGAAAGAACGGCGGCATGCTCACCTGTTTCGCCTTCGCATCTGGTCTCAAGAAAGGCGTTCTCGAGCTGCTCAACGCATCGCATCAATCGTATATAGGTCGCCACTGCTACATTCTACCTTGAAGCGACGCAGGCGCAGCTAGTTTCTTGTTCCGGCCCTTCTAGCCACTTCTCGAGGCTCCTTATCGTCCGCACGATCAGCTGCGTTGACCACAGCTTTCTCACGATGTAGGCGTAGTCAGCATTCCGGTAATGGAGACATCGGCCTCGTACAACGCGTACTCCGCGTGAGTGAGTGAGTGAGTGAGTGAGTGAGTGAGTGAGTGAGTGAGTGAGTGAGTGAGTGAGTGAGTGAGTGAGTGAGTGAGTGAGTGAGTGAGTGAAGACTTTATTGAATCGCCTGCTGTGGTGTCCCTAATGGAGCACCATGACGCGGCCTACGTCATCCTGCCAAAGACCCTTTACTCGGCAGCTGCCTCTCCACTCCACTCAAGGTCCTTCAGCCGCCCCTGGATGGGGGGCCGAGCCCTCTCGGCTTTCGACCGGCTTCTGCCTTTCGAGGGCCACCAGGATCAGCTGGACGGCCTGGAGTTGGTCGTTCTTGTCGTTGCTCCGCGCCGCAGCCTCGAACCACGGCGGGATCGCTGTTGCTGTTTCCTTCACTGGGCGCTTGTACTCCGCGTACATTTGTCATTCACGACTGCGTTCGGCGCGTAGTGGGAGCATAGCGTTCGAACGGAGACTTTATCAGCTGCCTGCAGCGGAATTTGCCGCGTGTACTTTTTGCCAACATTTCTAGATATCTGAGGTCCCCCCAAGAAACGTTTTCAGATAAAGGGGTGCGAATAAACAGCACCTATGGCAGGTAAATGGGCGGCGAGAAAAAGTTTTGGACTTAACCGATATTTCGAGATACCCGAGTTCGTGTCAACGAGGATTACTGTATCTGCGTTTCAAATGGGCGCATAATGGCGCCACGTATCTCGGAACGCACTCTTTCGTGCGCCACGCCGCAAAGCGCGACACCAACGTCATTTTCAAAATAGGGTCGGGCCTGAGCTTCACAATGAGCCTAGTGTAAAAAAAAATATATATGAAATGATTGCCCGACGGGAAATACGCTAACCTACTTTTTTTTAATTGAGAAGGTTTGCTCTGCAGCATTAAATGGGTGTGTGTGGGGTGGGGGGGGGGGGGGGGGTGAGTGAGTCTAAATGTACGCTAACAGGAAGTTTTCCCTGAGGAAGTCTAAAAGGCTCCGGTGATACGGCCCAAAGAGCCAGCGTCTGTAGTCGGGCGGCCGGACTGGGTTGAGTCCCACCACTATTTAGTACTTGCTGTCGGGAACGTTGGAGACCACGGCAAGTCCACAGAAGATGGTTAATGTCTGCGGTCGATGCCGAAGTGGAGCAAAATGGACATGTCCAGCCAAACGGAGCCCGTCGATCCGGGGTCCAGGTGGGGGTGACAGTGGTGTAAGAGCAGCCCCGACGCGAATCCTTCGTAGCGCCACCTCCTCACGGCGGGTGAGCCCACCAGGGAGGTTTGATCCACATGGTGGAATAAATGCGAGTGTGGAGCGCCGAAGGTCTTCTTTGTCGGTGACCAACTTTTAAATTGCGTCGACTGGAAATAAGGGCAGTGGATGCGTCGTGGGAGGTATACGAGTCGCCGCATCCACCTGCTGCTGTCCAGGGGTCGACATTCTCTGGGCCCAAGTAATTTTCACTCTGAAGCTAAGGTTCACAGCTTTGCTTGGATGGTTCTGGGATATCGGCACTTGATGAAGTACCATCCGGAGGTCTCGGGCGGCTTGCATTGAATCAGTAAAAATGTTGACAGGTTGTGATTGGTCATGGCCTCAGCAGCTCTATAGTCGTCAAGGCGTCGGAAATCGCTTTGAGCTCAGCAAGTGTTGACGGGGGCCTCTGAGGGGCGTAGATAATGGCAGGTTTGACAAAACTGCATGGCTGGGGTTTACGACGGCTGTGGTAATAAGCTTCCTATATACTGCGTCGACGTAAAACGTATCTTGGCCAGCACTGGATGAGAGTTGCGGCGCAACACGGCTTCACCGACCCAGAGGCTTGCAGTCAGTAATTAATATTCGGGTCCAAGGAGGGGGTTCTGGAGAGGGATCTGGCGGCGTGTTAGTTTGGAGGCTCATATACCACCATAAAGCAGCCACAGATGTGTACACCTGTGCTTTCAGAGATCGTGCCTGTCGCCGCTGGTGAACCAACTCATCTATCCTGTTAAGGCCAGTTTCTTCCTGTAGCATAGAGATGGGCGTTAAGCAAGGAAGGCAGGTAATAGTCCTCATCGCTTCTCTATTGATGGCCTCTAGACGATCCCACTCCTCCCTTGTCATGTACTGAAACTGCGCCTGGTACGTGATACGTGGCTGCAGGATTGAACGTAAGTGAAGCCGAGCCATCTTTGTGCGAGATCCTCCCGATTTCATGAAAATTTGGCGAACTAGATGTAGCAGTTGAAGGGCGTGCCGGCGAGCTTCCCGGAGCCATGGCGTAGCTGAGCCGAAGACCGCAACGTCCAGGCCAAGGATGCGTTGACAAGTTGCTTCCGTTACTGGCTCGCCATCAAGATTTAGTAAAGCGGGGCTGTTTTCCAGTTTTCATCGAGCCCTTCGATTTCCGACGACAAGTAACACGGTCTTATCTCGGGACAGAATGAACCCCACGCCTTTGTACCACGTGTGAACCGTATTTAAAGCACTCTGAAGTGCTTGTTCTTGATCCGCAATGCCTGGAAGTGTCGACCAGAGCATGATGTAATCCGCATAGATGAGGCATTTTAGATATTTCAGTGTCCCTACTGTCCAAGCGAGCGGGAGAAGTGCAAGGTTGAACCGTATGGGTGCCAGGAGCGAGCCTTGCGGTACCCCGCGGCATGTTGAAAAGGAGCCCACCGCCTGTCCTGAAACTCTAATCGAAAATGTGCGGTGTGTTAATAACGACTTTATAAAGGACACCACAGGCGTCGGGCACCCAAGCCAGCGTAGTATCTGTAGGATTGCTTGATGGCTCACATTGTCGTACGCTTTCTTCACATTAAGGGCAAGAATGGAACGAATACGACAAGTGCGTCCTCCTATGAGTACGGAAGTAGAGAATGCTCTGCGTCGATGTGGTGCCGAAAGCCGATCTGAGAGGGATGGTACTGACCCATGCCCTTAAGCCACCATGTGAGCCTTGTCGCTAGCATACGCTCAGACAGCTTGCATAGGGTACATGTCAGAGCAATCGGCCGTAGATTGCTGAGCGTATCCGGTGGTTTTCCTGCTTTCGGGACGCCTATGATTTCTGCGTGCTTCCAGAAAGTGGGTACGCATCCAGTGGCCCAAGCTTTGTTTATAGTTGTCAATATGACCTGAAGGGACTTCTCTGCAGTTCTTATACACTTCGCACTGTATGCCATCGGAGCCCGGTGCCTTATGTGTTTCTGCTGAGTCGATAGCTGCAGGAGGTTCCGCCATGCTTGAAGGGGGAAACAAGACCAGCTAGCCTTTTTCCGTAATGAGGGGTCGGCCTGCCTCGAGGGAAGGGGTGAAGGTCCACCAAAGGCCGGAGGAGGCATGTCACAATTGGGGAAAAAAGCCTTCATTGCCTCCTCCCCAACTTAATTCTTGCAAGGAGAGACCCTATGCAAGGTAGGCATTGTCCAAGGGATTCCGCGGCTTGCGGCCTCGTTACATTGCCTGAAACGCGCGCCATGTCGAGGTTGTGTTTGTTGAGGGATCCAGCAAGTCCCTGGAAAGGCGTCGTTCATGTCGCCACGCTTGGGCCGTCAGGTGATTAACATGGATCTTGGCACTCTCAGATCACGGCTGGCGGGCCGCATTCAGTTCCGCGCAACGGCGGGCGGCCCACAATAGGAACAGTTGAAGGTCAGGCGTGGTCAGGCTTCATCTACCCAAGAGGTGTGCGTTGATGTGTGCAGTGAGCTTTGTAGGATAGAAATTCGGGTCATCAGTCTCTTGTTAGAGTGGGGAGAGTTGGGATCTGAACTCATCCCAATCGATGGCCTGGCAGCCTCGACGAAGTCGCGGCACTGGTCCTGCAGCAAAACCAATATAAATGGGACGGTAATCACTCGCCCAGCAGTCGAGCTCCAAGTGCCACGAGGGCGCACCATGCCCAAGCCACCAAGTGAGGTCCGGAGAGTAAGACGGTGTGAGAGGGTGTGTTTGCCGACGAGTGGGGCTCAGAACAACACTTGGGAGTTGAAAGTTCGCCCTCCTAAATGTGTCTTCAACCAGCTGAACTCTAGAACTGTTCCTCGGGTAACCCCAGGATCCATGCGTAGCATTAAAGTCTACACACATCAGAATCGAGACTCCTGGGAAGTTGTGGCGGAGATTCGAAAGCCAGCCT
This sequence comes from Haemaphysalis longicornis, assembly GCA_013339765.2. Lineage (NCBI taxonomy): Eukaryota > Metazoa > Arthropoda > Arachnida > Ixodida > Ixodidae > Haemaphysalis > Haemaphysalis longicornis. Next base: position 131,202,095 of record CM023450.1, on the reverse strand, counting down.
AACCGAATTCGACTTGCATGACCACTGCTCGGTCGAGCATAATAAGATACAAGAATCACCTCTGAGTGGGATAGGCAAACTCGCACAGCTACCACCTCTTGCCAAGCGGTGCACCACGCGAGAAGAGGGACCTGGGCTTGTGGCAAGTGGGAAAGTGCGTATACAATTGCTTTGCCAGGGGGAATGTCCGGACGCAAACCCCGGCGGTCCCGAATGCTTGGCGACGTATGTACACTGAACTCCGATATTTAAGGAACACAGTTTGGTTCTTGTAGCAGGAGGGCCCATGCAGAGAATTGGCCAATGCGTATGCGGTATTTCAGTTCACCGAGCTTACCCATTAAGCCCCTACAGTTCTACTGGAGACACAAGACAGTTGTATAAACCCTGCGGTGCTAGTCATCGCGAGAGATGAGCCGCGAGCACCAAAACCAAATGCTGTAAGCTCCTTGGACACGAACATCAGGAGCTACTGTGGTGTCATCGGCGTCTCCCTTGTGTGCACCGGGAAAGACGGTGGTGGGGCAGGTGGAGTCGGTGAGCGCTGCTGGTTGTGCCGCTGAGACAGTATGGCACGGCTTCTCCGGATGCGCTGAATTTCGGCCTCCAATGTTGCCAGGCGTTGATCTAACGCGTCCAGTAAAGTTTCAGTCCATTCGGTCAGGGTCGCGTCTATACGGGTGCGTGAAGGGCGACTCTTACTACTACGAGTGATTTCACTGTAAGTCGGTTTGAACTGTGGGTCAGGTTCGGCAATTTCATACGATTGTTCTTCTGTAAGGTCAGTCGACAGCGCTGCTTAACGATTTGATACTTCAATTGTGGTGACATTCTGTTGGTGACGTGAAGTAGCGAGTTGTAGGGTCTGGCGTTGTCGCATCTGCTCGGTAGCCTTCCGCTGGGTGGGGCACAGTGGAGAGGTAATCTGATGATCGTTTGTCTTGCAAAGTCCGCAAGTGAACTGCGATGTCGTTGTCTCCGCCACTTCTGCAGCAGTATATGGGTATGAAGCCTTCATATGTCCGGGGCGGAGGCATTTGTAATAGTACACAGCAGATATCCGGTACTGGAGAACTTGAAGGACGCATCCATAGTAGTACATGCGAGGAGGTGGATCGGAGGGTCCACTTAGTGTTACAAGACAAGAGCGCCCTTTTCCAAGGTAACGGACAGCAACCACGCGGTGCGTAGGGCACTTCAGGTCTTGTAAAAGGCTGGCCGGGTCTTCTCCAGACAACGTACCGTCGAAGATCTGTGCCTGAAGAGAGGTAAGCCTGCACCGGTGCAGACAGATCTTTAGATACCCCAATTGTTGGCAGAGATTGTAGAAGGCTGACATCTTCCATACTATGCACCCTGACGGAAATGGTGTTCGTGGGGCGGCGTAAGGCAAAGCCCTTGAATTCACTTACATGAAGGTAGGCGTCCAAGGTACGCTGAATGATGCGATTAGGATGCCTGGACATGTTGATTATCATCTTTTATGATGAGTGGGACGACATGGACTCCAGCGAACGAGGATTGGTACGAAATCGTCCCCCCCCCCCCCCCCGGGTGAGACGGCGATGTTTTTTCCATCTTGGGCTGAAGGGTCTGGTAGCCTTTTGGAAGCGGTTGACGTCCCAGGCTCTGATGGTGACCGTGGTGTCTGCACTGTTACGTCCATCGGGCAATGATCAGGAGGCGGCACAATCATCCGCTGGGGCGCCGAGGGTTAGCCGCTGTTCGGAGGACTGCGCCATAGTGTCCATCTGATCACTTCCAAGTAGTGGAGAGGTGGCTTGTACAGGCACTGCAGTTGACATACCAATAATTGGCAGCGACGTAGCTGCTGTTGATGCTGCGCCGGCTTCCATTTTCGCCGACGTTGGGCACGGAGGCAGTCGCGGCGGCCGAAGCCTAACCGCCGTGCACTTGGCAAGATTCTCACCGGAGAGGCCGGGGGTTGGGGGTGGGGCGCCGCAATGCCCTCCGAACGTGAAGCTTAGGTGCCAGATGGTGCACGTGTAAATCTCGAAGCGATGACAGTTCGTTAAAAACCCGTGAAGATTGAGAAAATCACCAGAGTGGGTATAGGGCTCGGCTATTCCGATTCGTCTTGTTCGTCTGACCTAGCCAGGATTAGGCCATGCAGCGCCCGGGGTGGGCTGTATACTTGCGGTCAGGCTTCTCAGGTGGGTAGCCCAGTCCAGTGTAAAAACGAGCCCGTGCCAGGCCAGGAAGAAACATTTCTCGGGCACTTAGGTCTGCTTACGTGCGCTGAAGGCGAAGCCATGGTGTATACTATACGGACGTCCACCCGTTGACACAGCAGCCACGCTATTTTACTGTGCTTAATACATTTTACTCCACACAAATTCGCATCAACCCATCTTATATTCTCCTTAATACGCCTTAATCCCACATTACACCGCTTACTGACAATTACTATTAATCGCGAACTAATTATTAATTAACTTTGGTGACCATTAATCATCTGGTATACACGGCTGGCATGCTTTGGTTCACTTCTGTCCTTCATCGGCCTTTTGTTCCATTCATACGTACGCCGGGGTCATCCAAGGTCATCTTTCAATGAGACATATAAGGCCTCGCTTTGATAAAATTGGTGCACGCCGGTGAATTCAACCCTCTGTGACAATTAAAATAAGAAAAACAGCAGCTTCGCGAACCACGCTTCACGTTATGGCTGTTCTGCACGCGTTTCTTTAAAGTGCAGAGCCATTTGGGGTGGCGCCTTGTCGTCGGAACTCGCTCGCTGGACCCAAGTAAAGCCGGCGTTCTGTCGTAGCCGCTGTCGTCGCGGCGTAACCCTATAGGCTCCGAGAGCCAAGCGGTTTAACAGTCATAGGCGTTCGAAACTCGTGAACCGCTGGCGTTTGTCATACGTCTTCCCGTTGTTTAGCGCAAAGAAAATTGCATGTACATTTGAGGCAAAACATACGTAATTAACCGGCGCGCCCGCGTTCATTTAGTTAGTAACGCTCGTCGGGTGGGTTTTTAAGATAGTAAACGAAAAAAAGTTGCAGTGCAACGCCGGAACGTGCGGGACGAAAAGCAAGCACAAAAATAACAAAACTCCCGCTGGCGCAGTTTCAGGCAGGGGGCGTGCGAGCACTGTGAAGGCGGGAAATTTGATTTGCGTTGGGTTAACAGTGAGCGGATAACGGCGCTACAACCCGCTAGCGGCGAATCACTGCTCTGCACTTCCGACAGCTTTCACATTGAGTGGAACGGCTTTAATTTTTCTTAATGCTGCTTGTTGAGATTTGGCCACCTTCCTTGGAGTCAGCGGCTCAGGGCGGTGGACCGAACAGTTCAAAGTAGAGCAACGCCAATGAAATTCCAAGAAGAAATATTTCATAAATAAAACCAAGCTTTATTTCTGCTCGCAGGCTTTCTCCACTTTACACGCACAGCTATCAACAACAATAAAACACTGGAAACAAACAATAAACACTTCTCCCACATTATCGTTGGGGAATGAGCCCTGGGACGACGTGTTTTCTACAAACTAAAAAGCGACACAACATGACCAACAGACGCAACAAAAGTGTATTGATATTTGCTATAGTGGTGCAAGGCTGGATTTTAATTTGTTGTCGTCACTACGGGTACGCCGAATGTATGGCCAGAATCCGTTTGAAGGAAGGAAGCAACATGAAGTCAGGCAGAGGCATGCCTAAACTGAACGTTTCTGGGCGTTTCCATGAGTCTATGTGCATTTGGTCCATCATGTTTGTATTGGTCTTGACTAGTCACTGGCTTGACTGTTTCACTGGTAGTGCATAACCATTCACTGTGACGTTCCCGAACAGTATTTGTTTTATCTTAGGCGTGTTTGTAGCGTTAGTTGATAACTTTTTGTCACCCCTACTCGAACTCGCTCTATTTAGGGGGGCCTTGAGTTTGTTTTTATGGGAGGATAGATATTTCATGCCTTCCATAAAGGAAAAGTTCAGGAATCTTTTCGCACTCAAGTGCGACGAAGTTTAGAGTTGAATTACGTCCGCGCAACGCCATCGAAATGCCCTCGGGAGCGTGGTAGAGCGTGAGCAGACGTATCCTAAACTACGAGATTTTCCAAATTACGATTTGCCGCTAGTCGAAAATGGCGCGCCAGTGAGGATGACGCAGCAAAGCAAGCACTCCTGTTGGCTGCGGGACCATGCTTTGTAATGTGTATAACAATAGTTTCTAACCGCGTTGCCCGCAACGCAGTTGTACAAGAGTCAAAATACACGCGGACGCACTAATGCTGCGCCCAAACCTCCGGCTTCGGTAGAGGTTAACTGACAATCCTGCGTTTTTTTCAGCACTGCGCCTTTTCAGCGAAACCGCTACGCCCCGTACGGTCACAATCCTGCGGTCCCCTGCCCACTCCGATCTTCCGGGCAACGACACAGCCCATGCATCGGCCCGCGCTCTCGCCAACAGGGCCTGAGAGGAGAAACACAGTCCAACGCCGATTGAGACCTACCAGGAAATAACGCAATATTATAGACTAGCCAGGAGGACCTTTCCCCCCCGCCCAACCCAGTTTGTCTAAAATGCCGGAAAACACATTACGACGAATTCAAACAAACACGTTCTCAAATAGCAGTACGACTAAATCATGTATTCCCTACACAATACTCCCCGGAGCGTGCATTTTCCGGCAATTCAGGCACACTCTATCACATCGTCTGGGAGTGCGACAGAAACCCCGACCTTCCCCCCATTCCCAACCCTTCCCGTAAGCAGAGGGGGAGCATGTTTCAAGAAAAAGAGCGCATCTGTCTCGTCGTTCTTCGTTTTTTTTTTTTTTCTGTTGTGGGTTTTAGCGCTCTTGAAGCAATATGCAGCCAACTAGCCCAACAGCATATTTTACAGGATAGCATGTTGTCCAGCTCGAGCCTCGACGACGAGATTATCTTGGTTGACCGAGCGGTCGATGCCAGGATTGCCCATGGACTTCCGGACTAGAAAGCCACCCGAGAATTTATTTTCGCTCATTAAAGTTCCTTCCTTCTTCGGCCTCAAAAAAGCGCTCCGCAGCTTGCTTAAGGCAAACCTCAGGCCACAGGCGCTTTCCAACCGCTGTTCTGTGAAAGAAGCAATCAAGCAAGAGAACACGACGACATTTTTCGCACTGCAGGGCGGACCGGCCCTTTTCATTATTCCGGCTGTGCCCGAGCGTATTACGCACATTTTATCTGTAATATCTATGTATAATTTCCAGTTCGTAAAAAAATGGACATAAGGAGTGCTGCCTATGCTTCCAAAGTGGTTGAAGACGGGATAACAATAATAATGTTGTTGTTTACTGGTAGTTTGAGTATCTGTATAGTGGCGAAAAGTGCATTCCTTTTCAGTGAAGACAGGGTTCGCGACACGGGAATGGGGGACCTTTTGGGTATGCGTGTATAAAATGCGCGAAACTATTCGTGGGAGTAAACCACTTTTCCCGTGGAACAATCATTGATATTATACTCTAGCAGTAACCCTAACCATCAGGTGTTTAAAAAATGAAAAGCACACCCAAAACCTAAATGCCCTACTTACGAAGAACTTTCTATCTGGGCGCTTATCCGCGTTACCAGCTCGTCCCGTGCAATTCCGTGTTTCGAGCAGAGCGGGCGGAAGGAAAAAAAAAAAAATGCCAGGTGCGTCCGTTCCCACCCTTTTGTGAGCACGTTTCCTGTCACGTGATCTCCTCCTGTTTCTTTTGTAAATGGACCAGCTGCAAATAGAAAAATTATCGAGCGTGGCTGTCTGGGTGGATGGCCGGAGACGAGGCTCTCTTGGCCCAAATGGTCGGATAACTGTTCTGCTCTATCTTAGCAATGCAGTAAAGCTTGGTTTGAAAAAAAAAAAAGAACTCAGTTACGGGAACTTGTTTGAAACCCCCCCGGCCTGAGGTGTCCGCCTCTAATGGATTTACTTCACCAGGCTTCCAACTAAACATATTTTTTCTTTAGTCTCTTGAAGTTTATACTTAAACGGACCCCGCAACGCTTTTTTTAAACTTTTTTTGAAATCTTAAATGCTTGCAGAACGTAACGCAGAACATAACGTAACGCAGAACGTAACGCAGAACACCCAACACACCCAGTACTTAGATTAAGGGGTGGCAAAGTACCTCAGCCGAAAATTAGTGCTCTATGCTCCATCAGATAACTTGGAAACTCGCTCACAAGATTTTCCCCTCTTTCCCGGTCTTGACATTCTTCGACGGCCCGAATTACGTCACTAAGGCCATGTAGCGGCTGTTGGCCGGTTTCTCATCAGTTGCAGCAATGAACGCTTTTCGATAGCAACTTTTAAAAATAAAGCTTCAAAAGCACAGCAGAAATGGAAGGCGCATCTGGTGTGACGAGCAAATCACGCAGTGCCGCTCCGTGCTGGCGATAACTAAAACTTTCGCAGTGGTTCAAGACGCTAAGGAAAGAGTGAAAGCGCTGATAGAAAGTGTTTCAGGGTCCCTTTAATCCATGGCCTGCAAGCTGTGCAAGGCTAAGCGGGTATGTACGGTTAGCACCCAGATTGTTCTTTTATAACGAAATTTAAAATAAAATCGTGCGGTTCGTTTTTTTTTTTGTCGTGGTACAATAGGCAAAGAAAAGCAACATCTTGTATTTCTAACTCGCTAAACAATGACACGTCTAGTTGCGGTCTGGATGAATTATCTGAAGGGCACAATAAGTGCCAAGTTAAAGTACTGAAAACGTACATCGAGATCTACAGACTATAATGCGCGCACTTCAACGAAGGAATATTGGTTAAAGGTAGGAGATGCCAAGCGTTTTTTTCCGTTTTCCTCAAATGCGAAAAGAGAAGCTGTGAAAACATTGACCATGTTGGGCTGCGAAACATGCTGATGAATCCTGAATTGTGTCCATTTCTTCTAAAATATTTAGGGTGTTTAGTTTAGTTTCTTTTTCCCCAAGCTATTTCTTATTTTATTCTCAATATTTCGTTTCGCTTTGTGTCGCACAGGTTTCGTGCTCGGCACTGAAGCTCACATTATTTGTTGTGTCAAGATAAAAGAGCTAGTTTGCATTCGTTTGCATGCTTTCTATACCTGCCTTAATGGCTCAAGCGTAGCGTTGCGGAACGCAACATGCTCCCGTGTGTGCAAGATTCTGGAACACTCAACGACATCCCACATGGCCTAAATTATCGCCAGCCATTCATTAAGAGACACACTTCAGAGCTTAGGGGACACATCGGTAACGTGAAACATCAGTTTCAGCCTGTTTGTGCGTGTGGGTTCAGCATCATTGTTCATCCGTCTTTAACCCTCATCCCGCGATTTAGTGGTGCAGCAGACACTCATGACCTGCATCTGAACGAGACGAAGCCAAGCAAAGGCTTGGTAGTTGCACTCGGCTATCACCCCAGACATTGAATTTTCCCTGGTGCAATAAAACTGCGTCTATGGCAGCACATTAAGGTACCATGCAGACAAAATAAAAGTTTGCTTTATTCGAAAGATTTCGTGTTTTGTAGTGCCCCCAGCGCTTGTCCGGCAGCAAACGATGCCGTATTCACTGAGAAATTAATCAATTTAAGTTGTAATTTTGATTCTCCCGCCAAATGGTGTGTTTTTGCGACGTCTGCAATGACATCACAAGAACCGCTCTGCAGCCTATTGCGGAGCTTCGTTTACCGTTAGTCAACCTAGATGGCGCCGCCATACCGTGAAGGGCCGTTTTCTGCCTTTGCTTTGTTTTTGACTATATTTGTACCTAAAGCTTGTTTTTGTTAGGGCAGAAAATATTCGTTTCGTGAAACATGGTGTTCACCTCGACAGATATGGTCACGTAAGACACTGTCGCTTACGCCAATCGGCCAATGTCGTCTGAGAGAACCCCAAAGCCCCGCAGTGCTGTGCAGCTACAACGAGCATAGCGCGCAGTACCAACAGCATTACACATCAGTACTCCTACGTTTACGTCTATTTTCGTAACTTACAGTGTTTACCACACCATTCTTACTGCTATAAAAAGAATGTGACCTAAAGTTTAGCCCAAATAGCTCATTCGGCAAGCCTGTTAGCCCTGTCTAATTTGCGTTTGCTTTTGGCGGCCTCAGCCAATCGCAGAGCTGTCGCATATGACATCATAGGTTCTGTTGCGGGAAGTAAGCTAGTGGGTCGCATGACCATTCCTTTTTTTCCTAATTAAATAGCTTATTTGAGCGAAGATTTGTGTTAAAAGTGTTGTCAGTATGATTCTAGTGAGGCAATCTTTCGAATGAATTAAACTTGCGCTTTGTCTGCATGACCCCTGATTTGCGTGGATAATAATACCTCCACACGAGAAGCACAGTGCGCAGCTAAAAACTGTCTTTCCGCTAAAAGTTAAATGCACTTCATGCGGCCGTTCAGGCATTTCGACCCAAGAACGGGTGCGATCTTGTTTAAAGAAAAATGAGGACGCGACGCGATGCGAAATGACAGCAAAGCTGTGGCGATAAGATGGCCGTAACGTGACAAAGCAACCGCTTGCTCAGGTATATTGTTAAGGCCGACTCATTACGCTGGGCGAGTGTAAACGCTTGCTACTTCAAGGGCTTCTGCGCGTCGGCTGGGGCAGCGAGCGCTCAAAGCTCCGTGACGTAACACCTCGGTACGCGGCGGCTGGGAGGAAGGAGCGCTGCCGGTCGCGTGTGGGCGCTTCGCAGGAACGCTCCTCCTCCACAGGCGCTATTTCGGACGCATAGGGAGGGAAGAATGGCCGCTACTGCTGCACGTGATTTCTCCAGGTGCTCCGGCCACCTCCATCAGTTAAATTTTACTCGGAATGACACATTCGCAGCGCACCTCGCAACAGTTTCGCTATAAAACACGTGACTCAGGATAAATAACTGAGCTGTTCGCCATGCCCTCATTCAACAACAACAGGAACAGGCACCATATTAAAAATATTAAAACACTAAACACGACCGAAGTCGGTACAATCTATGTAAGCAACACAGCAATGTAAACCTAAATGCATCTTCCTTACGCTGACAAAACAGACTGTTAATCTTGTGCACCGACAGCGGGAGTGGCATATACACCGAGTGTTGGGTTTGGTCATTAAGGTGTCAGTATCGTGCTCTTACTGCGTGTGCACTGAGACAGCATCGTGCGTAACGCCAACACCTTAAACGTGCCGAACACCACGAGCCTCGCCACCGAACTACCCTTTAGGCAAGCCAATTCGGCTCGCATATGCGCGCGAATGAGGCGATTTATCATTAACTGTCTTTACACATCTTGAAAATTACAGAGTCTTTCAGTATTGTACTCCGTACGTGCGTCGTAAAGTGGTTGGTGGTCCACGTGGTCGCCACAGTACGAAACGCCTGTGATATAGTACGTGATATTTCTGGTTGGTTGTACGAGAAATGATCAATGTCTCGTCGAGACACAAAACGCTCCACGCTGCGAGCATGAAATCCTGTCCCACAGAGAACGTCATCGATGTTCTGTCCACTCGATTATGCACGAAGGTGTCCTCGGGCACGCCTTGTACACAGCACGCACGGGCGCGCGCACACACACAGACACGTAGCCAGTAACGCACTTTCAAAAGCACCGTCTTTGTGGGCGGAGCGTGCGCAGGTCCCTTTGATTTCCGGGTGGTCTCGCACGTACACGAAGGACGGGGACGACGGCGGCGTGATCACAGGATCCTTGCGAGGTGTAGTTCACGGGGCCGGCGTCAGGAGAGCCAGTAGTAGACGAGGAACACCACCAGCGCCACGCCGGCTACCACCAGAAGGAAGTCGACCACGATGGACCGTTGTGGCCGCCGTCGGAACCGCGTAATAAGGGTGCCCTGCGAGAACAAGGGGAAAAAAATTAAGCACGGTCTGTTGCAGATCCGTTATGATAGTTACGTAAGCGCGGACTAACGCTCGCCCGACCACGCACTCCCCGCAGCTTGATCCTTTTGCACGCGGCGCGCTTCCGCTGCGAGGCTCGCGCGCCGGCGCTCGGTCGCTGACGTCACGCTTTCTCACTGCGCAAGCGCGGTGCTCCGCTATGGTGGATTTGCGTGGTTCCCCGGTTTTACCCCATCACCATGACGAGAAACAGAACCGGCCGGTTGAGTCCCTTATGCTTACGCAAAATAAAAACATGCATCGTCGTAGCCGCTGTGGTCCGCGAACTTTTAGAAGCGTTCTATAATAAGAAAAAAGCCGCATAGTGCATTAGCGATACGCCTATTCTCCTTCGGGGTAATGAACTTACCTGTTTACAAACTTTGCTTTTAATGCACCCCTTTCCACCCTTTCCGATTTATTTTCTTCTACCGACCCCGTAGATAACACAGGGGTTACGAACAAGATCGACCCCTTTACCCAGCTCATGTCGCGAGAACGGGGAAGCGCGAGCAGGCCACCTCAAAGGCATCCTCTACTGAGTACGCCTTGCAACGGGCGGGTGCTCTAACATCGTGCCTGCTGTGTGCAATAAAATGAATGAATGAATGAATGAATGAATGAATGAATGAATGAATGAATGAATGAATGAATGAATGAATCAATCCGCAACAGGTGCTGGTTCTTTTATTGTGTTCTCATCTTGAATTTTTCTCTGCCGGTATTACCCTCACAATTTAGTTACACTCCGAGCTGTATAGATTAGTTGTTGCGAGAGAGGGAGAGAGAACGCCTTTAATGAGAGCTGAAGAGGTCAGCCGAACTAACGGTAGGGCTTGCTACTCCAGATGGGGTGAATACAGTGAGGTGACAGTGAAAAATAGAGAGAAAAAGAAAAGAAAAGAAAGAAAGGGGAGTAAGAGGGGAAATGCACACATATACAAAATGTACATGCTCAGAGGGTTCACAGAACCTCTTCTAGCCCTGTTTCCGCAAGAAAAGTAAACAGTGTTTTTGTACCCAGCACTGCCTCCTCACGATTTCGCCAGGGTCGAAGGAAGTGGGAGGGTTCTAGAGGACATCCGCGTCGTAGTCGCACAAGTGCTTTCGATACTGTTGCCCGCTGACTGGCATATCGCGAGCAGTGGCTTAAAATGTGCCTGATGTTGTCTGTAGCAGAGCGCACTGTACACAATGGCGACTATACCCAGCCCAGCTTAAACAAGAAGCTTCGGGTGTATGCAACATTACGTCGCAGCTGGTGTAACACGCCTTCAGTGCGCTTTGGCAGACCCCGTGGATAGGGGAAATCGCACTGAGGGTCTATAGCATGAAAAGAGTTTTCGTTAAACCTCTAGTGCGTCAGGGAGGTGGGTACTCTACCCACACACATTTTAATTGATGGTATTCGTATCAAGCCAAACGCGTGGCACGTATTCTCGTTTGGCTTCCTCAAACAACGCGATCTAGATTCAAATTGACTCGGCTGATTCTTAGTTTCGGCTTCACCTTCGTATCAAAGCAACGACATGTGCCATCTTGCCATTTATTTTAATGCACCTGCATTTCTATACACCTCTGTCCCTTTCAATTTTATAGCGGTAACAAGAGGCGCAACCTGCCGAGATGGTATGAATCTGGTGATAAGGTGTTTTTTGGGAGTCTGCATCGCGATTCTCCACTTTGAAAGTGCGATTGGCAGTTGTAGCAGTGGATTGGATGAAAGCGAGCCCACTTATAAAATAACTTTTGTACTTGAACGCAGCAGAATTATGTTTAGGATATGTGCTATTCAAACGCGATTTATATCCGACCGACCCTACCATGCTCCTCCCATGAAAATCTTTAAATACGAGAGTTTGGATCAGGCTACGTGAAGTCCCTGTGCTATTCTCTGAACCAGCTAGTCAGCAGAGAAGAGTTAATGTCGAAGCGCTCATAGCGAATTTTAGCGGAAAATGAAGTGTAATTTTATTCATGTTAACGCAAGTTACGGTCGTTTGCTTGGACCACCATCTTCCTTTCTAAGTCCATGTATTTGCAATGAAAAGTGTACAAAGACATTCACAGCTTCACTATGTATAAACTATTACAAGGAAGATACGAAACGTGGAAGCGCTACAACGCGGACAAAACCGCGGTATAATTTGTTTTAAAGTTCGGGCACTGTAGAACATGGGAAGGGCCGAAGTTATCGACAGGGAGAAGTGGTCTCGTGTGTATAAATGAGAATTGTCTTGAGTTAGAATGAAACTCTAGCTTCCCGCAGTTTGCAGTTGTCCAACGCAATGGCCCTAAGTTGCACCCATATATGTTCGGCTGCTCCCAGCCGCGGCCCGGAACAGCAGATAAGGCCGTCCGCTCTCCAGCGTGCTTTGGATAACGCACTTGGTAGTTCGGAACATTTCCTATCACCGCAGTAGACGGCCACGACGACGATGAGAAGATACCGAACCCAAAAATATGATGGAAGCTCACGCTAACGCGTAACGCTTGAAGGTAACCAAGGTGTACGCAACCTTCACGACCATCACGACGGTTTAAGTCTCCAATCGCAGCCGATTTGCCTCTCCTCGCTGCCGCAACGACCATCATTGTTGCTATAAGCGTGAGAAGCTTCCCTCATTTTTTTTTCGAAGTAATGATCATTGGACTTCACCTTATAGGGGCGTATGCTATGACGTGTCTTTCTCGTTCCGAGCAATTAAGTGTTGCCACCATTACGGCGAACACTGGAGTTTTTTTTTTTTTTTTTTTGCCGATATTGGCCAATTTTTTAAGTTTGTATGTTTGGCTTGCGAAGTATTAGTAGTAGTAGTAAGCTTTGCTCACAACAAAGGTAGAAGGGGAGGGGGTGGAGTCAAGGGTGGAATCCTATTTCCAGGACTCCAGTGGCCAAAACCCCTAGCTTGGCTCTTTCCAGCAGCTATCGCTGACTGGAGAGGTCCGAGCTGGACAGTGCCGCTTCCCAGGACCCTATTGATGTGTTGCAGCTTGCGAAGATGCGCCGATGACTCCAGACGGTTGTCGCGAGGCTCGCATACACGAGCGCTAGGCATTTTCTTGGTTTTGTTAACTGCCAAGCGGTCGTCGCGAGGCCCGCGCTCACGTGCGCACGCCTGGCATTTTCTTGGTTTTGTTAACTGCCAAGCGGTCGTCGCGAGGCCCGCGCTCACGTGCGCACGCCTGGCAATTTCTTTTAACTGCGGACACGAAAATTTACGATTTTCTAAAGAGCTTCGCTCTTAATTTCCACAAGCCACTTACATGTTCCCCAAAATAATAAGTTTCACGCGTCATCACGCCGTTCACAAGCAGGTTGTCTTCAACCATTTTAAATGAACATGTCATTCACTCAGTCAAGCTCGTGAGAAAGGGTCTCAAAAGAGCGGAACCATCTGCAGGGGGCCGCAGTTTTGTGTTACAGGGGTATTGCGACTGAAAAACGCACTGAATAAACCTGCACCGATCGCTTGGATTACTAATATTCTAGGCAAAATAATTCACCAATAATGTTTGCTATTTAATTCAATTTGCAGCGCAGTTTCACCGTTCAGAGTATTTGTAATTTCCGAATATTCTTCTTTAAGAAAGACACATGTGCGCTTCATGACAGGTCCCTGTCGATGATCACGCCAAGAAATTTGTGATTTCTGGAGTAAGGTATCGACTTTCCATTGATGGTTATGGGATATGGGGACATGGTTTTCGGGTAAACGCAACGACCCGCGCACTTTTCACTAGAAATAATGAGTCCTTGCGTTCGGAGGTATGCCCTCGTCACATTGGCCGCTTTTTGAAGCCGTGCTCGCAGCTGAGGTCGATTAACAGCCGAAGCCCAGAGGCAGATGTCATCGGCGTAAATAGATATTAAAGACTACTCCTTCCTCATAGGGATGGCCAGTAGTGCCCACTGCGACGCCTGCGAGGTTGAAGAGACAATCGACCATGCGCTTTGTTGTTGTCCCGAGTATTCATCGGAAAGACGCGTTTTGGCAGCCGAGCTCAGAAGATTGGACAATCAACAGTTCAAGCTAGAGACCATTCTAGGACAAACACCCCTACAATCGAAAAAAGCCCTTCTGCGTTTTATGAAGGACACAGGTTTAGCTGAGAGACTCTAGTGCCCACGAAGGGTCTAAAGTGTGTGCGCGACCCCGCTCCTATCCCACCTTTTTCGCCTGCCATCTCTTTTATCCCCGGAACACCCCTTCCCCAGTGCCGAGTAGCAATCCGGGCTCTAAGCCTGGATAACCTCTCGGCCTTTCCTTTCGCTTTTCTACTCCTCCTCCTCCTCCGAATATTCGAAATTTGCCAATAATAGAGCAATAGCAGTAGTCTCTGCCGCACGACATGTAAACTTTCAAGCTTCACCTCATAGCTTGCTTTTTTAAGCTGGCTTTTCGCACAACGCGTAAGTAGTGCAAGAAAGCCAAACGCGTGTAAGCCTAGCCCCAAACAGGCGTGTATGTTCACTTAAGGGGGAGGCTACTTGCATAGGAGTTAAAACTCCAAGCTTCCTCTGAATATATGTAGTAGCATGAGCGAAGTATTGAAAGTTGTTACTGCTGGCTCGCAGTAGGTCATATCACCCACTAGATTGCGTTTAGAGGGCCTCTTTCAATGACTGGAGGGATTGCAGATAGTCATATATGCATTCCGCAGCACTCTGAGGACCCCGCATCTCTTCGTTGCAATGCATGCCAATTTTTTCTTCCAATGCTTTGTCGCTTTGCTAACTTGTTTTTATCGTTTATTCTTAAAACTTTTTGCATCCATTTTCACCTTTTAATTAACTTAGCTCTCAAATGTATTGAGTCATCGCTGGCTATGTTGTAGCTTTTTTAGCTATTTTTTAGAAGCCGCGTGTACCACAATGCAAGAACATTCGTACTCAAAAATATCTTATTCGGTTCGCGGTTCCAAGTTTGATATGCGCACACCTATAGGCCTAAGGTGTGTGTTGGCTGTTCGGAAACTCCCGGTTACGTTCCAGCGCGTCAAAAACTTGCGAGAATCCAGTTTCGTTATTTACTCAGCAATATACTCCCGTAGCAAGAATATATAGCACCTATATCAGCAGCTACTTCCTCCCGTTGTCTAGGCCAAGGTATCATCTATACAGCAAGGCTCCAAGCTAAACATTCTAAGCAAGGGGAGAGAAAGACAGAGGGTGAGAGAGCGAGAGGGAGAGAAAGAGGGGGGGGGGGGGGGCTCAAACACAAACTGGTGACAGAGCTTACTACGCCACATGGGGGATTACTACAGGGATGAGTGGTGAATGTTGGATATTACGGGCACAGCAGCGATAGGGCAAACAAGAGACGTTGAAAACGAGATAGAAAGAAATGGTACTAACAAAACCCGAACAGAAATTAAATTTGAGAAGGAACTCGTTAACGGAAACTCTCAACCAAAATACAAAGTAAACGTTGCAAACAAAAGGAAGCGCACCAACCCAACAAAAAGAAATAGACAAACACCACGGCGCGAAAGAGTACATATCTTGAGACACTTGCACTGTGTGCGATCTAAAGAAATGTTTACAGTTCAGAGCCTCGTAGTAAGCGGAGCAGAGCTTTAATTCTCAAGGTACTATTGGCCCAGGGCCCAAGAAAATGACAAGAGCTCGAGCCCACCTTCACATCGTACACGAGACAGGGAGCTAGTTGCAGTTTTTCGCGCAGCAGCGAATCCAGGGCAGAAACAGAGCAAGTGATTTATAGTCTCACGCACGGCGCAAGTCGGGCACAGCGGTGAATCGTCCCAACCTATCTCCAGCTAAAACTTCGGGTAAACGCTGCGTTCAGGTGCAGACGATGCAGTGCTCCTTCACATCGCTTGTTGAGTCCGTCTGGAAAGACGAACTCAGAGTGGGGGTCAATAATAGCCTGCAGAGGTGGATACCTTCGTGAGGGCCCTGCCACTCCAACATTTCTGCAGTCCACCCACTTTAAGTGCGTTAATGTCATAAGTGCGTTAAGTGCGTGAGTGCGTTACTGTCCTCTCGGGAGAAAGGAAGCTGGGTCGTGTTGCGCAGCAAGTGGCCTGCTCTGGCGGCTGCGTCGGGCCTAATGTTGCCTTGTATTCCCGAGTTGGCAGGCAGCCACTGAAGAACGATGTGGTGGCTTGCGCGCACCGCCATTGTGTGAATTTCAATAATTTCGCATTTAAGCTGATGCGGGTGTTGGAACGCTTTCGGAGGGTTTCTAAGGTGCTACGCGAGTCGAGGAATATTACCCATTGCCGGGCATAATGTCCCCCGATGCAATTAAGTGCAGCCCTTACAGCTGCCAGCTTGGTAGTGGTCGAGGAAGCTTTGTAGCTTAGTGTTCTCTCTATGGTGCACTGGGCTCACGGGATCCACACGCCGATGCCGGATGAGCCCGGGAGAACCGAGCCATCCGCATAAACGTGTGTGTATAGACTTTGTAAGGGGTGAAGGTGTCCTCCAGCGTAGAGAACATCAGCGGGGGCGCGGGCATGATCGACTTTTTCTGATTCCTGGAATTGTGACGCACATTTTCCACGGCGCCAGTATCTATGGTGCCAATGTCGGCTTGAGAGGTCCTTGAAAATTCGCCGGAAGCAGGTGCCTTACAGGCTGTGTGGGGATGGCTGCCAAATGATGCGCATAACACCAAGTCAAATGGCGCACAGATGTTCTGAGTTCCTCTTGACGTTGCAGCGCTGTGGCGGAAAAGCACCGAGCCTCTCATTGAGTTCCAAGTGTCGAGCAAAAAATTCTAGGCTAGAACATATCTCGCGTAAAAATGAACTCACTGAATACTAAATTACCCTCGACACCTTTACTCGCGACTGTGGCCCAGTTCCAGAGCACACTGAATATGCGTCCTGGACTAAAAACTAAAAAAAGCTCAATCATTTGTACTGTACACAGGAACTTCATTAAAATTCGCTTTTCACTCCGTCAATCAGCACATTACACGAACGAAGGGTTCTGCCACAGACTGCGACTTTTCTGAAGTTGGGATCAGGAATCTCCCCGCACAGTTTTGTGTCAGTAAAGCACTACCCCTGGATTTACAACTCCCGGCTTTCTGCTATTTCCGGGGCCAGTAAATGCATTTGTGGTAATGTGGACACGTTTAGGCTACAGATGTGGCATTCCTATTAGAAACAATTAAGTGATGGCAGCGCATCCAAAAACAGTAGACTGGCGATAATTCAAACTCGAACGGACCCCAGCGTTTTGTGTGACTTATCAGAGGTTTGAATTATCAGAAGTCCCCATAAATAAGACTCGGGGCAGCATACCAACTTCTGCTGTAAAGAAACGTTCACACATATATAATAATACAGCATTCACACACAGTACTGAAGTGTTATTCTCACTTTGACAAACGAATTCGGAATGTATCCCTGCTTTGTCTGTGCGTAAGAGCCCAAAACATTTTTTCCGTGAAAGCAAGGGCAGCCAGTTCATTGCTTTGACCCGTGTATGCAGGTAATCGGCTTTATTTGTAACTGTTAGTAATATAAGGATGCAAATGGGCAGCTAGAAGCGACAAATGCCGCAGACATTTTACGGCAAGAACAAGCAAAAAGTACGAATTAACATAATTTACGCAACGGAGCACTTTAAATTAAGCGGCTTTAATAGCACATTGAAAACACTGCGGGCCAACCAAAATATTGAAGTTTGTTTTATTAACCGAAAGTTTGAATTATTGCGACTCTACTGCAGCTTATTGGTATAATTGAAAGAGCATGCGATCATTATGACGAGACAGTTGTTTGGCAAGGGGAACACACAAACGTAACATTCCACGAGATAGTTTCGTTGTGAAGTAGGCACAACATGAATTAAAAACGTCCAGATAACGTGTATAATAAATTAAACCTCTGGATTATTATTCCACTGAAACCACGAGAACGTATTTAAGTGAGTGAATGCGAAGTATACTAAAGAAACTCAGCTCATTTTACACCGGGAATGCACGAGCGAATACAGAAACGAGTTCCAAACTTGTTCAAGACGCGAGAAAGACGTTTCCCAGATCCTAACAGTTCATGCATCTGCGCGTTCTTCTTTGGAGTATACGCGCATAATCACGCAAGCTTACCTTCCTAGGCTTCACAGGCTTCGTGTATTTCTGCCTCTTTCGGTTCTTGGCGGACATTTTCTTCTCGTACGCGTACAGGTTCAGCAGCGGCTCCTTAGCCTTGGCCTTCTTGGCGGACAACTGCTGTTGCTGCTGGCACACAGACGGACAGGTGTTGCGCCTCTGCATGGCTGGTCCGGCACGATAAGCTCCTCCCACTTATAGTTCTGCCGACAACGCTGTCAAATTCACCGCGATGCGTATTCGGAGCTGCTGGATGGACCGTAACCTACGCTCCTTCCGCACGGAGGGCGCTTTGCATGTGGATACGCACACATTCGCGCTAGGTGTCCGCGCTCCGTTTCCGCCAGAGTACACGTCACTTTGTGGTACGCACGGGTCGATAGCGTCCCCGTGCACGCGAAGGTGCAGCGGGCGCTGTTGTTTGAAGGGTATATTAGGCACGACAAGAGGTCGATACCATTGCCCCGGTGTATAAGCTGCGGCGATGTTTTCTCGTTACTCTCAAGCGCCGACCCAGGTTGCGGCAATCGTTAGGCGAAAACCGCTTGCGTTTCTGTTTGATGGACGTGGTCATTTGTTACTTGGCGCTTTGTTGGGGGTGCACTTCTGTTCCAAGATACATTCGTCAGTAGCATTTGCTGCCGTCGCAAAAGCTAATGAAAAGTTGCAATTTTAGAAGATTTCTGCGAGTACTCGCTCCCTGGAGAGCCCTTGCGTTAGCGTTGTATAAAACACAAATTTCATAGTTGATTCGATTCGGTGGGAAAGACACGTTTTATCTTTCCATCAACCATCCTCAAAAGTGCACGCTTGGCCCCAAGAAGGACAAAACACGTGGCGAAGCGATCTATAGCGAGACCCGTGATGCGCTGGTCCCGCCACTCTGGAGCCACTGTCGATATTATCGCAGTTGTAAAATGGAGTCTTCCAGAATAACTTTCACTTCAGCACCGCTCAATCACTCCTGTCATCTGGCGAAATTTCCCGACGCAAAAAACAGACACAGTTCTTCACGGAGACCCAAATCACGGCGCGTCCACATGAAGTTTCATCAGGAAACGAACGCGTTTCTCCACGTCCGTCCTCTACGCTGCTTTTCTTTCGGTGATCACTCGGCCTCAGCCCCACACCTTTCGTCCGGGCGTTCTTCGCTCGGTAACGGATGATTTAACGAGTGGTCACAACACAAAACACAGATATCCAACGCTGTTTAGATCGGTAGAAGTGTATCCTGTTAGTATCTGTCCACGGCGAGGTGCGGGAAGGGCAGAAGTGCTCCAGACAGCAGGGCGAAGTGAAATCTCCCCGGGCACGTCCTCACCAGGGGCTTCGTAAAGGAGCTGGCAACACCGACGGCTAGCTCAGCGGTTTCCGTCGGTCTGGGGAGAGCGACCCTGTTGCGATTATCGCCGTCCCAGACAGGCAAGGGCGCTGCACAAGGGGGGAAGGGCCATCTGGGCCGCGTGTTCCTTCCGCGATCAACATACAGACCCTTCCTCCGGTCAGGCCAAACCTCGAACTTGCCTCCTTCGGCACTAAAAGAAAACATTGTCCCCGATAATTCTTTTCTCGTTTGTTTTTCTGTTTACCGGCGAGAAGGCGTGTCGAAGGGAGAAGGCCTGATGGACGCGCGGCTACTGGAACCGGCGTGGCCTTTGCGTAAACACGTGGCGCGCCAAGCGCAGCGCTAACCAGCGTCGAAGCCGCTGCGCTGTTTGTTTGCACAGCGGATGCATCGGCCGGCAGGAGATGGCGAGACGGTGCTCTCTCGCTCTGGGCGTACAGACAAAGGAGACGTCGGAAATTTTGGGGTATCCCGACTGCGCCTAAGCCCCTGTAGCCAGTGCTTCGCTTCACAGAACGGCGTGGCCGCTCCCTGTCCTCTTTCATAGTACCTGTATACAAATGGTGTCAGCGATGTTGTAGGTCTTGTTTGGTGCGACGCTTGCACTTTTTGTCACCTTCAAGATTGAGCTTTGCACTCATTTTGTTTAGTTGTCTGAACTTCTATAACTACGTCAAGTTGTCGCTGTAACTGACAATTGCTACCAGGGCCGCTATCTCGCTTGTTTTCGTTTGAATTCGTACTATATAAAATATGGCCACTGATTTATTTTTATCCTGTCTGCCTTGTGTGAAGCCTATCAATCGAAAAATGGTGGACGACAAAGAAACAGCGTTGCTAGACAACCTCGTTCTGTACGACTGTGAAGGCCTGCTAGTCAAGGTCACCGACGGATAAATGCAGCGCAAAGGAAACAAGGCGTTGTACAGAACGACCACTGGTGTCGGTGTGTGGCGCTGCAGGCGGGATAGTTGAAAGATTGCAATTGCATAGTTGCAGGCGGGAGAGTGAAGCGCGTCGTCTGCTGTCGTGGTTCAGTAGGGAGAAGTTTTTAACAGCGGAGCTGTTTAAGCTGGAGTTTCAGCCGTGCCGGGCGTCGCTCAAACCTCGGCGCATCAAGGTGGGGAGGAGGAAAATGCTAAGCCAAGTGCGATGAAAAGTGGCGAGGAGGCAAGGAGCCGACGAGCAGGTGTGGGGAGCGCTGCGTCGCAGCGCAGATGTTCGGGTGAGGAGGCGCGCGTCCGGGATTGGCTGCGCCTAGTGATGACGTAAGCTCTGACGTGCAGTGCAGGTGTTCTCCTAGTTGAGAGAGACGGCGTGGGCTCGGCGTCATCATGTCTGTTCTGCCAATAAGATGAGCAGACTTTAAAAAAGGCCAAGTTAAAGCTAGTGAAGACCGCCACCTCGAGCTGAGATGCAATTTAGATGCGAAGATTGAGGAAAGATGGGAAGATTGAGGAAACAGCGGATCCGCTGTTTCCCCAGTCTTTGAATCTCAATTGCGAAGGCGGCCAATTTTTTCTCCCCCACTTGATCTCACCCCTACTCTGGCTAGTCAGGCAGCAGTAGCCGTTTGGCCGGTTGGGTGAAAATCAGGACAGACTGCTTTGCGTTGCTTTTTACACGAAAGTGTTTTATGCCAGGGTCCACCAAGATCTCACTGACGTCATATCCGTCACGGAAATGGCATCGCCAGAAAAACTTCGATTGGCGCGGCGGCGCCGGGATTCGAGCCACGAGTTCATTCACCGCATCGGGAGGTACAAAACGCGCTCCTAACTGCGCTCTGAACAGACGCGTAAATAGGACGACGAATGCGCCTTCCCTTCAATGGTGCTGTTGTCTAGGAGAGGCGAAGCGAAGTAGTGCATAATGACGCTATTGAGCGCCGACAGTAGGCGCCTCGATGCGAGCGTCTACGTGTACCGGGGGGCGCGCAGCGTAAAGCATGCGGCGGAGCCTGTAAGGCAACAAAGCCGAATTGCGAATGTCGCGCTCGTCCGCTGCTCCTTTCGCTGCAGAGGGAAGTGTGTTCACCGAACGATCCGCTGACAACCCGTTTGGTTTCGTTCGCACGGTTTGCAAGCGCACATGTGATTTCAGTCGGATTTACGCAATGCTCCGGCGTGTGCAATCCAGTGTCGAACGTTGATGTGTATAACGGTGTCATAACGACGAAATATAAATAGTGATGTGCAAGTTCATATCGATGCACAATAAACATTCAACTGCTCCTGTGAAGGCACATTTCACTTTCGGGTTTTAACGGTTTCTATGGAAGAGGAATCAACCACATTTTTTACCCAACCGGACAAACCTGTACCCCTCACTGACTAGTCAGAGTCACCGTATGGGGCTGAGATCGAGTGTGAAAATATTGCTGGAGCTCCCAAGTAGGAACCGTCGGATAAATGCTTAAGCAGCTCCGCGACGCACAAAGACCAAATGAAGTCAGCTTCACGGCAATACCCATATGCAATGCTTGGGAGACATTCTTTAAGGGGAAATATGGGCTGGCGATATGGATGTGTGAAGGCCCCAGGGCTTTCAATACCCAAACACTTTCCAGAGCCATAAGGTCGGCTTCACTGTTATAGCTGCAAAAACAACATTGCTGCAAAAGCGGTTTTTAAAAGGCCGTATAAGTCGTCTGACATCAAATAGTTAAGGCTCTAAGGCCTATTATTCAACACCCTCATAAGAGCGCGTATTACTAAGGCGCGCTCTACTCTCAGCCCCTTTGAGCTTACACCATTTGAACTGACTTTGTTTAGCGGTGTCTTTCTCTTGCTCTTATCTTGTTTTTGTCGGGTTCGGTAACTCTTCATCGCAGGGCATGAGTTCATTTTGTGGTTTCCCCATTACGGCCACAATCACACAAAATAATGCTATTAGCTTTTTTTACGTGGTCCCTCATCGCACTTTTTTATTCCTAATCATCATCATTCGGGATTTTGTTTTCGAATCGATCCACTAAGGTAAAGCCGTTAATTCGTCGTGAACCAATGATGCAATATTTGGGACACGTGGACATTTCATTCTCTCTCTTTCCTAGTGTTCTTTGCTACGCTTATATACGTTACGCAGTCACCAGCTCAAATTGGATTTTTAAACTTCATTTTCGGAACAAAAACTCTGAGAGTGATAACCATGAGACGACTATAGTATGCTCACAATCACCCCACCACTGAATGAGAAGTTTTCACTTTTAAACACCCAAGCTGTCTTTTACACTATTTTAACGAGACGAGGAACAGCACGGGTCGTTTCTTCAGCTCCAAAATTAGATTCCTGTTTTTGTCGTTACTACTAGTTACTCTTCAAAGGCTGACTTTCGATTTAAGAGGGGATAACTTCTAAATTTTACGTTGAACGAGGCTCAGAATAGAGAACTCTATAGAGAAACAAGGCGAATAGCGAACTTTATTAGCAGCACTGTATGAGGGTGGATTCCCGTTTTAATGCCAGCTGCGGACCGTAACTTGACGCCACCGTTAGGTTACCCACCCATTTGGATCACTTACGCATCCGTTTTTAGTTTTTTCTGTGCCATCAGTGTTTACTCTCACATGTGCGCTCGATATGCCACTAATACCGGATATCAGGCCACTTCCGGCCGTGGCAGCAACGAGAATCAATACGGACCTCACGTCTGCCGGCGCCATCTCAACCCTTCTCCTTTGTTCCCTGACCGCTTTCGTCTGAGAAAGCAGGAGCGGCTATAGATTAGAAGGCTGTACATTAGACGGCAGGTGATTGCCGTGGTACCTGCTTTTGTCAGGGAACTAGTCACTGGTCAGGAGACTTTTTGCTTTGCCATTTTTGAACTTTCCCACACATATAGGCAAAGTCACCCGCAAATGATGACTCTGTACCGAGGCTTCTTCATCTAGGCGGTGCTGGCAAAAGCCGCAGACAACGGGACGTCACGTTCCGGCCCGACAGCTTGCTATCTCTATGGGCGTCCCCCACGACGCTTTGTTTGTCCTCGCCGCAATTCGTTTCCCGCCTCTTAGCCACCTTCCTTCCGTTTCCATTTTTCTGCTTCCATTTTCTGCCCGCCCTTTCTCAGTGCCGGATGTTTGGCAGCTTGGCCAAGGCGTCATCGATTTGTAGCTGTCCGCGATGTACATCGGCCCGTGGTAACGACGGCACTTCGTTATCTTAAGACTTCGCGGCAAGTCTCAAGGCTGTGGCGAAAGCCTTGACCGACAGTGGTCACCCTGCACTGCTGTAACTGGCTTTTGGCATTTCGCAACTCACCGCTGTTCCCGTGTTCCCGATGCGAGTAGACCGGCCCACTTAGGCTTAGTGCCGCAGGAAAAGACGGTCAAGAAACTGAAAAACACAAGCTTTCATCAGAAGTATTTGAAAGAGACATTGCCTCGCGACAAGATCAGGGCGTGTCATTTTTATGCCGTAATTAGTAGTAATGCAATTTACAGCGATGCGAGCATGTTAACAAGGATACTATTTGCGGAATGGTCAAACTGCAGAAAAGGCCCGTCTGTAATCGCTCACGGATCAACGCGACTAGGCCACAAACATGCTATGCTTGGCTTCCGAAGTTCTTCGATAAGACACTTGAGGGCAGAACAGAATTCAGGGCTACTCCATTCTGTGAAGGTAGATGACCGATTAGCGGAACTGTGAGATATTGGTTGGCCACAAATTTACGCTCAAA
Organism: Haemaphysalis longicornis; assembly: GCA_013339765.2. Lineage (NCBI taxonomy): Eukaryota > Metazoa > Arthropoda > Arachnida > Ixodida > Ixodidae > Haemaphysalis > Haemaphysalis longicornis. The sequence continues at coordinate 131,178,121 of CM023450.1, read as the reverse complement.
CCGTGCCTTCGCGCCTGAAAAGGGTTCAGCGGGCTTGTAGCCACACCGGCGGCTTGCGTTTTCGGCCTCGCGGTATTCAAGGTCCCGACGGGGTTCACACTTACGCTTGGCGTCCGCGGCCCGATCGTCGTCGGTGGTCTCCTTAGGCTCCGTTCGCGTCCATTGCCGTCTTTTTTTTCTTAGTAAGCAGGCTTCACTGTGGAACATACAATGTGGAAAAACCAATGTTGTACTGAACGGCGTTCCAAGGAACGCTGTTCCTGGAACTAGTTCCTTTTGCGAGGAACAAAGGAACGCCACCGTTCCATTAAGAGAGGTTGGAACTGTAACGATAACTCGTTACGTTTACGGAGGAACGGCAGAGGCAACAGCGTTCCTTCTGAAAACGTTCCATCGCTAGGATTTGGCTGTTTTTGATGTCAAAGCTTTAGGTCCCTGATGCTAGTACAAAAAGCCACAGGGTCACCGGTACTGTGTTTATCTCCCTTTAAGCTGCCCAACTTACCCGTCCTTCCGTAGAACGTGCTTCCTCGAACGTCAAAGACAGAGGACAAACCACGTAGCGGGGCCACAGCCGGTCGGGCAGGCTGCACCGGGTGCGCACGGCCTTGTCGCCACGTCGGCTGCAGATGCGCATGAGACAGATGTTTCGGCGCCTTTGATTCGTCTTCTGCCGCGACCTCTTCTTTTGTGCATAACAATGGAACGCGAAAGCCGAGCAGGAGAAGACGTGACTGTACCGTGTTCATCGCACACATGTTATCTACCGTACAGGCAGCCGTGCCAGCCGAAGGGGCCGTACGAGACTTCTCCGCTGTCTGTCAATGGACTTCAGGGTCACCGGCGTTGCGCTCACCGCGTGTATATACAAGGCGTCAAGCTCTTGGCCTCAGATTCTTGAAACATTGCCGCTGCCGCCCAAAGCGAGGCGAGAGCTATCTGATCTCAGGCGGAACAGCAACCACCCCTGAGAGCTGGAAGCCGAATCTGACCTCGGACGTTCTACCGCCCAACGGCACGGCCATGGCGCTCCAACACGCCGCCGTAAACTTCCTCACAGACCAAGCGGACCATCAGTTTTGTGATGTGCGCCACTGGCAGGTTTGCTTTGACGGTTGGTTTTGGATTTTTTGCTGGGAATTATTGCGCCACCTTTCCTTCGCATCATAGCAGTGCGACGACTCTGGTGTATTGTTACGGACCGGCTCCGACCAGTGACTCAGCCGGGCACCGATGGCGAGCCGAGTAGTGCATTCTCACGTAGAGTTACCAACCATCTCGGATTTTGCGGGACTGTCCCGACTTTTAACGTACCGAGTTTCGCGCCATCCTTGTCGGGACAGCTACAGGTCACGGATTTGCTTCGGACCACCCGGTTAGGAACTTTTTCGATCCAAAGCACGCTCAACAAGGCGCGTCACGCTCCGGAACACAAAGTTAGCGCGAACTTGTCCAGGCAGAGCTTCAGGTAATGCTGAACTTCCACGTGAAGTGAAGTGCGACAGCATTCAAGAATACATTCTCCAGCAAGAGCAATTGTTTCGAGCAGCCAGATGAAGTACCACGTCAAGCGGCCGCAGCCATAATGAAACAATGAATTTGTCTGGAAAATACCTCCGTAAAGAAAACTGATTCCGTTGCCTCCCTATGTTAGAGTAAGCCACCTCCGCCCCCAGTTAGATTTCGCCTCTCCATCTTCTTGGCAAACTGATGGAGACGAAATAGTGATGTTCTTTTGATGCGCGAGCCGAGAGGACGATCTCGACTCGCTCCGATGACCGACGACCGATGCTTGGAGCGGGTGAGGGATGAGGACTGCCTTCCTTGCTAGATATTACGTTTATTTGCATTATTTACAAAACTCCAACTTTACATCAGGTCAGAGTGACGGTTACATTGTCACTCTGACAGCAGCAGCCTGTTCGGCCGAGATCTATACTAAACTAGATCTCCTCTCGACCGACCCTCTACAAAACCCAACACTCCGGTTTTGATACGAAAAACCCCGCCTCCAAGAAGGGGGCGCACAAGAAAGAGAGAAAAAACCTTTCAAACAATTAATAGAAACCATTGATTGGCCACAGGAACCAGCCAATCACACATGTGTCCCCACCTGCGGTCACGTGACCCAACCCTCTCTTCTTATGCACTCAAAGTGCGTTTTCTACGCACGCTGTTACACCCGGCCAGAAAATACAGGACATCTGCGGCCTAAAGTGGAACACCATCCATTACGTTCAGCGTGGCGGCATCTTGCACAAACAACAGCCAAGCCGAGGGCACCGGAGCGGTCCTCGCGCGGCTGACCTCCTCCGCGCGGGCGCCTCCCGCGACGCCCCCATTGTCCCGCGACGCGCAGGACAATGAGGGTTGCTAATTCCCTCCCAGACGAAGGGCGCCGCGGCCTGCCGCCAGTCCCACCGGAAGACGCGCTTCAGGCCCACCCGGTGGTCTCCGAGGCGATTGACCCGTCAACGACCCACGCCGCCGCCGGAGTCGAAGATTTCCAAACTTACACCGCGCGCGCTTTCAACACTAAGAGATACGATAATCTGGCTTCCCGTCAGCTTGTTATGCCGAATGACCCAGCCACCTTCGACGCGACAGACGTACTTAGGCCAAGCGCCCCCGTCCTTTGACACACAAAAGGACGGGTACAACACACGCTCTCCGCGGCTCCGAACTTGTCGTCCGTGCGGATACATGAAAGGGACACGGGAAAGTAGCTACCAGCGGAGGCGACGCCAATACATGGGCCACCGGCGGCCTTCATTAAAAACATGCGGAGCCCGAACTTAACACCCCCCTTCTCCCGTCCCGACTTCCTTTATTGAAGAGTTGGTAACTCTAAGCTGGTGGCTGCTGCCGTGCGCAGAGTTCCTCCGTTCCGACAACGAGAATCCGGAGGCCAAACTGAAAAAGTGTGGCATAAAGTTACAGCAGACAAGGCTGCGGAAAAAAGGACACCATGAACTTTCAGTCCCCCCGAGTAACACTCTGAAGCTCTGTTATCGACGCTTTGGCTCAGATGCCTGCGCGTTCCAGAATTTAAGGAGCAATCTAGTACGGTCAAAGTTATGCGCACGGCACTGCATAGAGGGCGCCAAACCAAATATACGCAAAACAACCGCTCTCCATTGCAAGCGCGTGTTGTTTGCCAGCACACGCCTATGGCGCATGCGGAGTCAGTCTCCTGAGTCTGAGGAACTGAACCAACTTATCTTCAAGTATAACACGGTAGTACACTCAAGAGCTTTACTGGTACGGCTCTTCAACATTGCCAACGAAATGTTGACGAAAAAAACGGGTTCGTCTGTCTGACTACCAACATCTTAATGCAACTCGCGATGAGTTAAAACGAAGGACTCTACTAATTTGTGAATATGTATTCTGGACATTCTTGTTTCACTCATACTGTAATATTGAATCAGCATTCATTAAACGCCTATGTATTGTTCCTTTCGATGCGGTTTCTTGTGCAAGACAGTTATGTTCGTGCAGGTGAGTAACTTTCTTTTTGCATATCTGAAGCGCAGTATCCTGACTGCGCATTCGAAGACCCAAAAGGAAAGCGCCCATATGTGTTGCACTTGTAATAGACGAGCGCCACACTTGCAGTTAAACATGTCTGGAATATGCCCACTGCTCCCTGAAAAAAAAGTCGTCTAGGAGCGTTTCTTTGAATTCCTTCTATCTCCAGATAATCTGCTGCCGGTGGGGTTCACATTCGCACAATATACGTAGTTCGATGTGAGTGTAAACTTGCTCAGTTCATTTCGCCTTAGGATTATCCGACACCGGATGTTAATTTTAAAAAAATCAAATGTAACGTTAATGTAACGACACGTTGCAATGTCCGAAGTGTAACTGGAACGCGTTCCTTTCTCAATATAGGAATTTGTAACGGGAACTCGATTTAAAAATGGGAGGGAACAAGGAACGAGGTTTCATTCCCATTTTAGAGGAACATGTACAACACTAGGAAAAACCAGCTTACAAAGACCAAGCTAACAGCGATATCTTTAAAGTTGGCTTCACTTTTAAACACAAATTTATTGCTGCGAAGACACCTTTCCAGGGGCGAAATACGCCATGGTAATATGAAAATATGAAGCGCCGGAGGCGAACAGGTGGCTGAAGGGAGAGGGTGTGCCGAAGTGAGGGGTAAATTGGCGGCTGTTCTCATCCTATATACAGACGCAAAATACGGGGGAGCTGGCCTATAACAGCTCCGCTTCAAAGAAAGAAAAAAATGTGAAGTTACTAGCAAAGTCGACGTCCCACACCTGCTACCCTGTTATTTTATCAGCAATAGACCAGTGGAAATCACATCGGCAAGTTCGTTAAAAGCTGCACATTGTGAATACTGAGGTGTGCTTGGAGAGGGCGCGGCACACGTCCCCGGCAACGTATGGCAGCGTCGGCGTTTGATTGCTGCTAGAATGAGTTGCCGCATTCATCTCAGTTCATGACGTCTTTAGTTAACGCCAGAGACGACACCGACAGCGAAGGAACGTGAGTACATTCCGGTGCATTTTTATGAGGCATAAAAGCACCCTTTATTCACTCAGAGGACCGTCTGGAAGATTTCAATAGGGTGCACCTTCGGGCTCAAAGAGAAACGCAAGCTAGGTTACTTCTATAGTGTTCATATCTACGAAAACATATACTCGAACCCAGTGGCATACACTCATTGTGGCCCCGGGAACTATGAGAACAAGTGGAAAAAAGTATGTTCACCAAGGGCTGACCTTGAACACATTCTATGGGCCTGCTGCCTGAAAGACAACAGCACACCTCCAGCGCTAGAAATTTCTTCCTCTCAGCAATGGGAGACCGCTCTGCTCAGTTCAGACTCGGAAATTCACCTCCGGGCCATCCAGATGGCCGGAGACGCTGCCAAGGCCCGAGGACTCCTGGTCACAGTCTGAGGGAGGGACTACTGAAGATGTCTCCACCTTCCTCTTTCCCCCGCCCCGCCTCAGGCAAAATTGCAAGACTTGAAAAAAAAAATGGTCATCCTGAAATGCCACCAACTTTTCTTTTCTTTTCTATACCCTCCAATAAACGTTTTTTTTTTCTTCGTCTCCTCTTTGCGCCTATACAATCCAGTTGAGCGCAGGCTATGCATAAATTAAAGGCTGTACACTGAACTGTTATGGCTGAAACCCCATTATCCCGCCGTCGGGCTTCAGTTTGCTATTCAGTTTTAGGGGAAGGAAATTTCCGTTCGTGTTCTCGTAATCGCGATGTTCCCCAGCAATCCCTGTGCTCGTGATTCCATTACATTCGTTATTTATTACTCTACGTTTACTTTCTCAACTCAGTGTTAGCTGTCCAGGGGCTCGCCTACACGGATCTCAATCCAATCTCTCTCAGCTGAGGGCTCCGGCAGTATGAGTAACCCCAGCATGCTCGCACAAAGGGTCTTCTCTGTAGTACCAAGCACCGGCCAATTATCGAAGTGGAAAGTTTTTTTTTTTTTTTTCCCCAGAGTAAACAGTGCCGAGCCTGAATCATCCATGCGTGCATCTCTCGCTCCTGCCTATGCTTTTGTTCTTCATGATGGCGTCCGCCAAGCGCGCGCCATCGCGGAGGAGGCGTTTCCGTAGGGCCTCGGCTTCGCGCATCATCGAGCCGCTGAGCCTTGGATGGCGTGCATTAAGGCTGACTGCCGGTCGAACGGTGATTTCGTTTTCCTCCATACACCGCCAGCCTGCGCCATGTCCCCGCAACTGCTGAGACGAAAACAAATACTTTATACTCAGCATCCCACAGGGCTGCCCCCCCCCAAAAAAAGCCATCGACAAGCAACCGGAATTGTGAACTTCTCGGTGCTGTTTTGTAACAAAATTGAGTGTACATGTTCATAAAATGGCAAGAGCGCCAAAATTAAAAAAAAAGAAACAGAGCACTGACGAAAAGAACTGGGTGTAACACACTTTACATATTCAAAAAAAAAAAATAACCCGGGTTATCTCTACTAACGTGATAACCTGGGAAGGAACGAAGCATGCAGTGTATAAGTGTATTCTTGGCGCCTTGGCGTTTTTGTCAACGGAGATGAAACCGTTGGGGTGTAGAGGTATACAGCTTCGCTGTAGAAGTCTCTTGTCTTTGAAGCAGGAAGAGTTCTAGCGCGAGGTGTAAGCGAGTTTCCCGGAGTTTTAGTACCAGGACTACATGGGACGACGATTACGACGACGAAAGGAGACGCCAACAGCCCTAGCCCCTAAGGGGCTTTGCCCCTAAAAAAGTACACAGCTTACTTGTGAGCATCAGCGATGCGAAGATGCGATAGATGAGATAGATGCGGCAGTGTTAACATGTCCTCAAGGAGGCCGCGATGCACCGCAGGTTTCTTTGATAACAAGCAAAATTAAGGCATTGCGTGCATCACCCCGTAAAAGAGCGAGCATACTTTAGCGAGATCCTGAGCACTGCACTCATATTTTTAGCTCGTCTATCGGAGTGACTGGCCATGCTTTCAAAGTTGTGCAGGTGTTCCTCGTTTTGTGATAGCAGACCTGTGCAGATATGACAGCCATTGGCAGAATTGGCGAGAAAAGAACTGGAACTGCAGGTTTGACCAAAAGCAACCCGACTGCTTTTTGTGAGCATACTTGTACACGTTACTAAAAAAGTGACCGATTATAATTGCAACTACTTCACTTTGAAAAGTAATCGATTGCAGTTACAATTACAGCGTCAGAAAAGTAGTCAAAAAATTACTGTACAATGATCGATTACTTCCCACGTTATGCAATATATAACTTTTTATTAACGTAGCACACATATCCTATACGTAGCTTTGCATAAATAGCGAGGCCGGTGATAAAGCGAGTCGGAGAAATAGTCATCGTCACGTACGTGCCTCAAATTTTAATCAAAGGTTGTATTTATCATCATCTTCATCATCATCATCATCCTGCCTCCGCCCACTTCAGTGCAAAGACCTCTCCTATAAAAAAGGCTATATTAGTGGAGTACTAATCCTCAAGGTTCCGTGCTTAGTGGCTTCAAAAATGAAAACTAGAAAAGCATCGGCCATTTTTGCCAACAGCTGAGCTGCCCCGGCACATTAACCCCTCTCGCAAAAAAAGTCGAGAAATATTGGAACAGTTGATTTTGTAATGGATTACAGAAAAAAAGTAATTGAATTACAAGGGTCGTTACTCCCTCAAAGAAGTAATTGATTGATTACAATATTTCCGTAAAATGTAATCAACTACGAGCAATCCATTACCTTTACGCGATATGTACAAGTCGGCTTCTGAGCAGCCGTTCAAATTGCGACGCAATTATGCGAGGCGCGGATGGTGACTCAAACATCCCCTGGCTTTGCAAATTCGGTTGGACGACTCAAATTTAAATTTGGAGGTCAGCAGCCCCTGAGTCTCGCCTGGCCTATGAACAATTTTCGCAGTGCAACCGCCTGGAATTTTCGCAGTTAGCTGAAATTCCATGAAATGTTCTCTAACGGGTTTGCAATGTTCAACATCGGCTCGTAAGAATTAGCGACGCAACCCTGCAGACAACCCAATGGTCTCCAACAGAACTACAAAGCGGGAGGCAGGGCATTGTAAAGCAAGTAAGTAACTCACGGAACCCATAGGTAAGTCGTGCAGTCGACGCAACACGCCACCCACACAAGGCAAAACAATGCTCAAGGCAACGGCACTTTCCAAAGTATCGAGAAGGTTCGAGAAGGTAGTCGATAGGCAGCTGTTTCTGTGCTTGTATTACCGCACAAAACGTCTTTCCGGAGACTTCTTTTTTTTTATTTCGCTTCCATTGGAGTACATACTTAGCATAGAAGGACTTCGAACCCATAACGTTGTCGAGTGCCACCGCAGAGCGCCTTTCCCCCGCTGCTGGCACGTTATCGCCGCGTGATCTTATATCGTATTGTTGCTCCACCGCTTTTTAGAACGGGTCGAGATTTCGGTCTGGGATGCGAAAACTCGGTGAAATGCTATAGAGCGAGTTCGGCCTAAAGGAACTACGGTTGCCTGCGACGACATTTGAACCAACGCCACAGTGACAGTACATGAGAAGCCATCGGGCGGCTCCACTCAATCGGTATATAAAGATAGGAACCGTCCGGGATGGCAAAGTGATGTTCTCTCGTTGGCTGTCTGCATAGGATGACGAACAACGTTACGCGCCACAACCAGTAACAAGTTCTACGCTCTGGCTTCCTACTCCTGTTAGGCTGACGCCCCTGCTTTCTGCGCCGATGGGCAATTGAAGGCGGCATTTCAAGCCCTCAGCTCCTTCTTTATCGCACGAAATGTAAACCGAGTTTGTAGTTGTTAAATGCAGAGCATTTCAGTAACTCACGATGTCACCCGCGTTGACGTCCGTAGTCCGTACCGTCGTTGTCCCTACTATATATTAAAAAAAATACCATCCGGCGCCCGGTTTCGATCCCTCGACCCTGCGGGCGGAACGCAATGTACATGGTGCTCTACCCACTGCGCCACAAAGCCGACACAGAATGGGACGCTACGAACACGCCTTATATCGTTGACCTCATTCAAATTACTGCTGACGAGCGCTCTCTCGTCAGCAGTTGCCACAAGTGCAAGCAACATTACGTAACGCAAACATACTTAACGTCGTGCGCCCCGGAAATGCTCTGCATTGATCGTGCCCCTCGCGAGGGGGATGTTTCACTGCGTCTCCTCTCGGTCGCGGGACCCGTGGCGCCATCTGGCGGGGGCGCGGCACAACTCGTAGCACTTTGAAAAGATGCGGCGCCAGCCAGCTGTGTGTGTGCGTGCCGCACTTGTACAAATGGCGAGTGCATTGGCTTGTACCACAGAGCAAAGAATTCGTGCAAGTAAGCCGTTGCAGTCAGTCAGTCAGTCAGTCAGTTCAGTAGCAGCTAGTTAGTTAGTTAGTGAGTTAGTTAGTTAGTTAGTTAACAACTCCGCAAGCATTTGCGTTTCTTGCTTTGTAAACAAAGCGAAACACGCAAAGAATGACGAAATTTTATTGTTGCGTATTCGTATATCATGCTAGGACGGCTGGATCTTCGTCTTCTTCGTCTTAGTTCGTCTTATCTTCTTCTCTCTTCTCTCCTCTCCTCCGTCCTCCTCCTCTTATTCGTCTTCTTCTTCTTCTTCTTCTTTCTTTCTTTTTTTATTTTTTGAGCCCACCAACTAACATTGCCTTCCTGTTTGGCTGTTACTTTGACTCATCTTAGCCTCAATTGTTCTCGTTCGCTCATTACAAGCCCCAAAGAGCTGGTAGTGACCGAATGGGCTGTTAAAGAGCGATTACCATGTACCACGCTGATACAGCTTCAACGTGGCGCAAGCAGTCGACCTGCTCCCTGGCGACTAATGTCAGAGAAATTTCCTCGATTACGTTAGGCGGCGTCAAAACGCAGGTGTTTTCAGGCACGCGACGGGTAAAAGACTCGACGACGTCGCATAACAGCGTTCTTCTGCGGGCGACCAAGGAAAGTCATCGGCTTTGTTTCCCGATCAGCGGCCTCGGCGACGCTAATCTCCTCACGCCACTGGGCAGCAACAGGAAAATGAGGTAGACAAAACGGCCGGCCCTGTTCCTTATCGGCGTCAATTTTCTGCGCTCACTCAGCCGTCCCTTCACGCTGTGGGATTCGCGCTGCCCGAGGAAAGGCACGTGCCCTAAGTATCAGTTTCTTTTTTATTCGACTGTCATTCCCTCGTCCATCTGCATTTACTTACGTTCTTCCAAGACGCTACGTTCCTGCTTTTATTCGTATTTTCAAGTGAGCTGACTAGACATCAAGCTTATGCGAACTATTATCGGGCAGGCTGCGAGGCGCGCTTTGAAGCACAGGTAATTATATCGACACGTGCCCGAACACAGCTGCCTCCGAGCATATGTATTGCCGGGTGTTGACGTTATATTCTAAGAGGTGAGGTAGGCGACAGCCAGCGGTACGCCAAGCCAGGGAGAATCCTAACGTTCGTGATCGAGAAGCTCAGCGCAAAGAGACACGTTCAGCAGGATGTTGACGCGGAACCCATCACACCCTACCACAGCGACCACAATGCGATTACAGCTACAATTATAGTGAAATAATAAAACACTTCATAAACCCATAGACAGGTGTCGTGGCTTTGCAGCAGCTTCGCTGTAAATGCACTTTTGATCGACTGATTATGAGGCTTTAACGCGCCGACGCAACGCAGGCGACGAGGCGTGCCGTAGTGGAGGGCTCCGAATTAGTTTTGACCACCTGGGGACCTTTAACGTGCCCGGAAATCTAGAACACACATGAGAAAAGCGGCCGACGCGGCCAAAAATTAGAGAGGGACATCCACATCTGCTGGGCCGCGATGGCGAGAAATTTTATTAAGGTGAAAGCGTCATTCATTCATTCATTCATTCATATTCATTCATTCATTCATTCATTCATTCATTCATTCATTCATTCATTCATTCATTCATTCATCCATCACCAGCCTATCTACGCCCACTGCAGGGCAAAGGCCTCTCCCATTAATCTCCAGCTACCCCGGTCCTGTGCTAACTGCGACCAATTTATCCCCGCAAACTTCTTGATCTCATCTGCCCATCTAACTTTCTGCCGCCCCCTCCAGCACTTGCGTTCTCTAGAAATCCACTCTGTGACCCTTAATGACCAACGGTTATCTTGCCTTCGCATTACATGCCCTGTCCACGCCCATTTCTTCTTCTTAATTTCTACTAATATGTCCTTCACACGCGTTTGTTCCCTGACCCACTCCGCTCTCTTCTGGTCCCTTAATGTTACACCTATCATTTGCCGCTCCATTACCCGCTGAGTCGTTCTCCGTTTAAGTTGAACCCTCTAGTGAGCCTCCAAGTTTCTCTGCCCCGTAGGTGAGTACCGGTAAGATGCAGCTGTCATAACCTTTCTTTCTTCAGGGAAACAATGGTAGGATGCATTCCTTATCTGAGAATGTCTGCCGTATGCACCCACCCCATTTTTATCCTTCTAATTACCTCTGCCTCATGGTTGGGATCTGGGGTCACAACTTGGCCAAAGTAGATATATTCGCTTACCACTTCCACTGCCTCGCCACCTATCTCAAACCGCTGTGCTCTCCCGAGGTTATTGATCATACTTTAGTTTTGCTGCATATTAATTTTCGGGCCCACGGTTTCTACTCTGTTTCGCTAGTGCGGAAAGCATGCTTGCAATTCGTCCCCCGAGTTACTTAGCAAGGCACGTCATCAGCAAATCTGAGGTTAGTGAGGTATTCTCCATTAACCCTTACTCCCCCCTGTTCCCAATCTAATGTTCTGAATAATTATTATAAACATGCTGTGAATAACATTGGAGAGATAGTGTCTCCTTGTCGGACGCCCTTCCTTATAGGTACTTTACTGCTCTCCTTATGGATGATGATGGTAGCTGTGGACCCATTGTAGATATCCTCTAGTACTCTTACATAATGTTCATCTATACCCTGGTTACGTAATGCCTGAATGACTGCTGAGTTTTCGACCGAGTCAAATGCTTTCTCATAATCTATGAAGGCTATATATAGGGGTTCAGTATATTCAGCGCACTTCTCTATTACCTGATTGATCGTGTGAATATGGTCTATTTTTGAATAACCTTTACGGAACCCTGCTTGTTGTTTAGGTTGACTGAAATGTAAGTTTGCAGAAATTCTGTTAGCGATTACCTTGGTAAGTACCTTGTAGACGACTGACAGTAATCTGATCGGCCTGTAATTTTTCAAGTCCTTCATGTCACCTTTCTTGTGAATTAGGATGATATTCGCGTTCTTCCAAGATTCCGGTACACTTGCGGTCATTAGGCACTGCGTACACCGGCTTGCCAGTTTTTCAAGTGCAATTTCTCCGCTATCCTTCAAGAGGTCTGGTGTTATCTGATCCTCACCAGGTATTTTGCCCCCTTTCATTTCTTTCAAAGCCTTCCTGACTCCTTCGGTGCTTACTGGTGAAAGCGTTATATGCCTCATCAAACGCGAGAAATGAACGCGAAAAGTGGCCGTCGTCGTTGTCGTCGGCGTCAACACGACTGGTACCGAAAATCACGTGACATCAGCGGCGCGAAGTACGCAGTAGATGAGCGCAGTGGTTTTCTGGCGTCGTTTCTCAGCTATCGCATACGCTAACGGCTGCTCACCAAAGTGAGCAGTGATTGATTACTGATTCGTAGAAATGTTTGGTAAGGTGAATATTGTCCTTGAAGGATTCAAACAGCTTTAAGCAAATAGCTCCTAACTCTGGTATTTATATGAAGTGTTCAATTAAGTGTTCACTTCAAGTCTGAACAACCCACCACGGTGGATCAGTGGCAAAGGCGTTGTACTGCTGAGCCCAAGGACGCGGGTTGGATTCCCGGCCACGGCGGCCGCTTTTCTGATGGAGGCGAAAAGTGAAAACGTCCGTGTGTTCGAGATTTAGGCGCACGTTAAAGATCCCCGGGGGTTAAAAATTAATCCGGAACCCTCCGCTACGGCGCGCCTCATCGCCTGCGTTGCGTCGGCGCGTTAAATCGCATAATCAGTCAAGTCTGAACACTTCGTATCACCGCGCACAATATGCTCACCCATATTTCCTTTAAGCCAGCTTGTTATCTTTATGGAGTTCTTAGGCAAAGTATTTGTCCCGTGTGCCGAATTCTGTGTAAACTCTATGGAGCGCTTAACAAGATCCGGCACGTCACCGCACCCCACCCACAAAACACACGGACACGCCCACCGGCAACCACTGAACCTCGAAACCACCACAAGCACACGCACACACACACGTACGCACGCGTGCGCACGAATGTTAGGCTGGGCACACGATTTCAGGCATTCTCGTTCTGCAACATTAATTCACTGCTTCATACGGAGTGCTTAGGTGTCCTATAATTTTTTTGCGAGTGTATAACCGTGCGAGATACGCGCAAACAAACGTCGGCGCACGCGAAGGGTCAGGGAATAAGGAAGTCTTATGAGGAAGCCCGAGTTTTTGAAAGCTTAAAAGCTGGCTCGAATCTACGTGGACGCGCACGCACTCGGAAAGCAAAGCACCCAATGGTCAAATTTTTCTTTTTTTTCCCTCGTTTTGTCTGGGGCGGCTTATTCTGTCTTTGCTTCCTGGTCGGTTGAAGGTAACACACGAGCTACCACCGAAAGTAGCCTCGGTAGCACCCCATAAGTAAACACCCTTTTTGAGCGCTAATAAAAGGCAGAGTCGCATGCACGCTGCAAGCGACGCGATCTTCATGTGGGAAGCACCACGGCACACTCCCGGCGTGGTTCAGCTCGTAAAAACTCTACGGGAGCGCTAAACACGCTTGAGGGGCATTTAGCGCGAAAGTTCTGCAATGCTGCCGAGTGCCCACAGCGCCGATCATGATGACGGCGCCGACAATGGCAGGGTTGTATTTATATTCCTGGCCAATCACCCGCGTCTACCAAGACCATGATGACAACGACGATGATGGTTTCGGCTGTGGAATATCGACATTTCGATGAAGACGATAACGGCTGGGGTCATTTCGGTTTTAGCGTATGATTTTTCCAAGGATTGCTGTCAAATCAGCTTTTTCGTTAGGTTTGTCTTTATCATCATCAGCCTATACAGTCAAAACCGACTATAACGAACCCGAATAGAGCGAATTATGCTATATATCGAACAAAAATAAATCCGTTACGGACATACACGCGAAACATATTCCTTATAACGAACTTCACATCTGATATATCGAACTCAGCGTTCCTATAAAATGGCCGCCAAAATGCATGGTCTCGGAGAAGCGATTGAGATATTGATTGGCCGCGACCACTGAGCAAAGGCCGCGACTGAGACATTGCGCCTCGTACGGAGTGACATCACGCCCGACACTTTTCCGTAACTGTTTCCGACGCGCGGAACTCATGACGGAACCCGCCCAGTCAGTGAGTCCGGAGCAAGATGGCAGCTCGCCAACCTTCCCGATGCTGTGCCGAAAGGAGTGTCCTTCGAAGATTTCCTGAATGTCGACGACGACGTTGCCGTCACTGTAAGCCCCTCGGACGCAGGTACCGTCAGCAACACCGTCGTAATGTTGATGAAAAGCACCGAGGAGGCAGAGGATGTCGCGAGTGAAAGCCGTCCGACGCTTAATGAAGCGCTTTCGGCAGTCGATGTCCTCCGCCAATATTTCTGCGATATTGAAGGACACGGACTCGAATTGGTGCAAACAATGTCTCGTGTAAAGAATGCTGTGCTAGTTGACGCTGCCAAAACGAAAGGGAAAACAAAAATCACCGATAATTTTTTTTTTTTTGAAAGTAGGCAGTTAAGGCGTTAAGGCGGAAAGTAGCTTTATTATCTGCAATAAATCGATTGTTTTGTGTATGGTGAGGACATACTTAAATTTGTTCTGTTCTGCATGGGGGGATGGCAAGGGGATTCCCGCGTATTGCGAACTCGTAAGAAAAAAACTCGTTATAGGTGGGTTCGGCTATATAGAACTACTGGATATATCGAACTAATCATGGTGCATATTGCAGTTCGCTATAACCGGGTTTGAGTGTATATGTTCACTAAAGGATTAGTTTTCTTTCATGCATGAAAGAAAACTAATCCGTTAGTGTACCGGAGAGTACCGGATAGGACTGGCTGGAGTTCTACATGTAGAACTCCAGCCAGTCCTATCCGGTATTCTCCGAGTCCATTCATTGTCGTGTAACTACATGTTCTTAGCTCGTCCCTCCATCGGGTTATCTGTGTTCCTCAACTCAAGTTGGACCCGCCGCGGTGGCTCAGTGGCTAAGGCGTTGCGCTGCTGAGCACGAGTACGCGAGTTCGATTCCCGGCCGCGCCGGCCACTTTTCTGATGGAGGCGAAAAGCAAAAACGTCCGTGCGGGGGAGATTTCGGCGCACGTTAAAGATCCCCAGGGGGTCAAAATTAATCCGGAGCCCTCCACTGCGGCGCGCCTCATCGCCTGCGTTGCGTCGGCGCGTTAAACACTACAATCAATCATCAACTCAAGTTGGGAAAATCCACCTTGCTAAATGCCAATTCGGTGTATGCAGACTCCTGCGCATCGTAATACGCTTGTATTGGGCGTTGAGGGGAAAATAGACTGCCTCTTTTCTTTTTTTGGGGGGTGGGGGTGGGAGTGGGCGGGGCACTACATAGGGCACTGAAGCTTCAAGTGCAGCCGCCCTTTCCAGGATAATTGAGTTGTGCCCCGACCTCCGAGAGTGCGGCTACAAGTCCGGGTCGACCCATTTCCTTACGGAAAAGATTTCAAAGAGAGAGAATCGACAAAAGCCTGAACTGCACTTCTTGCTATTGGATTTATCCAGAATTTGAGAAATCACCTGACTATAGCTTTGAACTCGAGCCCACTGTTTTGGCATCCTCTTAACGCCATCAATTAGACTGAGGCCAGGTTTTAGGCCTTACCTAAACCTCGAGTACATATATCTTTTTTATTGTTAGTTTACATATAATTTATAGTTTGCTTCAAAAACGTGATAAACTTAAGCATACAAGACGGAACCCAGTCTGCTTGTATTAGGCATAAAACTGAACCACTTTGTGTGTGTGTGTGTGTGTGTGTGTGTGTGTGTGTGTGTGTGTGTGTGTGTGTGTGTGTGTGTGTGTGTGTGTGTGTGTGTGTGTGTGTGTGCGTGTGTGTGTGCATGTGTGTGTGTACGCGCATATGTGTATGTGCGCGCGTGTGTTTGCGTGATCGTGCGCATTAGCACGTGGCTGGGGTTCCATTATTGCCGTTTGACGTCATTTAAGGAGCCTACATGACAATAATTTACTTTCACTACCCATTTAGGTAGCCACCGCACACAAGAATACCGTCATCATAGGCGCTTCAAGACTTGAGGTAAATAGTCCTATTTTTTCTCGCCCTGCGCGGCTATCCAAGTCACTATGCGACGCGTGTCACATAGAACGGCGAGCTTTCAGAAATCATTAAAAGAACCGCTTGCATTTTTTCTGCGTGAAAAAACAAGAGAAAGTGCCACGCAATCTTGACAATCTTGATGACCTCGCACAATGTTGTGTTACACATGTGCCGTGAAAACTGTACTTACTCGCGATTAGAGGGCCTCGTACTTTTCGTGAAGGGGACACCGAAAGAGAAAGGTGATGGCGTTGTAAAAGACAGAAGGCTATTCTGTCCGCACGAAGCACCAAAACTTAGTTTCGGCTAAGGCAAGTACAATCACATCACATGTTTTATTGTATAGATAGCACCATCTTTCCCACTTCCTTTTCTCCTTTTTCTTGCTCCGTGTAGGCTTGAACCGGAGGTGATACCTACAGACTGAGTACGATATTAACGTACATTCTCTGAAAAGACCCCATTCGGACTTCTGCACCCCGAAGAAAGAGACAGTGGGAGCAGCGTACAGCTGTAGTTGTCGCTTTGATCGAGGTAGCGAATGAGAATCGTCTAGATTTGCAGGAACCAAATTAGAAGAAGGAAAAATGTATTCTTCTATCGAAATTTGAATCTATGGCACAGTAATTACAGCATAACGCCACATCGACTTTTCGGAGTTGTGCCTCATTCGTCAGTAATACGAAAACATTGTGCGTTTATATGTGAGAAAACCGCAGCCCGCGAAACACCACAGCGCGCGTAGACAGGCGTTGTCCAGCAATCTCATTGCGGGTGGTCGGTCGGTCGGTCGGTCGGTCGGTCTGTCTGTCTGTCTGTCTGTCTGTCTGTCTGTCTGTCTGTCTGTCTGTCTGTTGTCTGTCTGTCTGTCTGTCTGTCTGTCTGTCTGTCTGTCTGTCTGTCTGTCAGCAAAGTTCCTTTAGCGACTGACCAAATAATCTGCAGGTAGCCTTACAGCCATTTCTTTTTAATTTTTATTCTGTACGGAATGGCACATTATTGCAAGTATCTCCTCCAGCTTCAGTTCTCCTCCACAAATGTCATTCAATTCTTGGCGAGAAAAACGTTGCATGACTAGTATTCAGTGGCAGTGCAATTTGAATTTCATAGACAAACTACGTCTCACAACTGATACTTGTAAAGAAACGTTCTCAAACTTTTGCGACCTTTTCGGGCACACTTAGTGGAAAAGCTTGCTCTATGCTAATTATCGCCCTTAAAAACTTCCAGTCGAAGTTGGCTCCTGAAAAAATCGAGTACTCCTTCAGCGCAGCTCTTTACCCTTCGTTTTAACCACAGTATTCGCACAGACCTTAGCTCGACCGAAACGTTCACCCACTCAGCTAGCGCAGAAAATAGACTATATGAACTTATTCCTCGACGAGGGAGTGCGGCTTTTTTCATTTTCATTTGTTTTTCGGTACTTACCGCACTTACCAAGCTCTCTCGTCTCTCGGCAAATTCGGGCTTGCGCCTTCAAGTCATTAACGCGAGACGAAGCGAAAGCCGTCGAACGATAAATAGTCATCTAGAACAAAACAAAATTGCACGGGACGTGCGAGGTGCTTTAACCTATTTCCAGAGCACGCCGGAGAGAAAACAGAGCAGCTGCCGTCGAAGGCATTCACTGAAAGTAGTTTTGATTTATTGCCTTTGTTTTTGTATACGCCACCTGAAGCATTACAGCCCACTTACTGGTAGCGCTGACAGCCTCGACCGGACGAGTGATATATGAGGACTTAATTTCCCTGGCACCACTATTTCCCGGGAGGAAAAAACGGGGCTTGTGTGAGTTCGCTCGCAAAGCCTAGACTAGACACAGGAGTCGTAATTGACTCTAACAAATGTTGTGCCCGAGAGAAGGTCACTGAAGACCAATTTCTGCGCCCAATGTGTCTACCGGTGCGCGAACTCCCGAGAGTGGACTTCTCTGAAATTAAGTTACTCGTCATCTCAATTAGAGCGGAAGGGGCAATGGGATGTGCCATTGAGGGCACTGCACACTAGGTTTCACGGACATTCTTCGAGTAATGGAAGCGTTGAACCGCGAACAGCTCCTAAAAATATACAGGGATGCGTTAACGTGGGGACGTGTTTGTCCAGACGAGTACTTTATATTTGCAAACAAAGGGATGAAGCTGACGGTATCCGCCGCCGGAATGTGGACTTTTGTATCATCAGCTGATTCGACGGCAAAGAAGCTGCAGAAACGCAGAGAATTGTCAACTAATGCGTACCATTCTTACGCCGCTTGCCTACATAGTGAGTTCTTTGCAGCCAGATTTGGCTATGAGTAGCCAAACACGTTGGGTTACTCCAGTCTTTTTAAGGTAGCCATGTTTCTATTCACCAAGGATGTAAATTCGTTTTATTATAGCTATTAAGTGCCTTTATTTCGCCAATTATGTATTTTTCCGCATATGCAAGGTGTAGTGCAGGCTTGGTCCGTTTTCGCTTTTTTTTTTTGTTTGGTGTTTCCAATGTTCTTTTCTGGGATTTGTAACTTCAGTCTTCATTTTTTGGAGGATATGTACACGCTGCATATTTTTTATTTCGTCAGTTACTATTTGTAAGATGTTGATTTTTCCTAGTTTTTCTTATTTTCCGGTTTTTATAACTTCTGTTTGGCCAATTATCTCCGTTTACGCCATTACAAAGATAAAACGTGTTGCTTCGGCCAATTCTGCATTGCGAACAAACATCGAAGAGGGAGCAGTCAGACAGCGCAAGCGTGGAGGAGGAGAACATTAGATAGTACAGTGCCGAAGAAAGAAGACGGGCGTTGTCGGCGTACTGTTACACCGACACGGAACTACCGCCAGTCGACTCTACAAAACCGCACCACCCACTATAGTGAACTAGAATACTTGGGTATTCTAGTTCACTGTACCGCCCAGATTGCGCACCGTGCAGGCGATACTTTAGCACGGCGTAAGCGACGCACGCGACCCTGTATATCGAGTTTCGCTAACCGTTTCGCTAAATGTTTCGCTAACCGTTTACTATGAACCGTAACAAGATATATGGCACAGATGTGTCTAACCAGAAGTAAACTGAGCAATTTCCAAGCAGCGTCACTGCGCCGTCCAGAGAAGGCTGACGGTAACCGAGCGTGCTTGGCTTGGCCTCCTGGCAGCCTTCCGGTGCATCTTAGATTG
This sequence comes from Haemaphysalis longicornis, assembly GCA_013339765.2. Taxonomy (NCBI): domain Eukaryota; kingdom Metazoa; phylum Arthropoda; class Arachnida; order Ixodida; family Ixodidae; genus Haemaphysalis; species Haemaphysalis longicornis. Next base: position 131,159,099 of record CM023450.1, on the reverse strand, counting down.
CAGCGTCCGGATGGTGCGGGGAGTCAGCCTCTTATAAATCATTGCTGACGCCACGAAACACGCGATGCCGCGGAAGAATTGACATTTTGGCTTTCACTGTAAAATGTATCGGTAAATCAAGCATCGTGTACTGCAGGAAAAGCGGTCATGGCACTTTTTTTATATAAAAACACCAAATCATTCAAATAAAACGAAGCTGCATTTTATTTTTACGGCCACTTCAAGATCTGAACATACATCTACCGGGTTAGTATGTGAAAGATACCCTATACCCGCTTTTCCCAGCGTAAGCACGTGTCGTTTCTTAGCTTAGGCGTGGCCGTGTTCCCAATAGGGTATTGATACAACCCCAGACGCGCTGCCTGCAGTAGTAGCATTGCCTAAAACGTGACCGAAGACCTCCTTCAATTTGGGCCGAAATCTAGGTAAAAGTGTAACTTTCAAGAATCATGAAACCAAACGAAGCAGCAATGAATATACCCTCACCATCACCTGAACCCAAGCAACAATTGAACGATAGCGCAGCGTTTGAACTCAGTCGGGGCTAGCACATGGGGCTGTTGTGTCACATTCAGCTCCTTTGAAATCGTTGTTAAAGCGATTTCATTGGACCTGAAATCACCATCATTACGCCCAAAACGCACTTCAGGAAAGCCAACTTTACCCAATGGTATGACGCATGATGATGGTGATGATAATGATGATAATGAAACAAGAAAAAAAAACATTTCCCGTGGTAGGAATCGAACCTAGGTCCCTCGCGTTATGAAGCCGACGTCCATTCGATTGCGCCATTCTGGATTTTCTACTCCGGCTCAGGTTGCATGAAAGAAAGCTTCGCGTTTTAACCGTCTTTCTATTAAGGAAAGGGCTTTGACTTTCTTTTTTCGTATAGACGCAACTCCCAGTAAGAGTTGTCAAAGGAGCTTTTCCACCCTTCTTCGCCCGCTGTTTCAATATCTCTCCGGCGAATATTTCATGCCGAACTGCGGCGTTTGTTCAGACGTCACCTTGAGACGGCGCGCTATGAAAGACAAGCGCCTGCCGCGTAGGAACATAAATATTCGCATATTCAATGTTCTCCGGAACCCGTGGGGTGCCGTACACTTCTTTGTATACTATGGCGTCAAGCGGGCCCAATGGGTTGTCACGATGCCAAGACTGGAAGCACTGGCCGCCGATGTACGTATGTACAAAGAGCGGTATGCCTCGCCAGACATTTCACACTAGTCGGGAGGCGGGCAGGCAGTATTCTTGCTTACGGCGTTAGTTGTATCGCATCTATATTTTCAAGGCTCACTCTGTTTATTTCTCATTTATTTCTTAATATTTTACACAAATTGTTGTTCTTTATGACATTATACCTGTTGCAGAGCTAAAAACACTACACAAAAACAAGAGAGGGCCCAAAAATGGCGTTGAATAACAACCGAATATTTATATTTATACGATATATTTATTAAACAACCGAATATTTATACCTAGACGACAGCGAGGGCAAAAAAGAAAAGCGCGTAAATCGTCACGTATACAATCTCATGGGAGCATTTTTTTTCTCCCATAAGATTACGTCATACGCGCTTTTTATCCTTTGCACCGTCGTTTTTGTTGCCGTCTACCTAGATTTGGGTTTAAACTGTTGGCCAAGAAAAAATTGTTCGGTTATTAGTCAGCGTTGCGTTGGTGCTCGGTTTTTAGTGCTCTAATGTGTCCGTATGAAACGCTAATCACGGAGGTTCTTAAAGCGCACCTTTCAGCCTCTACTGATGTCGTCTGTAGTTCACCCAAAGCGCACTGCAGGAAAGCCAACTTTCTACGACGATGATGATGATCTTGAGTGAAATGAAGAAAAATAAAACGCTTCCCGAGAGGGAGAGAGAGAGAGAGAGAGAGAGAGAGAGAGAGAGAGAGAGAGAGAGAGAGAGAGAGAGAGAGAGAGAGAGAGAGAGAGAGAGAGAGAGAGAGAAGATCTTTATTAGATGAAAGCAGAGCGGTTTGTCGCCATGTTCCCGCCTACATGCTACTCTGCGGGAATCGGGAGAAAGGAGTAAAGGCCCTAAAAGCAGTAGGGCAGACGAAAGGGAAAAAAAAGAAGAGGTTAAAAGAAAAAAATTCGTCGTCTTCAGGTAATTAATTTTTTGTGACGTTTCTTTCCCCCAGATTATTCGTATAGGGATATCGAGCTTTTGTTTCTGAGGGCAGTGATGTTCTGTGCGGGAAATTTTCGACTGTAAATATGGACAAAAGGGAAAAAGGGAATTTTTTAATAGATTCGGGGAATTTTAGGAATTGTGGAGTAAAAAGTAAAATTAATGTCGGTAATCCGGACGTCGCATCATTCATTACACATTTTTTTAGTTCCCTAAACACTTCCTCCTATTTATGTTCAAATATCCGCAGTGGTGTTCCCGCAAGCCACAAGCACCTGAGACCGTTTCCAATCCAGTTCATACAACAGGAGGGTGCAAAAAAACACATGCAGCCATCTGTCGCATATCCTTGACATTGTTGATTGAGAGACGCCAAATCTATACGCCAAGTCTTGCAGTTGGCAGCCCAGTCTTGGTCTCATCAAACCCTGCCGTAACCGGCATGTAGTAAGTGAAACCATCATGGCCAATCCCCCAAGTGGGTATGCGCCACAAACTGCGCAGGAGGCCACCTGGTTCTTGCTGCGGCAGGAAACTAAACATCCCCCTCGCGAGGGGCACGATCAAATGCAGAGCATTTCCGGGGGCGCACGACGTTAAGTAGTTTGCGTTACGTTAATGTTGTTTGCACTTGTTTTGCTGTTGGTGTTGTGTATTGTAATTAAATGAGGAGGAGACGTAATTACGTGGTCACGTGACATCATTTATTAGCAGGTGGGTATGACATCATTTATTAGCAGGTGGGTATGATTATTGTGGCGCAGTGGGAAGAGCACCATGTACCTCGCGGTCCGCCCACTGGTAGTGAATGCGTTGTATCAGCAGCTTCTTGACGTAGTTTGAATGAGTCAACGATATAAGGCGCGTTCGTAGCCTCCCATTCTGTGTGGGCTTTGTGGCGCAGTGGGTAGAGCACCATGTACCTTGCGTTCCGCCCGCAGGGTCGTGGGGTCGAAACCAGGCGCCGGTAAGTATTACTTTTTTATATAGTGTAGGGGGAGGGGTGCGGACGACGATGGACAACTAGAACGGGTGACATCGTGAGTTAAAGAAATGCTCTGCATTTAAAAGTGAACACGAAGCTTTGCGTGGTGAGATAAAAGTTCAGACCTCACAGATAAAGTTCTAAATTGTCTGTGCGACGCCGATTCCGTGTAAATAGTCCCGTGGTCGCAATTGAACGTGCGTCCCTCGCGCTATGAAGCCGACGTCTACCGGAATGCACCATTCCGGCATGTTCGAAGCAGTTTGGATTTGAAGAGGGGTCACGGACGCGCAAATTTATTTATTTATTTATTTAATTATTATTTATTTATTTATTTATTTATTTATTTATTTATTTATTATTTATATATTATTTATTTATTTATTTATTATTATTATTTATTTATTTATTATTATTTATTTATTTATTTATTTATTATCTTGTCTTATTTTTATTTATTATTATTCTATATTTGATTTTATTTAATTAGCGCGAAATTAACAAGATTTTCAAAAAGGCACTGGAAAGAAACACAGTCTAAGAAAACATAGATACAAATTGGCGGTAAATACATACCTAGAGAAACGCAAAATACAGAGATAATGTGCGCTATATCTTACGCGAACAAGGACTAACATACCGCACATTCAAGATAAAAAGCAGGCAAGAGTAAACAGACACTTGATACGCAAAAATGCCAAAATACAAAGTTCCCATAAAACAGTGATAACAGATTGGCACAGTATTACAAAAAAAAAGTGAGCATGAAGAAGGTCACGGAATGCGTCGCGCTTAGATTCAGCGGCTATGTCATCAGGAAGACCGTTCCAAAGCCTGGTGGCCCGGGGAAGTACGGGCAAGTTAAATGCATCAGTTTTGCCGTACTGGCGAGAAAAGCTATGTTGATTATTTACCCTTCGTGAAATGTTAGTCGGGACTTGAACATGTAGCCTTCAGCGTGCTAAATTGCAAACATGTTTGTGAAAGAGGCATAAAAGAGAAATGTTCCGTCGAAGATCAAGCGGGTGAAGTGAAAGGTTCAGTTTAATCACTTGAGGGGTGCTTGTAGTTGCGTGAAATAAACCTTGCAGCTCTATTCTGTATTGCTTCAATCTTGTTAATGAAATATTGGTGATATGGTATACCAAATATTAATGATGGTTAATAAAATATTGAATAATGAAATAATCAAATATTTAAAAGAGATGATTAACCAAATATTGATGGTATTGACCACGTACGACTTCTACCGCATCATCTAATCATCATAAATACTTGTCATAGTAACCATCATAAATAAATATGGTCCGCTCGCTTCTGGGTTAGTTAGTTTGGTGTTCGACTTGATTTCGCAAAGCTTCGCGTTCCCTTAATAACGTTTATCTCTCTCTCTCTCTCTCTCTCTCTCTCTCTCTCTCTCTCTCTCTCTCTCTCTCTCTCTCTCTCTCTCGCTCTCTCTCTCGCTCTCCTCTCTCTCCCTGCCTCTCTCTCTCTCTCTCATCACCCATCGTCCTCTCTTCTCTCATCACACTTGTCGTTGTCGACAGAGTTGAGGTTGATGGTTTCGAAGGCGTCTTCACTACAGTACACATATGCATTGCCAGCGCATCACGCCGCTCATTTTTTGTACTTTAGAATTCTTTCTTAGCGACTGTGAAGCTTCCAATGATTTGCCCTCCTACAACCAGCACACGCGTTACGTTTACCTATCATGCCTTTATTTTGACGATATGGAGCGCCACGCAATATCGAGAATTCGCGGTGGGGTACTCGCCAAGAATGTTTACCCATTAAAACGTTAAACCACATGGAGGAAAAAATAAAGTGAGAGGAGGGCGGGTGAAAAGCGTAAAATGTTCGGTGTTAACACGCATGTCCGCAGTTTACGGCTTCAAGAGGCCCTTCCCGAAACAGCCGGAGCGATAGCACTCGCTTAGTGTCACCCACGGCAACGTGCAAGTGTCTCTTGGATGAGCAGGACGGAGCTGAAAATGACTCCAACACTCGCTGAGTTTTATTCATTTTTTCGCTGTAAAGGATTCCCGGGCGGCTACTGAGAATCGGCCCGAAGCGGCCGAGGGCACCGAACGGAGCTTGCTTTGCCGAAAAACACAAATGTTTTCTGCCCGCCCTCGCCCATCCATGGTGCACGCTATGATAACTGTCGAAAATATTTCTTTTGGCCTGTATGGAGATAGTTTATTTTTCTTGTGGGAAGAGCGCAAATATTTCTTGCCCTCACCTGCAGATCTTCCCACTACTTTGAGAGCTTTTTAAGCTTTTTAAGCGTCTTTAAGCTCAGCTATCCATGCACACGCGTGGAGAATAGGTTGCTTACGTGGCGCTACCGGTCTTCAGCTGCACTCTGACTGAAGGTAAGGTTGAGCCCAACTTCATCAGAGTGAGTGGCTTGGAGCGCCTAAACAGCTGCCACCTGCGTGCATTCGCGCATGCGCCGCTATTTCCGTTTGTTCTCCCTTCCTTCAATCGCCGTCCTTCAGAGAGGAGAGATTTGCGCGATGAGATTTTGCGTAGGAATGGAAGTTTGCTCAAACAGCGCTTGTTTACGACATGCTCGGCAAACTTCATCTGAAGGTTGCTGAGGTGGGTTTATACAGCCATACATCGTGGTTTCGTTCCTAGCGCGCTTCCATTTGCGCGATTCTGCAAGGAAGACGGCTGGTGCTACCGAGAGGGTATGATGGCGTCTTTACGATTAGCGGCGCAAGGACACGTAGGTCGCTAAATGATGAACTAAAGCGCAGAATGAAAGAAAATGTGAGTAACGTTGGCATCTCTGAGTGGTACCAAAAGCTGGAAACATTCTTTTGTTAAAAAGAACACCACCCTTCCTTATTTGCCGCGACGTGGCTTCAACACGGCGAAGGGCACTTATATCTGGAAGGGGGCCAAGACTGCCGTCACAAAACTCGAAGCTCACCTGGTGCCTTCACTGTAACGAAAACGTCTAGATACCCCGCAAACTCGTGCGAAGCACCAGTAGCCATGAATTCTAGGCCTTTACTTATCTTTTATCTGACATTGCCGACAAAAAAAATTTACCCCTTCACATTTTTAAGCGGTTGGGGAATACTCACCCTTTCTCAGGCGAACGCCTTACCTAGTTTGTAAGCCACAGTGAAACCTTGAGGTTGTACAAGTACCAGCAGCGAAAGGCGAAAGATGTCTTGAAATGTTGACACAAAGATTATCTTTGGCTTTGAGAAGCGCTGACAACCGAAAAATGCACCCCTGCTAATAATGCTGTCAATGACAGCGATGTTGTAGTCGTCATAGAAGACGAAATTCTGCCGGATTCTGGAATGTTCTAGAGATCCAAGGATCAGCGAAGCATATACTTATGGAACGACTGCCACAATAGAACTCGCTAAGTTCGGGTACAAGGCGGTCGGGAGTTAATTTGACCAGTGCAACTGTTCCCTCTAGAAGCTGTGCGAGTGAAAATTTGGCGGGCGCTGAGGACTTTGCGGATTTCGAGCTTACCGCGAACACCGCGAACGTAACAGCCAATAATGACGATAGAGAAGCCGACGGCGAAAAAGGACGGTGCACGTGCCCGGAGATCTGCTCAGGCAAGCTCGCTTGAGACTTGTAACGCTGAGGCACTTAAGGATTAGCGTTGCTCGTCATGGCCGCAGATCAATGCTGCGGCGGAATTCTCATTTCTGCCTATGATGTCCATTTCAAAGTGTCCATTTGGATCGAGTGCTGATTGGATGAAGGCACACGGCCTGGATGTGACGCAGCCCGAGCGAGGCGGGGCGGCGGTTTCTCTGTCTGTATAGTCAGATGCCTCCCAAACGCAACTACGTGACGATTAAAATGGATGCGAAATGGATATTTTTGGAACTGGTGCAACTGAAAATTCAGCTCCTGAAGATAGCTTGGCTTTGGCGCTTCATATCATTGACGCATGTTTTTCTCTGGCAATTGAACAGCAAACGGTGAAAGCAAAACTTTGTCGCCTAGAAACTGCTACGTGATTAATAAATAATGCGATTGCCGTTCACCAGTAAGTGGGATTGTTGTGCAGTCACTTTTTAACATCAGTAATTTGTAGCAGTAATTACTTTTGACCAGTCCGAGAAAAGTAATCAGTAACGTAAGTGAATCTTCTCGGGACAATAATTTTTTTTCATCAGCCAAGAAAATGGGTGAAGTAACCTAATAATCCTGTTACGCTAATCGTATTAAACCTTCGCTTTTTTCTGTCTGTCTGTCTGTCGGCGTATGTATGTATGTATGTATGTATGTATGTATGTATGTATGTATGTATGTATGTATGTATGTATGTATGTATGTATGTATGTATGTATGTATGTATGTATGTATGTATGTATGTATGTATGTATGTATGTATGTATGTATGTATGTATGTATGTATGTATGTATGTATGTATGTATGTGTTTGTATGTTACGAAGGAAGCAAACCGAAGCTAAGTGGCGACGTCGGGCGGCAGAGGCTGTGGAGCAGCAATTCAAAGTCCAGCAAGGGACCATGAAGGCCACAAGAAACCGCAAAAGCATAGCATTTTGAAATAATTTCCCATAAGGGGCCCCACACATGGGCCATTTGATTCCATACATAGATGAATCGGATAAGATGAGTGTCAACCTGCCACGCTTCAGTGCTAACATCGCGTACTGTGCATTAAATCATATAAAATATCTGGGCATTTCGTGCTGCTTATTTATGGCTTTAAACGTAGCAACGTCCACGTCTTGCGAGCCCAAACAACAACAAATGCGGCGAAACTCCTCTCACCCATCCTCCCTGTTGGCTGATCCACGTGGCCAGGTCGCGCTCGACGAAGAGCCCGAGCGCCTGTACGAGGCCCAGCACGTATTCGGGGTGCCCCAGCTTGACGCAGTCGATGGCCAGGCCGCCCGAGACCGAGTAGAGGGCCACGATGCGGCCCCATGAGATGTCGTTGCGGAACAGCTCGCGGGCCACCGCCTCAAACACGTTCTGCACCGCCGTCTCCGAGGGGAGCGCGTGCACCCCGATGTTGCCCGTCACCGTCTGTGTACGTGCGCATGCGCAGCAGAGAAGAGGGGATGGGGAGGAAGAGGCAGTATGAATATACGAAAAATGTCATGGACTAAACTCGCTTCACGTAAAATCTGAACGGGAAACAGGGGAGGTTTGTAAACACTAATTACTTTATTTGGGCAAAACTTAAGATAGTAACAGCGTTCAACGTTTTTGCAGTTTTTTTCTGTCAATTTACACGCATTCCGTTTGCCTTAGAAAGTACGTTTAAAACATCTGGGCTCTCTTCACCCTTACCCGGTCGACTACATACGCAGTCAGGTGAAAGAGTTTGCCAGCTGACTTATGACACATTGTGAGCATTGAGAATAATATTCATTAATTCATTCATTCATTCATTCAGCAATTTTGTCAGTTAGATAGATCAGTGGGATAGAAGAAAGCCCGCATGCAAAGTAGAAGCAAAAAATGTGGGAAAGGAAACAACCTATTTCAAGAAGCATTACGCTCTCAGCTCAGGAGTTCGGTCACGGAAAATATGAATCAGGGAAGGTAGCAGGCATTTTTGCTAGTTTCCGTGCGGGTGGCGCCGTAATGACGCCACCAAGACAGCATCTGCATAGACAGGCGTGCTGCAACAGAGTATCCTTATCATGCAAGGGGGTGCCGACGCATTGAAATGAGTCTCCGGCAATCGCAGACTGTTTACCCCTATAGCTTACACCTCCTCTCTCATTCGCACCCCACCTTAATCTCTACGATTAAACTCCTAAACTCTGTTCAAAGTATTCAGTCCCTAACCAGGCGCCCTAGCTTTTAATGATCGTCCACAATTGCAACACTGATGCGGTATAATGACGAACGTCCGCTTTAACAGTCGTTTTCATCATTTCACCTTTGACACCGCCTTTCTCACATCTACTCTACGCTGCGCAATATCATCGTGCATCCCATCCCGGTTGGAGCATATTTATGAAGATTTTATTGCTGTGGTGACGTTTAGGGGTAGAGTTCTTGGTAAGGCGGTCGCGTTGTCTAGCTTGCCGAGCCCAACGAACGGGCGCTGTAGTACAGGCAAGGCGCCCGCGGCCATCTTGTTTCCTCTCCTTTCGGATCGAGCACACGGGACGTAGCCGTTTAGAAAGTGCCACAACCAGGTGTCCATCTTGGGAAGTCACTAGATTCGGAAACATAACGATGGGAAACTGTCCGCTCTTTGACGTAATCTTCTTCGCTACATTGGTGCAGGCAGATGCAATTTTTCTTCTTTGCGCTCTCACAAGACCAAATCGACCCACTCAAATCGGACCCTTACGCCCTTGAGTGTGTGGCGAACTACGCGATTGTGAGTGGACGGTTCAATGCTGTGTACTCCGACCAGATAACGTCTTAACTTCTTTTTTTTTTTTTGCATCACTCCCAAACACCCCCCCCCCCCCCCCTTTTTCCCCTCGCCCCGATTTGCCGTCCGGCACTTGCCGTGTCGGCTTTATGTAACCGGCCCTCCACCTCAGAAGGTTACCGACCCCTGTCATAGGCGATTACACCTGTGCGTCTCCAAAATTCTCGCTCCAAAAAATCTGATTTATAGCGTATAATGTAATATAAACTAGATCTGTCTATACGTGAGCTCCGACGTCCATATATTGGAGGGGCACCTTTCTCAAAATTATTCTGGCTGAACATGGATGCTGTCAGGACGTGCACAACCGACATACGCTTTTGGGGAGACACGTCGTTTGCTGGCAAGACAATGGTGACGCCGCTTCTCTGGACTAGGCATAGCGACATCGTCATTTGAGGCATAAAAATATATAAGGGTTTTTCTCACGATTCAGTCATATTCGAATTTCGAAGACTGTACATAGCACACAGAAGACGACAAATACCAGACAGGCATTTGTGCCTTAAAGGAGCCATTGAAGACAAAACACAAGTTGAGTTTATTAGAAAGACTAGCTTAGTCCCGACAACAATGATACCAATATCATCGCAATCTTCGAACAAATAACGGAGATATTAAAGAAAACGTGTGAAGCAGTCGCGACACCCTAGCCATTTTCCTGCAACTTTTTTATGATGTCACGGAACCTTGTTTGTGCGATTGGCGGCCGCCTAATTCATCTGTCGCGACGACACATGACTGGACTTCTGTAATGGGGCCTCTAGTTCCATTTGACCGCATTACTTGAATGCTAACGTGCAGTTAACGCACTGAAAATTATGTTTTATTGTTGGCCCGTATGACGTCATTCTTGCTCATAACACGTCACTGTGGCGCAAAATTTGAAAGTTTTTAAATACTTCTTGCTTTTTTTTTTTTCGTTAAAAACATATTTTGTGGCTGTAATGGAGATGAGTGAGATACTGCATCCTAGTTCCTTCAAATTAAACGAAGTTATATTTTCACTTCATGGCTCCTTTAATGTCCCTCCCTGTGGGCCCCGTACTCTGTGTCGTACTTACAGCCATTAGCTAATACCAGCTTACGGTGGTTTCCGCCATCTTGCCAACGGGAGGGCATCGCGACATCATGGTTGCCTTAACCAGATATTTCGAGCACGTATTAAGCTTTATTTGAGCTACAATGCACTTCACTCAACTCAGTTCTCTGATGTCACCCTTCGCGATATACGAGAGGGCACTAAACTAGTGTTTTGTGTTTGTCCACCATTTTTTGTTATTAGCATTCGTTTTAGCATTTAACCGTCATTACATGTTCATAACCCAACGTAGCAATCCCAGCATTATGCAGGGCTGACATCTGCGGTCTCATTAAGGAATTCTCTCTCTCTCCCTCTCCCCTTTGATCAACGCGGCTCGCTCGGTTCTTTTATTCCAGCCAGATGCCCAAGTGTCGAGCGTTATAGCTTAGCTCAATATGCTGATGACTCGTGTGTTTGGTCGGGCGGGAGTCTAGCAGATATCTCTTATGTACCTGCTTTGGCGCTGGCAAAAAGTTAGGCCTTAAAGCGTAAGGAAATGGTATACCTGCAGGGGGCCGCCCTATAGTAGCGTCGGCAAGGAGCTTCATTATTTCGGGCTTAGAGCTGCCCCGGCGATGAGACAGATATGAGTTTCCGTAAGTCGATTAAGCGAAGAGTGTTCGGGCCCCCGGGGTGTAAGGCGACCTTGAAATCATTAAAACCAAATTACGCATAAAAGCGCTATCGCGTGATCCAATAAGCGTATTGGCGCGGATATGCCTGGCTTGGAGCGTTCATTTTAAGCAACATATACCATCTCCCATTTAGCCCGCACGCAAACGATGGAAACATCGCGCAAAATTATTTCTCGCGCGGCGAGTTGTGACTACCTGCGCACGAACGCTTTTCCACTTCGGTTCAACACGGTGACACCCCTGCTGCTCAAAAGTAATCCCTTGCTCCTTTATTTGTTTATCAGAAGGAGTAGAGGTGTTCTTGTTTGCGCTCTCACGAAGACCGCGGGAGACTGCTAACACAACGAATCAATAACCTCTTTTCATGAAGACGGAGGGGGGGGTACTCTGTCTTCATTTGTTTTAGACGTATTGCTCTTTCCTAAGAACATCCTCATCAAAACATGGCAGCACTCGGTAGCTAGGAATAAAGATAAACAGCTGATCTAATCAGCACGTCGCTGACAAGTTGGAAGGGAAAATATACGAAGGAAGCAACTATTTGTTTACGGTTTTCCCGATTTGTGAAGTGCGAAATGTAAAAAGAAATGAAGCCTGTTCGCGAGTTCCTTTAGCGCTTCCCCCCTTACCATGAGAAAGAAAATATACTGCGCGCCGCCACTCCGTATTGGAAGGATGAAATTTAATTATGCCTCGGCATGCTTTGACCAGACCTTTCTGTTCCCATTTTGAAGACGTGCTCTGCAAAATCGCGATACCGTGAAGAAGGAAATAGGCGAAAAGAATTTTGAGCGGTTACGTAAATAGTGAGTTCTAAATTGCAAATTCCATAATCTGCGCACTAGGTCTGTTTTCGGGTTCTAGCCCTGAAGTATGTGAACAGCGCAGAATTTAAAAACGTGTCGGCTAACGGTTGGATTTCTAATATCTACATACATAGATAGGAAGGAAAGCCAACGGTCAAACGCCAGGAGCAAGGCGCAGATAGATGGAGAATTTTGCTCTCTTGCCTTTAAACAAGAATTAAGAAATGCTAAGGGGGAAATAAAACACAAAAGAACTGGCTGACAATTACGGCACTCCCTATCGCGGAATTTGAGCGCTGCTTTGTAGCTGTTTCGACTGTGTTGAGGAAATGAATTTGAGACAGATATATATATATATATATATATATATATATATATATATATATATATATATATATATATATTTCTTTCTTGCTTCCAAAATACTTTGGAAAGACAGAAAGAAAGCAGATAAAAAATGCCCGCCAGGATCCCACCTGGCGGGCATTTTTTCTCCGCTTTCTTTCTTTCTTTCCAAATTCTTTATCAGTTTCAATGACCTACCACAACCTCCCCTTTGCTTTCCGAGGTTTTCTTGGCTGCCAACCCTTATTTCTGTGTTATTTCTACGAGCCCCTCATTTCCTATTATGATTCGCTACATGCATAGCGAGGGCCTCTGTTCTGGCAGTCTTGGTGCCATAGGGAGCTTAGGGGGTTTAACGCTGGTTGACTACTCTCGACATGTCATGGACACTCGAATCACGGCGCGGGGATTAAAAAGAAGGTCCCCTTCACCCCGAGAAGTCAGAGTGGCGCTGGCTACCACCCCCAAGCACAGGAAAAAATTACATTGACATAAATACCCCAGAAAGCGGGAGGGGGGGGGGGGGAATCGCCCCGCCGGTAGCGTAGAGGTTATCGCACCAGACCGGTATTCTGGAGGTCGTGGGTTTGGATCCCACCTGGCGGGCATTTTTTCTCCGCTTTCTTTCTTTCTTTCCAAATTCTTTATCTGTGTCAATGACCTACCACAACCTCCCCTTTGCTTTCCGAGGTTTTCTTGGCTGCCAACCCTTATTTCTATATATATATATATATATATATATATATATATATATATATTTATATATATATAGATATATATATATATATATTGCGCTCCACGTGTGATCCCAAAGTACACCTATGACCGTCCTAAAAAGCTGCAGTTTTTGCTTGGCTGGCATCGACGTCCACTAAGAATTTCTCTCTCTCTCTCTCTCTCTCTCTCTCTCTCTCTCTCTCTCTCTCTCTCTCTCTCTCTCTCTCTCTCTCTCTCTCTCTCCACCACCTCATTCGAGGGGTAAGGATCAGTTCCATTTCGCGAACGTTCATCTAACACGCGCTTCCAAGTTTCGCAGACAGACGTCGCGTCTCTCACGCTAATTAAGGAAATGGTCTCCCGAATCTTGGCGCCCACCAGGTTCATTAATATTAAGCCGTAGCGAACAAGAGTCATTAGCGGCCGGTCAAGTTCCTACTGCAAGATACCAGCTTATAAACGTGAGAGTTTTCGTGCCCGCGTTAATAGTATGGGGGCCATGCGCCACCCGTTAGTGCCCGCCGCCAAATTCCGCGTCAAATTATTTCACCGTCCATTACGCCGCGAGTCAGCCAAATGACGATCGCCGTACACCACTGTCCGTTTCAAACACGTTTGCCACACATTACACACCATGGAGTCTGCGGTCGGAGTTTCGTAAGACTGACACTACAGCGGTGGGCATACCTTGCCGCGAGTATGTCCCGTATAAAATATTTAAGTCACTTTCCTCGGCTGTGCGCATTGCGGTTTCCGCGGTGTGGGGTACCGGCCCAAGAAGCCACGTTGCGCAGCCTCTGGATGACGCAAGGGGGCGCTTTTTGTGCTCGGTTGCGTGTGAGAACCTTAATTGCCTGCGCTACCGTTTCCCGCTTTGTGTTTCTCGCTTTAGGGAGCCACCTTTAATGCCTCGCTGAATGCATGCGACCCTGCCTTAACCGCACGGCTCGTTAGCCAAAACCGGCTCCTTGCTTCTTTTTTTTTTTTTTTCGTTTTTGCGGTCTTAACATAAAAAGTGCAGGACGTTGTCTTCTTTCACGATTTTTTTTTTTACGCTTACATGACAAAGATGTCGTTTGCCCGCGAGGCTGCGGGTTGTGCCGTCATGCGCTGGCACATCATTCTTCTATTTGCGGACAGTCAAAGTTTTCAATGCGGGCCGCGTAAGTTAAAAATATGAAATTGAAAAATATCGGCGCCTAACAGAAATTTCCACGACAAAGCCATTGTTTTGCGCTTTTATTCTCAGAACGCTTTTCACTTTTGATATTCTCAGCCTGATGAAAAAGCAACCCTCCGACCCTAATCTCTCCCTCCCCCCCCCCCCCCCCCCCACCAAAAAAAAAAAAAGCAACGTTATAACTCCTTCATACATTTCCTTTAAAAAACTCGTTTTTTTTTGTATCATGGCTCCCAGGTGAAATCCTATTTGGGTTGCAAAAATATGAGAAATACAAATTCCGGGGTGTATATGTTGTATATGCGACCAACAGATCGCATTTCGGTGGAAAAGGAGCAAGTTGTATTTTAGTAAGAAGTTGCGAGTAAGGTAGTGAAATACCAAAATGCGAGCGCTGTGTAATGCCCAACTTGCGAAACTTCTAGATTTATGCGCACGAGCCGCTACAAAGAGGGGGTTTTTCCAGCGTTTTTTTTTTTATCTTTTTTTTACTAATGCCGTTTGGTTCGCTGCGTTAGTGTAGGGAGACGGGAAGTGTACGTCGGCCGGGAATATGTTTCCCCTGCCAGCATAAAATTAATAGGGCTTCTTCAAACAAGGAAATGCGAGTGCTGTAATGTCGAAGCTAAAAAGTTAAAAATGCCTTGCAGCCGGCCCCGTACATCACGGTGAAAAATAGAATACGCACGTGGACGACGGCGCAGGAAAGAGTTAGCTGCGATTTTTCACGCTACACGCACGGTTCCGAAAGCATGAGCCCACATTCCGCGTTAAGATAAATCACTGCCACTTCGTTTTTCCCATTTCGGAATTTCTGGTCACCCTTAGAGCCTCTTTGTATGCACCCAAATTAAAATGTATAAATATTTCTGAAATCGAGCTGCCCCAATTTCTTTTTGCGCTTTATTGTCTTTGTTATCTAGAGCTGCGAGGTGACTTCGCACGTCTAAAATGTTTCACTTTGGAAGTCTCGTGGGGTGCTGCGCTTCCATTTTTGGCCCCATGACGTTTCATCGCATTTTTTCTGAGCAACCTCGTCTTAGAACAACGGCCGAACACAGCAGCCTTGCGTTTCGTTCCCTGCTTTAGCTATTGGTAATGATGGCTTTGTTTTGTTTGTGTATGTTATCCAATCGCTAATGGGTGGGGCAGGCATGCTCAAAACATTGCTACGATCCTTTGTCAAGCCTTATTGCTGCGTATACTCTATGCTCCAACTCTCCCCACCCCAACCAAAATCTCAGTGTCCCCATGAAATGATGCAATAACGTAGAAAGACACATGACAACTGGCGCCGGAGGTGCTTTATCACGCAAGTGTGGAGACTGGGATGTGAATCATTCGTCATCTCACTCACACTGACTTTCGGCACGTTGTTATCATAAACATGCTAATACTGGAACATGCATAAAGATAAAGAGAAGTAACGGGCCAACCGAATGACCGACTGACTGATTCATCAAAGCCCAGCCAAAACGGCGCGACTTAGGGAAATTAGGCCGCCTTTAAAACAAAAGTTGAATCACTTTCAACCTTACGTTCTCGGTCCCGCATTAGAATTGCAGCTTCCTTGCTTTTTTGATAGATCAGTATAAATACCATGAGTTTCCCAACCGAGATCAACTTCTTCATCGCAAAGAATTATACAAATTTGGCTTTTATGAATCTCTTATTCTCCACATTATTGTTTCTCGTCCTTTCATGTTCCCTTTCAACAATATTTTTTGAGGGACACGATGAGCCATAAAAGGCAATAGGTAACGTGGGATAACTCCCACGCACGCAAAACGGGAGCCCCTCAGCAGGGATAAAATGGAACGACGAACAATACGCGCCAGTGTGCAATAAAAAGCGCCGCATCCCCGAAAAAGTCAGGGAAAACGCAAAAGAACACATTCATTCCTTCCCTGTCGGGAGACGCATGGAAGGCGATGTTTTTCGCAGCTTCCCGAAATGTACTACCAAGTGCTTCCTTACCTTTTCTTTCCACCCTTAGTACGTCAAACGTACGCCCAGCATATTCTACGACGGCAATAAAATAAAACAAAAAAATATCACCAGCTACATTCCACTTGACGATTCCGTGTGTTCTTGGGCAAAGATGTATCACGCTTTATACATCTACGCTCGATAAACAGGCAGACAAACATACGTTGACAAACTCACAAACAAATGCTACACGACCAACAGAAATGGCGCAAACACAAATAGGGCCCATACCAGGCACCCGACAAATGGCGCACAATGGCGAGGTCCGCCCAGAAGCCCCAACGCGTGATGAATCGTCCTCCACGGCCCGGCACATGGAACGTAGATTGGATCTCTCCATCACCCCGGGGAAGCGTTAGATCCCCGCACTCACGTTCACCGTCGTGGAACGATTCGCTCCGCCGCTCGCGTTCGCCACGCACTCCGGGAGACAATTGTGAAGTTCGGTTTGACTATAACGGCTTGGATTCAATGCCGAGCGGATTGACAAAGAAGAAGAAGTTGATGGAAGCTTTGCAAAAATTAGACTAGCATACATCCTGACGTTTGAAAAAAAAAAGAATTTTTCTTTTTAATCTTTCAGTGTTTATCGAGCGAAGTGGTAGCGCTAACTCCTTTTCCCCCTCTACATTCCCGATAACCACGTAATAATTTAAAAACGAATATCCCTGAAACTTGGAAGCGCCTGTAAGAAACTTTGCTCTGGCTTCAAAAAGGCTGCCGGGCTCTAGCCGGGTTCGACATCTGGCGTGAGGAGCAATAATTATAAAAAATAAACATCTTGGCCGTCGAATCGATTCGAGCATGTGTTGCCGCGAGCACATCATCCGAAAAAAAAATTGAAACGGCTCATCGAGGACGAGGCTTTCTTTCCGCTTCAAAGAAATTTCAAAAGACGAATACATTTTGGGTTGTTATTGTTCTATTTTTTTTTTTCTCGAAACAATATGACGAGGTAGTATATACTAAAGCGGCGAACGGAAATTCCTTGCTCTAGAAGCCTGGCTTCAAAGCAGTCGTAGCCAAAAAGAAGGGAGTGTATATATTTGGTAGTAATAGAATAAAAGTATTAGGAGCGAAGGGCGAAAACGAAATGAAATTTAAAAAAAAAAAAAAACTTTCGCGTCCTGTGTACCAACTCCTTTCACTCAGGGAGGATTAAAAAGGAGATTAGCGAAGCGACCGTCATGCTAAGCCCCTTATAACAAAGACGGTTACACTGCTATGGGTTTGAGAGAGACTCAGAAGCATTCTATAAACCCATTGCAAAAAATATAAACGAACAAGCACTTTCGTGTTCACCAATCACTTTTATTTATATTGCAGTCGTCTCAGTACGGATACACCTACATGACTGAGCTTAACCGACGGGCCTCGAACAAAGCCGACAGCATTGAAAGAAATCAAGAAAACAAATACACCAGGAATATCAACGCTCTCTTTCGGTTGCTTTGCACAGAAAATGGCATGCTTAAAAACGCCTCCGAAACACTCTCATTTTAGAAATTATGAACCTTTCTAAGCGCCACTGATGGGCCCCGTTCCACTGATAGCAACATCAACGAAAAATGACAGTTGCTGGGGGTTTCAAAGTTGCTCTAAATGCGATACCATGCTCGAAAAACATAGTAGGGGGTGGGGGGTGTGGGGGGCTTACTTGGGGCGCTAAAGCGGCTTGTAAACATTCGGGGATTACGTACTTGCGCGATCGAAGTATGGAGTCTCTAGGCCATGTTTAGAACCCTGTGGGTGCGTTCACGCAAATTTATTTAGTGGAAAAATCATTTCGAAAGTGCTGTTCTCCTCTCTGTATTATCCTTTTCGATTTCGTATGACGTTTCGTACGACGAAGGATTCTGGTGATACGCTTACTCTTGCAGGCTTGGTTTGACTGCGCCTACTGCGCTGCTCGCCGACCCTCGACATAGTCAGTCGGCCGGCTGCCGGGGGGTCGTCGCAATTCGTTCGCTCAGTTGAAACTAAGCCACGACACGATCTGTGCCTGGAAGAATGTGCTTTTAGTTTGTTATTTTGTAGACGGTGTCAAGCTCCAAGTCCAAGTATATCCAGACAAGCGCACAATCGACACTTCACTGACTGGTACGCTAGTAGAAAATCTAAGGCCTATCCAAGGGGAGGGAAGAGTCAGCGAAGTTAATATAGGTAATAAGGAATTAAAATCGAACCGAAACTTTTATTGCAAAGCGTAAAACCGAGGTACAGGAAGCACTTATTGCGCAGGCTGAACCAGCGCAGTGGTCAACGACACGACCACGCATTTGCCGTCGCTTTTCCTACCTAATGAACTCAATTGCAAGTGATGAGATATTCGTGGTGATTGGGGGACGCTTACTGCACAAGCGTTATTCAAAATATACTCGTCTAAGCTGCTAGAAATGATAATACAAAAAAAAAATAAACAGCGTATACTACATAAGCTTCATGTTTCCTTCACAGCAACCGTGGGCGATATGGCCGAGTAGCCATGCAAGTATGTAATTTTGTTTTTGTTGATGTATAACGAAACGAGCGGGCCCTTTATTTTTAAATAGCACCTTGGTTTAAATAAAAATGGAAATACTGGTGGCATAGCCGAGGGGTCTGAAGGAGTATATATAGCGCGTCGCAATGAGCAGGTTCTAATCCTGGCTCAAAAGAGTTTTTTTCAGTTAATTCCTCTTTATTAAGTCCTGATTTTATATCGCATTCATAACTCTGCACTGCAACCTTCATTGCTCCGAGCGAGCAAGTTGGCAGACTGCGTACACGCTGACACTGACGCACTGGCGAGTTCTCGTTGAAGTGGTGTTGATATACGCACCGACAGCTTGCGGGCACAGTGCCGAATCAGTCGGGCTGTCCGGGCCTGGTGCGAACACGCCTCTTACGACACAGGGACGAGACAGGCTAGCTCCAACGGTGGGGGCAAAGCGCCTCGCAGTTGAGCGTCCCCGATGGCGCGGAGAGAATTCAGCCACTGCGTTCGCCTCGGCTAGTGAATGTTACGATTCTAAGCGGAACTGGCAGACTTATCTGACACATTCTACTGCTGACAACGTGGCAGAAGGGCGATATGCCGATTCCTGAGATATTGAGGATGCCAACCAAAGATAACTTCGAATGACTGGCATGTTGTTGCGCGGAACTGAAACCGAAGCATCACATTGCAAGGCGAATACGCGTTCCTGCTGTTAGTTGCTGCGGCCGCTGCAAACGTCGAATGGTATTTTTTCTTCTGTCACGCATCATAAATTAAATATTGCTTTATCGCACGGATAAAAAATGAAAAGTGCGTTTATATTTGAGCCAGTCTAGTAATGCCAATAAGCACGAAGTTTGACAAATTCTTTAAGTGACCCTAGCCTTAATGACGAAGAGTATTGACAAACTTCAATGCCGTAAAGGTCAGCCGGCACGTTCTAACGAAGTTAGTACGCGCCAAAAAGAAGGTATATAAAAAACGGGAGCAAGTATATAGACAGAAGTACGGAAAAAAAAAACAAGTATATAGAACAGGGTGAGCCTTGAAAACACACTTTCAATTACGGTAATCCGCTCGGATAATTGTTAGCCGTCATGGAATGACTGATCAGTGGCCGCCGAGCCCATTCCACGTTCCGCCTGCGTCCCTGGAGCCAGATTAGGGGATCAACTTGTATTCGCATGCGACGTACTTGCGAGAGCCTATCACGGAGTACCGCGATGCATGCGCTTGGGCGAGATAAGCTTAGCAAAATGTTTTCGCTGAACTACCCTCCTTGTATGAGCCATAGTAATCATTTTTGATAGCATTATCAATTAAAAAAGTGCAATAGAGTGTACTATACATGAGGAGGACGTGCTTGAGGGCTCTCTTTTCGATAATTGGATGGAACTAGGACGTTATGAGCCACATTTTCTGCGGAAAACCTTCGTTATGGCCCCACCACACGACTGAACTAGCGGTACTGCGGCTAGGGGTGTAAGCCTGGATCGCGAGCGGGCAAAAACATGTTCGGCCATTACATGCGGGCTTGATTACTTTAAAAGGCTTTGGATTTGCCCTTTTGCCTGTTCTGCTCGCTGGGAAACATTCTTTATGCCTCCATTCGAGCTCTTGAGGCGCCCCCCTTCCCCTCCGACAAGACTGTACTCGGAGATAATGGGATAAGTTTTATATGTGTAGTTCTTTCAGCAGTGCTCAAAATATTATCGGCCAAATCAATGTATCCTATCGCAAGACATCAACCATGTTTGCAACTTAGCCGGTAAAGGAAACGTTTTATTTAGGCACAATTACGTAGTAGCAGGTAGCGTAGGTAATATTTTTTCTTTTCACACACAAGGGCCGTGAAAATATAACTAAATATATATGCGCTGTATTTTGGTTGAACATAATTCTGCTGTGTTAAATTTCTGCCTGGTACCTATTTTCTCATTTTTAGTACAGTGTGCATTACCCAAATAAACAATGTTTGTTTGTTTGTTTGATATTTCGTTTTTATTTCGGGTAAAAATTTGCTATAGTGTGGATACATGGTCAATTCTATAGCATTTGGTCCAAAAAAGAACATGCCTACTAACTGCCCATTCGTGTACGTGCATACGCATTGACTATAAATAAACGTAGCCAAAGAAGCGTAAGGCATACAAAGAGAAGTAAATGTGTTGGGAAGTTAGCAGAAACATTGAGAATACAAAAAAAGAGAGAGGGTTAGAGCGAATGGCGGCAGAGAGGATAACGTTGAGTAGTTTTCTACGCGCCATCAGTATGCGCTTAAACAAAAAATGTGAGAGAAAGAAAAAAAAACGAAGTAAGAAGAAAGGAAAGAAAAGCGTAAATAAAGGAAGAAAGAAGCAAAGAAATAAAATCGGGAGGTAAGAACGAAAGAAAGAAAGAAAGAAAGAAAGAAGGAAGAAAGGAAGGAAGGAAGAACTCAGTCTGCGTTCCTCGCTACTTATTTTGTTTGGGTTTATGCACTTCTCATCGGTATTTGCCTACAGGCGGTAAGCTGTGCAGGGACAAATTCAGAGCAAATGTACTGGTATTCATTGGTAATATTGCTTGCAGGTAACGGCTGGAGTTCGGATATTACGGCTGTGGGCTGCTTTGTGTTGAAACTGTGCAAGAAAAAGCGTAACTAACCTAAACAATGATAAAAACAAAAACAATGAGCAGTAGAAACACGAAAGTAATATCAGTAAACAACTACTTCTCCTTGTCTGAACCAACTAAGAAAAAAGAACGTCAATGCACAAGGCTCTGATGCTTCTTCTTCTTTTTTTGTTGCAAAGAACCGTAAATGAAAAAAAAAACATTCAGGCAAGCAGGGCCTACAGCGAAGAATCTGAACATTTTCACGTCAAGCAAAGTGCTATCGAACATACCCGCGATCTTCCTCTCGTCCCTGGGAAACACAATCAAGCCGCATCTGGCGCACTCTCCAGTGGCGCCTATCCACTCGCTCTAGCTCCGTCGGTAGCAAAACACTTTGCAAGTTTTATACCTGATGCGCGAATTTTTCGCTGCGTTTGCGTATCGAACGGTACCAACACGCAACAAACCACCGCCCACCACCGCCTTGTTGCCTTCGCTCACTTCCAAAACGATGTGTCGTCGGGTGAATGTAAACGAAAGCAGTGGACTCCTTGCCTCATGTCTAGATGCATTTGAGACCATCAGGATAGTAAACAGATTTAGACGTAAAGCCAGTGAGAGATATATAGAGAGAGAGTGGAAAAAACTGCATTGACACAAGACAATTTTTGCTACGTTTTTCTTGGCATATTGTCCGCTCGCAACGTGTCACCCGAGTGGGAGTGAGAGTTTATGGCCGTGTGCCTGTTCCACGTCCGCTTTTCTACGGTTCCGCGCGCACGTGAATTTAAAATAGGTCGGCGCGTCCTCCTTCGGGCCACCGTTGCGCGCATGCGCACAAAGGGCTTGTTGAGTGAAGTGGCTCAAGATCCGACGATTCTCTGCCGCAGTCTCCGGCAGAAAAGAGGAAATGCGGGGAGACGCAGCTTGTGGCTCATGCACGAAATTTATCGCACGCGGGGAAAGCGCTTATGTGAGCATGATTTGTTTGCTCCTAATTCTCAAAGAGCATTTTTTTCTGCACCCTTACTTCAAAATAGCAACGCCTCTGGCTTCACTTCGAAAACAGAATAAGGAAATTTTGTCATCCTATGTGACGATCCTTACATACGCATTTCTGGCACCTTTGCTGTCACTCAGCAGAAACTGAAAGGTCAATAGGGTAACAGAATGTGACCGTGGTAATGCAATAGCAAATAATTAAGAAAGAATCGCGGAAAATATTACTTACTGCGTAAGGAATGATGTGAAAGAAAAGTTAATGAAGTGAACTTGCGACCGGTAAAAAGGTAAGGCGAGCTACAGTAGAGAGAGAGAGAGAGAGAGAGAGAGAGAGAGAGAGAGAGAGAGAGAGAGAGAGAGAGAGAGAGAGAGAGAGAGAGAGAGAGAGAGAGAGAGAGAGAGAGAGAGAGAGAGAGAGAGTAAACTTTCATTAAATGCAAGGAAATGCTTCAGAGAGGCGTCTACATTCTAGGATGCCTTGTCCAGGATCGACAGCCCTTTCGATCAGGCGCAGCTGATCTGCGAGGCCGGCGATGGTCAAGGCTCTCTCGAAAGCTCCGTGGAAAGGTGCATGTTAGGGGGGTCTAGGGTAGACTTGTCGCCGCCGCCCACTACGTGTCTGAGAGTCCCAGGCTTCTTCACAGAAGCGACAAAGTGGAGAAAAGTGTGTCCGATCAAAGAGGTGAAGCCTGGTGGGATGTGGGAAGGTGTTAACCTGCAGAGCACGCAATAACCTTTCCTGATCCCTCGGTAGCGATTTTTGGGCTGAAGAGTAGGTTTTACGGGGCAGCCTATAGTGCTGCGTAATTTCCGGGTATGTGACGAGAGGTTGCATGCGCGAGCTACAATAAAAGCGGTGCAAAACAAGGGGTTGTTTTCGATGGGCTTTCGCTTGACACGACACATTCAACAGCTGCTGTTTCAACTAACGCACTACACCGCGATTCTCACGCTCTCTTGTTTTCCTGATAACCTTTGCGGCCCAACCTGTACCTCTCGTGAAGATTGATCAAACGAGAAGGCGATTTGCAGGCATCGCCATAGCGGTGGTTAAAGCAAGCTGTACCTTCTTTAGTAAAATGGAAGGCCTTTTCCTCTCTTCTACCTGCCCTCTGATTTCGGTGTATAAGAGTTCATCGTTAACAACGCGGCACAAGAGGTTTGGTGTTTCATCATAGGACAATAAAGCGCAACCGAAGACCACACAAGGGCGAGCGTTATACTGTATACGAGTCGCTTTTACCCTTTGTCCTTTACTATTTCACCCTGTAGGAGAAAGATGGAGAAAACCGTAGTGGCAAGCGCCAGCCGTGGTGGAAGTCGATACGCGCACGAAGCTGGAATAGATTTTCACTATGATGTGCACCTTTCGTTCCATTGCGAGGATGCATAAAGTGATTAGAAAATGCAAATTATCACGACGTCTCGCGTTAAGGGAGCCATGAAGACGAAATACAAATCTGTTCTGTTTGAAGGAACTGCAACTTGGTACCTTACTCAGCGCTATTCCAGCCATGAAAGGCGTTTTTAATCAAAGAAAGCGCAAGAATTTTTTAAGAACTTTCAAATTTCGCGCTACAGTGACGTAATACGGGTCAGCACTAAAGACACAGTTGTCAGCGTGTTCCCTGCACGCAAGTATTCAAGGGATACGAGCAAACGGAACTAGAGGCCCAGTCATGTTACGTGGCCGTGAATTATATCGGTGGTTGCCAATCGCACAACAACGTTCTTCGACGGTCATAGAGAAATGCCCGGAATGTTGCTGTGGGAGTCGCCACTACTTCATACTGTTATCTTCAATATCTCGATTATATGTTTGAAAAGTGCGATAAAATTAGTGTCACTGTTATTCAGACAAAGGCAGCCTCTGAACCAAACTTGTATTTTGTCTTCATGGCTCCTTTAGTGACAATGTTGACATGCTCGTGAATTTTTCCGAAATTCTATCTTCACCCTGTCTTCGCCGCGCTTTCTCGCCGCGCAAGACGAGCTCATCTTGAGTGCCGAAAGTATAGAGCATCACATTTAGGCCTGCGAATGCAAAAACGCGGTGCCACGGAAAAGAAGCCAAATAAAAATAGAGGACGTACGTCTCGCGAACACGAATTACATTCTAAACTAATTATAGTTCCGATTTCACTGCTCTAACAAAACGTTTGATGGGCACAATTCGCTAATTCAGAGTACTTGAAGGAGATTCCCGTAATATAGGCCAGAGAAAAAAATAATCCCTAAGCAGACAATGAAATCGAGAAGAAAACGTGTCGGGTGAACTCTAGTAAGATAACGCGCAAAGATCTCTCGGTGGAAGTTTCCGAGGGCGCATTGTCCGTGCTCAAGTGCAGTCGGAAGACCCCGTCCTTTCTCAATGGCTCTTGAGAAGCCGAGGCAAGCTCCACTTCTGTTAATGAGGCCGTCGCCGAAAATGCGGGCGAACTATTCCGCTCGCAGTTTTCCGGCGCTGCGGTGCGAACATCCTGGAGTTGAGAGAGAGGAGGCAGTCCCAGCATTGTCTGTTGGCGTGACTGGGACCCCTCTTTTGCTTAGTCTCCCTCCCCGGAATGCACTTATTCGTCCTAATCAAAACAATGGGGGAAAACGAACGGCTGTGTAGGCCGGGAGAATAATACAGAGTTCGAGCAGAGCGGAGCCGTTGTCATAGAGTTTCATACTAATATAGAGGGAAATCCTGGCGCTGCTGTCGCGGGCCGTCGTGGGCGCCGCCATTGCAGCTAGCGACGTTCCTCGCCTACTTGGCTTTGCTAGCCGCAAGGCTTCTTTCTTGTCTCGTAGCCAAAACAAACCAAAAAGAAATCATTTTTTCCTTGTTCATTCTGCATGAAGGTTATAAATATTCGCTGAGATATAATATTTGGAGCTTCAATTTTATGATAACAAAACAAATTGAACAATCTTTTACAGTGATATTGTTGCTTTTTTGCAGCCAGAGGCAACTTTTCAGCCTGTTCATGAGCCATGCCAAGGACACGTGGAACGCGCCTGCCTGGTTACAGTGTAACAGTGTACTAGAACACTGTAACAGTGTACTAGAACACTGTAACAGTGTACTAGAAGGCTGGTACATGAGGGAACGCTCGCTGAAGTTCGGCTCCCCTAGACAGTGGCGCCAGATTTCCCTCTAGTATGTATTAGTACGTATGAAACTATGGCCGCTGTAACTCGAGCGCATGTCCTTGCGTTATTATAAGGGAAGTCCTGCCAATCGTCTCTTTCGCGCCTCCTACAAACCCGTAAAATCTAATAGCACAGGGGCAGAGGCATATGGGTAGCACATGGGTCAGCCGTAAAACAATAATAGCATACGGGTCAACCGACCGGAAGGTAACGGCTTAGGGAAAAGTAGCTGGGTGTGCTCGGCCGTCACAATGCCGTATGGAGGACGATTGGCAACAAGAGGGGTCTTCCAGCGGCTTACGGGTATGATCGGGCTATCAGAGCGGAAAGGTGAGTGGGAGGCAAAAGGGGAGTAAATGCGAACTTCTCCTTGGCCGTGTGCGCGTGCGCGTGGCGGCAAAACCCACCGTAAGAGAGAGAGCGCTCCGGAGAAACCGTTTGTACTTTCCAGTTTAGCCTCCTGTTCGAGTAACATGCATTTATAGCTCTGCAGTGCCTTCTTTGACCTGTCCTCACGGCCCTGTTCTGGTTCCGGAAGAGCCATAGAAACTTGGCTTAGGGGCACGTTCAGGCCTCCAACCAGCCCGAGCCCGACATGCGTGGGCCATGAGGATTTCACTGGCCGTCCTTCGGTGGACGCATATGGACCTCCTTACATAAAATTGTCGAACGTTTTGCATGAAACTACCCTCTAATGCATTCTACAGTTCATGAAGCTACATGAATCAAAACACTTTTTCATCCATTTTTTCCTGTTTCGTTAAAATACTCCTCAATATTTCTTCCATAAGTTTCTCGTGTTTTTTTTATGCTCTGAGACAAAATGGCACAACAACAAAAACGTGCACTAGTATACGTTGGGGATTCTGTGTAAGATGGAAACGACAAGGGCTTTACCAGCTGCATAGTTGCTCTGCTACCTTTTGATTATTGCCGTTCTCTTCCATATCCGAGACACATTCTGGATTCTTCCCGCGCCGTCAGTCAATGTATACTCAGCATCGTTGATGGACCCGCCAATTGGGTGGGCCGAGCAAGAATCATTTGAAGACGTAGAGGAATGAAAAACAGCAATACAGAAAGCGAGTACGAAATTAGTGAAACGCAATATACGCGAGTAAGATAATACATTCCACAATGCAGATTTAGCTTGCAGCATCAGAGAATCATTGGTATGATTCTCTTTATTTTACGAAAGGGGACGCTGCATATCCCAAGAGGGTGTGGTTGGTTTCGGAAGGGGGAAAAAGTTCATAACCTCCTGCGGTTAAAGCCGGCGGAGAGCTCAAACTGGGATAAATAATGGAGTGGCTACTTTTTATTTTGTCTGCATTTTCTGTGACGTGTTCCTAGGATGTTGCGAACCCGCGAGTCATGCATGGTGCTTTGTTCTTTTATTATACAACGCGGTACAGCCCACGCAGCAAATGCTACGGGTCCATTCCGTGACTCCGCTTTGGAAACTCTGGATTGCGAAAGTTTGGGAACAGTACTGACGGTGATTAATAACACGTTTCCTGCACCGTGGTAGGCGTCTAACATTTTCCCCTTCTGTCTAACTCAAGTCATTTGTAAGCAGCGCCTAAGGCTGCTAGCGTGCGCAATTTTAACCCTGAACTGCACACTTTGTAATTTTTGTGCGCTTCATATTTGCCCCTTGATTTGTAGAGCGGAAGTATTCCGGCTGTTCCTGGTTTTGGTTAGGTCGTTGAAGCTCGCCCTCTCTCCCTCTATCCCCCAACCCCCGTTATGAAAAAAGGCGAGATTCGCAACGCAGGTAAATTTTTGTTCCCAATCACTCAGAAACACATTTAACGCGAACCAGGAGGTATAAACTCCTACCTCACAAATTTTACTGTTTCTCCCCAGACAGGGAATAATGACAGCTCATTTATAATGGCGATGCGCGGCCAATCGTAGTTTGTACGGGAACGCTCCGAATTGCGCCATTGTTTTATCTCCCATAAACCGCAAAATGCTAAATATATCAGTGCAGCCTCCCCATTTTTGTCTTTTCGTCTCACTAGGCAGCTGTCTGTCCAATCCACGTTATTAGGGAGTTGAGGAGAAAGCTTTAATTCTGAAAACGGTGTGTCGGTCGATGCATCGAACCCCAAATCTTTCCCCGCCAAGCCTCGTAATGGATATTCGCCGCCATTATTCCCCGTCTGCTGCGCTTAAATCATCCCACTGAAACTTTCTTATCTGTTCCATAATGACGCGTGCACCTAATATATATAGCACTAAGTCCATTTTCCTCACTCTGGAGCCTACATGTTTATATACCGTGAAGCTCTCATATATACGCCATCGTTCGATGTTAAGGCCCTGCGGATATCTTTGGCGACTAAATATTGACCGAAGCCCCGTAATTGCACAAGAATCGGGGTACGCACAAAGTAGATAGAAGTATTTAGCGATGTTCTCAGTTTCGTTCTTTCTTTCGTCCGGACTCATCCACGGGTCGATATAGAATATTTGCGCAATGAAAATGACTTCGCCCAGACAGTGGACGTCGGCTGGGATAAGTAGGAAAGCATTCTGTTGATGGATAGCATGTAAGAATTAGTATAAGCAACTGAAAGTATCAATCACTAGCACGAAGAGATAACAGAAAGAAATGTTAAAGCGAAAGCCTTGGTTAACTCGCTAGGTCAAAAACCCCGTGTCCCTGACACATAGACTGCCCCCCAAAATGGCCGACTAAAGGCGTGCAAAATGGCTGACGGCTCAAAAAATAAAATCAGGTGAACAAATGCTTGAAGACGAATTATACTTACGAAAAAACTGTTACAAACAACTGAAACTGCCTGCATGGCTCATACGTGTAAATAATATATTAGTATACGCAGATATTTACAGGCGTATTTGAGGCAAAACGTATGCCCATACCCAAGGATGCCACTGTTGTTTTAACTAGCATACAAGTTCGATTGCGTTACGATGGAAAATAAAAAAAAAATCGATCTACAAAAGGCGTCAAAATAGGCTAGATAAAAGCAAACAAAACCATAAAAGGTGTCGGCTTTTATGGCCTTTGTTGGACATAGGATGTTAATATTCAAATCTCCTGCCAGGAAGACTTGATCAACGGTTGACCAACGCTTCATACATCGCCCAGTTCCAATAAAAAACGAGCAGCACTGTTACATGGAGGTCTGATACAATAGCTAACATCAGGAAATCATAGATTTGCAGAATGAGTTTTTATGGAAAGGCTCTCAGCATGAACGAAAGTGACGTCGACTGGGAAGTATCAAATTTCGAACTCACACACACAGCAATGCCACCCCCTCTGCGGTTCGATCGTGTTGTGCTACGAGAAGTGTACCCATTTAAGGAAAATGATTGCAAGAAGTCTTCTGTCGCATTGATTTCTGTGACCACGAAAGCATCTACAAAATCCCTCAAACATTCGGCTATTGCCTGTTACGAGTTTCGTTAAAATCCCGTGGCAAAATTATCGGATAAGGCTCCTCATGCTGCGTTGACGTCGGCGGTTTAAACAAATTCAATCAACATTCGGCATTGCCATTCGTTCGACCGTGCTTATGCTCGAAAGTTTGTCTTAAGGAAGTGAAAATCGCCAGAGTGACTGCACCGAAAGCATGCTTAAGAAAGTCATTGATATCACTGAATCTGCACCTGCTTAAGTATCTCTATTATTCAGATTCCCGGGAGACCGAATTGTGAGGGGTCTCTTGCATCTTTTTTTGCGTAGATTTTCCGCCTGTGGCCCAGCAAACTTTGTAACCTTTTTTTTTTGTCGCCTCGCGCGCACGCCAGTACAAGTCACGATTCATCTTAGTTAGATTTCCATTGAAGAAAAGGTTAAAATCAGGGTCGGCCTCATGCAGACGTCGCAGTTTCTTTCGCGCCTCAAACCACACTTCTTTAGTAGCCACGGTCGCGAAACAAACAAGAACAGTTGGGTTAGCTTTTTTGCTAGGCAGCCGGTGAACTGCTTCAACGCCTGAAATCGAAAAGCTTATCTCAAGTTTCCTTGCAAGCTCAAAGTTGCCTTCAGGTTCTCATTCTCTTCTTTCGGCTGTCCTTCAATCTCGAGATTATATTTTCTGCTGTACTGTTCATTTTCGTTTTGGGCTTCCCGAAGAGAGTGCAGTTCCTCGGTTTGAGATTGAATGGTAGCCTTCAACGCGGCTATCCCCTCATCGTGTGCCGCTGCAAGCTCGGCACCCGTTTTTCGCCTGTTCCACCACCGAGTCATACTGGTTTGACAAAAACGAAACTGATTTTTCCAAATCCTTGACAGTCACCGATAACTTCGTAAATTCTGCCCTAAGAAGCAAGAGAGAATCGTTGCCGGTTCTGCACAAGAAATTGTGCAGAACCGGCAACGATTCTAAGCTAGTTTTGATCTCTAGGATTTCACGCAGCAACAACGATTCTAAATCAATAAAAAAAAATATTAATAATCGCCATTGTCATCGCCGTCGTACCATTGTCAGCTCGTCAATGCCCCGGCAAGACGATTGCCTGCCGCCTAGACGAGGTATGCTCCTGCGGTGCGTCATCCTCCGTATCCATTACCTCATCCGGAGGAGGATCGTGCCAGGCCGAGCCCGCTAATATACAACCGGCCCTTTTGTGTAGAGTCGGAGCTGGCATTATCGTCTCCTTGGCACTGACCGCTGCCAAGTACGCGACGCCGCGCGGCCCCTCGCCTTTGATCGCCTGCCAAGGAAAAGCGAAATCGTCGCCACACGAGGCCCACGCGGCGCCT
Organism: Haemaphysalis longicornis; assembly: GCA_013339765.2. Taxonomy (NCBI): domain Eukaryota; kingdom Metazoa; phylum Arthropoda; class Arachnida; order Ixodida; family Ixodidae; genus Haemaphysalis; species Haemaphysalis longicornis. The sequence goes on along the minus strand of CM023450.1, from coordinate 131,128,830 downwards.
GATTTCGCTTCCTCGTGGCCGTATAACGCCCACAAGGCGGGCTCCTCGAAGGCGCTGTCATGCGCTCGCCGCGAACGTGCCTGTTGACACTGAGTACGCGCGTACGCTGCGCGTAGCTCTCTCTTCGGGCCGCTGCTCTGGCGACGGTCACGCGCGACGTTTTTTGTCTTTTTTCATGCTGGTGAGAGTCACAAAATGAAAGGACGAAACAGCGATTAACGCATCTAAGGAATGACCTGCGGGGCGTTACGGATTTATCACACGTGTACCACAGAACACGCACGTTGAGCTTTCGTACGGGAAAAAAACATGCACCTGTAAGTGAACCCTTTTGGTTTACTCGCTTTTTACGAAACGGAGAATGGTGTCACTATAAAAGTGGTGCAGTTAAAGCGGCGCGCCTGGTATAGATAACATTGGATAAATTGCATAAGCAGATAAACAGGGCACGCGTGAGCGAGAAGCTCGTGCAAGCGCAACTAAGTCAGCTCGCTCCTGACTACTCAAGGAATCAACCTTTCCCCAAGAAAAACGTCGAGTGCATCACATGCGAATGTGAAACTTTTCGGCTGAGCAAGTCAGCGTCTAAAGAAGCGAGCAAGAGACCCTGCCAGCAAGCCAACAAGCGTGCACTTTGTTATGTGCCATGTGAGAGCATTTGGGCATAGACGCGTGGGGCAATTTCGTTTTGTCGATACCAGCCGACCCTGCAGATACTTCTGGGAAAGGCCTGCTTCTATAGTTGAGGCACGGCCGCTCGATGAAAGGCCGTGCCTCAACCTCCTTTTCATCGAGCGGCCGTGGCTGAGGCAAACTCTACAACCCGCGTGGACCTCTTGGACTCTTTAACGTCCTATAAAAGTCTATGTAAAACCCAGCTCTCGTAAAGCTGCTACGCCAGCAATGAACCTCGGCTCAGAACTTATCATTCCTGCGTCGAAAGATGTGGTGTCTGCAGGCTCGACTAATGTCATTCATTTCGGGTAGCGGTATAGTGGAGGAACATTTTCGAATTTGGTAAATTGTCACGGGCATTCCATGGCCAATAACGTCATGGCAGGCAGACGGTTTGCGGAGAAATATCCGCGGCAACCTATTGTATCCCCATGACAATTGTCTGGAGCACGCAAAAGGCAGCCGCTGGGCTCGAAGTACGACGCGTGTATTTCGCACTCCAAGAGCTCTACACATTCCGGTCAGTCATGTTGGCTTTTGCCGCCTGCAGCGAACACCAAGCAGCTGTCTTTGCCGCGCACAAGGCGTGCTTAGTGTGTACAGGTGCCGTCATAAGTAACTGGAACAAGGATTTGTGAATATCACAAAATATTTGTCTTACTGGCCTTATGACAGCCATTTCCGGTTTATAGCTATAGGGAGGACTCCTTTAAACGCACACCAATGCAGCCAGGCAACTTCTGGAAGAAGAAATTTAATTAAATTACGAGACCGTGTTCCAATTTTTTTTGACAGGGACCTGTGCCCCTTGTACACACTTTTTAAAACACTAATATAAAAGAAGCCGGCCATTTTATGTGCGAAACCCGAAACGACACAGACCCAATGTGTAGCTATACACTGTCACATGCGGGGAAAGTGTTTTGAAGCGTTCGTTGTTGGACATCAGAAAAATTTGTGCGGTATACTAAATTGATAGCGAGGTAGGCCAGGCGAGGGCAGCACAACCGGCTTATGTGCTTCCGTAAGAGAGGACCAATTGAAAAGGAATAAGTGCGGTTTCCCCATGTGGAAATTTAATGAAATATGAAAAGGGGTCCCCAATTAGTACGACAAGCGTTAAGAACTGAAACGAATAATATTGAACATCCAAAAGTTGCCAAAACCAACGGGGTCCCTGTAAAAACCTGAGGGGATCTGACGAGTGATTTACGGAACAATGGCAAAGGAGCGGTGATTCAAAAAGGGGCAGGAACGCTTTCATTTTCGGCCTGTGTGGACAGCGCCTATGGCACAAAATTGTCTGCGCTGTAAAGGGGAGGTCGTCGAGTCGGCGAAGTGTGGTGGAGAGCTGTTGACATCAGAAAAATTTGTACGGTACATCACACTGATACGCGAGGTAGGCCCACTGTGCCGAGGGCATCAACAACCGGCTTATGTGCTTCCGTAAGAGAGGACCAATGTCAAAATGAGCTAAGTGCATTGCCCCATGTGGAAGCTTTAATGAAATATCCGCAGGAATCAGGGGGCGTCCCGCGCAATTTAGTACGAGAAGCGTTAAGAGTTGAACGAATAATATTGATGCATCCAAAGTGCGTTATCCTCGCCCACATGGCGGTGCCTGTATCAAAACCCAGGGCCCGATTCCAGACGAGTCGATTTACGGAAGAAGTGGCAAAGTTGAGCGGTGATTCAGAAAACGGAAGCAGGAACGCTCACCATAGTGGGACTAAAGAGTGCACAAAAACCCACTCGCCTCCTAACAGTTTTTCGCAGAGAAACTGAAATTATAGCCGCATTTTGGACGTTCGAACTCGATGCTATACCACACGCCCACGGGAATTGAACCGAGCTAGCGGTGAAGGTTTAGTCAGGTGGGGTAGTGCAAGTGCAGGAAAAATCTTCATAAATAAAGAGACGCTTGCTCAAGACCACGTGTCCTGCTGTTTCAAACCTGAGAAAACGAACTTTCTCCGGCTCATTTGAATTGCAAGGCGCGAATCGAAGGTCATCCTAGGCTCTATCTGAGGAAACGTTTGATGTTTCATGGTAATAATGTCTTCCCCCTTCTCTCTGTACTTTATGGCCACATTCTAAAAGAGAGTTACGCGAAACCCACACATTCCGGCGGAACCTCTCCGCGAGCAATAGCAAGGACTTCCTGTTTTATTTAGCAAATTGATAAGCGTGTGAACTAGGCTCTTTCAACAGCCGGTATAGAAAAAGCTCAGGAATGCGTCGAACTCAGCAGTCAATACGAACGTCGGCCATTTGTGAAATAAACTCGTATTCGTTTAATTCTGCCAGCGAGGCAAGCATGCCCGTTTTGTCCTATTAGAGCAGTGTCAAGCGTCCTAACGGCGATTTAAACATTTTCAAGCGCCACGATCAGGAGCTTCTTACAAATAGCAGGCTATTTAGAGGAATGCTGTGGAATTATTTCGGAAACGCGATATTTCGCATTTAGTAAACCTTCATTTCTGCATTCAGCAAAACCAATTTGCAGAACGCCTTTCATTTTTTCCGTGTGTCGTCACCGAAAGTATTCTGCCCGTAGGCTTGTGCCTGATCGGCCCTGTTCATCTGGAACCCGGTGTGAGTGGAACCATACGCTACATGTACCATTGAACACAAATTAGATACCCCTGCCCTCAGTCGCAACTGGCGAGAAAATACCTCGTAAAATACTCATTAACTTCTTAATACTAGTTGTGCAACAACTGCGATGTGCAGGAAAACTGCTCATGACAGAACAGTTCAGAAAATAAAGCAGCAGTGACAAAAATATAGCGCGGAAATGCTGGCTGGCAGTTGTTTGTCACTTTTGGGGATGCGTGTATACATTCATGTACATTAAAATGATCGAAGATTCGTATTTTAGTGGATAAAGCACTGAATAAAAAATATAAAGTCTCTCTCTCTCCCTTCTCTCTCTCTCTCTCTCTCTCTCTCCTCTCTCATCACCCTATAAAAGCCCGCGTGATCTGAGACGGCGTAGGCGTTCGAAACCACGCCGAACCCGTATACGAACGCGCCTTAAAACGAAGATTTTCCTGCTTGCAATAACGAATGTGTTTTCACAGCAGTTGGACAGCGCCCGCCCTGCCCGCCCTTCACATCCCAGCTGAAGGTCATACGGTCTATGTACCTATTCGCGTCGAAAGTAACAAGCTGCGCTTCAACATGCGGGCAGCCACAGGAGAGAGAGAGAGAGAGAAGAGAGAAGAAAAGAGAGGAGAGAGAGAGAGAGAGAGAGAGAGAGAGAGAGAGAGAGAGAGAGAGAGAGAGGACGAGAGAGAGAGATGAGAGAGAGAGAGAAGCGAGACTGAATGATGGAGCGGATGCGGGAGGTCCAGCAGCCAAGGCGTTTGACGGGGCTCCTCATGGCCAAGCTCCCTCACCTCAGCGACCCGTGTAAGAACAGCCAAGTCCCCCAGGCCCTGCACGTTCGTAAAACTGCGTGTGAGGGTTACCCAGGCCGTTCAATATAGTGGGATAGGCGTCCTGACTCTCCATTACGATGGTTCCTGGTAGGATTGTGCGAATATTCGAAACTTCCGAATATCGAAGCGAATTCGATTCGACTTTCGAATCGAATAGGGCTATTCGAAAAGTCCGAATATTTTCGAAGTATTTCGAAGTCTGTTCACGAGCAAAAATTATAATCGCGAACGCAAAGCACGACCCTACGGCAGAAAAGAAAATCAGTCTTTATTCATAAAAAAACAAACTTCGCCGATTTCTGTACTATTTCATCGTGACGGTCGTGGCAAGGGCCTTGCAACTTGAAGCCTGGTCTGGACCACACTTACCTCCTCCCGAACTGGTCTCGACCAACGTTGGTTTCGACATCCTCGGCGGATTCATTGATATCAAGCCGGACTTTCAAAATAAATTTCCATTTGAAGCGTGCATCGTACTGGCCAAGACAGATAGATAGCCATTACACCATAAAATGCGCGCGCTCGGTTGTCACTAATTACCCGAGCCCCCCCACTCCGGAGCCTCTCATAATCACATCGTGGTTTTGGGATGTAAAACCCACGTATTATTATTATTACCGCTTCGACTACAGTTTGCTTGCCACCATATTACTCGTAATTTATTCACATTTGGAAGAGCTTGTGCACATTTTGCCAACATGTGTTGCAAATCTACTAAAATAAGTTTTTTTTAAAGAAATAAACGTGCATGGGGTTCTTTTTATTTTTTTTGCTGGAATACATGACCATAACATCAGTGTCGACTTTTTGACATCGGGAATCGTTTATTAAAAAAACTCGCAAAAACCGTTTTAAACCACTTAATATGGCTGATATCAGCCACAGACGGTTTTCGTCAGGCAACGCTTGTGCTCCGCAATTTCTTGGTGTTTGAGACCGCTGCTAATGCAAGTAGGTCGGTGAACGGCATGTATTTCTGTTGCTGCTGAGGTCGATGTTAGAGTTTTGGTTACGCCCTTCGCTGTCATTTCTGATGACTTCGCCCTCGGCTGAACGGGCGAACCATGGATGAGTCAGCGCAGCGGGCGTTACGGAGTTCCATATGGGATTTCTTCGATCGCGGGGCCAGTGACGCAACGTGCCGCACATGCAAGATGCGTCTCGAAACGCCTACAGCGACTACCACCACCCTAGTCAATCACCTAAAGCGTCACCCAGATGCATTCGAGAACTTCGAGAAGCTCCGTGCTGCTGAAGGGGCAAAAAAAAAAGCGACGGGCCCGAAAACGACGACGGGCACAAGGGCGACCGACGCAAATGCAGCAAGCTCCAGCTTCTTCAAGCCGACCTTGAAAGGTGACGCTCCGCGTGCTAAATTGCTAACCAAGACGGTTGCGCAGTTTATCGCCGCTGGTTTGCATTCATATTCAGTCGTGGAGGAGCCAGGCTTTTTGTCTTTGATGCACGCTACAGTGCCCGAGTATAAAATCCCATCGAGGACATTTTCTCGGAGCGTTGTGCCGGAGCTCTATGCCAAGGAGAGGGAATGAATCCAAAGTGAGCTCCGCAGTCACTTCAGCCATGGCACCCCATGCTACTCCGTGACGACCGACGGGTGGACGTCGAGGCCTGGAGACAGCTACGTCTCGTTTACGTGCGACCTGCTCGATGAAGAAAGAATTCCGGCCTCGAAATCACCACCTAGCATGCCGGCACATGCCCGAGGGCCACACATCCGGAAACTTGAAGCGCGTCCTCCTTGATTTGGCTCAGGAATGGGGACTACCTCAAGACTGCCCCGTTTTCATTGTCACTGACAATGCGAGAAACGTTTTGGGCACGGCATCGCAAACAGGATGGACAGGCATACAATGCTTCGCGCACACTTTACAGCTGTGCATCCACAGCGCGAAGAGGGACAGTCCAAATTTCGAACAGCTGTGTGCCAGGGCTCGAACGATTGTAGGACACTACAAGCGCAGTTCCCTGGCCAGAAGTCGCCTCAGAGGTGTACAGGAAAGCATGGGAATGGAGCCCCTGGAAGTTGTCCAAGACGTCGCAACAAGATGGAATAGCGAGTATGAAATGCGTTCCCGCCTCTTGAAGCTTCGTCGGCCAATTTTCTTGGACCTGTCGGAACAGGACTTGTTCGAGGACCTTGCTTCAGCCGAATGGCGTCTGAGGACATCAGTGACGTCAGTCCTGAAGTGCGTGGATGATGCAACAAGAGGATGTTGCTCAGTAAGGCACCCTTCCCTTTCACAAGTAGTGCCATTGGTGCATTGCATGCAACTTCTTCTCACCCAGCAGCAGCAGAGTTGTGGGGAGGAATCCATGTTTGCGAAAAAACCTCCTACATGCAATGAAGTGCAGGTTTGGGGACATTAAGTTGCAAGTGCCATACGCCTTTAGCACTGCACTGGACCCAAGATTTAAGGCGGTGTGTTTTGACATTTGTGAGAGGCAGTGGCTCAAAGGTGAACTTTGCTCCTCTTTGGAGAAGGTCCTGCATCAGGAAGAGGAGGAGGAGGAGGAGGAGGAGCCCACCATCAGCTATGCACCTGCGCAAGCCGTGTGTAGCGACGTGTGGAATGTTTTTGGCAGTTTAGCCGCCTCAAGCACATCCTCAAGTACTCGCTCCCAGCGGCTGAAAGAAGAGGTGGAGGAGTACTTCCATGCACCTGTACAGCCACGCTCCGAGAACCCCTTCCTTTGGTGGAAAAACTTCGGTGCTGCCAAGTACCCATCATTGTCTGGGGCTAGCTCGGCTGTACTTGTCAGTGCCAGCAACCCAAGTATCCAGTGATAGGCTGTTTTCGGCAACAGGAAATGTTATCACCGCTCGGAGAGAACACCTTCTCCCTGAGCACGTTGAGCTGTTGGTGTTCCTACACAGCAGCATGCACTAGTAAGGGAGGCTGGCTGGAAACATGGCTGTGAATGGATTCAAAGATGAGAAATGCCTCATGTCTGTCTCTGGTTGTCTCACTATTAAAATGGTTAATAAGAATATTCCCGGTGAAATAGCAAGCAAAAGTCATTGTGACCATTTTACATAGTTCATCGCATCAATTTTTTTTGTAATGGCAGCCCCAGATATTCGCTTCGCTTCGGAAATATTCGCTTGGATTCGAAATTATTCGAATGAGGTAACTATTCGCTTCGTATTCGCTTCGAAGTAAAAAACCACTATTCGCACATGCTTAGCTCCTGGGGTTCCGGAGACCGTTATCCTTACTATGGCCAGGGCAATGGCGCATTCCTCAGCAGCCGCTATGTTCGGTGTTGTAACGGTGCAGGCCGTGAAGCTGGTCTCTGGAAAGTTGAGGGCGATCGCGCAGCAGCTGGGTCGTTGGGCGATGTGTATACATATAGGTCGCCCGGAATGCCGCGGATCACTCATTCTGACCGCGAACATAACGTTGAAATCGCTGCGTGCTCGACTCACTCTCCCCGTGTGACGCATTAACCCAAAGAAGCCACCAACGCATCCGCTGTTGGCGCTCCTGCACGGCTCTAAACCCGCGCAAATTTCCATTTTGGCATTAAACAATGGCGTTCCTTGACGCATGACCAATGGCAGTCTTTTATACATGCGTTACGGGTTGACGGGTTGCACGTGCGCTCTGCAATGCGTCACAGAGGCTTTGCAATTCGTGCCGAAGAGTATTGCATGTGCATGTGGCGTCGCAGAGGTCCGCCAAGTGTCTCGGCACAAATTCGTTGTCTGCTCCGTACTTGAGGGTTCAGAACGGAGTTTTCCTTTGTGGCCTTCACTTGCAGACCTCGCGTCTCATCGGAGAACTGCCATTGCAAACTTCACGGGTGATACGCATGATACGTCAGCCCGATCTGACGTCGGCATGCATTTGCATACAAAGGTAGACGTTTCCTCGTATTCGTCAGCCGCATTGGCAATCGACCTCTCTCGGAAAAGAACTATTAATACCGTTTAAAGATGCATTCATTTTTAAGTTTGGGCTCAGGCGGTGATGCGTGAGTGACATTTTTAATGCCGGCTAACCGTGTACGATTGGTATGTACATTTTCCTGCACTTCCTTGAAGGATATGTGATGGCCTCAAGGCCGATGTAGACTATGTACACAGCACGCATTGGCTTCTCGCTTTCGGTCTGGTGACTGATGCGCGCTTTAAAGATATGCGCAACACAGCGCATGTCTGACGAGTAACCGATAGTGCCTTCACCACAATCGCGTTTAGTGAAAAACGTGTACGTCATTTAAAGGGTCCTTAATATTAAGGGGCCATGAAGGCACAAAACAAACTTGGTTTAATTTGAAAGAACTAGCCTTCCCTGGGTAACTCACTCAGCTCCATTACAGCCACGAGGGACGTTTTACTCGAAAAACGCAAGTATATATATTGATAAACTTTTGAATATTGCGCTCAGTGCTCAGGCTAATTTTTTTCACAATAGATATTTTTTTATCAAATAATACAAATTTCACATGCAATTTTTTACAATTGCAGGATTTCACAATAGCAGAACTGGGATAGACGGAAGCTGCTATTTAATGAATCCAGACTATAATTCGTTAAGAACAGATCACTCCTGTAAAATTAAAGGAATACATTGTAGAACCGAATTGTTTAAACATGCTTTTTCCCCCGCCAAATCATTAGCGATGGAATAAGTCACCCAATAATGGTGTCTCAATTATGGCTAATTATGTGTATTTGTGTTCTTTGTTATGTGTTTTTGTTGATATTTCTGTTTGCCTGCTTTCCCGCCCGTCATGTCAACGACCGAACGGCTAAAGCTCTCACACACTGGCTGTCACCTCCTCCGTCGCCTCGGCTACCAACTACCTGCCACCATCACCCCCGCCAACGCATCCCTCTGGAACTACGGAATTGAATCTCCGTCGCCCCAATACCCAAGAATATGCACCCTCTACATAACCAGGGTCGCCGACAAGCCCGGATTCGAATGCTTCGCAAGATGCTTCAAGTCAAGCCACGAGACATCCGCTACTTCGACGCCGCCAAATATGCCGATAAACCAGCCTTCGCAATTTCAACAGTAGACCACCGAGGAATTGAACTGACTTCCGGAACAGTAATTGGCAACGACTCCACAACTGCAGAAGAAATCGCAATAGCCCTCGCAGCCACTACATCTCAAGGACATTATCACCATAGTCACAGATTCGCAAGCTACCCTGTCGTCATTACACCGCCGGTCACATTGCTCCCTTAGCCCTCCGCATCCTACAGTCCATCTCTAACCCTCCTTATCCTCTAATTTCTCTGGACCCCGGGACATGAGTCTCTGGAGGGGAATGAGGCGGCTCATGCTGCCGTCCGCGCGTATATAATCTACCGGGGCGTTCCCCTCCAACACTCCAGCGTCACCGTCGGAAGCATACCATTCTGTATCTCAAAACTTCAAAGACATTCCTCGAACTACTACCGCTCGAACCGCCAGCATCTTTTCCCCACCCCACGACAAGTTGACTAAGGAAGAAGCCACCACCGTACCGACCGCCTTCAAACCAACACATACCCGCACGGCACCCCTCCTTCCACGCCATCCACCCAACCTCCTACTCCCGCCACCTTGCAAGTACTGTCCCCAACCCTGCACACTCTATCACATATGATTGGGCGTGCTCCCACACACCATCCCTCCGCCCCTACTCCCTCCCCCAACCATGAGCAGTGGGAAGGCATGCTAGCCAGCCCGGACCCCGGCGATCAGCTTCGGCTGGTTGAAAGGGCCCGCATGGCAGCGGCCGCCCAGGGATTTCTGGACTGAGAAGACCACCCAATGCCACTACTCCTGGAATGAATATAGAAATAAAGTTTATTCCTCCTCCTCCTCCCCCTGCTTACACGTAAGAATTTCTACTTTCTCTCCACCCCCCCCCCCCACCCCCAAGTAATGCCTTGGAAAGGTGCTGTGTGGTACTATGATAAGTAAATGATAAATAACACAGTGATGTATTACGGGCAGCACTGATGCAATACAGGCCAGATCTAAAGACACAGTTATCAGTGCGTTAACTGGAAGGTAGTACTCAAGTGATGCGATAAAACGGAACTAGAAGCCCCAGTGCAGCGACCCAGTCATGTTTCTTGGCGATGGCTCTAGTGGGTGGCCGCCAAACAGACAAACAAGATTCTGTGACGTCGTAGGGACGTCGCTGAAAAGCGGCTGGGAAGTCGGCACTGATTCAGTTGTTTTCCTTGGAATCTAATTTTGAAAGACGTCCAATTTTATTCTTGATCTACTTGAACGGGAAAATTTCTGCTGCCTGCCTGTATGTCATTCGATTCAGCCAGCCGGCCAAAGTGAAACAGAAGCTGCGCAATAGTCTTATATACCCACAGACAAACCTAAACGCCTAAGTCCGGTGGCAATGTTCCTACTTGTCAACATTGTTGAACAAGAACAAGACCATTGCGCAAATATGAGGCAGAAAATCGATACACAAGGGATATTTGCAGTGTTCGTTCATGGATGCTTGATTTTTGCGATAGGAAATGAAATACTATGTCCCTGCAGAAAAAAAAAAAATCCACTCCGTCGCCTGCTGTCGCCCGCGCCACTATAATTTCTGGCGACATTTCAAAAAATCAAACGGCAACAGTTACGAAAGGTTCCACTAGATAGGTTCCACGCTCCACTTGGAGACGCACGTGAAGTAAGGAAATGTGGCTCTATAAACGCTGAAGTAGGGCGCCTCGATTTACGCGCGTCTACCGCCGTACGGTAGCGCTGACATAGAGGCACCCGGCCTGTAGTGTAAGGGAACCTGCATCATGTAGGCTCCCTAGCCTGGAGCAGTAGAACGCGGTAAATTCAAATTGACTTGTATAAACCTCTACCGTATTTATCTTGGGAGGAGCGCGACGGGTGAGGAACAGCATAAGAGGTGAGCGGGAAAGCGAATGTAGGACATTTACTTGGCAAATGTCGACGAAAGACAATACTCTTTCGTCGACATTTGCAACTAAAGGAGCAGGTAGGCGGCAATTTTGTTTGTTTGAACGAATTAACTTAATTACTAAGTATAATTATGAATAAAAAATAAAATAATTATTAATAATTGCATCTCTCATAGAAGGGGGACCTTTCTGGGTAGGCTGCGGTAAAATCGGTACCATTGTTATCGGGACCATAGCAATCTTTTTAATATACCAAACTTGTATTTCGTTTTCATATAGCCCTTTAAATTATTTGATTTTCCTTGTAACTCGTTCGACTTACAGCTGCTTTGTTTCTGAAGCATTGCATCTGTACAACACTGTAGAGTAAGTTCCGTTGGAATGTTGAGGGAAGACAGTTATTGGAAGACCAATGTGCACCGGACTGGAAATTATTTCTGTACGTCATTTACAATTCACTACATGCGCGCATAACACAGCGCTGGCTGTGGGCCCAACACTGAGGTTCGGCTGAGCCAGGTATATGTTAGTCTCGTCACATTTCCCAAACACAAAGTTCAAGCTGCCCGAGATTAATTTAGATCACCCGTTTCCGTTTGGTATCATTTTAGTTAGTAAGCACTCATTGCTGAGAATCGCAGCCACGAAAAGTGTAATGCCGTGTATCTGCACAAAAATGCGTAATTGACGAAGTTGTCGCACTTATTCGGTATAATAGTGTAAATGAAGATTATTTGTCGCCGGAAATAAACACAAACTTACAAAGACTTAAAGAAGCCAAAATAAACTAGTTTGAGGTTTTTAAAGGCAGGAACTGCAGCTATATATCATAAACTGCGCAGCATTAAAAATGACAAGTTTTAATCCTGGCGATCGGTTGTTTCGTGACGTATATGTGGATAAGAGTGTCCGAACTTACGCGACTCACCGTTGACCTGAATGGTGTGGTGTTTTATAAAAAAAAAAAAAAAGAAATTCCAATCCCAAACACTTCTTGGCCTTATCCAGAATAGTAAGAAAAGTGTATTTTTTTGCTCCAACAATACAGAGCTTAAAAAATCATTGCTAGTTTACCAACATGCCGAATTTGTACGAAAGCATCGTTTCCGATGTGTCTGATCTTATTTAATCAGTGTTCGAAGACATTGGCGAATTGTGCGGCTTGTTATGCAGTGGATAAACTATCTCTGCTTGTTTATCTGGCGAAAAAATGTCATACGCACACTAGCCTTTTTTTTTTGCATTTTACCCTTTCAGATAAATGTCGCTGCCATAGCTAAAACCCAATCCAATCCAATCCAATTCAATCAAATCCGTCAGTTTGTGAGCCGGAGCAGAATGTGGGCTTACAAACACGCTTGCTCAACAGCCCTGGTCTGCACCCCGATAATGTTGCACCAGTGCATAATGGAGGCAATATGGGGTTTATTGTACACCCCATTTCCGCCGACAACCCACCATACTAATAAGTATCCATGAACGCAGCACGAGTCTTTCCCTCCTCCACTGGATGTTCCTTCGCGAACGGCCATCGAATAGCATTCGCAGCCGCTTCGGCCGGGCTGCAACATTCCCACCACTTAGCATGTAACTCGACAAGGAAAAAACGGGGTTCCTGCCCGGGTGAGAGCTCGGCACAAATCAGAGGCGCAGGCAGACCGAAATCCCGAAGCCAGAGCGAGCTCGAGTTAATCCAGCCCCGCAACGTGAGCGTGCATCGTTGTCGATTCCTTCGCAAGAAGGGAAGGTCGCCCCTTGATGACGGCGCGAGCCCGCTGCTTCCCGGGTTAGAGCCCCGGACTAATCTTGTTATCGCAGCCGGCAGAACTTCGACCTCTCCTCTTGTTGGAATGTGTATGCTTTCGCGTGAGCCCGGTTATACGGCTGCTTGGTGCGGCCGTTCGTCTGGCCTCGCCAGCCCGTTGCAGGCTGCTTTGCGTGCACAATCGAACACCGCTGGCCCAAATCCATTCTGACCCCCCATATAAAACTCGCCGCGGCGAAGGGTCGAATGAAGAAAAGCGCGTTCTGTCGCGGCCGCGGCGGATCCCAGATATACAAGGCCAGCGTGCGGCGATCAACAGGCCAGTTCATCCCCTCTACAACTCCCGGGAGTCCGCAGGATTAGTTTCCGGGAAACTGGCTTATGGAGTGCCGCAGGGAATATTCGCGTCTGCGGAGTTTGTTCGGTGTCTGCAAGGTTTTCTTAGTGCTGTGTTAAGAAATGAGAAAGCCTCTGTTGTTCTCTGGAGAACACCGACGGGCTTTGAGACGCTTCTCGTCTGCTCTCAAGGGAACTGTTCTAGATCTCCTGGCACTGCGTCAAGTGGTATAGTGTTTATTTGCTCTCGCTCTCGTTGCGTTCATATATTACGCCGTTTGGGACCCTCCTCTTGCACCCTTGAAAAGGTTCTTGAACATTTTTTTTAACTTCAGTTGGCAGGCAACACATTCAGCCACTTTAATTAGTGTGATGTTTATTATTCTATATACAGTTTTCAGTACGTGCACGGCGTAGATGTCTTGTCGGCGTACTTATCCTCCTAGATAAATGAGTACGATTAATCCTTTGCAAATGCTAACTGGTTCAGTGGAACATACCACAGTTTTCTAACTTTACTTTTATTTGTTTGACCTAAATCTACGCATCACTCCTCTAGCACGCCCTGCTGATACGCCAGACCCTCTGGACACTCCTCGACCTTTCTACTTCCCCACCCCCCACCCCCCCTACCAGCGAGTTCGAAAAGCGCCCGGTTACTCTGTAGCTTGTAGCACATCCTCGTTCTTTTTCTCTGGAACCCGCAGCACCGACCTTTGCGACGACCCCTACTGACCCTACGCTTATCCATGCATAGCAGCACCCAAGCGCAACAAAATGGAATAAACGTGCTTTCAATCAATCAATCAATCAATCAATCAATCAATCAATCAATCAATCAATCAATCAATCAATCAATCAATCAATCAATCAATCAATCAATCAATCAATCAATCAATCAATCAATCAATCAATCAGACTGCCTTGGGACTCAGGCGTCACCCGTGGCTGGCTAAATGGCGTCGGAAGCCCCAGCCACTTTTTAAAGTCACGAGGCTTCTGGGAACGTAGCCGCAATTTCGTTTAAAACCAGACCATTAGAAGACGAAGACAAGAACGGAACCAAGCACACTGCTTTCAAATGGGCAGCGAAAGCGCTCGCCATTGCCGCATTTTGCTTCACTTTTGTCACTTTTCTATCCCGTCTGTTCCCTGTCCTTTCCCTTACTTTTTCTCATTTGTAATTTTCCCTTCTCTTTATATCTCCCTTTACTTTCCCCCCTTTCAAATCTCTCTTTCTCTTTACATTCCCCTTGTGGAAGGGTAGCGAAGTGGGCGCCTCTCCGGATGACATCACTGCCTTCCCTGCACTCTAGTTCTTTTCTTTGTCTGCTCCAACCTCACGGGGAGAGCGAACCGGGGAGCATTGCGTGGAGACAGGCTCTGCGGTTGAACGGGCAAAGTAATGCTTCTCAGCCCTAGCAACACGAGTCGTCAGACCCCAATTAAAGTAAGGCTCTCTCAACCGAGACAATTAAGATAGGCAAACCTCCAGCGTCTCGCCGGTGTCGAGGTCCACGACCGAAAAGAGGCGTCACCTTCTCGGTATAGCCGCGTTCAAAAGCTTTCTGGTCACGCGTTTATGTCCGAGTCGTTTTGGCGGGCGTTTGAAGAGAGAGGGAGGACTGTATGTTTGTGCGGTGCTGCACCACTATATGTAGTTGCGCGCAGTTCTGAAGGAGGTCCAGTGCGCCTGTATACATTTTCAAAGAGCGCGATCGCTTACTCGAAATAAGTACCATCCTCGGCTTATTGCTTTTGGGCCTCCTCCTAAAATAAAATTATGGTTCCCTTTGAATGTTCTGAAATACGGAGAATAAAGTGCCTGAAAATAAAAGTTGGTACTTCACCACCGAAACCGCGATTAATCCAGGCGCCTTGGAGGATTCCCAACGTGTACTGAAGGCTGCAACCTCATCAAAAATTTTGTGTCACCGTCAGCAGCGTGTACATAAGAAACACTACAGGAGGGAGACAGAGAGCGAAACAAAACTTAACGAAAGGGAAGACAGACAGGTCGTCCTAGGGGAACTATTTTGGCCAGCTTCTCTGCCCTGGGAGGGGGACAGGCAAGCGCACGCACGCGGAGATGTGAAATGTCTGTTGTGGAGGAGAAACTACAGGATCAGAAGTCGTGTCTGTGCTCATCGTCGTTGAGTTCGCGTGCGTGCGTGCGTGCGAGCGCGTGCGCGTCTGGTGTGCGTGTGCCTGTGTGGTGTGTGTCTGTGTGCGCGTGCGTGTGTGTGTGCGGGCGCGCCCGTGCGCGGAAATCGAATGTGACGCCTCATCCTTACCCGCGAGAATAAGGGAGAAAATTGGTTGAAGTCAAAATAGTCAAGATCTGTACGCACTCATTAAAGTCGTGACAGGTTTAATGAACATCCTCTCCAGTACGGCGAAAATCCATTGAAAAAGCCATTTCTGCTCCCCGTATACTTTTGCAGCTCACGATTTCTCCTAAGCTGATACGTCTAAAAAAAAAATCGGGCTGAAACTTTCGCTCTACTGCGCACCCCGCTGCACGGTACTCTGGTGTAACGGGCGAGTGCATGCACCTGCCCAGGGTGTGCCCCAAGGCCATCCCTGCCGGCCGTCAGACCGCGTGGGTCGCCAGGTGCCCGATACGGCCGTCACGGCTCGCAACGCTTAACTTCTTTCTCTCCGGGGCTGCAGTGGAAGGATCCGGCTTCCCAAATTACGTGGAACCAACGACAAGAAATCTGATCTCTTTTTTGTCTGGACGGTGGCGGTGTTGACAACGGCGCTCAGCGTTAGCGGACCTTCCGTGAGGCACCGCTTTGAAGATAAGGTCCCCTGATTTCCGGCTCGCTCCTGTGCCAAACCTCACCGTGTCGTAGGGGCAGTTCCCTAAAATAAATCGTCTTCTGCCGGTGGCATTTCAATCGAAGATCATATGGCTAGGGTTCTGTACATTTGTCACGTGTGCTGACAAAATAATTCTCGAGTCTTCACATGTCTTTGGAGCGCGAGGCTTGATATAGCGTGGCGTTGGAAAACGAACGTCCTGAGTGGGTGTGCTATTAGCACGCGTCCACCACCAAAGTCGCACGCCGTTCAAAACATGATTTGGGCCTGGACTTACACGTCTAATCCTTTGGATGTGCATTTGGATCAGATAGTTATCAACCGGCGCCATTTTGAAGGTCAGTAGGATCAAAATAAAGGTGTGCGAGTGTATGTGCGTGTTTTTCTTATAGAGCTCCCCGCCACCGACGCTCAAGAGAGAAATTTTCTAATAGCTGTCGTATACTTGTGTGACACTTCTATGTTGTGAGCTAAAAAGCGCCCCTGGTCATTCACCTTCACCGAGTGGAACGGAGTCGGCATTTCTTGTTGTTCTATTTTCTATTGTATAGAGCGAGGGCGGCTGACTTGACGGGAATCACGTATTTCGTGCTGACGCACTTGTTAAGGAAGGGGTGCGTTCTGCATTTTCTTTAGAATGCACGTAGAACGAAGCACGTCACAGCTAAGATGAATGAAGGCCGTCAAGGCGCGCTGTCAAGTGAGAGGTAGGGGACCAAGCGGGACGAATAAGCCGAGGAACCCATAGGAGTGAGCATTGTGTGAAAAAAAAAAAAAGAAAACTAAAGGAAGGTCAGTGCACGGGATTTCGAGGTGACAAGTTGTTTGACGGGGAAAATGCGCTGTGTTAACTGTGTTAACGGCCTTACGACTTTGTCCGTCGCCGGTGGCGATGATGAAAGCTAGCGGCGCCTGTTTGGGACGGCTTCAACCCGACATCACAATGGCGTAGTGGCAGAGCGCGATGGAGCGCGCCTTACACAACGCCACGAAGCCGCGCGTGTTTATGAATATTGACCACGTCGCTCGTTGAACTTTTTGAAATGTATCTGCAGACTTTCACTCTGAACACCCTTCCCTCGTCCCATCGACTTTCCAACTAGACCAATGGAAGATCTTGCTGTCCAGCCCTTCTCTGCCTACCCAGCTTCAGCTGGTACATAGAAAAAAGGCGGCGTGGACTGCATATTCGCAGTCCGCGGACTGCATATTCGCAGTCCGTGGACTGCGAATGATATGCAGTCCGCACTGCAGTCCGCATATGCAGTCCGACTGCAGTCCGCACTGCAGTCCGCGGACTGCGCAGACTGCAGTGATTCCTTTTTCACTGGGCACATGGGCTCCAGTGAAAAAGGAATCACTCCCCTGGGCACCCTGAGCCTTTTAAAGTGCTCATTAAGAGTATTCTCTCTCTCTCTCTCTCTCTCTCTCTCTCTCTCTACAGATATGCTTTCTGCCCTACGCAGGTACATAGCTTGCGCTCAATGCGCAGCCAGCTATTTTAAATTCACGCAAGGCGGCCGCAATAAAGAGGTCGACCAATTCATTTTAGTGCCATTTTTAATGACGCGAAATACTAAAGCCATTGCTAGAGTGAAATAATAACCCGAAGTACAAATTCAAGTAAGAATAGGTCCGCCCTTCTTATACGCTAACAGTAAAAACATGTGCTGCACAAGTCGCGTTCCTTGGCGTACTGACAGAACAAAGTTCATTCTTCGCCAAAGTACGTGGCGGGCTGTCTTGCAATAATCTCCGCTTCAAGCCCCGCCGAGCCTCATTCCTCGTTGACCTACGGGTATTACGAAACGCCTTGAAGGAAACCAAATTACCTCTCATCCCAAGAGCTAGCAACCATGGCCTGATGCGCTCTTTTAGATGAAAAATACGATGTTCGAGCAATGTTCGATCAAACCTACTCACTTTTTCATCAAAGCCCTCTATTCAGTGCGGAAGACTTCATCTAGTTCCCGTCTGTTCCCCTGCCTTTCATTTTTTTTTTTGTAAAATATAACGGGACAGATGCAGGGACAAGGCAAGAGGCGATGACAAATACTGCCACGCGGCATGGTGAGGGGGAGGAGGGGGTGCAAAGGAAGAAAGAATGAAGAGTGCGCCAGGGCTTCAAATTAAACATTCGGACACGGCTATAAAGGAATGTTTCCAGGGGGCTTGGAGTCTGAGGTGCGACAAAAGACTTCTACATTATGATTTCTTTCATTGCGAACGGCGGCCCGTGCTCGATGTGATAAATGATTTCTGGCACGCGATGTCTCCATCGATGTGGTTGGACACTATAGCGTCGCGTGTAAACTATGGGGGCTCTCCGTAGGCCTGGCTGTCTGGGCTTCCTGGAATTCGCCAGTCGTCCTGACGCGGCAGTAGTCAAAGCCCGTTCACTTTCGCGTGTGTGTGGGTGGTTGAATGGCCTCCGCTGCCCCGCAGGACGCGGCATCACCGGTATGGTAATTTCTTGGAACGCTTTCAGCTTCGTGACGGCTTCGGCATACTGATTACCTCTTTACTCTCTCTCTCTCCTCTCTCTCTCTCTCTCTCTCTCTCTCTCTCTCTCTCTCTCTCTCTGTCTATCTCTCTCTCTCTCTGTCTCTCTCTCTCAGTCTGCGGCAACTTGACCACTGCTCGAAAGGAGCGGGCAGGCAACAAGCCCTGGCAAGGCAGCACTGTGCGTAGTGAGAGGCGTGGGACTAAACAAGGTGCAACGAAAGGGCGGGAATGTATGCGAGCAACGGAAAGCGTCTTTCGGGCACTTTTTCAGCTATCAAATTTACATTTTTCAATACACCCTTTTACCAGTAGCTCTCTGCGCATGCGCTACTCTCGCTCCCAGCGACCGATCCGCCATTATTGGGGGGCAAAATGTAAACAAAACGACGCCATATTGGATTAGCCAATTGCGAACGCCGAGCCACCTAAGTGCTGCTCCGCTTTCTGAGCCCTGAAAGCTGCCGACCGGTAGGCGCTTACGGCTGCCATCGAAAAGTTTCGTTGCCACCAAAACCGTGCATTGCGCCTGAGACAGGCTTCCTCAACTGCGCAGGGCAGGCGAAAAAAAGGGTGGGCGTGTTGTTCTATAATCCCCCAAGTGTGGTTCGGGCGGTCGCCGCAAGAGGGCTACGCTACTGGGAAAAGGTCCATTACTTGGTCGCCATGTTTCTGCTGCAATGCCCGGAAGTGTGCTGCGTCACTTCGGAAAACCAATTCTAGTGTTCTGTTACCATAAGACGGTGTCTGGCAGTACAGGTAGTACACGGGCCACCCGTGAATACAGGCGTCTAAAATGCTTTTACAATTTAGTGAACGAACCTGCAGCAGGTATCGCGATTCGAACAAGACAAAATTTAGTCGCGGTTAAGCGGTTAGACCCAGTTTGTTGAGAGATAGCTCGGTTTTTGCACCGAGAGCGCGCGTGAACGCGCACGCAATTGTACCGCAAGACAAAACACAGACGCTGTTTAGTGCAGTCGCCGGTCTAGGAGCGACCGCGAGAGAACTTGGATGCGGCCAGCGCCTCCTTGTATCGTTTTCTGACGGCACGTACCCTTACTCTGCCCCCTATCCCCCTCTCTAAAGCCTTCCGTTTGGAACGAACGAGCGTAGTCGCTTTCACTGCGCAACAGCACAGGGTGCTCGCTTGACCTTGGCTGAGCTTGAAGGTCAAATGGACGCTACGAAGAACGAGCCGTTTTCTGTGTTGGTACCTGGAGTAACAGAGCTTTTTGCTCTAAGCCGAGCAGCAAAAAATCGTTGAGAACTAAAGATAAAAAGAGACACTATACAGGACGCCCTCCTGTACTTTATCCCTTCTTCTCCTGACGTCATATTCATGCGTCAATTTTCCTATAGCGTATAGCAGGCACGTTTGCAAGGCGTGTTTGTTCTGCACACGCGTGTCCTATTTTAAGGAACTTGGCAGCTGTACCGCTCACGCGTGTTAGCAAAACAGCTTCGTGTGATTTCACGCGGCAACGAACCAGTCTGAACGTGGATTTTGAGATGTTTTTCGCCTTTTTACACGCGGCGATATTTTGCACTTGTAAGTTTTCTGACTAGGCCTATCACCTAGTTATCTTTCCAGTGCGGGAATAATTTCACGCGCACACATTTTCTCGTTTCACGTAAACAGCAGCTATTTTGCTACCAGTTTCTGCTTTCAACGCTCACGCTAGAGATACGCTTCTTTTGAAACAGGACATCACGACGTCATTCAAAGTTACGTTCTAGAAACAATCCCCACATGGAATGGCCTAGGTCGACCGCAAACATTTTTTGTAGTTTCTTTTAATGCTGTCGCCAAGTACGGCTCGAGCTATAATTGGGGTGAAAAAGTCGCGATATTTATTAGTTGACATGCATCGTAGCCATCACAGTAGATCAGCCACACACAATTCTCAACTTTTCGAAGTTCTTTTTTTTATACGTTTACATTGATTTCATAATAGACGCTATTACATAATGAAACGCTCAGTTTTTGTTCGCACTGATCGTGTTTCGAACTTGTGGGCTCTTACTTTAAGTTCGTTCAAGTAAACAGTAATTTCTTTCTACGAATCGCCCGCCTAAGTAATGACTAAGACAAATTCACCAACGCAATATCTACATCATCATGTTGTAGTGTTGAGGCTGTGAATGGGGTCAGAAATTTGGACACTTTCCCGCGGTAAAGTACGCCCGAGGTATCCCGTAGTTACCCTGCCGAGCATAGTCCGCTCTCGGCAAAGAAAATCTGACTAAATAAAATACTTCATCCCGGCACGGAGTACGAAGGGGCAATACATTCAGTCCGGGTCTAAATACTGCAACGCCAGTTTCGAGAAGCTGGTAAAACTGTACCTGGCATTTCAGATCCGTCCGCTTCCAACCTCGAACTGCGAGAAACAAAAACGTAAGCAGCGACGGAACGAAACGAGTCTCCTGAGAGCGCCCTGCGTCCCCATTAGCCAGATGAGTTGCATGCACCGAGGGTAGTTTCGAAATGAATGTGTCTGTAGTATTTAATGCAGTACAGTAAATCCAAGAGCGGTTCCAATTTCCGATTGCTTCCACTAGGCGGAAGAAAGGGCAAGCGTTCTTTGAGGAACGTGTCGTCACCCACTACCGCGGCCGCTATGTCATAAACGCAGGTCTTCTGTGTCGCAGTCTCGTTAATACCAAATAACAAGCGAACCGTTTTCGAACGCGTAACTGATCACAAGTGAAAGAGCGCTATTCTCTGCAATGACGCCGGCTATCTTCGTTAGTGGCTCGCAGAAATGCCTGCACTGTTGATGTTGTGTGAAGCATGCCCGTCAGTAGTGCACAGAATTAACCATAGCAATGCGCTATACGTTGTCCCGCCCTTACCCAAACCAGAGTCCTTTAATGCCCAAACTAAGCCCGCAAATGGTCATTCAGATCGTTCTCTGGAGATGAAGGAACTTCGGGGGAGGCTTAATATCGTGCTTTGCGGATAGTCTGCAAGCACTTTCAATTTTTATATACCGTGTTTTCGCGCGTATAACTCGCACCAAAAATGCGAAACTTTCAGTGGCGAAAGTAGGCGGTGCGGATAATACACGCGGTCTTTCCTTTAGTGCAGCTTCCCGGCAATGCACGTTATGCCGTGAAGCTCCTGCGCAGTAACACTGACTAATCCATCCACGGCAGCGATTGCGAAAGACACGCAGGACAAGGAAGAAAAAGCATAGACGAGTGCACTCTAACAGCTAAATTTTATTAGTGAATTGTGGCTTTCGCCTGGTACTCAGTCTATTCTACTTGTTAATATACTCTTTTTCTGTCTACATAGTATGTGATGTGTTGCTTGGGAAGTCGCTTTGGCGCAGCCTTTCCTGCATCAAATGGGCGGGCAATGCGCGAGGGTTTCTTTTCTTTTCCGGCGGGCTGAAAGTGGAAGTGGGGATTATATGCAGGAGCGGGTTATACGCGCAAAAATAAGGTACATCGTGGTCTTCGAGAACACCTGTTTAAATTTCCATAAAAATACGGGTTGCTTGTGCAGCACAACATATTTTAAGCGGGGCACACTTGATAGCACACCCATTTACGCGACTGCGTGACATTTGGCATGAAGCTGAAAGCCTACGAAGATTCACCATAGTTGCTGGCTGTTTATATGAAATGTTGCGGTTGTCTTTCCGGAGACAGAGGCTGGACGCGCAGGCAGTTGCCTTGAAGCACAGACTGGCAACTATGCAGCCTCGGAGAAGTTTGCCGAAGTTTATCATCTTGCGTGAAAGCGTCCGCAAGTCGCATTACCGGCACTACTTCACGTAAAGCCCAATTCATAGCTTTAGAGCTCTTAGGCATGACTAGCGTATAGCGGTGGTAGCGCATCGTATAGCGGTGACTGCGCGGCTCAGAGCGTGACAAAAAACTGCTTCACAGTGGGCCGGGCGCTGCGCTTCACGAAAACAGCGCTGGTGTGTATGCCAAAACAATGCATTGGATAATAGTTGGGCTACCGCTTTGGTTGCACGCTGGTATTAGAGAGTTTTAGCTGACCGTTTTCGACGGTCCGCTAAGGTATCCGCGGTGCGCTCAGCGCAACCGGAGCCAATGCGGTTTGCGGTAAAGCGCGCCACGCATGCGCAATGGCGCTCCCGCTTGCTATCGGCGCGGAGCGGAGCGTGAAAAACGGTCAGCTAAAACTCCCTATTAGCGAGTTTTAGCGGACCGTTTTCACGGTCCGCTCCGCTCTGATAGCAAGCGGGAGCGTCATTGCGCATGCGTGGCGCGCTTTACCGCAAACCGCATTGGCTCCGGTTGCGCTGAGTGTGCCGCCGATACCGGAGCGGACCGTCGAACACAGTTAGCTAAAACTCTCTATTATCTGTCGTAGATTACGATGCATGCTTGAATCACGGCCAAAAGTACGTGCATACGTCATGGCATTGCTCACCCTCTTTTCTAAAGTTTAGCACCAGAGTAGGAAGATCACCCCGGGCTCTCTGCCGCACCTCTACTGAATTCCCACTGTGGTATGAAGTCCCGAAGGCATCAGGGTTTTGGTTTGCGGCAGATTACGTATACATAGACCCCCTTCATGATACAGTACGAGCGGGATGCGTGAGAGCGGAAACGGGAGAACTTGTCAGGCGGAGTTCTGCTCAGCGGTTGTCTTTCAGTTGGCGAGCGCAAGCGAGCAAAATAGATGCCATCTTTAATTAAGAATATGCGAAGAGACTCAGATATCTAAAACATTCTGAGATCGCTTTTAATATCAACCGCACTTTCCTTACTGCGCCATTGCTTTCAAGACGAAGTGATGCAGGCTACACTGGACCACGTCGGGTGTATGTGTGTGTATATGTGTGTGTAATTGGGGGGGGGGGGGGGGGGGTTGGAATCAAACATACTTGTAAGCGGAGCCGCACTGTCCTTTACTACTGCCTCAACAGATCGTCACACTAAATTTGATGCTCGTAAAACAGTAGGCTGCCCTATTTTGGTGGCATGGAATTTCGGTCCGGTGTGGGAAAATCTATCCCGGAGCTTTTAAGAGCAACCAGCAGCCAGCTATGCGAAGCAACAACATGCGACGGAGAAGATTCGTTGCTGGTCCCGGGGATTACCATTAGAAACCCTACCCACCCCCGTTTTTCTTTTTCCTTCCCCCTCACACGCCATCAAGCACCTTCTCATGGAGCTTCGTGGCCGTACGTCATGTAAAACGGCTGTTATTCCTTTCTCTGTAAAAGGAAGATGCACCAGCTAGCTTTATTTCTGCTGAGCGTTACCTGGCGGGGCATTAAAACGCGATAAATCCTAAACGCCGACCAACCGGGGGTGGATGTTATGCAACCAAGGTCAGAGGCAAAGCAAAGGCGTTGACGACTTCGTGGCCTGTAGGGCGCTTGTCGGCTCGTCTGTTGGCGTCATTTTAATGTCTCACTTTCCTTCTCGTTCGCCCCCAGCTGCACGAAAGCGAAGGTTGAGAAACAACTCGGACCCTTGACCAGACAAGCGAGCGCGTCGCTTGGTTATCAGCTTTTGTGCCCTCGCAACTGGCGTCCGGTTGCGGGGCATCGTGATAAATCAATATCGTGTCCGGCAAATGTAAGCAGCTTGAGTAACGCTGATTACAGCAACATTCGTCACAAACTATGACACCCGAAATATGGCGCTCCGGACAGTTTAGTGAAACATCGACAGGGTAAAAACACGGCTAAAAGCTAGAGCGGCTGCGTATTTTTTCGTTCACATACAAACTGCCTAAATCCGGCCACGTAAAGAAGGGTGTTGCGGATTTTTAATTTACCGCCAACACAATGATGGTGACAGATGTACGGACAACGAAGTTGCCCGTTCGCACGCCCGGCGATCGAGGCAAGCAAGCGCTCGAAATTTCCCGCCCCCACACCGGACTTAAAGGGGTCCTGAAATGCCTTCCGCCGATGCATGGATGTACATGTAACCAAATAAAGCAATGTATTAGCAATCTCCTCCTGCAAGAATTTTGTTAAAGCGATGAGTATTAGCTGAGAAATCGTAAATCAAAAACCGCGAATTATCGTCGCGCCGTATTTCCTCCTCCTTTCAACTGTTTCTTCGCTGTTGGCCTCCCCTCCCATGATGCTCCGCTCCTCAGCGGTGACGTACTTCCGCTATTGCGCTCCCACAGACTGCCGTCTGCTACGGGCCAGCTCTTTCGGCTTTTTCATCTCTGTAGACACCATGGACACAGGCTGGAAAAGCGAACGAATGACCTGGCCGCATGTGTGCGGCCTGGCCTTGCCCTTTCGCGGTGTACGTAGCTGCAGGGCTGCAGTTGGTATCGGCGGCGAACTCGCAGCCGCGTGGGGAGAATCGTGCGCTCGTTCCCTTTGGTGCACCGCGCACTGTTTATCCAAAAAGCACGGTCTCAGATGTGGCCCCGCTGGTGCCGGGTGTTATTTTGCGGTGGTTGTAATTCCTACTACCGGCGGCATGTGAAAAAAGACATTTTCAACCGACACAGAACCCGTGCACAAAACGCGCCGGATCGGATCGCTTTATCAGCGGCGATGAACGTGAAGGCGAAGAGCAAACCAACGCTGCACTCGATCAGCGAGAACCCGTGTTCTGACAAGCTGCACCCATGTGTTGCATTCAACACTGACGGGAAAGCGTTTGTTTGCACTTGTTTGGATAGTCGTAAAATGTCCAAACACTCCGGCACTCCGCTAGCAGATCAGCCGGCGAGACATTTCGGAAAACATTTGACAGATGGCGCCGTATGCATTAGTGTGTCGCTACGCAAAACTGATGAGACGCTCTATACTAAAACTCCCATCGCGGTGTCACGTAGCGGGACGCAAAAATTTAGCGTTTAGCGTATGCAAAGGCCACAAACGCTGTACTAAAACTCTATTAGCAGCAAAATAGCGTGCGTATGTGAAACCGCTTGCGTTTACAAAGCTGCACGCCGAGCGCGTACGTTTCAAACCTAGTGACATCGTTTAAATACACTGGCAAGCACAGTGTAACGTAGTCAGATATCAACCGTATGCTCAGGCGACAAGCAAGAGCTTGTTTTATGTGGGGCGGAGATTGCGCATAAAGGCCCGTTCGCACTTGCGACGAAAGCGAGTGAGAGCGGCAGGAATTCCGTCGCTTTGTCGCGCGACGATCGTTTTTGTCGAATGGTCGGGACAAATTTTGGTTGCGCGACAGAATTCCCGTCGCTTTCGCTCGCTTTCGTCGCAAGCGGGAATGGAAAGTTCTGCCGCTGCCGTCTGCTACGCAGCTCGGAGGTAACCGCGCGATCTGCTCGGGCCGGATGAACGCGCACACTCCCGCACGGCAGCGCCCCAAGCGGCAGACGGCAGCGTACATCGCTCCCGGCGCCCGCCTGGAGCCCGCCCTCGGCACACTAGCCAGTATATTTCAGGCACTATAATGGAGGAAAGATTTTTTGCTTCCGATGAACCTAGTTCTTTGCCCCTGTGTTTTTAAATACGTGAAGTGGTTAGCACGTCGTCCTCACGCAGCTCTGTATCGTCGTAGCATCGCTGATTGTCCGAACGAAGCTTGCAGCTAAGCCAATGCAGCGACCGAAGCAGTGTGTGTGTGTGTGCATCGCCTCCTGTGTGTTGTGGACGCGTTCGTTTCGCGATGAAATGCGACATTGTACTTCTGCGGGTGGATAGTGCTTCCCATGGTCTGGATTATCTTTCTCGAACGACGTACCACTCAACCTCGCATGGGGTATGTGCAGTGTGCCTGGCTAAAAGCCTTCTCGCTTGCGCGCCAGAGTTGTGACTTGCTGCTCGTCCCCGCAAACCGGGTGTGAGGTGAGTGCCGTATTTACGACGGGCAGGAGGAGGCAACTCCATCGTCTGTCAATCGCGGTTCAGACTTGCAACGCATGTTGTGACGTTGCGTTCGTTCGAAACGCATCTCTGGATTGTTTTGAAGTTGAATAAAATGTACGCGTCAAACCCGGGCATTCGGCTCAGGGCGTTCTCTGCGATTGCACCAAAGAAGTGCCACGGGACTTTCTTTATGGTACGTACTCACGTAAGATAAAATCCGCGTCGTGTTATGGCCGTGTTGCATTCAATACAAACGGTTAAGCGTTTGTTTACGCTTGTTTCGTTTGTCGTAAAATGTCCAAGCACTCCGGCACTCCGCTGGCAGATCAGCCGGCGAGCCGACGCTGAGCAGACGACTCATCTCTTTGCCGGAAGTGCGTGAAAAAGCCGCCCAATAGCAGGATGTCTAGCTCATGACGAACATCTGGGAATCGATGATGTAGACATGTGAAGATGGCGGCGTCCAAAAACACGAAGGAAAGGGTGAGAAAAAAGCGACAAACTTTGCAACAAAAGTG
The DNA here is from genome assembly GCA_013339765.2 of Haemaphysalis longicornis. Lineage (NCBI taxonomy): Eukaryota > Metazoa > Arthropoda > Arachnida > Ixodida > Ixodidae > Haemaphysalis > Haemaphysalis longicornis. Next base: position 131,102,041 of record CM023450.1, on the reverse strand, counting down.
TGAGCTTTCCGCTGCGCGTAAAAGAGTAATACTTGGCACAGGTGACGTTGGCGACCCAATCTAGCGATTGCGCTAGTTCATTTAGTGTGCTCAAAATGCCTTTCAGGGCCCCTTTAACCAGGTGGGAGGCGGTGAGGCTGCGCCAACTACAAACAGAGACGGTGTTGACCCCGGCGCTCGCGCGCCACGTGTGCCCGGAACTCTTCGAGAGTGAGGTGTGCAGCATGTGTGCGCGGGCGACGGCTACCTTGGCCCACATCATGTGGGGCTGTGACAGTGTTGAGGACGGTGCGTACCCGCCGCGTGTGAGACAGTGTGTGGGCTCTGCGGATCCGAAGGACCAGAGATGGGCCGTCCAGCAGCTCGAGGCAGCTCTGGCCCTGCAGAGGCGAAAGGGAACCCTAGAGGGAGCCCGAGTAGTCCGAGTGGGGCCGGGGCACGGTAGCCTCGGGATCTAGGCCCGACACACGCCTATAGGACTGTAGACGTAGTGCAAGACGGGGGAGCACCGCGCCCTGCGTGGCCGGATTTGCTCCCTCCCATGCCGGACGCTTTGAATAAAGTCTTTTCTCTCTCTCTCTCGAAATTGTAACGTTGGCGCTGCGGATTCACTGTGCACGGCTTACAGCGTCGCTATTCGGGTGCGGAAACAAACGCTGAAAATCGTTTTTCCCACTCCGTGTCGAAAGGTACGACTGATACAACGCTAGCAGGGTATGACGCGAGACTGGCTCCAAAGCTGACGACTTAAGGAAACAACCTTCAGCTACCGGGCTCACATTTCACTCGAGAAGACGCCGCACTAAAGCTTGACGTTCGCCTATACGCATCATCCCTTCACAACAAAGTGGAATAACGGTGCTTTCACTCACTCACTTCAAAGACAGAGCGAAGAGCTTGGTCCGAAGATAAGGCAAACAGAAGCTGGCAAACAACAGTCGTCATGTGCACATGGGAGCTGTTCGTCAGCGCTCGTGTTTATCAAAATTACTATCTCTTCCGCCCGCGTTTTCCGCGCTGTTTTAGGGGCGAAGAACCTTAAGGGCTCGGGCTGCCGGCGTCTCATGTCGTCGTCGTCGTTAGTCGTATTCTCGAGTGGTCACCGTACTAAAATAGCGGGACACTAGTTTTCCAACTCCTCGCGCTAGAACGTTTCGTTTCCACGGGCAAAAACGCGTACTAAAAGCACACACTGGGAGACTCGTTTTTCGTTCGCGCTTGCCTGCTTGCTTCTATTTCGCTTCGTACTCACTTTAACTTTAAAATTTGTAGATCTCCATTTCGAGGGACCCTTCTCCTCCGTCTTCGTAATTGCAAGAGAGAGACTTGCAATCTTTGAATACATTTATACACTGCATGCTTTGTCCCTTCCTAGGTTTCACGTTAGTAGAAATAGCCCGGGATTCTTTTTTTTTTTTTTTCGAAGACGTCAAGAACGCGGAAATTGACACCTACCCACTGTTTTGAGGCTCAATAAAGTGGCACAAGATAGAAAATAGATCGCATTGCGCACGCTAAAGAACCACAGGTGCATAACTCAATAACGGAGCTTTCCCCTACGGGAACTGCATCAACTGCATCATCCTGCAAGGCGACGTCTATCATCTATATTGCTTAGCACGGCGAACTTCCCGAGCCAAAGCGCTAATTGACGAGGTTCCTGTGGTGCCAGGGTATAAATTATTCCGCAATTAGTGTGACCGCGTTGGCTCGCACCTCATCACTCACTGGTGTATTTCTTGTCTCTGAACTACAGCTGGCGGTGAATGCGCTACGCTCGCAAGCATAAAAAAATTTAAAACGAGTCCCACTTAATCGATTCCCCATAAATCTGGCTATACATTTTTCCATCGATGAAATTGGTAAGCCCGCGTAATGTAACACCAGGTGCTAATATCGAGCGACCCTTTAAAGAATACGCGGAGATTCTGCCGCAGCATTTTGCTGTTTTTTAGGGGCGAAGCTCCTTAAGGGGGTGGGTCTGTCCATCCTCGACGTAAGTATGTAGCCACCTCTAGTTTAGTTCTTGGATTGTTTACTAGATGGCGTGGCTACCTCTAGTTTAGTTCTTGGATTGTTTACTAGATGGCGGTACTTGTATATGATGAAAAGATGCGCTTGGATTGTTTACTAGATGGAGTGGCTACCTCTAGTTTAGTTCTTGGATTGTTTACTAGATGGCGGGGAGCGTTGTAATAAAATCCGTTCGCTGTTGGCGCGCGCTCGGAGTCGCCCGATGGATAAAGGCCGACCTCCATGCAGCGAAATGTAGGCGAAAAGGCGGCGAACGTCGCCCGGCGGCGGCCGCTCCGCCGCCGGCGTCGAAAATACGGCTGTTCGTCGGCGATCTACGCGAGCTAGATGTCGAACGCGCGGCGGCGAACGCGACCGGAAGCGGCAAACTGCATTTTGAGGCCGCAGCCAATCACAGCCTCGTACTTCGTTGTACTTCCTGTCCTGTCTTCCATCGGCGGCGTTCGCCGGGTCACGTTGCATGGAGGTTGGGGTGGACGAAAACTGAGCGGCGCGTCAAACCATGGCGTCCGCCGCGCCAAGATGTGAAGAGTCACGGTTTTACCGATGATTTCCCCTCAGGAGCTTCGCCCACTCATCATCATTCACCCCGTGGATATGCTGTGAATTTTTTAGCTTCTTGCTTAGCCTTGCTGCCGTGAAAGTGGGGAAAATATTCACGTAAAGAGATCGATGATGTAATAACTATTTCGGAGAATCCGCAAAGGATCGACTGACGTGCGTACGCGGAAGTTCCTGGTGGATCTCAGCCTCATCATTCGGCGAATCATTTACATGACGTGCAGAAAGATTTCCGAAAAGAGCAGACATGCAAGAAATTGTTTGCTGGAAAGAAAAAACAAACTCGCCGCTCATTTCGTACTTATCACTCCGGAAGACTGCCACCATGTTATTTTATATGGTCTGTCGCGAGTTCTGACGAGAAGATGCATGCTGTCGCGCAGTGTTCCTCCTCTTTCATGAGTTCCTCTTGTGCAGCCGCCCCGTTCCGAAATCGCTGCCCGTATTTAGCTTGCTTGTAATGTGACGCATGGAGACGAACGACAGAGAAAACAGCATGTTTAGAGCCTTTGTATGCATTTTAGCACTGATAAACAAAACTGGCAGTTACTTTACGCATTCCGGTAGCACTCAATCGAAAATCGATAATCTAAGCGGAATCAATCTCGCCCACGCGTTATAAATCAGTTAAGCGCCTGCCAGTCTGATTCGGTGGTTTCGATTGTCTGGAAAAAGACGGTAAAAGGGAGAGAATCTTCCCCTTCCTCCCTTCCTACACAACATTTGCACGCGCAGGAGTCTTTGGGGCCTTTTTTAGAGCGAAGCTGTATTACTCTATGTTCTGACCAAAATCGCGTTCGTCTATCGGGTCGCGTCGACAAGGAATCTCGCGCGCTCACTCCAGAACTAGTTTAAAATGCCCTGTAGCTCTCAATCTACAACATGCACCTCGGAAAAAAATTACACTAAAATTGTCCGCTATAACGACTCTATTATTACACCTAGTTTGATTCACATATCGCAGTGAAGTTGTAACGTAACGCGTAAGTTGGCTCAGTGGCTAAGGCGTTGTGCTGCTGAGCCCAAGGACGCGGGTTCGATTCCCGGCCGCGGCGGCCGCTTTTCTGATGGAGGTGAAAAGCGAAAGCGCCCGTGTGTTCGAGATTTCGGCGCAGGTTAAAGATCCCTATAGGTGGTCGAAATTCATCCGCAGCCCTCCACTATGGTGCACTTCATCGGCTGTGTAGCGTCGGCGCGTTAAACCTCATAATCAAATCAATCAACACGTAAGTTGTAAGTGTGGTTAAAACTGACTATAACCCTTGTTTTATTAAAAAAATGTACCAAAACACTGATTATATGGAATTTTTATAGAATTAATTTAAAGAACGTTATGTGTTTGTGTCTTTATTCGGTTAGTATGTCACCATGCATAACACCTCATAGTTATGTACCAATACTAAGTAACAAAAGCTTGATCAGGGCTAGTTGGTTGAACATACTGAATAAATTTGAGGCGCTAAACAACGGGGACCAGAAGAAACACGTAGACACAGACAAGGCGCCACTTCCAACTAAACTTTAATAGTGAAAAACCCTGGATTAAATACACTGTTTTGACGTCATGCAAAAACGTCACACCAACAACGTGTGCCAACCTACACGTGTCCATCTAAAAACTGGAGTTCTTTGAATGATAATGTAACCGATGGTGTACTGATGCACTTATCTCCCGCCTTGTGAATGAAGTACGCCTCCACAATTTCTCTTTCTTGCCTATATCTCACCCATTTTAAAAACGTGGCCTGTTTGAAGAGCGGAGTGCATTTAGTTCCCGGCTGAGTGCACCTTTTGCAGTGCCCAGCCATGTGGCCCCCTGCGTTGTTTTGGGCTGTAAAAACAACGCAGGGGGCCACATGGCTGAGCACTGCAAAAGGTGCACTCAGCGGGAACTAAATGCACTCCGCTCTTCAAACAGGCCACGTTTTTAAAATGGTTGAGAGATAGGCAAGAAAGAGAAATTGTGGAGGCGTACTTCATTCACAAGGCGGGAGATAAGTGCATCAGTACACCATCGGTTACATTATCATTCAAAGAACTCCAGTTTTTAGATGGACACGTGTAGGTTTGCACACGTTGTTGGTGTGACGTTTTTTGCATGGCGTCAAAACAGTGTATTTAATCCAGGGTTTTTCACTATTAAAGTTTAGTTGGAAGTGGCGCCTTGTCTGTGTCTACGTATTTTTTCTGGTCCCCGTTGTTTAGCGCTTAAAATTCATTCAGTACCAATACTACTTCGCTGGTCTTCCATCGTCGCAGCATTGGAAGGGCTCTAATTTTGTAAGCAAACGCCATCCCCTTACGCGTTAAGGTTAAAGTTAACCTGAAGCTGAGTTGCACCGCAGAGCCCGATCCCACTACGAGACAACTGAACCCCCGCCCTCGAATACTTCCTCCTGAAAGGCCAAGGCAAGGGGTGAAGTTCACAAACCGGACCAAGTTTCACGCCTCATCCATGCAAAACTTTTTAACAATGTATTTGCCCCGAGCTAACAGATGCCTAGCCCGGTGTAGTGCCCGAACCATGGAGACACTCTTAAACTCGCCTCGAGGCAAGAAAAAAAATAAAAAGAACGAGTTTGTTAAAGGCTGGTGTACGACGTGACCGAAAGAAGCCGGGTCGTCGCCGAGGCTTAATGAGCAAACACTTTTGCAAGTAGAGCTGTTTGATCAGCTCTGCAATCGCATCAGCGCCGCATCTTTAACGGCGGCTCGCTACTTGGAGGAACAACCTATGTAAAAAGCAAGGGCAGGCACACAGTCGCCCGTTTTTGTCGCCACCGAAGCCCCGGCGTCTTTTACAACAAAAGCGTCGTGGAAGGGCAAGCGAAGAACACATATGCAAACGCAGCTCTCCGCAGAAAACTTCGCACGTTGCCGCAGCGTAATGATATGCAGTTGTCGGAGGGAACTTGGGAAAGTTTAATCGTTCGATGGCGGCCTATGGAAATGAGACTGGAAATGAGACAGAGGTTAAAGTTGGTAGAATTTTTCGGCGGCTATCTACAGCACGGGGCTATAACGAAGGGACACGAACACAGCGTTGCGTTTGCGTATACTTCGTTGGTTTGGTCATTTCTTGTTACGCTATACCCTTTTTTTGCTTCTTCTTAAGGGTTTATTGCAAAAGCTGTGCATGCACCCAGGGACTGTGCCCGAATAGCATGCAGGAACAGAAAGGGCAAGGAATCCCTTAGGGCCCCAAGTCGTTAGTGCCCTAAGGGAAAGCTTTTTATTCATCAGCGAATTGTCGTTTTTCTGCATTCGGCTGTCATTGATTTTGTGTAATAAACACATTGTATTCGCGAGGGCAATCTTTCCGGTTAATCTTTCCGTTGAAAGTCCTCGATGCATAGAATCCGTCTTCAGATAACTCTCCCTTGCAATAAAGCGCGAGTTAAAGAGCACCTGAGAAATTTTGTCAACGCAATATCTTTTTAATCACTGCCCCGATATCGTTGGTTGACGCGCCAAGGCAACGTAAGGTGCCTCGATGCCAGCGCCGCGTCGCCACCGGCGGAGACGCGCGTGCATCGAGGCACCCTATATAGGTATTAGCGAAATATTTATTCACCTGTTTATTCCGTTTGTTTGCTGCGCTGGAAAGTTTCCCCCGGCGAATACGTCACCGCTGTCACTTGGCAATTATAACACGTTGAAATCGAGTGAAAACGCCAACACTTAACACTCATTTACTGTTAACCAGAAGCTCGCCCAGGGTAACTTGCCAGAGAAAAACTCTGGCCGTTTTGCTTCTCTGTCTATCCCTGAAGAACCAGAAAACTACGAGAAAATCTGTATAAAAAAACCTGTAGGGTGTCCCCAGCCTTTTCTTTACAGTGTGAGAATGCGTGAGCATCACTTTTCGCTTGTCGAGTTATGTCACCGAGTTTAGTGCTGCTGAGTTTTGTGCTGCTGAATTCAGTCTTGTTGAGTCTATGATGGCTCGAAACGCGCAAGGCTACAGGCCGGCCATATTTGGAACTTTTATCTGAGTTCCCAGCATTTCCCCTTAGAGTAGTTTTGCAGCAAAGCATCGCCGACTTCATATTGGAATGACATAATGGAAGAACACGGTTTTTTTGTTTTGTTTGGCTGCCCACAAGGCGATGTGAACGCAGACGGTGATGTAGATGCTTCTTCCATTGTTTTTGCTACGTTGCTATACCTCAGGTACAAACTACGCGCATTAGGGAGTTTTCGCCATATGGCGAACTACCCTTAAAGATGGCGAAGACAGAATTTTGCCGACATTTTCCGGCCACGCTGTTTGGCAACGCGGATCTCGGCAACTTAAAGTAAAGTAAAGCGCAAATGGTGCTCCCGCATTAAAGTAAACAGACTGGAAGGAAACTAGAGATACTCTCAATTTGGATGTCATGTATGGCAAGCGTGTTGGCTGCTGACTCGGCCACATGCTCAGTAGACACGCGCAAGGTGTTTTGAGTGTAACGAGAGAATGCGCAAGACTTGGACGAAGAGAGCTGGAGTGACAAAGCAGGAACCGCCGAAAGGTTTCTTGAGCAGAGCCATAACGTTAAACAACACACCATGATCGTTGAGCCATAAAAAAAGGCAGGACGCCTCACATTCACGGGATAGCACCACCGGAAGCATAGCACCACCGGCACGGATAGTTGCAGATGTGCGCCAGTAGCTACACTTTTACCTGCAACGCTTGTGCTACCGTTCTCTTGTGCTCTCTGGCGGAAGTTTTACTTATAAGCTTGATCTTTTTTGTAAGGGCATCCTAATAGCATCCGAGTCTAGACGGCACTCCACTATCGTTCCCGTTGGAACATTCGGCCAAACGCACCTAATGTTCGGACATTAAGTGGAAAGAACTCTAAGTGTCGGTTAACCGTCATTAAAGACGCCTAGCCGTTTTATAACAACGTCATATAGACGCCTCACTTAAGTCATAAATTTCCTGGAAGAGCAAAACACGGGTACAGAGTAAAATGTCGCGGCAATTTTCAAATATGCTGCCACGGGGAAATCAGTATAGCATGCGCTGCAATATTTTTGCATCTCCTTCGGCTGGTATAGCTAGAACTTGGGTGAAGCTACGTTCAGAAGAAATACATTGGCACGGCCGTTGGTCGCCTAATGGCGCGTGACGGGGCAGCGTGCCTTCCCGTGGCCAGTGGAACGTGGCGACAACACGTCCGCCATGCTGCTGCTACCTTTACCGCGGCTGCTTACCAACGGACACTAAACAGTCAGTTTGGTGTAGGAGCTGTCCCAGCAGGGTTACTCATAACGGCTGGATATGAGGAGGGCTGCCAGAATACAAAGGGGAATTACTTTATGACTGCGTGCTCGCACCGCTACCCTTACACCCGAATGAGAAAGTGATTGCGCGTGTGCATGATTCAAAGGCCTTTCGTGCAATCAATCTTCGCTTATTGTTGGAGAAACAGCACCGCCGCGACATCAGGAAACCACCTTCAGCTTTGGCCCGTGTTCGTTTGCACATCATTGTTTGTCGAGGCATCGTGACATACATTTCTCTCAAGCAACGGAGAAACGAAATATCGCACCGACGCACGCACATGCACGCATACGCACATGCACGCACACACGTACGTTTACACACACGTACACACATTGCCTCCTCTATTTTTTCAATGCCAAACGCATCAGCACCGTTCACCCAACCGAGCCCTTTCCTGCTACTCCCGCCACTCTCCCCCGGTTGCTAGCCTTCCCAGTGCTTTAGTCACGTGATCGGTTACTCTTGGTGTGACGCCTGGTTGTACAAGGCAACGTGGGCATAACTTGCTGCGCTGCGGCGCTTAGTTTTCTGTCGCTGCCCATAGCGCAGCTACTTAAGCGGTTTCGCGCATCAGTTACCTTGGAAACCAGGCACAAGCCTCTCAAATTCTGGACGGTCGGTCGAGCGCGGTCACTCTCACATTCTCACGTTACAGCATGTGGCCAAAATAGGCGTCCCCACCACTCCCATTGTGAAGCGGGTGATGTGTCCGGAACTGATTGATTGATTCTGGGGTTCAACGCACCGATTCTTCACAGGAGATGAGGCGCGCCGTAGTGGAGGGCTCCGGATTAATTTCGACCACTTTGAGACCTTTAACGTGCCCCGAAATCTCGAACGCACGGGTGTTTTTGCTTTTCTCTTCCATCAGAAAAGCGGCCGCCGCAGCCGGGAATCGAACCCGCGCCCTCGGGCTCAGTAGCACAACACCTTATCCACTGAGCCACCGGGGCGGGTTTCGAAAAAATGCAGGAGGCGATGATGTAACTTATAGAGCTGCAGAAAAAGGAAAAGCACAGCAATGACGAGCCAGCAACACGCGCAGTGTCAGAGAGACGTGGTTTCCTTCCATAGTAATTACTACAATCGTCCACGTCGGGACGGAACATTGGATGCGAACAACAAGGAAGGTACGGCCCCAAACAGGCGCATCGTATACAAATCGAGGGTCTGCAAACCAACACGACAAGCGCTCAGCTGACATCGTTGAGACAAACGAACAGCAATGCTTATACCGATAAGATTATTAGTCGTCAGAAGCTTTAATGCGCCTTTGGTCGAGGAAAACGACAGTCCGCAAGTCGCATGACGGCACGAGGAAAAGACGGCCCGCGCCAGGGGCAGCAGTCCGTGTATAGGAAACGGGAGAAAGCCGTGGAAGGACATCGCGAACATAAGTCGCACAATCGGCCGCCGGACCGCGCGCCTTGCGCGTTTCATGACAGAAACATAAGGGGGAGATCACACGTGGAATGAGCAACGCGAACAACACCAGAGGACCGTGTCGTATCTGTCCTTGCCTTCACGTTTCGTTAGGAGCGAAGCTGTAAACGCTGTTCTGAAAAGGTAGATATAGTGTTGAACTTTTTCCCTGTTATGTGGACCTGCTACCGTGATGTCGCGACGAAAACCCCTCTCTCTTTATATGGCGCATTTCCCTAAACGTACGCCTTTTTTGTCTCCTTTCGCCCATGTGGCTTCAAGAAAGGAGTGATTGTTTTTTTTTTTTCAGACGAAAGCCTTAAACGCCTCATTAAATGCGGAGAGGAACCGTTGCCGTCCGTCAACACGAATGGTATACGAAAGTGGACGCCGCCATAAGGGTTAATAAATTTGGGTTTACGTGCGATTCGAACCGGGTTCACTAGCGCAGGAGCCACCATCATCACATCATCATCATCATCATCATCATCATATATAATTAGTCTATCTACGCTCACTGCAGGGCAAAGACCTCTCCCATATATCTCCAATTATACCGGTACTGTGCTAACTGCGACCAATTTATTCCCGCAAACTTCTTGATCTCATCTGCCCATACCTAACTTTCTGCCACCCCCTGCCACGCTTGCCTTCTGTAGGGATCCACTCTCTTACCCTTAATGACCAACGGTTATCTTGCCTTCGCATTGCATGCCCTGCCCACGTCCATTTCTTCTTCTTAATTTCTACTAATATGTCCTTAACACGCGTTTGTTCCCTGACCCACCCCGCTCTCTTCTTGTCCCTTAATGTTACACCACCTATCATCTTCCGTTCCATTGCTCGCTGAGTCTCCTCAATTTAAGTTGAACCCTTCAAGTGAGCCTCCACGTTTCTGCCGTAGGTGAGTACCGGTAAGGTGCAGCTGTCATACACTTTCTTCTTTAGGGTCAAGCGCGCTATAACCACAATGCTAACCCGTCACCCTACCAGAAGGGAACAAGAATTAGTCGGATGCGTGCTCTGTGACAGGCATACGTGACGGTACATGAGCAGAACACATGCACGCGACGAAGAGCTCTACCACGTGAATGGCGGCCAGTCTGCTTGTGCGAGATAATTCGCTTCAAACGACGAAGAAACAAAAGCGAAAAATGAGTCGGTAACATGACGTATAGCAGTAAAGTCTTATAGTACGCGCTTTGATATCGCCTTCGAAGCACGTAAGCAGACATACGTTCCCGAGCAATTCTTCGTCAGAAACATTTCTCGTGGTTATCGTCGTGGTTATCATCATCGTCATCGTCATCATCCCCATCGCCATGTAACGACGAAATTTGTTCAATATCTGCCGCTACATTATCTTGATGATCGCGGTGAAGAAGTCGAGACGTAAAAGAAAGGCTGAAGGTTAACTTGTTTACTTTACTAGTAACATTGATAATGTGCACCGAACTGGAAACAATACGCTTTTTACTGACAGAAAACAGCTAAAATATTAAGAGTACTTAAGGGACATGCCTGACTGGATCGCGGTCCCTGCTAACCCTACGATGGACCAGACAGGTTCTGCCTTGATTCCTGGTGCAGGCCACCCCTGCCCTTCTCTACTTGCTATGTTGTCCTTAGAGGTTTTTGGAGAGGAAAGGGAGTGAGGAAAAACCCGGTAACTTCTTCAAGGCACCTTAATTTGTAGAGAAGGACGGGATGTAAGTAACAGTAGGTAGTTCATTGCTCGCCTGAGTCTCCTCAATTTAGTTGCCCTTCAAGTGAGCTACGTTTCTGCCTAGGTGAGTACCGGTAAGGTGCAGCTGTCATACACTTTCTTCTTTGGTAAGCGCGCTTAACCACAATGCTAACCCGTCACCCTACCAGAAGGGAACAAGAATTAGTCGGATGCGTGCTCTTGACAGGCATACGTGACGGTACATGAGCAGAACACATGCACGCGACGAAGAGCTCTACCACGTAATGCGGCCAGTCTGCTTGTGCGAGATAATTCGCTTCAAACGACGAAGAAACAAAAGCGAAAAATGAGTCGGTAACACGACGTAGCAGTAAAGCTTTGTACGCGCTTTGATATCGCCTTCGAAGCACGTAAGAGACATACGTTCCCGAGCAATTTTTCGTCAGAAACATTTCTCGTGGTTATCGTCGTGGTTATATCATGGGCATCGCGTCATCCCCATCGCCATGTAACGACGAAATTTGTTCAATATCTGCCGCTACATTATCTTGATGATCGCGGTGAAGAAGTCCAGACGTAAAAGAAAGGCTGAAGGTTAACTTGTTTACTTTACTAGTAACATTGATGACATGTAGCACATACGAACTTGGAAACAATACGCTTTTTACATAGATGAGGAAGTCGGGGAAGATGGTTACTGGTGTCAAGTGGGAGGTGGTCTTTTGCCTTGTTACAGGCCATATGTAGGGCTGCGATTTCTGCTGTCGTGGAGCTAACAGTAAAGTTGACGATGGCAGGTACGATTGTCGTCGAGGGATGGAGTATACAAGCAGCTGCGCCTGTGAACACGGCGGAGAGGCGGAGAGGGTTTATATTACTTCGCTTCATGCGGACCCGTGGGAAAAAAGCGCATTCTGGTCCCATTTTCGGCAGCCAATCGGGGAGACGCTTGTAAACACCAATAATCGGTGTTCCCGCCAAAGTGAAAAAGGCCAATCAAAGACAGGCACAAGGTTTGAACCCGAAAACCCGTGCATGGAGAATTATTGACGTAGAGAAAGTAGTTGAGACAAAACGCTAAAGTAAACAGTGTAAAAGACATCGAGGACCCGGAGCCCGAAAGCGACCAGCGCACACGCCACAGCGGGTATGGAACGCCGCGGCCGCGCCGAAACACAAGCTGGGCCGATGGTGCCCCTTAACATCCGCGTCTCCCGGTCGGTCAGCGCGCACGCCGCATGCCTTTCTTAGAAAAAATTAAAAAAACGGGCTTGGCGAGCGAAAAAGGTTGCTACAAAATAGAAAAAGCAAACTGAACGAGTGCTTCGCGACAGCCATCCCATGAAACATTATTCTAACCGTCGTAACCTTTTGAGTGGACCGTTGACATCCTCGGTGTGGTCCACTACGACGTAAGCAAGCCGTCCTCACGGGCACTCAGCATGCTTTTGCTAACTGACATATCCCGTATCCCGATAATCACATATTGCCTTGACATAATCTTGATGCCGACTTCACACCAATGTTCGGGGTACACTTTCATGAGCTAGCAGCTCCGAGTATAGGTACAAAAATAGAACACATTTTGTTTAAAATAAATTCTCCTACCCACCCTCGTCACCTCGATGTTTGATAGCTTCCAAATAAAAGCTTGTACTGATTAGTTTTATTCTATTTACAAATAAACGTCCGGTTCGGTTTGCTGCTGATCTAAAGTTTTATTGGCTTGACAATGAACAGCAGCAAGACGTTACGAAATAACACCAAGAAGCACTCAGCGTCGGACATTAGCCAAGCGTGCATACCGTCCCTCCAATACCGTTATCACGGTAAGTAGAAAGTCTAGTAAAAACTCCCTGGGCTCCGGCCACTCGATGAATCCGTACTTTGCATGATTCTTTGCTGCTCGATAGATATACCGTTGCGTAAATGAGCATAGCCGAGCTCATATTCTTCCTCACTCTGGATTGCGCGCGTAGATAACGGGAGTAAATAAAGGCACGCATATACGCATTGCTCGTCCTACTGCTTACAGCTGCTGCCCGGGTATCGATTTCAGCTTCAGCCACTGCTAACTACGAGCAGGGCTGATTGAAAGGCACAAAGAAGAAAAACTATTCTTCCTCGGCGCGACTCGCTCCGATTTCGCGCGTTTACGCCGCCTTTGCCAAGCGCCTGGCAACGCTTTTCGGGAGCGTGCCCGGGGAGGGATACAGCGAGCACGTTCCTTGACGAGCGAAGAAGCCCTAGAAGGTTGGTCCTTGGAAGGGCGTATGGGCGGAAGCACTCCAGTTACTCCGCGTGGATTGTGTTACTCTCGCTGAGTGGGTAAATAATGAAATCCCATCCGCTGAGTGGCCCCGCAAGCGACGATAACAAAAAGTCCCGGTGCTAAAGGAAACCCTCTACCGAAGCACGGCACGTCTCATATTGTGTACACACGATATCAATGGAGTTTACTATAGATTTTTGTCTGCGCAGCTGTGTATAGTGGTGACGCTAGTGGTGACGCTAGCAATCCAGGTGGATGATGGTGTTTAGAAGGAAAACGTGCCTCGTGTCCCGCTATGAACATCAAAACGAAGAATTCCATTCGGTGTTGTTCGGAACGAATTGTTTAAAACCTATGGAAAATTGCGCGCACACGCGCACACGTACACGCATGCACGTACATACCAGCAACAAACAAGGAAATTTTGCCGTAACATACGTGTCGTCGCTAAAAATGGTTCACCAGACGTAGAGTTCCCCGAGTGCCGATGCCATTGGAGCGAAGGTGCAGGTATTTGTAGGGCGTTCAGTGGAAAATTACGTTGTCTGCATGGCGCGGTAATAACACTGAGCCTGCAAAAATTAATTGATTGATTGATTGATTGTGAGGTTTAACGCACCGACGCTTTACAGGTGATGAGGCGCACAGAAAAGAAGGGCTCCGCATTAATTTTGACCACCTGGGGGTCTTTAACGTGCACTGAAATCTCGTACACGAGGGCGTTTTTGCTTATCTCCTCCTTAAGAAAAGCGGCCGCCGCGGCCAGGAATTGAACCCGCGTCCTCGTGCTCCTCAGCACAACGCCTTACCCACTGAACGATCGCTCGTGGGGCCCGCAAAAAACGTGATAAGCCCCTGCAACCAAAAAGAAAAGGTGAATATGGAAGAAAGCAGACGTAAAACCAGCCAACAGATCAACGTAGCTCCGAATAGAGCCTCGCAAAGAAATATGAAAGAGAAAAAGAAAAAGTGGTTTGGTACTGTTGCTCGCTTTTTAAGTGCGAATGCACTTCTTAAGCGACCCTGAATCACGCGTCCACCGCCGTCCGTCCGTCCGCACCACATACCCACTTAGGGCGATTGGCCAAGAAGAGTTCCTAATTTCTTTAGCACATACCCACTTAGGGCGATTGGCCAAGAATCGGGCGTGAGAAGGGGCTAATGCACCCGCTTAAAAGGAGTACTGACACGAAATTTCAAAGCTGAGATCCGCTCTAGCAATCAAGTACAACGACAACACAAATAGGTGTCTGTGAATAAATGCATCTTTCTTTCTTTGTAGTTGTGTGCGTGTGTGTGTGATCTCTCTTTCGCGAACATTACCGAACCGCGCAAATTCAACTCCTGCATTCGCACTTTCACATTCTTCCCCTCGGGGAAATGCGGGGAAATTTTTTCTAGTAACTGAAAGGAAAAAGGTAAGACGAAAGTATACATTACGATGCCAACCTTACGAATCAAATCTCAGACGACGGTGCATATACGCGAGGGAAGGCGTCAATTTTCTCTGGCCCCGAAAGTAAGCAAAAGTGAAACTAAAGCCCGAGGAAGTCTGAAAACGTATTAAAGAGGACAGCGGGACCAAAACCACAAGAAGGGAAAAGGTACCTATGCGACCAACTTCGACATGCTTCGCACTGCAATTCTCAAGTTCTCGGGCGAGATTAACCCGCTGACGTGAAACGGGGCAGAATTTTTCAGCAGTTCTGACAGCCCGAATCTCATCCAAGTTTTTTTTTTTTTTTCTCTTCCCGTGACCAAGTGAAGGTGGTATTCTGCATAATCAAGAGCTTTCGCAGCGACAAGAAGAGGGGTGTACGTTGGCGGAATACATCCAAGTAAATTTGCAGGTAAGGATGCATTTTCTTGTGAAGTGCAGTAACTTCAACTTCTTTCCAAGACCACAGGCTGTATTTCCAGAGGAAGGCAGCGGAAGCATCCATGGCCTCAATACGTCGCAGCTGTGAATAAACGCTGGAGAAGAAATTTCAAGATGGCGCATAATATCAACCACCTCCTTCTCCCAGTTGCTACTCCCCGTCGCCCGTCAGGAGTTTGCAGCCCAAGTTGAAGGTGATTGTTTGAAACTAAACGCTTACCCTTAGCACACATTATTTATTTCAGAAACATGTTGCCACTGACAGGTAGCGGTGAATTTTTTTTTCTCGCTGTTAGAAGAAGCATTGCAACGTGTATTGTTAAGAATAGCGTTGCTTTATAACAAAAAAAGAGTCATTCGAAGTCGGAATACTGCGCAAAGTACCGGCGAATTACTGAACGCCAGTGATTGCATGCACTGGCTTGGCAGAATGTGCAAGCTGCAGATTGGTCTTGAAGCAACCGATCGTAGAAAAGCATCGCAAAAAATATTCGTAGGGCAAAAGGCCTCGTGAGGTTCACCAAGACTGGCCCCCCACCTGTGGGCGGTGCGTTGGATAGCCGTCATGCAAAACGACGACAATTTCCTTCTTTTTGATTTGTAATACATGTACATAAACAACCCTGCGTGGGCAGACTGCAGAACGCGCGCACGATCGGTTACGGAACAGAGAAAGCAGTCACAACTCATTCCATAGAAAGAACACAAAATGTACAGAATCGAACAACAGTAATCATTTTGCACCAACACCTATCCTCAAAGCAAAGAAGGCAGCGTCTGTCTGCCAAAGTTAGGCCAACCGCACGACGCTTGTTTTTAAATGCAAAACATTTCTTTAACTCACGATGTCACCCGGCGTTGTCGGCGTGCCTCGGCGTCCGCAACAGCCGTTCCAGGTGCGCCCTCTCCCCCACTCCTCCTCTCCCGCATCACGCTACCCTCCTCCCCCTACACTACATAAAAAAATAATACTTACCGGTGCCTGGTTTCTATCCCTCGACCCTGCGGGCGGAACGCAATGTACATGGTGCTCTACCCACTGCGCCACAAAGCCGACACAGAATGGGAGGCTACGAACGCGCCTTATATCCTTGACTCATTCAAACTACGTCAAGAAGCTGCTGATACAACGCATTCACTACCACCAACTCCCCAAACACT
Organism: Haemaphysalis longicornis; assembly: GCA_013339765.2. Lineage (NCBI taxonomy): Eukaryota > Metazoa > Arthropoda > Arachnida > Ixodida > Ixodidae > Haemaphysalis > Haemaphysalis longicornis. The sequence continues at coordinate 131,085,747 of CM023450.1, read as the reverse complement.
AAACGTTAACGCAATACACCCACCCCCTATGCGACGCATTTACTCGAGTCCCCCTCGCGGGGAGATGGGCCATTTTTGAAAGCGTCGACTTTCCGCCATCCTCGTGTGCTATTGTGACAACATAAAATTTTATACACCACGTTTGATTTCTGTTGGAGTGGTCTACCCATTTCGGTATCGGCCAAATACAACAGGGATCCTGCATTCTGCAGCTACCGCTAACCACGAAAATAAACCAAATATATCGTGTGTTTGTACTCCTTTAAATGTGTCGACAGGACGCTCATGTTCCTTCGTTATTTGGTTTGGTCTTATCTTTGTCCTAAACAATTAAAGGGCCGCGACGTCCCGCCGGTACGGTGGTGGTTCTATTTACAAGATGACGATGTGAGAAAGGCAGCTCGAGTAAGAGCCGCCGACTTGATGACGGGAACCGATGATGAGCTCATCGGTGCAGCAATGATGGTTATATGATGGAAAACCACCAACTAGCCCAACATGCCACCCTTTTGGATTATCCATAAAATTTTAACGAAAGGAGTAGTTGGGGCAGCCGGCCGGCACTAACACCTTACATAATGCAGCGTTTTTACAGCAGGCGAAGGCCTGGGGGTGCTTATCGAAGTCTTCTTTGCGGCTGCATTTTATTTGCATGTCTTTTTTCTTCGCTTCGTTTTTTGGCGCGAATTACTTCGCCAGATTGGCGACCTTTCCCGCCACACTCTCCCTAGAATCCTGCCCCCCCACAAGTTCGTGAAAGAATAATTTTGTTATGACCTAATTTAGCTCGTGCTTCCTAATTCAATTCATCTATTTCTCCAATGCCTAAAGAGCACTAGAAAAAGCCGAAAACCGACGAATTTTTAGGGTAGCAACAACTACGCTGAGAACCATTCCCCTGATCCGAAGCCGGCACATCGAAATCGGCGAAGATCAGTCGGACTTAATGAAGCCATGTGTAGTGCTTGTTTACTTGTCTTGTTTCCCGAAAGACAGATGGAGAGACTGTGTTTAATGGAAAGGCGCAATGTTAACCAAACCTTAACGAAGCCGATTTCAGCTTGGTACGCCAGATGCAAAAAAAAAAAAAAAAGGAGCAGAATGACTCGCACACGTTACCACACACACAAACCCACTCCTACACTAATGTCTCTCAATTTGTTTAGTGCGATCCTGAGGAACAACAAAAGAGCTTGAAGCGGCCAGCATTGCGGGCACGACCACGGTTACGCCGATCCGCCTTTCGCCTACTCAAAGCCACCGCGCACACGCTTGGCGTCATTCCTTATTTACGCTCCACTTTGCCCACTCAGCGCAGGTATGTGTATATATATATATATATATATATATATATATATATATATATATATATATATATATATATATATATATATAATATCACACACACGCTGCACCATGCACCAGGAGGTGCCGGTCGGCTCTCATTAGCCTGTTGCCAATCAATAGGCAGGCCTCGTGCTTGCCGTACCTTGGGAAACCCGACCACAAGGTACGCGAGAGCTTCCCGGAACAAGTGCGAGGCCGTTAATTACTCAGGGTGGCTCAGGCGGCGTCGCTGCATGCACGCTTGACGGGACAGCCAACGCCCCCTACACGCGTGACGGCCTGTCCGTTCTTCTCACGACGTCACTCACGCAGCCGCGATGGCAGTTTGCTGTGGAGGAGCGAGGGCTGAAACATTGTCCGCCTGTCCCTTGCACAGCGTTGAGCGGAAGTGTGAAGCAAGCGCCAATACCGTCAAAAAAGCCAAGCAATTTTAGAACTGAAACACGGTTGTGAGACGCGGGTGGCGACGTGTATCGAGCAACGAGGAACCCGGCCGGCGAGTTTAACGCACCTTTGATGACACCTGCTGAGCTGGCCGCCTGAGAGCGCCCAGGTGACGCTGGCTTGACTGACGGAGACCGTAAATTATGACTGGGAATGAGGCGGATGGTTGGCCGTCTATTGGTACAAGCGAAACATGCGGTGATGATCGATCAAGCAAGTTCCACTAAAACTTTCCTGCAGCATGCGTGTTGTTCGTGTGAAGTTTTCGGGCTCTTTCGAAAAGACAAACGGGAGAATAATTTTTTTTCCAGGTGCATCGTCTGGCTAACCAGTGTGGAGGTCCGATAGGCATAACGCTCAGAAATAGTTTTAAGACATGTTTGGATGCACAAGGGTGTAACTGAAGAACTTCTGAGGGGGTGAGATGGAGTGAACAGCACACTATATTGCCTTTTTGTTAAATACAGAGTGGAAGGCTGGTATGCCCAGACACAACGAAAATCCGCAACGTGGTGTTGTGCAGGCGGATGTAAGTTACAAAAAATATCCGCGTTGTTTTGTCGAAAGGCATGCAGGAGGCCAGAGGTGATCTATATTTTCTACAGAACGTGGGGACAAAGTTTTCGTTCGTGCGGAACGGGAATGCGTGGCGAAAGGAAGCTAGTAAAGCTCCTTTTCTCGTGATAACTTCGGAAAGTGTTTTAACAAGGTACAAAAGAAACAGGAAAGGAACTCAATGCACGTTTAAAACATTGATTAAGGGGGAGTCAACTTACGTTGGCGAAGCCAGCAGTGAAACAACGCCGAATACGTGGGTCGTCATGGAATAAACCATTACTGAAGGCGGTATGCTCTCCCAGTTGTAGCCTTTCCTAGACCTGGGAACAGTACTGAGATATTAGACGAAGAGATCTACTATCGGCTCTTCGGCCTAAAGAAAAAGTGTGAGAAGGAAAGCCAATATAGATTCAATGGGGAATACAAGCAGATAACGTGTGTTTCATTGCAAGAATGACGACGTGTTTTGTGAAAAGAGTGACAAACGCAATGTCCGAAATTTGGTGAGAATGTTTTAGGTTCGAAATTTTGTGCGCGAACTTTTTGTTCGACTCTTCCTTCAAAGGACACAGAAGAGTGCTGGGAAACCCAATTTCGTAAAGCTAAGCTTCACGGGGTGTTGTGTAAGGTTCTGCATTTTTTGTCTACTTCACCGGCGTTTGCTCTCTGTTGCCGAAGAAGGGGGTTCAAACGCGCCTTTAAACTTTCAGTAATCATCCTACTACATCAGTTTAAAGACTTTAGCAACGTCCAAACAGGCAAAGGCAAGTCCGCAAAGCGGTGTTAACTTAAGACCCCAGATGATTTGTGCACCAACATGGACATTGTAGTTTCTTAACACTAACTAATGCGCAGCAAAATCTAGTCCGGTATCATCGAATTTTGTTTCATGCTATAGCTTGACATAATAACCCGCCGCGGCGGCTCAGTGGCTAAGGCGTTGCGCTGCTGAGCACGAGGTCGCGGGTTCGATTCCCGGCGGCGGCGGTCGCTTTACTGATGGATGCGAAAAGCAAAAATGCCCGTGTGTACGAGATTTCGGCGCACGTTAAAGATCCCCAGGTGGTCAAAGTTAATCCGGAGCCCTCCACTACGGCGCGCCTCATCGCCTGCGTTGCGTCGGCGCGTTAAGCCCTACAATCAATCAATCAGCTTGACATAATAGAACTACTTCTTGAGGCGGCCGGAGAAAGTGCCGGGTGGAAGTTCTTTTCTCGAACTTTAAGAAAATAAGCTAAACATGTAGGTCTACTTGGTAAAATGAAAGCTTACATGCACGAACATGCTTACATGCAGTTCCAACAAAGGCGAGATTGGCGAATTTACTTTAACGACCGATGGAGCGCCAAAATGTGGCAGGTAAAGTAAGGGGAAGCCAGGTCAGGTAAATTTTATTTTCACTAGCGGCGTAAAAAAATGGCTAAGGCCGGGTTCATACTGACGCCGCAACTGTCGTAATAACTCTAAAGAATGACGTCATTTCACGTCTCAGTCAACCGAACTGCGTGACACGCCGTTTTTTTACGTCCATATATCACGATATGGCTTTTGCGCAGGTAAACTGAACGTAGCATTATACTACGTTCAGAATACCGACGCAACAGCTATATCGTAAGCTACGGACGTAAAAATTAGCGTTTCACGAAGTTTCGTTGGCTGAAACGTGAAATGACGTCAATAATTAAAGATATTACAACAGCTGCGACAACAATCTCATGTCGGCCTTACGATTACGATACTCCTTAAATGCGAAATTTGTGCGCGGCGCAAACTGCAGTCTTCTCGGTCACGGCGCATAGCTGCTGAGTCTCCGGAAGTGATCGCGTGATCAGGGAACTCACGACGGCGCGCGCTACTCTGCCGTTAACTCGCCGAGCATTGCTGCCGACGGGCATGTTGGAAATCGTATTTGAACCTCCCGTTCAAATGTCTCGTGGTTTGGATGAGCCACGCAACGGGGAGGACGACGGAGGACCGATGCACGTGCAGCACGCATCCAGTGGTGAGCTTGTGCGGCGCGACCTCGGCATACTGCCCTCCCCCTCACAGTTTTGCCATACCTTCATCCTCAGCTTTCCTGCGGGCTCATCTTCGGTGGCCTCTTCGTTCTCTCGGCTATGTCACAGAGCGCCGCCTCGGCATTCCGCCCTCCCCCTCACACTTTCGCCACTCTCTCCTTCCTTCCGTTTTCCTTCTGTCTTCGGTGCCCCCTTCGTTCACTCGGTTACGAGGCACGGCAACGCCATGAAACCACAGTAGCGGGCGCTTAAGTGCTGCGTCGATTGACACTGCATTGACTGAAAGGGTTGATTTCTGGGAGAGTGGTGTTAACCCCTTCCCGTCAGACGGCAGCCAGGAGTCCGTGGGCCCTGGCGGCGTTCTCCGCCAGCTTTGGGACTCGCATTCATAATCCACTATAACCACGCTTCACCCTAAGCAAGTGCAACGCTATACGAGTACTGCGACAACTACGAGTGTGGTTCGCATTTCACTCACGCCTGTTTATTCTGGTGATGGGTAACCTCACACCCCCATTTTCTCCCCATATCTGCACACTGCTGCACACACACGCACACACACCACACACACACACACACACACACACACACACACACACACACACACACACACACACACACACCACGACACACACACACACACACACACACACACACACACACACACACAAACACACAAAAAGACGATGTCACGAGGGAATCAGCTTTGAGATCCAGAGAGGGGCTAAACAGAAAACCCCTTACCGCAAAGGGCCAGAATAAAGCTGACAAACACACATGTTTACTGGTTTTTTTATATACGACATGCATTGTATATTTTTACATGTCTGGTCATCAGGCTGACAAAACAATTTTCCTTCAAACAGCACCCTTTCCTTCGTACATAAGCACATAAGGAAGAGGGCTCGTCGAGCAATTCGAGGTCAGGGCATCCCGGACTACAGCCCTCCACTGCGGGTGCCCCAATATCAGCGCCTGACGCTCCTCTAATAAAATATAAACCAGTCAATGCCAAAACGAGAGCACATCCAGTCGAGTTACACCGAAGAAGGGCAGGTGCGTTGCCTTCATAAGCTCTCCGAATACGGTGTCTGAAATAAACTTTTTTTTCCAGAAAAGACTTGCCCTGGTCTTAGAGAGCCCGAACGCACCACCTCCGAGGCACAGCGGTTCATCCTGGGAGGCCCCCAGATCTCAGGCGCTGGATCCGGGGGCCCCAGCACCGGCCTCTTCATGGTTTTTTGCGCGTTGCGGGTGCAGTTTTGAATAAATGAAAACTTTTCCCCATGGCGTAGGGCAATCTCGCGCAGAAAAAAATACGGCTGCGTATCTGCTCCTTTCGTTGAAAATGTCGGCGTAAGATGATAGTCGACTGGCGCCCCCGGCAAGTACATGCCTCCCTTCTCTCTCCCGCTCACTTCTTATGCTGTTTCTCTCCCGTCTCGCTACTCCAAAGATAACACGCTAGAGGCTTGCTCAAGACAATTTAAATTTACCGCGTTCCACTTCTTTAAGCCGGGTGCTTCGATGCCAGCGCTGCCGTACGGCGGAGATGTGCGTGAATCGAGGCACCCTACTACCACGTTAATAGAACCACTTTGCCCTACTCCACGAGCGTTCCAAGCGTAACGCGGAACCCGTCTAGTGGAACCTTTCATTGCTGTTGCTATTTGATTTTTTGAAATGCCTCCAGGTAGCGCGGGCAACAGCAGGGGACGCTTTCTGCAGTTTATGTAGTATTTTATTTGCTATCGCAAAAACCAAGCATTCGTAAATTTCTTAATAAAGAAACACTGCCAATATCACTCCTGTATTGATTTGCTGCCTTATATTTGCGTAATGTCTCGTTCTTGTTCAATAATGTTGACAAATATAAACATTAAAACCGGTCTTAAACGCTACGATTTGGAAGTGAGTATGTAAGACTATTGCGGCGCTTATGTATCCGTTTGGTCGGGTGGCTGAATCGAGTCACAGACAGACATACATACTACAACAAGTTAGAATATTAGCCTTGTAACCAGACTTAATACGATACATAGTTATCTGCAGTGTTCACTTTACCATGTGTGTATCTGTAACTATCTAAGACTGTAGCACTTCTACCCACATTCGTGGTGTTTCAACTCTGAAACTACTGTTCACGTTTGTCGACAACTCAACTTTCTACTCTGTTTATGTTGTACCCTGCGTACTACAAAATGTTACAACTTGTGTGTAGACCAGCGGCAGCCACTTCTGGATTGTTGGTTTTCTGTGTGTTTCCCTTTTGTAACGTATATTTGTTACCCGATGCGTAGTTCCATCGAGGCATGTTATGTATCTGCTTCGATGGACAAATAAACCTCTTCACATACTGACCAAAATTTCTGGGTTCAAGTAGCCCAAGAAAGACTATCGTCTTTAAAAATATTCCAGAAAGCGCCATTTTACAGCCATCGTCTGAACTACTCGGGATCCCGAGCCGGCAGCGTCTTCGCGCCGTAACGACTTTCGGCCTCTCCTCCTGCGATCTCTTTAATTGCGCAGCCTCGTAGGCGGCGCGTGCTGCCGTCTGCAAATGCGCGTAGACGCTGAATCGTAAAACGCTCGACAGGCTCTCCTCGCTTCCAGACTCTCGAGGGAAGCCGTTGCGAAAAGATTGGGAAACCTGACAATTCACGATAGTTGCCCAATTCAGATCCCTTCTTATTAAAGTTACCCGCGGGAAAGAGGGTAGGATCAATAGAATAAGGTTATATTGCGCAAAATTAAGGGAGCTCGTATGAATGTCACAAACAGTGCGTACGTGACGAATCGCACAGGGTTGGAATTGATAGAACGCCGTAAAAGTCCAATACTGGAAATCTGAGTTCCGCATTATGCGAGATGGTGATAAGGCTTCCAAAATGGATGCTGGCGCGCCTACAGGAAAGGCTAATTTTTTTTCAGTAACTAACAACTATTCCTCCCCCTCTCTCTCTCTCTGGAAAGCCAACAGTCAGAACGTCAATGAGTGAATAGGGGAGGTAGTGCGTCACTGTTTTACGTGAAAATGGGAATTTCGAATGGTAGTAAAGAAGCAAAATTAAGAAACATTTGCGCTTTGGGTCGGGTCAAGCCCACGACTTTTGTAGAAAGTGTCCGATAAATGCGAAAACTTCGTCTGTCTGTCTGTCTGTCTGTCTGTCTGTCTGTCTGTCTGCGTGCGTGCGGGTGTGTGTGCGCGCGCGTGTTTGTGTGTGTGCAGGAACGTAGAGATGTAGGGAGAGGGAGAGAGGGGGAGAGGGGGAGGGGGCACTTCCGTGGTAGGGGTGGAAGAAGATTACATTTGTAGAGAAGCAAGCAGATATGGGACCAATTTTTTACGCTGCAAGTTGGACCATAGCGCTGGGAAAAGCCGTTGATTATTATCGGAATCAATTAGGCTACATTTGTTTAAATACAAAGACACACATTACCAGTTAAACAAATGTTCCCTTTACCACTTTTCGATCGCCATCTTACACTGCCCGTCAACAGCTTTAACGCGTTTCCGAGTTGTGACAGCCTTCGCAAGCGTGCTAGAGTTCGCACTGCTATCGCCCGAGAGGAAATGACACGGAAGTAAAGGGCAAAGCGGCGAGAGAGAGAGAGAGAGAGACCACGCAGCGTTCCGCCTAAAAAGCGGGGTGATAGAACTTCGCTGACCTCTTGTTGGCACTGCTCATTACGCTACACGACGATTATTAAACCGTAAGTGGCAATATAGATTTTATAATACCCCCCAAAAAACGGGTATTGTGGAGAAATGGCGTTCAAAGGCGCCTATCCCGTCATTAAGTTGGTTATGAGACTCACGTGGTGATAAATGAGCTGTCAGAGGCCTTCAAAACTTGCCACGTATAGGACGGCGGGTGAGTGCCCCCCTGGCAAACGAGCGCTGCACTTGGAGGCGATATCAGGCCGCAACTGTAACCGAGCGTCGAACCTCCGGACACGCCCGTCAAACCCCGATTGCTACTGCTCATTATGCAAGTGCACACCCGGCTTCATAGGTTTATCTCCCGTCGTCCTGCTAAGAGCGAGCTTCGACGGCGCTGCGTACAAAGTGCGCAAAAGCAGGGACATTACAAGCGCAATGTCTCAGCAGCCTGCAACAAGACAATCCAATCGAACCTCGTATAACGAAGTGGTATTGGGACGAAAAATGAGTTCGTTATAACTGATATTCGTTGTAACAGTAGAGGTAAAACTCGGCTTTAACAAATCTACAATCTGGCTCTCGCAAAAATACTTGATACAAAAATACATTTTTTAAGGCTTCGAGCCCACTATACACAAGGTAACTCCTACCTTTCTCCTTGTTACATTTCCAGTTCAATGACCCGGAACATGAACTACGAGAAATTACAACAGAACAAAGTTCGCTTGACGAAACAAGCCGGCGTCTTCATTTATTTGACGAAGGATGTGACCTTCGTCTGGCGGCTACTCACAGCACTGAGCAGGATGAAGTTTTTCACAGGGTCCACGAGCAAAAAGGTCTTTATACTTCTGCAGTCCTGGACTACGGGGGGTTTTCGAAGTAGCTTCTCAGCCTCCTGGTCAAATATTTGTTCCTTATATATGATATCACGCCACTCTCACGGTTTGTTTTGTTACAAAAGAATAAGTGTCGTTGAAATAAAGCGTGACCAACCAAAGTTTGTATTTAGTTCACTATAGCCGGAAATTCGATATATCAGTGTTCGTTATAACCAGGTTCTACTGCAATGCGATCAGAGTAAACACAAAGTAAACACAAAGTTTCAGCCCAAACCAAAGCGAAGGCGCCTGATTCCAATCGCTAACCCGTGCACACAACACCGCGGGCAGCTTAGCTTCATGAGGTGCCTTTTAGGAGGCTTCATAGGCTGCTTGCGAACGCTCGCCTGTAAAGGGTCGACGGGGCCGCTTGACTGGCGGGAGGCCAGCGCTGCGTGAAGCAAGCCACTGGAGGGCGCACGTCTGACCTACCACACCTCCTAGGTGCAAAGGCCTGACAGCTGCATGCGTCTCAGAAGCGTCGTGGTTTAAGCACACTTCCTTGATCGCTAAACCTCAAAGAACGTCACCAACAGAATGGCTCGCTGCCAAATGTGGGACAAGGTTAGCCGCTAGGCGAGGGGCAATTAACAGCGTATGCAGTGTCACCTTAGAGGTTCCGCTAAAGCGACTTTTTATGCAAGGGAGAGGTGGAGGGTGCCGTGCTATTTGGTGCGTGGCTTCATCGTCCCGGCGCAGCTGGCGTGTTGCGCCAAGAGGACGGCTATCGAGTGTGCACTCCGTAAGGCATATTAATTATGTGTGGGATGAGATAAAGCAGTGACCGATATAACACGTTCGGTCATAAAAAGATACGCTATATCAAAGATTGAAGCGGGGGTTCTTACAAAACGACTGCACAAAAGGGAATAGAAAAAAATATGAGGGGGTTCTTCTCAGGTTACAGCCATAAATGAAATTCAGGATTCATTCTCTTTGCCCATCGCTTGCAACATTAAGTTGTTGAAAGGCGCACTGAATTTGTTATAAGATGCACCCTGGGAAAGTCATCGATATTTCAGACGAGTGTAGCTGAGCTATTGGCTGGCACCAAGCTTGTGCAAGTTCCCGAACTGAGTTATTCCGCGCAGTTAGGGCTATAGCTTCCCGTTTCATCGTACAGCCCGTTGTCATAAAACACAAGAATTTCAGCCTGACGTATACTTTGAGACGTTGGTTTTCCAGCGAATCTTTTTTTACCTCACTGATGGCGGTGTCGCAACCAAACCGCACCGCAGGAGAGCCAACTTCTCGTAATGGGAGTTCAATTCAGTTCAGTAAAACTTTATTGATGTTGGGAAAGGGACTAAAGGGAGAAACTTGGGTGGAGTCCTCTTTCCAGGGCCCCAGAAGCTTGTGCCCCGGCCCAGGACCTGTCGATCAGCTGGCGCTGGTCTTCCAAGGCCTCTCTGGCCAGAGCCGCCTCCCACGTTTCTAGTGAATGAGGTGTATTGTTCTCGGTTTGCCATATAACTGGGCAGTTCCATATGGTGTGGAAAAGGGAGGCCTTTTCGCTACATTGAAAACAGCCCTCACTAAATCTGTCTGTGAACATAAACGCCAGCCTTGATTTGTGTGGGAATGTGTTTGTTTGTATACAATGGGAGGGCACACGGTGGTGGTGGTGGTGGTGGTGGGTGATGATGATGATGATGAAACAAGAAAAACACGCCTCCCGTGGTCAGAATCGACTCGGAGTCCCTCGCTTTATGAAAGCGAAGTCTATCCGATTGCGCCATTCCGATACGGTCGAAGCAGTTGACGTGTAAACTCAACTACTCATACTCTAAGCTACTCGAATTTATAAATAAATCGAAATAAAAAAAATCAATCGCAAACGCTCACTTAATTTCGCGCAGAGGAAACTTTACGTTTCAGCCATCGTTCTCGTTAGATGAAAGGGTTCTTAATTTTTGTATTATATGCGGCATTAAATGTAGCTCTCGGAGTGCTTCACTACACGAGTTGGAAACAAACGTACGCCTCTGGCTTCGCGATTCCGTGGCGTACTTGAGCTGACAGAATCATTGAGGACGGGACACGCACAATGCCTCGGCGATGTTGCGACGGGACATTGCTTCCTTGTACATACACAGCCGTAGTTTAACGTGGTGCTACCGCCAGGTGAAATAAAAATAAAGCGCATCTTCAATTTTATAGTTGGAACGGCCTTTAAGTAGAATTCATTATAGGTTTCTGCGCTCGGCGCTTTGTTTACGGAATCATGAATCAATCACTGCGGGGGACTTCGCGAAAAAGCGGATGCATTGCCGGGAAATCTTCTCAACACCTGTAAGGCAGGGCACAAGAGAAGTCCGCAAGACCTATTTTAGGCAGCCGAAACCGCAGCCATTTACAAAAGGAACGACTCGTAATACCATTCGAAGCGCAAGAACAAAAATCCGGGCTGCATTTTTTTGGCACTGATATAGTAGAGAAACACGCTCGTCGAGCTGCCGATTGCGAACATTTAGCGCACGTGCTTTTGACATGTATACTGGCCGGCCTCCTTCCCGTAAAAACCGAGGAAAAATCGTGCATTGCCTGCGTGCGTGTACATGTGGCCATGCTTGCTTACGTGCGTGTGCGCTTTTGCATGTGTGTGCATGTTTGTATACATGTGCGCAGAGTAACAAAGGAGGCTGGGCGAGTTGGTAAGGGTTCATGGTGAAATAAAGCGCGAAGAAAAAACGAAAACCAGGAGAAACAATTGCAACGGGACGGTTGTATTTGTTCCTTCTGGTTGTCGTTGTTTTTTCGCGCTTCGTTTCACCGTTTCGAGCAGAGTTTGTGCCACAGACCCGTGGCTGCAATCACTTCGCGCGGACTTCCTACATTTCCACGCCCCACATTTGCAACTGCAGAACTATTTTGTCTGTTTCCGCTTTCCGCACGCTTGCGGAAAGCCGAACCCTAACCGCAACTGCCACAAAGTTCCTCTAAGTGTTTTACTGGCGCTCTTTCGCCATAGCAAACTCGGTCTGTTTCCGTCTGTTTGCACGCCGCCCTTGAGCTCTTGCATACAGCAGGAAGCCACGGTTTCTGGGCGCTTTCAACTCCTACGCGGAAATTAAACCTTTACACTGAGCGCTCTTGCCGTCCGGTAACCCTCCACCCTCTGCCTTAACGTATGCGCTTACAATCAATGGAAGTTGTTTCAAACAGGAACAGCGTCATTCCTTGTTCACACCAAGCGTAAAGAACCCGGCTGCCCTCAACGCAAGACGCGAAGGCGTCAGCGGCCGACGTCGGGTTGCAGATTTCCGGAAGGGGACGTCCGGGTCACGCACTTACGCGTCCGGTCCGGTCGCCACTACCCACTGGGCCGATGAACCCCTCGCCTTCATCCCTCTCCCGCTTGCTACGCGACGCTGTAAAGGGGGCAAACATCTCGAGTTACGTTCTTCTTGCGTGCAGTGAGGGGGTTTCAGAGCGCCAGCAACAGCTGCGTCGAGACGCGAGAAACGATGTCCGAGCTGGAGCGAAACGGAGCATCCATATCCGGTAGGCCGGCCTCCGGGGTGCCCTGACCTCTCCTCCTCCCCCCGCAACTTGAACATTGTCCCTTTCCCATGCAGGACTTTCTCCAACTCGGATGCTGCCAGCTTTCGTTTTCCATTGACTCCACCACGGGACATTACGCAGCCACAATTGCCGGTCGACAATGGGCGGCTCGCGAAACGCCCGGAACAAAACCCGCAGAATCTGGGCTGTAGAGGCTGCGGCAGTCGTATGAATGAAAAAATTGCCGCGTGCCATTTTTACCCCGCGGAGAGAGGCAGAAAGAGAACACAGCACATTTCGCAGTCACCGCTCTCATCAAGGGTTTGTTTTGGTGTCAGAAATGGCCTTCGCCTTTCTCGAAGCCGCGAAAACACTCAACCAGTTTCTTAACGCATGAGCTTTGCTACTTTTCCCCCTCTAGCAGGTTGAGGACGGATTGCGCAGAGTATATATGGTGCCTGAAATTCAAGCGTTAAGTGAGGTTGATGTTCCATCTTCAAGAAATGAGCACCAATAACTTGTACTTGAGCAATGAGGGGGGGGGGCTGTTCAAGTGTAGCTGTTGAAGACATATAACTGTTCAAGACAACTGTTCAAGACAAGCTGTCTTCAAGACAAACCACGATGAAGACTATCCTTTCAGCCCGATTTTTTTAGCGGTATAAATGCCACACCGGAGTGACATGAACCAATGTAGTGTGTACATATGACAATTACTTTCCTATGGTAATGGGGAATTATCGACATTTCGACACAAATTCTCTGCTTCACAAGAATTGAACTTTTCCACGCCCACGAGCTCGTGTCAAGCCGCTGTACGCTGTGTCATCGGAATGTCAAAGCTGTTGCGTCGTCGCATAAAACAGGAATTGAACTGTGTAACGATATAACAGTTGTAACAACATTACGATAATGGATTTGTAATACCATTTCAAATTCTTTTGAATGTCCTTGATGTCTGGGAGCTTTGTAAGCACTATACTGGGGTGCTCAATAGTATACTGGGTGCTCAAAAAAATGCTCAATAATAATAAAAGTGCCCTCGGAGAAGAAGGTAGGAATGTCTTTGGGAGGGAAAGTAATTCACTGCATGCCCCTCCCCCTCCTCCCGGTATGTTTCCGTTCTTCTTTCAAGGGAAAGTTCACTTCAGCCTTATCACGTACGTTCATAAATTGTGCGATGAAAACGAGTCTGCGGATGCACCACCCGGCGCAAACACCTTCTTTATCTACCCTCATTCACTACTACGGCGGGATTTTTGAAAGGAAGGAGGGCGGAATAAGAGACGTATACATGCCTTTCGTAATGGTGTATTTGAATAAGATGTTCTTTTTATATTCGTCTGACTTATTATACCAGATTTAAATAATCTATGTCAAGCAATTGTTTTCTACTAAATACCACTACAGCCGTCATCCGGGGTTGCAGTTAATTGACGCACCATAAGGCATGTGGTGTCGAAGAGGTAAACATGGCAGAGGGTCGCGTGTGTTCGGCGACAGGTGCGTGATGACGCGCGTCACGGCCGCACGTGCGCACGCGCCGCTTTTCCCGCCGAAGAAATAGGCGACGCACGACAGCTTGGTAAATAAGGCGAAAGAGCGTGTCACTCCCTATTCCCGCCCTTACCGCGTGACACTGTTCTGTCGCTGTCGGATTTTTCTGGCCGCGGCGCTCGTCATTCTGTCAGAGAAACCGGAGCAGTGAGAGACAGTTCTTGCCAGCTCGGACACGGAGCTTCAGAGGAAGCTGATTGGTCAAACTCAGTAGTTTGCAAGATCCGATGGACTCTTGAAATGAGGATCCCAATCGTAGCTCTCCAGTGAATATCTATTTTTTTTTCTTTTTTATGAATAAATGATTGATGATAAATGAATAACTATATTTGGTGGCCCTTCCCAGCTGAGACGAAAAATAACAGCAGGCGGAGTCGATAATATTTCTGCACTGGTTATCCATTCAATTTTAACGGGGGTGCACTATCTAGAGCACTAACGGAAGAGCACTATATACCTACGTCACTGACAGAAGACGCGACAAGGGCGTTTCTCCGCATCACACGAGCGCTTGGAGACTGGACAATCCAAGCCCACTCTTCGGCCCGTTCCGTGCGCCAGTTTTTCCGCCTTTCCCTCCCTCTACTATACTTTAGTTTCCTGTTCTCTCCTCGATCGTTTACTCCTCACACCTTTTTATCTCTCGACTAGGTACATTCCTTGCTTCCGACGTTAATTGTTGCCGCACCGTGATGGCCAATGTGAATCTCCGATGCCCGACCGACTTCACCGTGATCGTCGCAGTGCTTCCGTGATGGGTTCTGCCCGGAAGATCACGGCATAGGCCTATTCGGGCCAGACAGGTGTGCATGCACGCCGACCAGGTTTCCCCCCTACGTCAGCTCTTACGCGCAGCTCACGTCATTCCCATTGTTCGTATAGCCCCCTTTGGCGGTGCCATAAAAAGAGGACGAGCGGGCGGGTCGCGGTGCATACACGCGCCATTCCACAAACGCATACGCAGACGGCACTTCGTACGGTTGCTTGCATTGGAGGCGGGCAACGGCAATCAGCCAACGACGCCCAGAGACAAACAGGTCCATCCGCATCAGGTCTCATTGCGAAGGGACGAGCGAAAGGCCTTTTAGGACCTTCCTGATAGCCTACATCATAAAAGCAAGACGAAGCAGGCCGACCATTTGGCGATTCAGAACTGGGAGCAGAAATCGGGGCAGAGGTATGATCCAATACCTCTCACAGCTAAGGTGTTCGATTAAACCATTGTTTAGGGCGACCACGAACCGCACCGTGGACGTACCCGATCGCATTTGTCTTATTACCTAACCAGGAGATATGCACATTCGCGTGCTTTGCTTTTTTCCGGTGGGAGTGCCGTACACTAGGCGCATTACACCAACCGTTTAGGCGAGACGGAATCCTCAGTGCAGTGTCAAATGACGAGGCTTAGCGACAAAATCTAGTCTGTCAGTGGTCGTTTGGCTTTTCACAGACATATTGGGAATGTCTAGCCGACTGCATCGTGGTGTTAATGCCATGACCGTGAGTGAAGGGGTCTTCCTACCGAGGCCGCGTTGACCCCGCTTACTTGAAGAATTTGCGAGAGAGCATTAGCTCAATGACGCCATGCTTCCGCTTCTAATCTAAGCTTGAGCTTTTAACTGTTTTAACTATATAGTCGCTGCTTCCTCTATTATTACATAACTGTTGCTCCAAAGTTCCAGCAGACCTGTCGCGTCCGTCTGTCCGTCTGTCCGTCCATCTGTCCGTCCATCTGTCCGTCCGTCCGCCCGTCCGTCGTCTGTCGTCGTCTGTCGTCGTCGTCTGTCGTCTGTCTGTCTGTCGTCTGTCTGTCTGTCTGTCTGTCTGTCTGTCCGTCCGTCCGTCCGTCGTCCGTCCGTCCGTCTGTCTGTCTGTCTGTCTGTCTGTCTGTCTGTCTGTCTGTCTGTCTGTCTGTCTGTCTGTCTGTCTGTCTGTCTGTCTGTCTGTCTGTCTGTCTGTCTGTCCACCGATTCAGCCCTCTCACCAAGAGTTCAAACTATTCATCAAAATGGAGTATATATTGGCAGAACCATTCCAAACAACTATAACTGCTGGACTATGTCACACATGCCCCCATTGTTTAGAGCGAAGGAAACCCCGGGCACATCTCCGGCAAATTGTTCGTACCGTTAACCGGTGGTCCCCCCGTTCTTCTAGTTAAGAATACACGTTGAGGTGGTTTTTACGATAGCAAACGAAAAAAAAAGAACGCGTTTACGATGTAGCCGAGAGACTATAGTTCGTGTGAGATGAAAGCAAGCACGAAAACACCACAGTTCCCGCTCGTGCTGTTTCAGAAAAAAAAACAAGAAACAAAATATAACGAGAAAGATGCGCGCTGTCCCGACAGACGGCGCGCGAGCTGTGCGAGAGCGGAAAGATTGGAATACATTCAACAAACATCCATTAATTTCATCACGAGTGGAGAAAGAGAGGAGAGAAGAGCGCGAAGGGTGCGAGAAGAGAAAGAATTACGTGGCAGGGGCGGAGAAATTCGACTACATTTTGCAGTGAAACGAGCAGATACACGGTCAATTTTTTTTTTTCACTGCAGTGGTTCCTCTTCGCAAATTATTTTTTTCGGCATGCACGTGACGCAGCTCATATTTCTTCAGCATATTAAATTTATACTCCTCCTTTCTTCCCTATCATTTTGGAATTTCCATTTTCGCACAAGAAATAGAAGAACTACTCTCCTATGCCTTAAATGGCGTTCCTAGCAGCTAGCTCCACTTTATGTTTGCGTAAGTACACACAGATGAAAAGTTTGCAGCACAAGGTTTTGACTTTAGACGGTAATTTCTCTGCTCCCTGGCTGCTCAGCGCCTAATGTGGATTTGTAAGCGGAGCATCACACTTTGGGGTGTCATCACCATAGGCGTAGCAGGAGATTAGCGCTTAGAGAGCAGATAAATTAACGTTGAAAGTCGAAATCGTGACCAGCAAACTTTTGACCCCGGGAGTACGTGCATGCGTACGTACGTACGTACGTACGTACGTATGTATGTATGATGTATGTATGTATGTATGTATGTATGTATGTTGTATGTATGTATGTATGTAGTATGATGTATGTATGTATGTATGTTGTAGTAGTCTGTATGTGTAGCTATGACTTGAAGATGTAGCACAAGAGAAAACTAACAAGGTACGTTGTGCTACTTAGCAGAGAACTTGTTTCGTAAGCACGATTGTGGCTACGTTTCAGCAAAGAGAACTTGCTTTCCTCAGGGCCCTGAGGAAAGCAAGTTCTCTTGCTGAAACGTAGGCCACAATCGTGCTTTACCTTGTTCGAAGTTTTCTTCCTTGAGTATGATGATTATGTATGTATGTATGATATTGTATGTATGTATGTATGATGTAGTAGTAGTATGTATGTATGTATGTATGTATGTATGTATGTATGTATGTAGTATGTATGTATGTATGCGTGTGTATATGTATATGTAATGTTACAACTGAAGGTTTTCTTACTCGCACTCCTAGGGAGCTGAAGGCGTACGTTAAGTGCCACTTTCATAGTTGCAGGCCACACAGAAATCAGCACTGCCAAGGCGCCTCCGATATATGGACCAGCTCAACCCGCCGCTTATTACGTTGTTTTCCCATGCGTCATCTCTAATTGGTCTTTGTAAGCGGAGGTAATGGCAAGCCATTACAATTCCCAGTAGGCCAGTAATCCCCGCAAATCGTGGGGGGTAAAGCGCTACTGGCGACAAAATCAAAGCAACAACCCAGCAGCGCTCCGTAGCTGTCTGGAAGCTGGATTGATATGCAACCGACAAGCATTCAAAACAGTCGACACATGCAGCGGTGGTTGAGGCACGCCCTCGCTTCAGCTTCGGTCGGAGTGGGAACTGCGTTCCCAATATCCGTACTGACACTAATTGTCACTTAATTGCGTCGAAGGGAAACAAATCGTCGGGAGTGGGCATGGAATCGAAATATATCGCTGCGGTAGTACACACGCTTGGCTTACTGACTCCCTCCGGGGACAGTTGACAACCTCTTTGAAGGGGCGCACCATCCAATCAGGGGCCGAAGAACTGCGCTCAGCACATGCACGTGCAATCTGCAGCATGCCCTGAGCGTTTCTATTATACTCTCCGCGGTGAGAATGAAATAGACAAGTCTTAAAAGTGGCTTCTTCTTTGACTGCAATGGCGCTTTGAAGGGACCATGAAGGCAATATACAGGTTTGGTCGATTAAAAAGACTGCGTTGTTCCGATTACAATGACATTAATTTCATCGCAGAATTTACGCAGATGACCAATATATTAGAATAGACAGATGAAGCAGACCGACTCCAGGCCACACTTCGGCGATTTGTCTATGACGTGTGACTAGAGGCCGCTGACCAAAGCCATGGTTAAGAAACATGACTAGTAGACTGTAGTGGGCCTCTAATTCCGTTTTATTGCATCACTTGTACCGTGACGTGTAGTTAACACACTAATAACTATATTTCGAATGCTAGCTCCTATTACATCACTGTAGCGCAAAATTTGGATTGTTTTCTATATTTATTGTGTCTTCTCGGTTTAAAAAACGTCTTTCGGGGCTGCAATGGAGTTGAGTGAGTTAACAAAGGCCTGTTTTTTTTTTTCTAATTTAACAATGTTTCATGTTACTTTCATGGTCCCTTTATTACCCGTCGAACACAATATTCCAATCGGTACAGTGTACGGAAGTCTCCGAGACCGCTTCGATGAAGAAATCGTCCATCGATATACTCAAGAAAACGTCAAGTGAAGTTACTGTGATGTTTATTTCCAACGCTTATACCTGAACGTTTTAATGTTCTCTATAATTTGCTTCTTTTCAATCGTGATTATAATTACGCCCGCCACCGAAGCGAGCCCTCTCTTATCCCTTTAGAAGCCAAGTGAAAGTGAACGCAGCGATGGCTGGTATCGCTCGCGGGCACCGTCATCTCTTTTCTGAAAGCGATGCCCATTTGAACTCAATGCTTTGTTCCGTTGTATAGTTAATACCCCTGCTACTCTAGCGTCCGAATATCATTTCAACCAAATGTCATTTGACTCAAATGCGATATTGTGCTTCTCCACTAGGTTTTGAAATGTCATCTGGCTCAAATGACATTCGAGCCGAATGAGCACCCAGACAGACATTTGGGGCTCGCAAATACCATTACTACCACTCTCGCGCACAGCGTTCCAAGTCAGCATAAGCAAATACATTACTGGCGTACATAAAACAAACAATACATTCTTAATTGTAGGGACTTTGTATACCTCTTATTCACTTAAATCATGATATCAAGATGTAATAATTCCATACTATCAGCACCAGTGCGAGCAAGCGACAAACCAGTGTTGCCAGACAGCACAAAAAAAAAAACTCGATTGCGACCCAGAATTACGCAAAATCAGTGTAAAAGCTTATGTTATTTACAATGTGATATCATATTGCTGCCAAAGACTGCTGCTAAATTTGATTGTTGCATTATTGTGTAAAAACAGAGCTCGGCAGCAGGAGTGCCACGCAGCATGGCGAAGCGATTGTTAAAGCTTTCAAATGCCATCGAAATTGCCGTGAAGCATGGCGGATTCTGAACGGAATTCGAAGCCCCTCATTTGAAGTCAATGGCGTTCGGTTCGAGTGACATTCGAACGCCAGCGTAGCAGGGGTATTAAACATTCTGAGTTCCATGGCTTCTCTAAGTCACAGTCCTTTAGAAGCCCCTATTTAGCACACAGAAAAACCTGTTTTGCAGAGAATACCTCACAACATCCATGCAATTATCCAAAAAGAAGTGAAAGACTCAAGAACATCTGCAGGACGAGAAGCTGACGGCTCTTGCGCAGTTAGTCTTCTTCGCGTTCTAATACCATAATGTCCTGAGAGAACCGTAATGCTGGAGATTTTTTTTCATACTTATTTTAGCGGCGCAGCCATGCGAACTTAAAACAACAACAAAAAAATCTTACCATCCTTCCTTAAAGAAAGCAGAGAGAAGCGCGAAGGCTACAAGTTCGTGCAACCTTCGCTGAAAGTGCGTTCAATCGATTGTCAAACCTTCAAATACCCAAGTCGAAAACGATGAAACAACCCATGCGACAATTTTTCACGCGCGAAGTAAACCCATGTATACGAACGACCTAAACGCATGCCGATACGATACAAGGTTTATGAGATAAAGCTATACTATCGTACTCGTCCTTCATGATGCATGCGTGCATTGTCTCATCTATAACCGTTCCGTTTTCGCGATTTCAAGTAACCGTTTTGACACAATCGAAGCACGGTTTACGCACGCGCCGTGTGTCCAGACCTTACCAGAGCTTTTCGTTCGACCAACCGGCCTATGGGAGAACGCATTAGTGTTTTGACAGGACGCCTCACTAAGAAAATCTTCCGCCTTAATGATGCACTGAGGGAACTGTAACGCTGCAGATTTTGTTTCATTGTAATTTCAGCGGCGAAGCCTTACGAACATTTAAACAAATATAGAGAATGCAGCGCCGAGACAGCTGATCAATAGCCCTGACGCCCCCGCAAGATAAAGCGCGCGGCTGCCGAGCCTGCCCCGTCTATTGACTTTAATCACGGGGCCAGGGACGGACCAATTACCCGAGTGGTCGGCCGAACCGGGCTTGCGCATACTGTGAGCACTCCGGGGCGCCTCGGGTGACTGCTTATACGATGGCAACGGCTTTGCAGCAAACCTCGCTCCCTGAACGCGTCCGCGCTTATGCGCACGGCACGTGCAGACGGTCCGTAAGCTCCTTGGCAAGGCACAGATTACACGGTCCGATAACAAAATCCTGCGCTCGCACGGGCACCAAGTTCACTGCGTGTAATGCGAGAGAAATCGGGCTTGATGATAGAAGCTTGCGCCGTCCCACTAGACGCTGTTATTAAACCCTGCTGGCGCCTTTGACGACTCAATCAGTCTTCCCTCCTGCTTGCCTGGTTGCACGCTCGTATCGCAGACGGGGCGTGCACGTAGCGTAACCGTGTTTATCTAGTGGGCTGTTTTGCGCAAGCAAAGGGCGGAGTGAGTGGCCGCCAACGGCGAACGAAAATTTCGCACCTCATTTCGGGGAACCAAGCAGTACTAAAATATTCTCTAAAGGCTTGTGCAATACCTCATTTTTTTTATAGAAATTTTCCAATGAAAGTTTTGTACCTCTGTCCGTATGACTATCCGTCCGTCCGTCCGTCTGTCTGTCTGTCCGTCTGTCTGTCCGTCTGTCTGTCTGTCGTCGTCCGTCCGTCCGTCCGTCCGTCCGTCCGTCCGTCCGTCCGTCCGTCCGTCCGTCCTGTCTGTCTGTCTGCTGCTGTCTGTCTGTCTGTCTGTCTGTCTGCGTCAGCATTGCTGGACCATCGTTTTGGCAACGACAAATGTGCACCATTTTAATGCGAAACGGAAATACAAAAGGAAAAAGAGGCTGGAGGCGGCTGCCAAGCATCTGCTGTGGATGTGGCGGGTACAAAGACGGCTCGGAATGATGCGCTCAGAGAGGCTGGATCCCGCTTGATAAGCCCGATGACTGCAACCGCTGTGTGCAGGGCAAAAATATTACAATCTCTACTGAATCTTCTGCTCTGGAACTGGGGACTGCATGACTTCCTACAAAATGGCCTTCCCACTGAATCACTGTAGTCGCGTTCTTCAATATCTCGGATTTGCATACCCCTTGTCCCAACTTTCCTACTGCCTTCTCTCGTCCTACCTTAAACCTGCTAGAGTCAAGCTCGACGCGTAGTTTTTAAGCCCGAGAGAGGCCAACCAGTTCTGCATGTCGAACCTCGTTATAAGGAAGTGGTATCGAGACAGCAAATTTGTTCGTTATAACCGATATTTGTTGTAACAGTAGAGGTAAAAATGGGCTATAACAATTCGACAACCTGGCTGGCGCAAAAGTACTTGATTCAAAAAAAATGCATGTTTGAGGCTTCGAACCCACTATAGACAAGGTAACCCCTACCTTTCTCCTTGTTGCATTTCAAGTTGGATGAACCGGAACATGATTACGCGAAAATACGACAGAACAAAGACTACTTTACAAAACAGGCCTGCGTCTTTATTCGTTTGATGGAGGATGTGATCTTCGTCTGGTGGCTACTAATAGCCCTTAACAGATTGAAGTTTTCCCCAGTGCCAACGAACAACAGGGCCTTTATACTCCTGTAGTTTCTGACTACGGGGTGCTCTTCCAAGTACCTTCTTAGCCTCCTGGTCAAATATTTCTTTGTTGTATCCGATTGCGCGCGCGGCTCTTCACGGTTTCAGTTTTGTTATAAAAGAATAAGTGTCCTTGAAATAAAGCGTGACCAACCAAAGTTTGTATTTTGTTCGCTATAGCCGAAATTCGCTAAATCTGTTTTCGTTTTAAACAGGTTCAGCTGTATTCTGGAAAGTAAAACTTGTATGTATGTATGTATGTATGTATGTATGTATGTATGTATGTATGTATGTATGTATGTATGTATGTATGTATGTATGTATGTATGTATGTAGTGTATGTATGTATGTATGTATGTATATGTGACAAGACGCATTGAAAAGCACGGGAGGAAAAATAGAAAGTGTGTTTTTGACAAACAGGCGGCCCAATACAGTCAAACCCGGCTATAACGAGCCGGGATAGAGCGAATTGTGCTATATATCGAACAAAAACAAATCAGTTAAGGAAATACACGTGAAACATATTCGTTATAACGAAGTTCACATCTGATATATAGAATTCGGCGCGCCTAGAATGGCCACCGAAATGCATGGTCTCGGAGCGGCGATTGAGATGTGGATTGGCCGCGACCACGGAGCAAGAGCCGCGACTGAGACGTTGCGCCTCGCACGGAGCAACGTGACGGCCGACACTTTCCTGAACCTGTTTCCGACGCGCGGGACTCACGACGGAACCCGTCCCAGTCAGCGAGTCCGGACCAATACGGCAGCATCGGTGAACTGTGGGAAGAGCTCGCCAACATTACTGATGCTGTGCCGAAAGAACTGTCCTTCGAGGATTTCCTGAGTGCCGACGACGACGTTTCCGTCACTGTCAGCCCCTTGGACGCGGACACCGTCGCCGATGTCATGGCAGCTGCTGCTAAAGCACCAAAGAGGCGTAGTATGTCGGGAGTGAAAGCCGTACGACGCTTAATGAAGCGCTTTCGGCAGTCGGGTGTGTTCCGCCAATATTGTTTGATATTGAAGGATGCGGACTCCAACTGGTGCAAACAATGTTTCATGTAGAGAATGCTGTGCTAGTTGACGCCGCCAAGCAAAAGTGAAAATAAAATCGCCGCTTTTTTGCGGATTAGGCAGTTAAGGCGGAAAGTAGGTTTTTTACTTGCAATAAATGAATTGTTTTATGTATGGTAATGGTGGAGGTGGGGGGAAGGGGGGCTCCCGCGGATTGTGAACTCGTAACAATAAACTTGTTATAGGCAGGTTCGGCTATTTCGAACTATTGGATATATCGAACTAATCGCGGCGCATATTGCACTTCGCTATAACCGGGTTTGACTGTAGGTACAAAGTGTGCCGACAATGCCCCGCCAGCTTGAGCAGCAAATTTTAAACACTACTCACGGCGCACCAGCAAGACCTACGAAAGCTTGTCTTCAGGAACTAGAGGATTAGTCCCTAGATATCTCGGTGAGGAATCCAATTATGTTTAGCGAATTGCGCTATTTAGCGAGTATTACACTATCGTTCACCTTCGGACTTAATAAATAGAAAAATGACAGCTCCATCGCATGATCTGGGCAGTCCATTACAATATATCGGACGTCGCCCGCAACACCAGTCTGTGAACGAAGGGTCGATAAGACAGGTTCAATGGTTAAATTAACGCCGGTGTTATTGTTGAATGTTGATTATGGAAGACAGCGAAATTAACGCGTTTAAAATTTATATTTAAACTGTTTCATAAGCGACCTTGTCTCTGTCGTACAGACATGCGTAATAAGAATTCTCGCAATAAGCACTTTGATACACTTGCGGAACTGACTCTCTCGTGAAGTCTTTTTTTTTTTTCTTAGCAGTGAGAAAATGCAACAAACTAAGCCCGTCAATCACAAACGCCACTTCACTGAACACGTTCCAAGAACTTATGGAGAAATAAACTAATCCAATTTAATCCTATTCAGCGCTACTTAGCATCTAGCGCTATACGTATTGTGAACTATATGGTCATCATCTGTGTCTTTGTGTTCACAGTACACGGGTATTCTGAGATGTCAGTTTTGTACAGTTTGATTTTTTTTGTATTTTTCAGTGTTGGATCTAAAGAATCGAACATTTGTTAAGCTCTCCGACTAAAAAGGTTGTGTAACTTTATTTTAGTGATTTTAGTTGTTATTGTACGCCATTTATACTATATCATTGTGTAATACGCTGGAGATGGTTACTTAAAGTGCTCAGTTATTGTACCGTACTATTTTTCGCTGTATTGCGATACCTGTTACGACTGACTGACATGTTTTAAGATGCTTTTTCATGCTTCATGGTATTTTTTTGGCCCACCTGTTTTGATCTCTCGTCAGATCGGTAGTATTTCTAAAACAAAATGGCCGCGTATCTGCTCCTTTCGTTGCAAATGTCTACAAAAGACGATAGTCTTTATCCACTTTTGCCAAGTAAATGCCTCCCTTCGCTTTCCCGCTCACCTCTCATGTTGTTCCTCTTGCGTCGCGCTCCTCCCAACGTAAACACGCCATAGGTTTGCCCAAATCATTTTAAATTTACCGCGTTCCACTGCTCCAGGCCGGGTGTCTCGATGCCAACGCTGCCGTGCGGCGGAGACGCGCGTGAATCGAGGCGCCCTACTTCAACGTTGATAGAACTGCGTTGCCCTACTCCACGTGCGTTCCAAGCAGAACGTGGAACCTATCTAGTGGAACGCTTCGTAACTGTTGCCGGTTGATTTCTTAACGCGGGCAAACAGCAGGCGACGGCGGAGTGATTTTTTTTTGTGTGCAGTTGATGGAGTATTTAATTTCGCAAAAATCAAGCATGTATAATTTTTATAAAGGAAAACTGCAAATATCACTTTGTATTAATTTGTTGTCTTATATTTGCGTAATGTCTTGTTCTTTTTCAACAATGTTGACAAGTATGAACATTATACACCGGACTTAGACGGGTAGATTTAGCTGTGACTACATAAGACTATTGCGCAGGCCTTGTTTTACTTTGGCCGGGTGGCTGAATCGAGTCACAGACAGGCAGACAGACAGACCGACATACATACAGACAGGCCAAAATTTTTGGGTTTAAGTATCCCAAGAAAGCTATCGTCTTTAATTAATAAACAAATTCGTCCGTACGCGGAACAGCAACGATGCCTCCGCTCTGTTCCATCCTTCGATCACACAGCGTTGGTAACGTGGAAGCCGCGGGGAAAATGATTTGAAAGGTGCCGTTCGTGTGGCACCCCTTTCAACAAGCTAGGGTGGGTGAAAGTGCTCCACTGGCCGACTTGTCAGTGGCTCCGTTCCTTGCACTTCTCATTTGGGAAGTAAGACACCGGGAGCGCGCGTTACAAACCGTTTTCATCGGGCTGCTGGACGAGATGTAACGAGCACCCGCCGCGGTGGCTCAGTGGCTAAGGCGTTACGCTGCTGAGCACGAGGTCGCGGGTTCGATTCCCAGCCGCTTTTCTGATGGAGGCGAATCCGGAGCCCTCCACTACGGCGCGCCTCATCGCCTGCGTTGCGTCGGCGCGTTAAACCCTACAATCAGTCGATGTAACGAGCGTTGGCATGTCCCTTTCATAGGAACTACATGCTGCAAGGGTTGCAGGGTAGCGGCCTGTAGTCTAACAACGACGGCTCGTTGTACTCGAAGCGATTTTGGACCGCCTCAGTGGCAATACACTCCACCGCTGAAAATGACATCAAGCATTCATTGCTAATTTATCCTGGTAATTCAAATGATGGCTGGCTGGCCTCTTATTACAGGTGCGCGCGTTCTTGTTACAATAACTGCCGTTCTGTACTCCCTCTGCAATATACAACGACTGCAAGTTATCCAAAATTATTTCCCGGAGTGATTAAAACTAACCGCAAGTAACTTCAAGTATTCCAAACACTTCTGAGAGCAATTCTTTCAAGAGAAAAACACTTGTGTATTTTTAGACAACCATCAGAGAAAAATTCTGCCTCAATGTTTTGGCGCTAAATAGCCTTACATCATCATCCTATTTTTAATTTGTGTGTGAGTGTTTGTACGTTCTTGGGCATATGATGATTAAGCAACCATAAGCAGTGTTCATATTCTATTCTGACCGGCCTTTTCAATAGATGGATAAACCAAGCATTTTATTTCCTTTATTATATCTGCCTACTCTTAGGGTCATCTCGCGCACGCGCGCCAATCTGCCGAACCTCTGTGTGATGGCACGTTGGAGCTGATTAATATGCCTATAAACATAAGTTGATTTCCTTAATCGAGAACCCAATTCGTCATCGTCAAGCTTAGAAAGCTAGTCTCACTAAGTTGGCCGACAAAAGACATTCCTAAAGGAGCCATAAAAAATTACAATCATGTCTTATTTGTAAGAACTAGCTTGCGGCAACTCAGTGAACTCCACTCTAGCCGCAAAAGACGTTTGGTTAACCGGAAAATCATAAAAATATTACAAAACTTTCATATTTCGTTCTACCCTACGTCAGCATTGACGCATACTGGAAAAACAAAAGCATAGTTGTCAGCGCGGTTAGGACACGTTAGCACTCAAGCGGCACGATCAAACAGAACTAGGGGCACATTTCAAGCTTCTATAGGCGGTGGTTTTTGTGGGTAGCCACCAATATCACCTAGACTAATCTCTGTGGCGTCATAAGGACCTTGCGAGAAAGCTGCACTGCCTCATGTTCTCATTATTATCTAGAGTATAGTTGTTGGAAGTTTGCGCTGAAGTGTGAATTCTCGTTATTGGGACAAAACAGACTTTTGAATGCAAGGAACTTACTTTGTTTTCATGGCCCCTCAAGGCTATAGCCGAAACGATGAAGATTGATGTCTTTGTGAGGATTTCATATAAGCCAAAAATGCGCAATTTTATTGTACGTGCCAACAAAGAGAAAGTGTTCTTTTTCTGCTGCCCACCTTTTTGTCAGTTCAAACGAAGAAATTTAGCGCATACATTTTTTAGTGAATGCGCCCTAGACGACCAATGGATGGAAACGGTGAAAAAAAAAGGGGGGGGGGGGGGGAGGGCATTTTCCTCGGATGCTGGGTGACGTGGGAATGAAGAGCGATGGTTCGCGCGACGGCTTTCGACTTCAACAGTGAACAAAGACAGAAAAGAGCCAAAACGGGAAAAGACGCAGCAGGGAGCCAAACATCACACCAGACTACAAAGCTGGCTGCCCAGACCCGAGAAGAACGCAAGGTAAAAAATGGCTTTTTCATCGTACAAGCAGGAATGCACTCGGTGGATTCATTCGCGGAGACGCGTGTCATACTTCCCCTTTTCTCGAAACGCCTCATATTTCGTCTCCAGCAAATGAGAATGTTGGTTCAGACATGCCCTGAAATATTCCATCTGCCCGCACCTTTTCCTTAACGGTAACCAGTCCTAATACCCTGATGCCTTTTTATATGCGTCGCGTTGTTGTCGCGACGTCCAAAACTGCCTTTCTGCTCAATCTTTTTAGCAACCTTTCATATGCGAAGCACATCCTGACGACGCCCGGCAGGTTTTCTGCGTCGCATTTTCGGAGTCGCCTTTTCAGTGCCTCCGTTTTTCTTTGAAACTGTTTTCAGTGCCCGTTGTAGAAGAATTTCTGCCACAACAAACAGAGCGAACACGACCGGATCTCAAAAGACAACATCTCACGTGGTATGTCACTAAGTTGCAGCATTAAAATTTGAAAAAGAAAATGAGCGCGGGCCTGCACCCAGTGTCTTTGACCTGCAGGTGGATGAACCGCTAGATACACATGGCATCGCCAGTTGTGACCAATTCACTGCGTGGAAATGTGTCATGTGTCATGTGAGAGTGGCCATGTCTTTCTGGTGTTCCTTATTTCCACTTGTGCCAAAACCGACAAGCCATGGTGTATTGTGATTTTGTCTCACAGCCCTAAAACAGGCCGCCAAACTTTAATACAAAACGCGAAATTATATCCTTATCAGCCACATTCGTG
This sequence comes from Haemaphysalis longicornis, assembly GCA_013339765.2. Taxonomy (NCBI): domain Eukaryota; kingdom Metazoa; phylum Arthropoda; class Arachnida; order Ixodida; family Ixodidae; genus Haemaphysalis; species Haemaphysalis longicornis. The sequence continues at coordinate 131,057,646 of CM023450.1, read as the reverse complement.
GCGCCTGAGTGGTTATGAATCCCGCCCCCGGAGCAGAGGGTCATCTGTTCGATTTGCCCAAACTCTCGAAGGGGAAAATGTTTTTGAGATCTCTGCTGGGCCGCGCATATGCTGTGATACCCGTGGCGGGCACATCATGATTCCACCACGTCGACGCACACAAAGCGACGGAGAGACGGCGATGGACACACGGCCGCATACGCACGGTAACAGACAAGCGTCGAGAAAAAGCAACCCCCACACCCTTATGTATTCCTTTTTAACTTCTCCTCCTGAGCAGCCAGTTTATCATTGGGCTGCTGTGCTATACCCGATTTAATTGGCACAGTCGACAGGATTGTCCTAACTGCGCATGCGCAGTACAGTTCACACCATGCCAAGATGTTGCCAAGGCCTAAAGGGTGGAAAGGTCCATAACGAACTCTTTCTGTCTCTGCAAGAGCAAACAAATGACTCTGGTTTACCTCTTTTAAGCCTAGTTATTACGAGCGAAAGAAAATACTGTGTACACAGACAGTGCTTCGTGGTTTCCTTAGCTTGAGATTTCGAAGCTTGCCGTCAAGCTATATCCACTGGATTAGTTGATTCATCCTTTCGCTTGCGCTGAAAGGCAGGAACATACCGCCCAACTTGTGCGCCATCAATGGCGACACTGAGGGACCAAGCGCCGGCAAAGCAGCAGCATGAACCCTTGCTCAGTCCCGTAATGCAGCAACAGCTAGGCTGCCAGAGAGCGAAGCGATAAAAAAGAAAGGCGCAGCTTGCGCGCCGCGACTGAAGGTAGCTTTCGACGCGACTTGTGACCTTGAAAGAGGTAGCATAGCAGAGCTTTCGCTCTAAAAACGGGATGTTATATGCGAAAGCGGTAACTTTGTGAAAGTAGTGATCAAAGGACAATAACGATCATTTGGCACATAAATGACGAGGGGTGTCTGCATTGACCTGTCGTGCTTTCAAATGAAGGAAAGCCACTTGCTAATTGCGCATTTTGACTTGTTAGAGAAGCTTCGAAATGGTTAATGGTGTCTTCATGGGCGACGAACGTTATTCCTATGATTACCGATCACCGCTGTTAGTCACCATGAACACGTTAGCGTTTTTGAGTGAGACGAGCTTAACTCGTCCGTTTGCGTCTACTCCCAAGCCTGACTTGGCGACGCTCGTTAGAGCTCCCATATTTGCGCTGTAAGTTTAACGAGAAGCCACCGGGCATGACGGAAGCCAAGGGCGATGCGCAGTAGCGCTACTACGTCGCATGTCTCCACGGTTTAACGAACAGAGAAAAAAAGAATGCCGCTGCCTCATTTGCACATTTGAACGTCGCTTCACACAGTTACACTCGCGTTACAGCTTCCGCAAAGGACGCACCATCCGCGGCGAGGCGATAAAGGTCACATCGATCAGGTGACGGCGCCAAATGCAGGTGGATCGCAATGCGAGGATCGACGTCAGCCGTTGGCGAGCCGCGAAGCCACAGGATTGCAGAGGGTGATTACAGAGCAGGCTCCGAGAAGGAACCATTGTTCCGGCGTGCGGTTCTGGAACGGCGGTGGGCAAGCAGAACGATCGCATCGGCCCTAAGAAGCACACGTCACGGCCGTGCGCGTTACTGCCGCCCCCGCTGCGTCGCGGTGCAACAATGGCCCGCGCCGACACCTCGGCACGTCTTTTGTCACAGCTCGTTGTCGGCGCGCCTCGTGTCCCAAAGCTGTTACAGCGCGCGGGGCGGCCACGCTGTAGCGACTCGGGCCCATGAATGCCAAGCAGAAGCCGTACTTCAAGGCAGCCTGTGAAGCACGGCCGGCACATGGCGCCAGTACGCGGTCCTGCGCAGTTGCAGTTAACCCGGACATGATGAGAAGGAAGGGCCGTATAAATAAATCGTGACGTCTAACTCATTGCTTCTCTCGTGGGTAGACACTGGGAAAGATTCTCGATTCGAAGCACCCGTTCGTGAGGTTCGAACCGTTAAGACAGCGTAGAAGTATCTTTCATTCAGAAGATTCCAATGGCGGAACAACAAGTGGGACAACTTCAGCGCAAACTGCGTTTACTAAGGGTGAATAATTAAGTAAGAAAGGAAGAAGAAGATGCGGTGACGACACTCTAAGGCGCTTCCTTGCACTCGTCCAATGATGTTGCTAAGAAGCGTCGCCGGGGGATTGGCTGATGCCGTTAAAACAAAATCACATTTGCGATATTGTGGGCTTCAATTTTGAACTGACTGTGGCCGATGATGAAAATAGCGGTATTGTATAGCAAAATGCAATTAACTAACGGCTAAGAAAAAGAAAGCGTACAGGAACCTAAGGATGCGGCACGGTATTGGTGCGGCTGTCCTAAAATATCACATTGCACAAAACTCTGTGTAGATATACACATTGGCGTTATCCATTCATCCGTCCGTACGTCTGTCTGCTCATCTATCTACCCATTCATCTTTATCCATCCGTTCATTTATTTCCTCTCTCTCCTCTCTCTCTCTCTCTCTCTCTCTCTCTCTCTCTATCTCTCTCTGTCTCTCTCTCTCTCTCTCTCTCTCTCTCTCTCTCTAGCTCTCTAAAAACACACAACACCACATAGCAGTAGGCCTGTTGATCGTCCACAGTACTCCGAAACTAGAGCACGCGCCAGCGGCACAGATATATACTACGTCTGCCCCACGCCGAACGGCCGTCCGCTTCACCGCACGAACTTGATAGGCGTAAGAAGGAGGAACGGGTTTATCGCCGTATAGCCAGATTTCATGTCGAGATTCCTTTGCGGAGTGGAAGACTGCCAACTCGGACTGCACGCCTCAGCGAACGCGCTTGCTTGGGCTTTATCTTTCACTCTTTTCTGTTCCGTCTCGAGAACACCATTCTAGACACTTCCAGCATCGCCCTTATTTCTCATCCCAATGTTTTTTTTTTCGGTTTTATATTACATGAGTTCGTGGAGGAAGGCATACTGTAAAAGTGCGTGTATACGCGCCGGGCCAAAACTGCGCGCCTGCACCAGCGGCGCAGTCGATGGTGCGGTTCTTGAAGCCGTCTCAGATGTCGGTGCTTCACTGAGGCAGAGTGCATCATTTCTAGCAATAATCCACGCTAGTTCAGCGGTAATTTATACCTGCAACTTCCTCAAAGAGTGTCACCCCGTATAAATAATCCTTATGCTTCTTTTTGCTTTATGTTCCGAAGGTTGAGGTTTCAAAACATTCAGTTCTTGTCAAAACTATTGTGCAATAGAATAATCTCGACTCTCGAGGCTTTGTGGAACCCAATAGCACTGGCAGCTTTGTACAAAACTTTTGAAAGATTCCTGAACTAGTATGAGTTACTTTTTTGCGTACTGCGACTTGCGTACCTTTTTGTGTGTATGAGTGGCATTGTTTACGTACTTGTCCCCAACTGTAACGGCCAGTAAGGGTTAACAGTATCTGAAATAAATAGATTAGAGCCTGAAATAGAGCCCTGAAGCAAGGAAAAGTTGCTTAGTGGCCATAGTGGTTTTTTTTTTACCTTTATTGCCAGACTTGAAGCAGCGAATAATGAGGGGAGCTGAGGATACTTCTGGTCTCGAAGAATGCCCGCGGGCATCCGGATTTAGCGCGGCTCGAAGGGTCACTTCGCGGTAGGCAATCTGGAGGTGATGGTGCCCCTACAGGCAGCGCTCATGGCCCATAATGACGGGAAGCGAAAATAATTCCGGTGTCCAAGAATGCCCCGGGGTATCCTGACGGTGCGCGGATTGAAGATAACGACGCGTTGAGAGCGGGCGCCGTCTGTATGATGCTACGAATCAGCTGTTAATGCGCCTCATTTTCTCGCTTCTTTCGCGCGCAAAATAGTTTGCCGTTGCCCAGCGGCATACACCGAGCCACGCCCGTGGCGGATAAGTTTTTTGCACCGCGGTGACTCTGGCAAAGCGCCAGAACCGACGTGTTGACATACAATTTGCACGCAGAGCTGTTGCCAGCGCAGAGGCTGTTGTCCTGAGGCGTCTGTAGCACCAAACGGAATCCATAGCGCGCTCTGCGCGGCAGCTCTGCTTGGCTGTTGTACTGCTATGAGAAAAGTGATTCGGTTTAGAATGAAAAGGGAAGGAAATACGCTGTGGATATTACTGAGCTCAGCTGGGAGCTCACCTGCACTCAACTTAGTGCGGTGAGGGTACTATAGGGGGTGAGAATAGGGTATATAGGGGCGAATAGCCTGTTCCGTAAAACGTATTCCTCCCCGCAGAAGTCGCTACCGAGGGACCAGGAAAGAAGTAAAACGTAAAGGAAAACTAAGGAAGGAGAGAAAGGAAAGAAAAAGTAAGAGAGACTTTGCAACCTTGGTTGGAATCGCCACTCACAAAACACGTCTGGTTTTTGTGCTAAGCGTTGGGGTTTCACGTGAAATTGTTATTTATTTCGGCTTGAATGCCGCCGCTGGCGTAACTACACGAGACCAAAACAAGAAGCGAGAGATTTGCGAGAGCTGGGCAATTCGTCTCCTGCTGGGCGTGGCTGGGCTGGCTTGATTCCGTAGGCTGCCAGGCACGACGGCAAATGGTCTAGACCAAAGCACCGCTCCTCGTATAAACGCAAGAGAAGAGAGACCTGAAGGATGGCCTCCTTTTCGAGAATAATTCCTTCGCTCCCCTCTTTGCCCCTGCGACACCCTGACAAAGTTTTATACGAGGAATCACGTAGTGCCCTTGCGTTTCTGCCGAAACCCGTCCGCTCCGCTAATCTCTCTGCCCATTTCTCTGGACTTCATGGTCTCAAAACGTCATTGCAACGTAAATTATTAACAGAGAAATACAATGGTCGTGTATTGGTTACAAGGAATCCTAGTCGGCGCCAGCAGAGCCTCAAACGCGTCCACTGTAGCCTTTGAGATTTGGCTTCCCCTGCATATTGCCTATATATTGTTGATTGCCTGTGGTCCACGCTTTCAGTATCCGTAATAGTTTTTCCTCCTTACTTTTACGTGTAAAAATAAAGGCATCTGCATTGCACATCGCCATAATATTGCTAAATTTTAAACTGTACTACTATATTGTTACAGAGAGAGAGAGAGAGAGAGAGAGAGAGAGAGAGAGAGAGAGAGAGAGAGAGAGAGAGAGAGAGAGAGAGCATCCTTTAATTTTATAAAAAAGGAGTTTCCACTCATGTTCTTCACCAATACAACTCAACCAACCACCATTGATCATGCATTGATTTAACCTTAGCAAAGAATATCTCTTTGAAGTAATAAAGGGTGTGATTAAGTGCATTTCACTTGTGTCTGGTTTAACTCTTTCTAGAGCCACGTGTGTGAATTCAAGTGACGTCGCATGGGTAATCGTTGCGGGTATCGTTTACAGCTTCGCTTTCCAACCACCTTCACAGGGTCGATTGGCGCGCATTTTTATATCACACTGCATCACCACGACCATGAAAAGGCTGTTACGTAATAAGAAGCGAAACTACACGCGTCGATTACGCGCCTGCAACAGGCGTGGGTTATGAGCGCGCCTACAGCTGTATCTCCCGACCGCGAACGAAGGGCACACTTCCCACCACGCCGAAATTAAGCACCTGGTGTTTCTGCATTTTTTGTTTGTTCGAAAAGAAGGCAAGGGCGCTGTCACGAGCCCCCGTTTTCCTCATTACCAGCGCGAGTTTATGTTCTCGTCATTTCGTTATGATCGCCGATTACTCCTATTGGGCGTGACTGACGTATGGAAAATGAACTTCGTCCTGGTGGGTCGCTAAAAGACGAAAAGTAATAAAACAAAAGCGGAGGCGATGTCGACACCGTGTTCCCTCATCCCTACTGCGCGCGAACCCGCATGATGGAAGTTTCCATCCACGAAAGCACGAGTGTTCGCTCACGCCACAGGTGAGGGGAAGGCAAGGTGAAGTAAACAAGGTGAACCAAAGAAGGAGAAAGCTATAAAAATCAGTTCCGCTCGGTCGGGCAAGGCCCGACTGAGGCTGTTTGCACGGTTCGAGTGCCGTGGACAACAGGTCGTGGTATGTACAGTGACGGGTGGTGGGCCTGGGACGGAGCACGTCCGCCTGACAAGCGAGGTTGTCGGGTGCCGCGCATGCTTGCGCAAGCGCTGTCATCACGCCGAGGTGACATTTTTTTTCCCCGACAGCATGTATGTTGCTCGCGTTACGTATGAGGACAGAGGGAAGGACACAGGAAGGTGGCGCGAGGTGACGACGGGCGGGCTAGAGAGGAGGGGGGTTTAGAGAGGCTTCTGGAGGATGAAGAGTTCGCGGCACGCGTAAACAAACCGATGCGCGTCACACACTGTGCACAGCAGAGAATGTCGGGCGTTGGCGGTTGTCGCCTCAGTTCTGCATCCTCTCCCTCCCATTCGACGAAGAAGAAAGAGAAAAGCTGTCACCCGGGGACCTTTTAGCTTTGCCCGAGAGACCTTACCGTATTACACGATGGACGTTCAAGTCAAATACGATGTCTAGATTTTAAAGCGAAAACTTCGGTACTGATGGCGTTCTGACAAAAAAAAAAATACAACTAATGCATTTCCTCCTATACCGGTGGGTCGATCGAAAAGGTCTGATGAGATTTCTGGACGCACGGCGCGTGCGTGAAGCAGGGCTTCCATTGTTTCAAAACGGTTACTTGAAAATCGCGAAAAATGAACGGTTCTAGATAAGACATTACACGCACCAATCATGAAGAAGGAGTGCAATAGTATACCTTTATCTCAGGAACCCCGTATCGGTATATATTTACATCGTTCATAGATGCCTTTACTTGGTGCGCGAAAAATGGTCGCATGCGTTCGTTCTTTGTTTGCTATTTGGGTTTTTGAAGGCTTTACGATCGACTGGCCGCACTCTCAGTGAACGATGGGCGCACTTTTAGCTTTCGCGCATCTTTCAGCTTTCTTAGGAAGGGACGATAAATTTCGTGACATTAAAATACCCAGGCGGGACTAGTGCGAATACATAATTCGTTTCCCGAGTTTCTTCTTTGAATTTGCCGCAACCGCAAGGAGGGGACGTCGCTTTGGCTCAATCGGCGTAACTATTAAATTTGTGCGTGATTATCAACGAAGCAGGAAGAGAAAATCCTCGCCAAGGACGCGTATTTTATAGCGAGTCACAGCCAGTATTTACACATTACTGGTGAATCATTTTAAGATAAGATAAACCACAAAAAGTTAGATAAACGTCTGACCATGCAGGCTGCGTGAGAGTGCCACTTGTCTTTCGCGCTGATAACAGACGTCCGGCCTCGCGAAGTGGTCTCTTCACGCGGTGTGGTATACCTCGCCTGCGTCGAAGATAACTGTTCCATCCTTTTCTGTCTGTAAGGCTACCCCACAAAGACTCACCGATGCGCGACCCACAAAACACGAAGCCGTTTGCCACACGTATAGGAGGTGGCTTATACAACAGCGCGGCGGAAAAAGTCTGGAATGATGAAATCGCGTCTCCTTACGCAGTACTTTCAACCCCCTTTTATTCTTGTATGTATGTATGTATGTATGTATGTTATGTATGTATGTATGTATGTATGTATGTATGTATGTATGTATGTATGTATGTATGTATGTATTATGTATGTATGTATGTATGTATGTATGTATGTATGTATGTATGTTGTATGTATGTATGTATGTATGTATGTATGTATGTATGTATGATGTATGTATGTAGTATGTATGTATGTATGTATGTATGTATGTATGTATGTATGTATGTATGTATGTATGTATGTATGTATGTATGTATGTATGTATGTATGTATGTATGTATGTATGTATGTATGTATGTATGTAATAGCGAGGATAATGAGCAGATGCCACAGGTTATAAAGTCGTATGCGCCGTACGGGCATCAACCATGCGGCTGATAGAGATAGGATTATGTCCTGCGTGCGTGCGTGTGTGTGTGTGTGTGTGTGTGTGTGTTGTGTGTGTGTGTGTGTGTGTGCGTGTGCGTGTCGGTTGTGAGCGGCGGTACAAGCTATGTCTTATTGTGTGGACAATCACGATCTTCTGGGTGTGTACTTTGTCATCATCGCATCATCTTCATCTTCTTAGCGGCACCAGTGATCGCTATCACTTTCTCGCTCTGTCTTCCTTGAGCCCTGACCACACGAATAAAGCCTCCTACCTCACACCCCAGTGGCGGGCCTTGCGAGTTCATTCTTTACCCTGAAATTTTGTATCGCTTCACTTCATCGCGTCTTCGTTCTCCCCCAATTCGTCCGTAAAACTAAATACACTACGCGGCATTTTTCTCCTCACTCGGACGTAACGTGAGCAGGGACGGACGAAACGTGAGCAGGGTCGCACAAGTGGGCGTTCCGTTTCGTACATTTGTAATTATGAGCCGTTAATGAAGCAGCCCAACACTAAGAGTTGTTCATCTCTGTTAGCGCACGAAGGGGTGTATTACACTGCTTCTTCTGATGAACAAAGAAACCCGTTAACCTCACGGCCATGCAGTGATCCGCCATCAAAGCACAAAGCGCCTGCGTTCAAGAGTCCTCAGCCTATTCGCTGCCTTGCGGTCTGCAGCGTCAACATACCGGATGCGAGAGCCGTTTCAAGTGCCCCAATGCGAGCGGCGAGTGCTCGGGCCGACTGTGAACATACGAATCTCCGTCCCAGCACCCGGGTTCTCGGTGGACTGCAGCTGTGTCAACGCCGGTTCAGACTCGCACGCGTTTCCCCGTATCCGTCTATATTTCTTCTCTTTTCTTGGCTTCGGAGGGCAGCGCACGTTTTCCGCATCGCGGCAGATTTTCCTGGAACTCGACCCGAAAAAAGACGCTGACGATAACATCGGGTGGAATTCACGGGTTTTCTGAACCCAAACACGAGAAAAAAAAAAAAAAAAAACGGGATTGTGGAGTGAGATTACAGTTCGACGAAACGCTGAATTTGACCTATTGCTCCTTCCACCGTGAAATGAAGAAACGTTCAGGCGCAAAATTGCTTCGGCGCTGAACAAACAAGCCGGTGGATGGTCCAAATTATTCCGCAGCTCCTCGTCCTTTGTAGCTCTCCATATAGCGGTCTTGTACGCTCGAAGCACTGGGTTGTTAAACATCGCGAAGTTATTACTGGACACGGTAGATTTATATTTTACTTACCAAAGATTTCGCGTTACAAATTACACCAAATGTAAATGCAACCTACCAGCAGACAGCTTCGACCACTACTGTATACACGACTTCCCTAAAACAAAAGAGGACAGAGAACAACTTTTTACCGTCTATAGAAACTATCCAACAACAAGAAAACCCGAGCCAACAAAGAATATAGAAACGGTAAAAAATTCTAGAAGAAATGACAATCCTAATTAACCGTAACATTCAGCAGTATTAACCCCGCAAATATTTCAATGCCAAAATTACGCTCACACATAGACACACAAAATCAGCGGCAAATAACGCAAGAAATATTTCGAGATAATGTATCTTGTGTAATTATCTAGTGTGTTTATATTTAGTTATTATCTTGTGTAATTACTTTGTGTTTCACATAACTCTTTCGATTTGAAATCGGAACATTCAGATTCAGTGCTTTTTACCCGTTATACCTTGGCGGTATGGGAAGCGTCTCTGATTGTATGAGCCCGTTTAATAAACAAGTCTCCGAAGCCTTGCGCCACAGCTTGTTCTTGCCGCCGTGCAATGGGAGAGTTGACGAAGGCAGTGAATTTATCTGCTTGTCCACTCACTGGTTCGTCTACAGTGTACTAGAAGGTGTAAGTGTGTCGTTCAGGGGAAAAACCAAAGGAGAGCGGGGGTCCCTTTTGCGGTGAAAAAATTGTACGGAGCGCATGCGTTCCCCAGAGGACTCCTGTTGCAGCCAGCGCCTCATAAAAGTTATTAAACCAACCTCAACAGTTTCTTAAGGTGTTTCATAAAATATTATTCCATTAAATTTCGGAATAAGACTATATAAAGCTATCAATAAGGATGAATTTGACAAACAAAACTTCTGAAGCCATCTGGTAAGCAACGGCCGCCAGGGGCGCCACTTGTAACAGGATTTTAGGGTGCTTCGATGCGCACCCGCTCGGATCCACGCGCATCGAGGCACCCTACAGGAGTTACAAATACGGAAATACGGAAAGAACAGTGGAGAATCCAAGATAGCCAAGATAACCAAACAAGAGGCAAGGCAGATAGGAACGAATAAATGGAGAGAAAAAAATGGAAGCTAAAATGTCGTTTGAGATGTACAGGGCTGAGAAATTGTACATCAGAAAGGAATGTTTCTACGATAATTCCCAGAGCAGTGCTTTGATTTTTGAGGCTAGAGCAGGTTCCTTGTGAACTAAGAGCTTTGCGGGGAAGTATACACAAAATGATGGGGTATGCGTGGTCTGCGGAAAAGAAACAGAAACTATGCGGCACATAGTGTTAGAATGCGAGGGTATCCACCCAAATCTACTTGAGGTAAATATTCGTCTTGCAGAAGCCCTTGGATTTAAGGGTAGTGCAGAGGGAGTTAACTTCAAGATTGCCGAGGCGACGAAAAGAAGATTAGAATGCTGCTGGACGAAACGCAGAGAAGGGGTATATCGCCTAGGACAGCTACCACCTGTAACAGAAAAAATAAGTATATTGTGCCTGCCCTAAGAGCAGCGCTAGTATTAAACAAAGAGTGTATAGGTGTATTAGTTATTTAATTAGTTTTTTTTTTTTGGTAAGACGACACACGTCATCACCCCGCTACAAATGGGATACCTATATCAATCATCATCAGCAGCAGAAGCAGCAATTTTCATTGCAAGAAGGACCCTCCTGACCAGCCCCGAACGACACACCTCCCTCTTCTAGCACACCGCAGTTCGGCTGCGTTCCTCCTCTCCATTAGCGATGTTCTGGCGTGGGCGGCCATCCCTCGCTCCTGCCGAGTTAAGGATCGGGTTTAAGCTCACGAGTTCCACACATGGCGAGTTCAATCTCGCGCTATAGAACGCCTCGCAGTATAAAACGCCTCTTGGTATGGACTTCTTCCGAACAGACTCCAGAATAGGGCTTTTTTACTCAATAGCAATTTTAAAAGTTTTGGCACAAAAAAGGGATCGAACACGCGTCCTCGTTTCCAACAGCCCAACCCTTAGCTGCTGAGCCACCCAGACAGTAACCACGCAAAATCAGAGCATACGGTTTGCGGAGACGAAACAATGAAACGTTTCTGCAATATTTGAAGAACTCTATTGCCTGACTTTGTCATTGTAACAGAGCAATACAATAGTAGAACTTAAGTATAAACAAAGCACGCTATTTGTGCATTGTGTTAATATTGTTGTGCTCGCACTTATTATCGATGACTTAGTATCACAAAATGAACTTTGACGCGAAGCGCGGCTGCGCCTCAAAAACAGTATTCTCCGCACCCGTGCATGATGACTCACTATCCGGATTGCACAAAACAAAAAGGGTGAAATAACGAGCAGCTGCTACTACTTCCCTGTCGCCACCTGCTGGGGTTCGTCGACCTCACACCTGCTCGAGGTTCACCGGTTGAACAACGGTTAGGCAGGAGGGCTTCTAGGTGTGTGGACACAGCCGCTCGCTGCATTTTCAGTGTCAATACCCAGTGAGGTCGACGCACACCTCCGCTCCCCGCGATGCGGGCCGCCAAGTCGCAGGACGAACAGGAAACAAAAAAATATATAGCTCGGGCCTCGGTACCACGCAGAGCCAACAGCGCCAACCAACCTTCGCTGGAGAGAAATTCGAGTGACAGCGCAGCGTAACAGCTTACACTGTATGCCAGCACCCACACATCGACCTCCAGTCGCACTCCGTGCCTTGCACCTCGTCTCAATCAACGAAAACACTTGTCAGGGCGGCGAAGGCGAAACCTCGAAGACGAGGCTATTAACGGAAATGGCGGATACGCGGCATTGGCGCAGCCACTCCCCTCGCCTGGCGAGTGACATGCACGAGTCGTTGAAAAAGAACGTATTCTCGGATAGGCTGATTTCTCCGGAAAGCACGCGCTGCCTGTGCTCCTGCGGCAGGAGTGAAGCGGCTTGTTCAAAAACCAACGGCTCTCATCGGGGCCGTATTCTGAGTCCCTCCTCCACTCCGTTTGCTCCCTCCACTTGGCTGAGGGGAGGATTCCACAAGGCTTATGCATGGGGAAATCGATTTAAAGGATCTCATCCACTGGAGGCTCGATTGGAGAAAGGACTCAGAATACCTGGGTAACTTAGTTCCCGCTTAAGCCGCTTTCCAAAGTCCCCTCCAGCAGAAACAAGCCATAGCTTCGTGTCACTAAATTTAAAAAAAAATTACCGCAATTCAACGGGGTGAAGCAAAGTTTGCCGAGGGATAGCTCAGTTTTCGACCGAGAAGCGCGCAGCGATTTCGCGCTCAGTTGCACCGAAAGACGAAACACAGGTGTGGTAGGCGGGAACGAGCAGTGACCTTGGACGCAGCCAGCGTCTTTCTGTATCTTTTAACAACGAAGCTGTTGAGCAATTCGTTGATTCCGGCTTCTTCCAAAACTCAGTATAACAGTACACTGTTATACTGATTTTTGAAAGACATCCCTGGCACCGGCAGGATTTGAACCCGTGCATGGTAGACCAACGGAGTTGGAGTCAGTCGTCTTACCCTTTCGGCTACGGCCGTGAGTTGGTACCCGAGAGTCAAACAGCTTACTCACTCGGCCGTGACTGTGGGGAGGGGAATCAGGCCACCTGCTCTACACAGAATACGTGATAGGGTGCGCGTTGCACCTGCAGGCGCCTAGTTTAAGTGTGCGTGTTTCGTTAGTTCGTTCTGCTTCTTCTATTTGCTTCTTCTTTGCCTTCATAGCAACAAAGATGGGGTATATGTCCGTTCCGGCAGCGAAGAAGAAGCAAATTGCTGCAACCGCGGACTTAAACCTTCGTAATGGTCGCGAAGGCTTAGTACAGCTTTGCTACCTTCAAGTCTTGCGCGTTAGTGTGAGCTCCCTTCATTTTATTTCTGAAGGCACGCCCCCTCACTGTTTTCCTCCATCACCCTCTCCGCACCCGTACCATCGGAACGAACTAGCTATGAGACGCTTTCACTGCGTAACCGTACGAAGCGCTGGCTTGACCTCGACCGAGAGTGATCCTCAGATTGGCGTCACGAGGCGTTTTCTGGATTTGTACGTGGAGTAATAGAGCTTTCGCTCTAAAATCTACTGTGCGGAAGCGGAAATAAATGTAACCCGTGGCTCCTTACAAATTCAGCGCTGAATCGATGAGACTTCGCGAACTCGACGTTATCATAAGCAGCACGCTGAACAACTGAATGGAAAAGAAAAAAAGAGGCTCGACGGCACTCTGTTGGCAATCACCAGAGGGCTGTGCCACGGCGCTCATGTTACACGTGCGGCTCGGCGTACATCGATCGCCCGTCGACAGAACCATTCCTCATGCTTGGTGGCACACGTGGAACTACGCACTTTTTTCAACGCCGTGCACGACACAGCACGACACAGAAAAGAAGAATGCTATATTAATTCGTCGAATGGTTTCCTATTTGGAGCACGCAGCAGGCGGAACGTTAGAGCTAAGTGGCACTTTGTGAAGTGTTAACAGGGCACTCCAATCTACTAATAAAACGAGGCAATGCCAAAGCAATCAACGGGCTGTGGGCATGCACACTTCGTGCGGCAGTAGCTTACGACCGCTGCCGCTCGAACACTACAGATGCTCCTACGCAACACGTGCCTCAAACCCGATTCACCAGGAAGGATGGTACGGTGGAAAGATATACGCCATACGCATGCCACGGAAATAAGAAAGGAATGCACTGTCAATCTCAACGCCTCCTCTGATTTGTAAGTTTTTTTCAAGTATTGCTTCAATTGAGATAAAATGTCGACTGCTCAGCCCAAGGACGTGGGTGCAATCCCGGCCGCGACAGCCGCTTTTCTGTGTCCTGAGATATCGGCGAAGGGTGCCAGATGGTGAAAATTAATCTGGAGCCTTCCAATACGGCGCCCCATAGCCGGCGCGTAGAACCCCAAAATTCGATAGAGGTAGGGTTGATTTCCTTTTCCGAAGAATTTTCTTGCCCAGCATTTCCACGCACACCTTTGCTTAGATTCTGATGCCCTTAGTTGTCATTCCTGCGGTTTTCACCTTGCTGAGATATTCTGCCTTCCATTCTTTCTTCACGCCGCGATGGCTTAACTTTCCTATCCGATTCTTGTCCATGGACGGGAAATACTTTTGAATCTCTTTTTTTAATGTGCTGAGGGTAAAAAAAAAGCATGGAACAGCGACCGCGTAATAGTCGAAGGAGGCTAACGACCCGCCAGAGAGCGGAAGCTGTCCGAACGAACGTTCGCACTGATCGGCTCTCCCGCGGGAATCATGCGGTGGCTCTATCGGCGCTCCGACTTCGGTTCGATAGCGACGGCGGCTTAATTACCAACGGCTGCTGGCCCAGCGTCCGTGGATATCCGAGCGCTCCCGAGGTTTGCCCCTTTGTGTAATGATTGTTCTTTCCGCGCTCCCCTCTCATTTAAGCTGCGGGCACATTTCCGTTCTATGTTTGCATCAATCTCCCATTAGAACGCAGAGAGCGCGTTTAGCACGCTCTGCCAGCCAGTTCAGCGAGCCAATTTGACGTGACGGCAAGGCGAAACTCGATTAGCGGCCGACAGCTGCTCGTCCCATTCCGCGGGATAGGAGGTGAAGGCGTCGCTGCTAAAGCCAGTTTTATTTATACAGGTAGGTTAGCCATTCCTTACCAAAGTTTACGTCATACAGTCGAACACGGATATATCGAACACGGGTATATCGAATTATTGTCTATATCGAACTCATGAATTATCCCCTTGAAAATTCTGTGTAAAAGTATAATAATTCGTACGTTTATATCGAACGGTATTTTTCCCGACATTGGGTATATCGAACACCGCACGAGCTGGAAGGTGCTCATATCGTAGCTGCGGTTGCAGGAACCCAGGCTGATAGCTCGAGTGGCGAAGATCGTCCGGACGAGGATGCGACTACACGATCGTACTCCGCCGGTGAACTGCCGGCTGCGTTTAGCTTGATTCTACGTAGTTGCGGCGACATGGGAGGAACTGGGCTGTCACACCTGGATTGCCTCGAGAATATCGAGACCAGCGTCTTTAATTCCATGTACAGGACGAAGAAGCAGGCCAAGATCAGCGATTTCTTTTCACGCAAATAAAGCATCCTGTTGCGTCGTTATTGCAGAATTAGTTGTCATTCTTGAATGCGCCGATCGGTAAGTGGTCGTCCGCCACAGGTGAGCTCTCAGAGCCCATATTTTTAATATCGAATTTTTTATATATCGAACTATCCGCGATCCCTTTGGAGTTCGATATATCCTTTTTCGACTGTATATATATATATATATATATATATAAAAACAAGGTTATGCGATGAAGAAACCCACTTCGTGCTACTGTTCTTTTTTGCGTGATCGTTACACTAAATGCGGACAGGGCACGGCGGCAAGCTCAAATGAGGAGATCATCGCTCTCACGCAACGTGAGTCCGCATTCGGACAGTTTACTTAGCAGCATTGGTCCCAGCGAAAGCTCGCACTTAGAGTTTGAGGAAGTTGCAGAGTCCTTTCAGTGCAGAAATATCTACGCCATGGCCCGGGTGAAAAAGACTTGTCGTTTAGCAACGATGCGATCATTAAAAAAACTCTTTCGTGTGATTGGTTTGTCGTTATGACAGAAATACGCGAAACTAGGTACACAAGCAAGTACTGAGGAAACTTGGTTGTGTTCTGCCCATACTTCGGCTCATTTAGGTACGAGAGAGGTCAAAAATGGAGGGTCACACTCGTGTAAAATTCTGGAAAACCAACGGTACCGCAACCCGCTGGCCTCGCACAGTACGCCCATGGTTACGTCCTTATTACCGTACTATTTTTAACCTTTCGAGGTCTGGAAAAGCGAGCATTATACATTGCAAATGGAAGTTAAGCAAAGCATGCACCGCCACACTGTAACGTTGTGCCGCTACCGTAACCGCACGTGATGTGTGAACACGCGGTATACCAGAAAACGCTAGGCACTGAACTGCTCCTTCTAACTGTTACTTCACGGAAGTCCAATACTCATATATCCCCAGCCTCCAAATGCTGGGACGCATAACTGAACCGCCGCACGAAAGGCTTCAACACCATCTAGCCCTCCACATTGCCTTCACCGTGCACGGGGGTGTGCGCGTAGCACACCACCGCCCCTCTTGTTCTGCACCGAATGAAGTTCAATTATCTCTCTCCCTACCGACCAGGCGTGGGGGCTGCTGATGGCAGTGCGAGAAGGTACACAAGACTTACGCTCCCGTACGTTCGCACTCGGTCTCCTTCGGAAAGTGAGTGGTGAGATTTCGAAGTTGCGAACAGCGTCGAATCGGTAAGAAGAGGCGAAAAGAGGAACAAAAGAATAAGTAATCTGTGGTTGCTGCCGAAGAAATAGAGGGATATATATGTATATAGAACTTTATTTCGAAGCCTAAAGGTTTCGAGGACTGCATAGCCTCCAGGTGAGGTTACATAGACAGCTGAGCTGGGTTGAATCAGATGTGCATGCCCAGGACTGTGGTCCCATATAGCTCTTCAAGCTCCCTAAGAGGAGAAACGCGTTCGGGGCGGAATTGGGTGGACACGTGATCGGGAGGTAGTTTCTATACCTTTGCACGTCACCAGTGCTTGCTTATTATTTGGGCTTTGGCCGCCGTAGGAAGGGTTTAGGAAGATCCACGCGAGCCCGCTGATGGAATGTAACTCTATCCGTCGGATAAAACACAAATATAAACAAAGATACACGACATCCGGCGATTCGCGGGAATTGGGTCCTCGCGATCGGAAAGGCCTCGGTTGCCCGATGTGTAAGGGCTAGCCCGAACGCGGTGAAAGTAAAATTCGAGCATAGCGCAGGTTCACCAGATAGAAGAACGCAGTTCAACAGGGCGAGATATCATTAGTGGCAGTAAATCCGCAGGGTCAACCATGTATCGCTGAGCCTGCGTGAATATACGATGACGAAAGAAAAAGAAAAAAACATGCTGGGACGGACGGCGCCGGCGCCGCGCGGTAACCGATCACGCGTGAAGCGGCCACGAGAGGCCGAAGCGCGGAATTGCACAGCAATAGGATATCAAGGCTGGTAGCGAAGCCCTTGGCCGCATCCTTATGTCATTGTATACCGCGCTCTCCGCCGGCGGCCGCGACGCGCGGGCGTCAATCGCTACCGACTGGCCATATAATCTGAATGTCTGGGGGACGCGCTACTTCAAGGACGAAGTCTCCTGGGCCCACACCAGTACGCTGCAACGATCCGCGAACAGCGCCGGTGGAAGATTTACAAATCGTGACTACAAGTAGGATGATGCCTTCGACATTACAAAAATCATCTCATCCGAGCAATATGCTTAAACATATACACATCGAAACGGTAGGAAACAAAAGAACCAAAAAAGAAGGAATACAGGACACTCTGCGTATGTACCCTGCTGTGTGAATGCATTTCAAGAAGGAAAAAAAAAAAGCAGATTGTTCCTTTTATGAGTGTCTTAAATGCACCGAGACGTTGCTTAGTTCTTATGGCGTCCACTGTTCCAGCGCTCGTTCACTTGACACTCTCGCCAGGTCCCGGAATGTACAAACGCCTACTTGATATGAAGACCTAGTGTACGACTACACTTATGTGATTCGCAAGGTTCAAATTATAAAGTTTTCGACAACAACCCGAAGGCCCCCACCAGACTAACATGTGTGGGCCAGAATAACCCTAGATGATCGCCTTAATAGTTAAGGTGGTGAGGGTGCTGTAACATCAGTTATGAGCCCTTGTTATGTAAAGGCCACCGCACAAATGCCAGGTTAAGCGATCAGCAACCAGCGCCTAGCAACTGCTAACGTGTTTGAGAATAAGTGCCCTACTTATTATTCCCGGTAACGCAGCAATTAGCGATCATTTTCCTAGCAGACGTACCTCGTTACGCAAGGGTAGCTGTGTTCCCTCAAAGTATGCGGCGGGCTACGCGCGCGGGGGTTAGTATACAAGACCAGAACTGGGCTGAAATCACACTGGTGTGGCCACAGTAAAAACGCGTGCCGTAGCTATAATGCACAAGCTTTAAGGAAGCTTCCTGGGGCCGAACAATGGGGCTGTAATGTCTTCGGCCTTGCAAGCCGACGACTGAAACGCGTGTTGGTTGTTGCGAAGTGGAAACGTAATGTACCTCTTTATCGTCTCCGCTCTTTCCTCCTTCTTGTCGTATTTTCCCTTTGTGGGGAAGGTGGAAGGGGAGTGTTGTCTGGCGCGCCAAATACGGAGCCTCCTATGGCTGTACATCCAGCATGTATGAGGCCGACGTACGTAACCCTTACCGTCCCGTCAAATCCACAGCCTCGAGTGTTGTATATTAACTGAGGTAGGTTTGCGAGTAACGCGGGGATTTCGGTTCGATAATGGAAGAGCCCTTCCTGAAGCCAGTGAGGGGGAAGCTGGGGCTACTGTTCTAGGTTTACATAGCAATAGGCGAGCACTATACGCGTATACGACCATGGACCTCGTTATGACGTAAACAGGTGCGCGCGAAAAATTCTCCCTTTTTGTGATAGCAGCCTCCACCAGCCAGGTCCTCGACGAATCTTGAATGCGCAAAGTTGAATTCTTTGTCAGTAATTTTGTCACCCCCCCCCCCCCCCCCCCGTTTCCAATATGTCATCTTCATGTCACTGAGCCCCGTTCCACACAACGCAAGTTTTCAAAGACTGATAATGTATTCCTCTCCTTTTCAAGAAGCACGAAACAAACGGCTGGATGAGAAAGTGGGTATTTGTTAATAAAGATATGGAGGATGTTAGGCCGAGTTAGCTAACAAGCAAAAAAAGAGGGTTTCCTGACGCCCATTTTCCCTGGAAGTTTAACTGGAAGAGTAGCTTATTTCCTTTGTTGCGTGAAGGGCCCAGAAAGAGAGAGAGAGAGAGAGAGAGAGAGAGAGAGAGAGAGAGAGAGAGAGAGAGAGAGAGAGAGAGAGAGAGAGAGAAGATGTTTATTGTAAGTGTTTACGACGTTCTTGTAGGAGCGACTCCCTCTTCACAGGTGTCGGTGCGCCGTCCTAGCATCGGGTGTTCTCCCGGTGAGCAGGGGCTGGTCGGAAAGGCAGGGGCTGGAGAGCAGCGTCTCCCACTGCTCTCGAGGGTTAAGGGTGCGGGGAAGGGGCCGTATGTGTTTGTTTTCTCTACACTATATGACAATATGTCTGAGTGTACCTGGCTATTGGCAGTATTTGCATTCTGTTGGGGGTATCCAGGGTAGCCTAATCGGGTGCGGCAAGGTGTTTGTTTGTAGCAGTCTCAGTGTTGTTTCTTGGGTCTTCGTGAGGTATGGGTGAGGTAGTGGGGGTTCCCGCCAATTAAGCTTGTTAACGTTGAGTCATTTCTATGTACATTGCAAGTGGTGTAGGTTTCGATGTAGACCGCGCGTCACGAAGTAGACCATCTGGCGCCTATGGAACTTACACAAGTGACACGCCACAGCAGCTGCTGACTGGGCGAATACGCGAATTGCGTATATAGATCACGGCTCGCCGCATGGTCTGGCCAAAAAGCGTGAGGTCGCACTGAACACTGCCGGCCGCCATGTTCCGTGCGACTGTGCGCCGATGATGATGCAGGGGCCCGCCCCCCTGACGATGGCTGGCGGCCCAAACGTTTCGATGTAGATGCGGACATGATATTGAGCCAATACACCTTTTACCCCGACGATAGAGGTGAGAGAGGGCGGTAGTATCTTCGTCCTTGAGGCTAATGTAGTGAAGGTGTACCAGTAGCGCAACGATACAATTCAACGCGGAAGCGGTGTACGTATACTGCCCGGCTTCCTAATCCCTTTCGTTTTCCTTCGTTCCTTCGTTCCTTCCTTCCTTGTTCATGTTAAAGGTATTGCTTCTAGTGTTTTTTCATCGTTTTATTTTATATTCGTGTGCCAGTAAAAGCCTTCTATCTTCCTGGCGCATTATTAACGTTTGGTTGATTAATTTCTTGATTGATTGTTTGCTATATTAACTGCATAAACGGTGTTAATGTCTTTTTCGGGATGCTCAGCGTTCGAAATGGAGACACGTCAGTTAGGGCAGTCGACATGGACGAACCTCCGCGGCCTTACGATGCGATGAATTGCGACAACCGTACGTCGCAAAGAGGATACACCGAAGTTGTAAGCGTCCGACAACCCGCTTATCTGACAACACGAATAAGGAGGGACGTTAGATAATCACCAGTATTCCCACCGGTATCGAGGTGAAACGCACGCAGCCACACGCAACTGGCACCCGGCAGCCGTTGCGCAAGGCAAAATTGCAATGCTCGCGGCAAAAAGTGAACGCGGGTGAAACGGAAGCAGAGACACGAGAAATGGGAGACCGTCGCTGCCCCGCCGGTCCCAGACGATTTCGCTCCATTACGAGCCAGGACAGGGATACACGAGCCATTCGCGATCCGACGGCAACTTTCAGTCGAACGGCCGCGCCACTCTTGCACATTTCGCTGGCGTTTTCTCTTCGTTGTGGGGCCGCCGCGCGTTCCTTTTCTTCGATCAGCCGAACGGTCTGTTCTGAAATCGATTTATCGACCAAGCCGGTGCCGTTTGTCTTTGGAGAAAGTTCCGTGTTGCGCTGCTACGGATCTTGCCTAACCTGGGACTCTTTATTTCTTTTCGTGTTCTTCAACAGCGAGGTAGGTCCCCTCATGCTCGCGTGAGCACAAAACGCCGTCCCAAAAATATGGCAGGGTCACCAGTCGCAGCCGCGGGAGGCACAAGATCCACGATTGCGATTCTTCCACTCTTTCCGCATCAAAAAGACAAAGAGGAAGGTCTTGGGAATAGAATAGTAGCCGACAAAAGCGCGCGGAAAAGTATAGCAAAGCAGTGCATCAGTCATGTCTCTCTAAACCTTCGTTCTGCGGAAAAACTGCGCAACCCCGTGGTTGACTACCCCTTTGAAATGAGGATATTCCGCAGGTAGCTTTTACGACTTTTAAAGTCACCATTCAAGGCGAAAAAAGAAGGAAGGGGTAGGGGAGGGACGTTCGCTGCTCCCCCAGTGCAAACACTTGAGAAGGCTCGTGGTGGTACCCATCAAAGTCGGGTTTACCTATCGCCGTCCCGCTCAAAACTTCGTCAACCATCTGCAGGCTGGTACAAGCACGGCTAAAACGCTTGTCGTGCTTTGGTTTCTTTCCGTTGTGCCCGACCATGGTTTAATACAATTATGCTCCAACCGACCTATAGTGCTCGCCAGAGGCCCGTGCCGCATTGTAGCAGCGTACTAGTTTGAAGAATTAACATAATCGGAAAACAGAACAGCGTCCGCCATTTCACGGAGACATCTCGTGACGCTTGGTAGGTGCACGACAAAGCTTGTTATCGCCAGCTTTTGGGGCGAGAGCACGGGTTGCGTCGTTCCTGAAAAATCTGGGATTGCGAAGTTTCCGAAGCACACTGAGCGAAAGACTGCCGAGCCAGCGAGAAAGAGGAGGGCTCGTCTCCGTTGCTAGACAACGCCCAGATGAGGTGCGCATGCGCAGAGCGCCTTGTCTGGCGCCAACGGAGACGCGCCCTTTGCTTTGTTCCTGTCCTTTCGTCTTTTTCTTGTTTGCTCTTTCCGTTCTAACCCGCCTCTTTCGATGTCTCTTCTCGCCGCTGCCGGACTCGTGCGTGCGGTAGCTTCCGCAGTACCACCGCATTCACCGCAAGAATGGCTATCACTTTTCCGCTGAATAAATATTATGTTGCGAATTTACATCCTGCTGTATGCTGTAACATCTGAAAGTGGCTTTATACGCATGCAAAGCCTGTATATAAAAACCTGCTCCCTCGTTGAAAAAAGAAAGAAAGAAAGAAAGAAAGAAAGAAAGAAAGAAAGAAAGAAAAGAAAGAAAGAAAGAAAGAAGAAAGAAAAGTGACAGCTGGAGCCTAGAAAAAGCTGCGCGAAGCTAGTTCTTTTTTTCTACAGATGTATTGCTATCGCACACGCACGCATGTACTCACACGTACAAACGCACGTAGACACGCCAATATGTAGTCGTCAGCTAATTTTTTTCTCACGCACGTTTCTTGTGTTGGGAGTGCCCCTCTAAGTCCCACCTAGGCTTCGTGCCCTGGCCACCATAAAACGGGGATCCTGGCCTTCTCCTCTCCGGACATGGGCCTGTCCGGATTTCAAGCCTCCGTATCGAGCCACCGAGCTCTGGCGAGCACTCCTTTTGTTCCTTCAAGACCCGGCGGCGGCACCGGTTGGGGATCGGCTCCGCGACAGCCACAAGTTTCAAGCGGCCCCCCTTAGCTGCCCCCACTTGGCTGCCTCCGTTAATAAAACGGAGGCAGCCGTATCCTTCCCCTCTGCTATACCACCGCCTCCCTTTCTACCGCAGTGCCTTCGACACATTATAATGTGGAATAAACGTGGCTTTAGTCATTCATTCGGCATTGTTTAGCGACCATTTTTTCTTCTTTTTTTCTGACAATTCTAACAATATGGGGTGTTCAGAGACTTGCGTGTAGAAACTACGTCTCTTCACTGTCAAGAAAATCGGTTATTAGCTGCAGGTGCTCTCAGAAAATACGAAGTAGCGTAGTAGGCCCTTCGGACGTAGGACATCTATAAACACTTCGCGGCACGTTTTTTGCAAAAAAATGAGAATGCTGCCTATTGTGCATGCATGCTTGTCGGCTGCTCTGGACCAGAGGGGTGAAGTAGAAGTGAAGCTCCGATAACGCT
The DNA here is from genome assembly GCA_013339765.2 of Haemaphysalis longicornis. Taxonomy (NCBI): domain Eukaryota; kingdom Metazoa; phylum Arthropoda; class Arachnida; order Ixodida; family Ixodidae; genus Haemaphysalis; species Haemaphysalis longicornis. Next base: position 131,034,911 of record CM023450.1, on the reverse strand, counting down.
CCCTGAGACGCCGTCGTCAGTCTAGAGCAGCTTGCGCATATTCTCATCTATAATGTATTTGGTTGAGGTTCAGGCATAAACGCCCACAGAGCGCAGCGTATACTTCGGACAGAGAAAAGAGATAGATTACGGAACGCGTCTCGACAGCAATACAAATTAGTTTCGCAAGAGCAACCACAACACCAAAGTAAATCGAAACAAATAGCGACACCAATAGGAGGCGAACTAGCGCGAGCGATACCGCGGAATGAGACTAGAAGGATGACGGATGGACCCTTCTACTGCGCTGTCACGTTCGGCGATCACGTTACTCCCAGATCGCCATAACGACCCGCACGTGCCTGCATAACGTTCCGCCTAATGCGTACGCTCGCTTCCGTTCCTCTAGTGTATTAACGGCCTGCACCCCGTCGCAGAGTGAATATTGCGTGCGTGTGTCGTGGAAACGTGGCGTAAGCACGCACACTTTGCCAGATGCGCCTATAGAGCGTGCTGTATACATCGTAACGAAATCGCTGCGTTGACGCGATGGCATAATACCGCTTCGGAGAAAATGTATTTTGCGTCATCGGCACTTTGTACGGTATACCCAGGATGACGCTTCCAAACGTACATGCACTGTAGGAGTTGCCTATAACTGCCAGTGCTCTACATTGAAATATATATATATATATATTATATATATATATATATATATATATAATATATATATATATGCATGCACGCCAGAAATAAGGGTTGGCAGTCAAGAAACCCTTGGAAAGCAAAGGGGAGGATGTGGTAGGTCATTGAAACAGACAAAGAATTTGAAAAGCAAGAAAGTGGAGAAAAAATGCCTCCGGTGGCGTCCGAACCCACGACCTCCAGAATACCGGTCTACGTGCGATGAGCACTACGCTACCGGCGGGCCTATTTTTCCCCTCCACTTTCTGGGGTATTTATGTTCAGGTATTTCTGTTTCCTGCGCTTGGGAGTGGTAGCCAGCGCCACTCGGTTACCGGGTGAAGGACCTTATTCTTAAACCCCGCGGCCGTGACTCGAGTGTTTACGACATGTCGAGAGTGGTCGACCAGCGTTAACCCTCTTGAGCTCCCTATGGCACCAAGACGATCTATGAACAGAAGCCCTAGCTAATGCATTGGCGAATAGAATAGGAAATGAGGGCTCGTATGAATAAGACAAAATAAGGGTTGGCATCAAGAAAACCTCAGAAAGCAAAGGGGAGGATGCTGGAGGTCATTGAAACAGATAAGAATTTGGAACGAAAGAAAGTGAAGAAAAAATGACCTACCGCACCCTCCCCTTTCCCCTTTGCTTTCCGAGGTTTTCTTGACTGCCAACCCTTATTTCTGTCTTATTTCAACGAGCCCCTCATTTCCTATTCGATTCGAATTATATATATATATATATATATATTATATATATATATATATATATATATATATTATATATAAAATTATATATATATAACACATAACACAAAACGGAGGGCCTGCGCGGAGGTGCTAAGGATGTTCTGCGTAGAACGCTCTCCGTGTTTGTTTAGGAAAGAAGCAAAAGAAATACCGCCTCCGGAGCTCCATGGTAAGTAACCATTTCCTCGTTTGCCTATTATACATAGCGGTTACACAAAAAAGACCTTTCTGACAGCGTTTTCAATACTTTAGTACGTAATGTTATGACACAGCTAGCGGTGCTCGAAACAGTGTGACGATTGACAACAATGACAAGACGTCAAGATTCCAGAGACAAGTGTGATACATCTATTTTACGTTGTGTTTTTTTAGAGCGGTATATATTGTCTCGTGTCAAGGTGGACGCATTCTGTACTTGAATAAAAAAATAAAACTATCGCATTGAAGGCCACTATAGCTCCATCTAATGAAAACTGGATGAACTAAAATGCATTTCTTGATTATTTTTTGTGTTCGGTAAAGATGTGCTATACAGGAGACTCTTGTTTAGACGAACTCGAAGAGACCGTAAAAGTTTGTTCGCATTATCAGCCATTCGTCTTAAGCGGAGGACGTTACAAGAGAGCAAAAATGTTCGTCTTGTCGGGAGTCCACTGTATTTCTAAAAGAAGCAAACTAGGCCGTAGGAGCATTTCTATGGAATTGTAAAACTTTTCATATTGGAGCACGACGCTTTTTAAGCCCGTGAGTCATGAATTAGCATCAACAACGAAAAAAATAAAAATAAATGTAAGGTATATTGAACTCACAGCAGCATTCCCAATCGCGGAGTAACAATAGTGACAAAAACATAGCTATATCGCGTTGGTAGAGGGACCTTACATTCGGCAGGGACTTCGGTGCTACATCGAAATTTGTGAACTCAAATATTATCGAATCTGAAATTGTGTCTTTCGTGTTTTATTTTCATGAAGAGGACATCAAAGGCAGCATTATTTACCATCAATATATTTTCGGGAACAAGAATATTTCACTCAGACTGTGTCAACAGAAAAGTCTGACGGCACGTAAGCACGTTTTCTGGGCTGTGAATGCGAAAGCGTGCATGTCCAGCTGAACGCCTTGCTTCAGCCTTGCTTCCGCCTCGCGTTGTCGTAGAAGGCCCTGTCGTAGGCCTTGTCGTTGTCGTAGAAGGCTTTGTAATCTTGCCGCTTGAGACGCTTTGCGGTGTGATCCGCCTTAAGTGGGACTCACCTGCTAACATTACAATGGGACTTGATGATGACCCTTCACGACCCACGGGCCTAAAAACCACCTCGTACAACACGAGAGTTTTGCAAATAAATAGAAATGTGCACGATGGCCTAGTATGGATTATTTTAGAGATGTCTCACATCTGTACTTGAATAAAAAAATAAAACTATCGCATTGAAGACCACTATAGCTCCATCTAATGAAAACTAGATGAACTAAAATGCATTTCTTGTTTATTTTTTGTGTTCGGTAAAGATGTGCTATACAGGAGACTCCCGTTTAGACGAACTCGAAGAGACCGTAAAAGTTTGTTCGCATTATCAGCCATTCGTCTTAAGCGGAGGACGTTACAAGAGAGCAAAAATGTTGTTTAACTTAACCACAGTGTTCGTCTTGACGGGAGTCCACTGTATTTCTAAAACAAGCAAACTAGGCCGTAGGAGCATTTCGATGGAATTGTAAAACTTTTCATATTGGCGCACGACGCTTTTTAAGCCCGTGAGTCATGAATTAGTAACTGGCCTTCTACACTAGCCGTCCTCATTGCCTTCGACTCATTTTAATTGTGTTCTTGCTCACCGATTTTTGTGTTTACGGCTTCATTTCTAAGTATAACGATTGTTTCGGCGCTCTTTGCCCCAGTTGGCCTTGCGCCAAAAAATTCAAGCATCATCACCATGAATTAGTAAGTCCCATTATGAGTGTGATCAGGGGAGCCCTCCTAACACTTCCAAATAAATGGCTTTGCGCCGCTGCTCATGCGTGCGCCGTGTAATGAAAGAGTTGACGACGATGGTGAATTTCGCTGTCCATCTGTTCGCTCGTCTGGCTGCGTTCTTCCGATCCCTTCACTGGGGTGGAGAGGCACTTCCCGGTAATACCGAGTTTAAAATTCGCGCTATGGAAGGTCTCGTGCTATGGAGCGCTTTCCAAACAGCCGTTTCAGAGGCCGCCGCCGTCGCCGGCTTTATCGCACAGTGGGACATTAAATGCTTTCGCATCAAAGGAAAACAGGCAGCAGCGGGATAGCGAGGTTGCCCGACGTGTACAGCCTGTGCAAGCGTTCTGAACGAGTCGTCTTTCTCACGCTAAGATCCGGAGCCCCAACGATGATTATGTATGAATAGCGTCAGTGGGCACTTTCAGTTTCAGTAGGCAGGTGTGAGATTTACTAATAGTTCCAAAGTCATACGTCTCAGGAATAGAAGTGACAGAAAAATCTAGGGACAAAACCATACGCTAGGAGCCTAGAGGCCAAGTATACCGTTTCTTTGTTATCAATTCCCCCAAAATTGTACCACGGGGCTGACTACGGCTATACTACTACTACTACTACTACTACTGCTACTACCACAACTGCTACTACTACTACTACTACTACTACTACTACTACTACTACTACTATACTACTACTACTAATCCGATGTACTGTTAGCTCTTAGCCCGCAGTGCATTCTTAGTTCATGAGATAATTTCGTATGGAGGTAACAATACCGCGTTGCACAATAACAAATATTGTTAGTGGGAAGCTGTCCGGGAGAAACCGGATTTGAACCGATTATTATCAGCTTCGTTTGGTGGGCGAAGCATCAACCATTTGGAGTTTCTTGTAGAGTTTTACCCGTCACAAAGGTACCTTAAGCAGTTTACATAGTAATTCAGCATTGGAATAACGTCTTGCAAACCTGTCTGCTCCTATTTTTTATGCATAAAAACCACGCAATTCACTCAAACTTACCAGTGGCGTTAAGCCGTTTTCGTTTACCAATGTCGCAAGCCATGACGCTTCGTATATGTATGGTTTCAGGCCCTTAGAATACAGAACGTTTAGCTTAAATTTGCTCCTACCATCAGCGAAAACCCTTTATTTTCTTTGGGTTACGGAAAAGTTGAACTGGCTAGAGTGACGAGAACGGCAGCAAGGCTGAAACGTCGAAGTGATTAGATGGGGTCGATTGTTTTCTAATCTACATATACTGGACCTTCGTAAAAAGTCAGTTTTTTCGCGGTGCTAAAAGCAGGCCGCCGCTGGTAAGCAAGGCTGGCGTAGCGCGGAGCAGACTCGGAAAACATTTGGCGGTACACACAGTTTTGCACCAATGTATTTTTTCTTAGTATTTTGAATGTTGATGATTCTGGCGTATGTAGATGCGCGCTCTCTCTCTCTCTCTCTCTCTCTCCCTCACCCCCCACCCACACACCACACACCTTCTCTCTCTCTCTCTGCATAGACTAACACTTCTCACCATAAAAACTTACACACACATACACATAGAAATGTGTTTTCAGCCTTGTCTTGCTTTTCTGGCATATGGACGTAACACGTATTGGCACGCATAAAAGACTTTAAACACATACGGACGTGTACACAGAGAGAAGTAGAAAACTCCACGAAATGAGCGTAAATGAAGTTCATGGAAAGTGAGCCGAGCAAAATCCATTCAAGTGGTCGGAAATGCCGTGAATAGCCGCAGGTGGGGGGGGTCGCTCCCCGTCTTTGCCGTGAAAGCGCTTTTACAACCACCAACGGCGGTTACCGCGGCCTTTAACGTAAGCTCTTCGGGTTTGAAACGTTCATTAACGTTGCTTCAGAGGTTTAAAAAAAGCATAATTAAGATTATATATATATAGATATAGAGATATATATATATATATAGGATAGTATAATATATTATATACTATATATATATATCTATATAGATATACTATATATATATAGATATATATATATCTCTCTTATCATCTGTACAAACGCGTTGTAACTCCTTCACATGCGCGAGTGAGCAATGCCACGGGTGATTTACGGTACGAACGATCCCCAGTGCTTCGCCCACTCGCCATGATTCACTTCGTGAAGATGCGTGAGGGACTTCGTCGTGGTGCGCACGTGTCAATGGTTGATGGCCCTGCATGTTATTCGACTCGAGGACATCTCCAAATCCGGATGGGCGTACGGCGACAGCTGTTGATGGCCTGCGGCAACTGCATCAAGGGAGCGCTTACAATTGCTGCGTTTTTTAAGCAAGTCAGCTGGGAGGTTACATCTAACGAAACAGGAAGAAATGCAGTCCAGAATCCCCGTTTAGAACCCTCCTCTACTCTATGTCAGCCGATTTCTGTGTGACGGAGCCTTGCATATATCTGGCTGCGAGAGGACTTTTGTTTGTCCTCACGTACGTAGAGTCTTGGTCAAAAGTTTCCAGGCCATACCAAAGGTAATAGGCTTTTAAAATTCAAAACAGAAGCTTACTCGTTGAGTGAGACTGAAATATTTTACTACAGAGAGCTATGTTTTATTATTGTCCCAAAATAGTTCGGTCACACTTTAGCGGTAAGCTTTTTCTCTGAATTGTTTGCGCCGCCGAAATTTTCGGCGTGACCTAGGAAAATGTGGCAAAGACTACGAGTGCGCATGTTTTGACGCATCGTCGTTATCAACGCCCACTCTTTAGTAAGACGGCGATCCCGTTCGAGACAGTGGTGGTATATCCTCCCCCCGACGCCGGTCAACAGATGAATGAGGTCCACTCCTCACAAGGATCAGTGGCGGATGACCAGGCAGCTAGAACACGAGAATGACACGTTATCGTCCCCCATGATTCCTCTCTTCGCGATTCTTGATTTCATCTCTTCGTGAGGGACATTGATGTTGTCATGCAGAACGAGATTTATGACCTCCCTCCCCAAGAAGAACGGTTCATGGCGGGTCATTCGCTCCTCGCGTTTCGTGAGAGGTGGATGGAGGGGGAGAACGGTCTGTGTCCGCTTCAGCTAGAACGTTCCCCAACATCCGTTTTATTATCCTGTTGGTCTTACCTATACAATCTGCAGTTCTCCCTTTTTTTTTCCAGTATATTGAGCGTTTATAAGAAAAATACTTCACCAGTATTAGCTTTAAGAAGTAAAGCCAATCGAAAAATGCATCCCTGCGTGCAGCACGCAACAGGAATACCGGGTATAGTTAAATCACTTTGGTTAGGAATTGTTAATAAAATTTTTAGAGGATGTTTTTCTCGCGATCGGACGCGGCGTTGTGGCAGGAGCAAAAAAAAAACAATATTATTGCTCACTGTCATTTATTGCTTATGCGTGCTTGTGTAGAAAGAAAACTCAAAGAACGGGCCCAACTGACGTCGCAGCAGACGTTTTTGATAGAACTAAGTGCAGAAAACGGACTTCGCAGTACATGACAAACGGGGTTAGAATCGTCTTCCACAAAAACAAAAGGAAACGATTTAAAAAAGACCACCATCTGTTTCGCATCCGCCTCCCTTTTATATGCGTACGTCTGTGAGCGAGTCTGCTTTGCATGTGGTTGCTAAGGCTGAACTGAACAATTGTGTCTGTAAGCGAGCACGTTCTGTATGCCAGCCTTTCGTTATGTAAACGCCCCGACAGGCTGCTCGGTGGAATTTAAGCCTCTTTTTGTTTCATTTATTGGTTCTTGTCGTGTACGACTGTAATCTAAAAGACTGCCTGCTAAAGGCGATGAGATAAGCTACTGTAATCGGTTATTGTAATCGGATTTGTAATCGGTTTGAGGGTGACAAAAAGTAAATTTTACGTTTTTATTTAATATCAACGCTCACAAACCTGTAGCAGGTACTGAAGTCGCGTGCTGCGTTATTAAGCGCAAGACACTCTGTAGGAACAGTTTAGATACCAAAGCAAAAAATGAAACAGATCGAAAAATCCTCTTTAATGAAGCAAACTAACTTCTTACCATTGTTTTAAATTTGTTAAGATGCCAAACTTTCTAGTGCAGGCCGGACAATATATAGGAAAGGAAAAACGAGATCGAACTAAAAAAGAATGCCCTTAATTTACACGGATGGAAACGTTTCCACTTTCCATGCAAAGTGTGTGTAGAAGAGAAAAGAGAAGAGAGTGCATACTTCATGCAACGCAACAACGTACTCACGAACAGGACAGATTTGCGTAACGGATTGCTTCATCTCAAAGCAACGGACTAGGGTAATTTGCGAGAGAAGTTTATTCCAGGGGAGCCATCTTGCTGCGGGCGATAGTTCCCAGGCTCAGCTTCGAAATCGAAGACCGTGTTCCCGCTTAGGTGAGAAACGCGCGGCCAAAGTGGCGGGTACCTAGTTCTCCGAGAGGTAGTTTTCTTCGAAGCACGATCGGAGCACGGAAAACTAGTGTGCGCCCTTTTGTTATCCATTTGCTGCTGCTGGAAACACACGAGGAAAATCAAATATACGTAGGTATACCCACTATATATATTTTTATACTTCATAAAAATATCTATTTATATACATATTTTACATACGTAAGTATATATAGTATTTAATTATATAAATAATTATATTGGCAGCATATGTTGTATACACCATATTATATATATATATATATATATATATATATATATATATATATATATATATATATATATATATATATATCAAGCAAATGTCACCGTCACCCCAGCCTATACCGACGGGTGTTCTCAGACGAGCAGGCTGAAGACGTGCACAAGGTATTCGGTTCACTCACCTGGTACAGGTCTGGGTGCGCGTTCTCCAGCTCCGAGCAGACGAGTCGAAGCCGCTGCGCGACGTCCGACGTCGGGTATCCGACGCTCAGGTTGCTCACGCTCTTGAGCCTCTGCAGGCCGAGCTTCTTCTGCAGCGCGCCGCACGCCTTGAGCTTGGCGCGCAGGTAGCGGCCGCACAGGCTCTTGGCCTGGTCGGCCACCTCCTGGGTGGTCACGGTGTACACCTTCCAGCCGATGGTGGTGGACAGCCGGTGGCTCACCACCTGGCCCACCTGGCTGAACTTGCGCCGGCGCGCATCCTCCCTCGCGTGTTCCACGGCCGCCGCGTATCCCGACAGAGACGGTCTCCGCTGGAGCTGCAGCGGCAGGCTGTACTTGCGGTCGCGTGGGCCCTGCGAGCCCGGCACCGTCAGCCGGTTCCCCACCGACGGGCTGTTGGGGGCGGACAGGTTGCTCACGCTGCCGTTTGGCGTCGGCAGTTGCAGGTGGTTGGCCATGTGAGCACTGCACTGCGGCGCGCGCACTCGCACCCGTACACGGACACACGCGCACACGCGACGGCGTCGCTCGGTACGCACGCGTGCGGCGAAGCGAGCGGAGGATGCACCACGACCACCGCACCCGTCGATAGCCTCGCGCGAACTGGATGCCGCTACCGGCGCGGCGGCCGCTGCCGCGACGTCGTTGTTGGCGTTCGCGGGCAGCTGACGGCGCTGCTGTTGCCGTCGCCGCCGCCGCCGACGCTGGATCCGGCATCGGGCGGCCACGAGGCCTGCTGCTGTCGCTCTCCCGTTGTTACTCGCGATCGCTGCTCGCACAGCGTGCTGTTGCGGTCCTCTCCCAACGTGCACGAAAAAGCGGCGGCTTTCCCGGCCTGTGGTGCCGGTGAGCGGGAGGGTGAAGATAGTACGGCGCAGCGTGCGGAAAGGTAGCGCGCCACTCAGTCGAGCCGATAAGTGCGTGCCGTGCAGCAGGGTCATCGTTCGTGTCCCGTACAGGTGCTGATTGGGGCCCCGGTTAGGAACTCCGGACGAAAATGGGACATTGGTGAGAGGCGGATGACCAGTTCCGCCGGTAAGGAGAAAGTGCCGCTTGCGAGGAGCGTATTGTTCGGATTCTACCACCCGAAGCCGCTTCTGGAAAAAGCTCACCCGATTTCGCCAACATCCGAACAAAGCCAAGGAACAGGCTGTGCAATGAGAAAGTGCCGTTGCTTGTTTTTGTTCAGGCGCAGCTGAATATTGCCACACAAATAATTGGTGAAAGCGAAATGGGAGCTGAATATCAACACCAAGAGTCCGCTTCTGTTCAATAGACGCTCACTTCGTGAAAGGCTGCGGCAAAAGGCTACAAGTGTTTTCTCATAATTTTCAAATTCTTGCAAAACAAAACCAGGAAAGGGTGCAACTTTCAAATTCATCGCAGTTATTTCAGAAGTAATTACTCTGGACTTGTTCAGTGTAGTGCAAAGTAAATTTTGCGCAACTAATAGCGGGGTCGAAAGCTTGCCGCCCGTGCAGTTTTAAGTTAAGTGCGTTTCTGAATAAGGTTGCAGAGCCATGGAAACAATTCCATTCAAATGTATTTGCAGTAACTCTTGACAACGAATTACACAAAAAGCTGTTAAGAGTTCTAAAAAGTATTTTGCGGTGTTTATATCCAAGTCGAATCATTGCTCTGTTCGAAATATCACGTCCCTGCAATGGTTTTACTGATTTCCTCACCGGTAGGAATTTTGAGCGAGAAAGCTGGGGATGGAAGCCGTTATGTTTTTCGGACTGCCGACATTTCCGAGAATTTCGCATTTGCAAGCAAGACGATGATGCATGGCGGATGAAGAATGGAAAGTCTGAGATTGTTCCGAGCTGTCGTGTCAGGGACTACAAAGAATTTGTTTCGACTGACTATCAATGAACGTGAAAGTCTGCAGGGAAACGACCGTCATTTATAAAAGAGAAAATATTTTTACAGAGAGAGGAAGGGAATATCGAGAAAGAAAAATGCAAGAAAAAAGATACAAATACGCAGAATATAAACCACCGCCAACCGCTGTGCCCAGAAGCCCGAAGCCATCCCAAGGCCCCCGATGCGCGGTTAACGTTTATACGTACGAGTGTGTGTGGTTTGAATTTCAGACTCTCTTGCGTGGTGCGTGACCAGGGTTCCAGATGGAGTCGTCCGACGCCCGGTCACTGCTACTGAACGTTCCGAGAAATTTCGGGATCTCTCCGCAATTAAGCCATTCTAAATTTAATTTCATGGGGGAGTCCTCACCCTGAGAGTCGCCGACGTTTGTAAGGCGAATGGTACCCAATAAAACGTCTTTAAGGTATCCAGCAACACTGCCGATAAACGTTTTCAGTTTTTTTCCCTGGTGCTTGGGAGGCCGATGAAAGCTATAGTTATTTGCAGCGCAGAGCAGCACTGTGTGGTTTCTGGGAAGGTGGTATACCCCTACTAGGAAATCTGGATATGGAAGCAAAGGCCGTTGATGTCACGGAGAAGGGAAAATGAAAAGAAAAATGGATGGAAAACCAAAACGATAAAAATGAAAATACTGTCCGGTATTCAAGGCCCTAAGTAGAAAGTCATCTATCCTCGCTGAGATGGATATATAATATTGTAGCGGCGCCGATGACCTCAAAAGTAGCTAAATAACGCGCTTTGCGCTGAGAGTAGGGAAATGACATGGTACAATCACGGCCGCTCTCTGGAAAGAGCGACCATGGTCCAATTATACGATCTAGTGCAATAAGGTCCCGAACGGAGGAATTCGATCTTCATAAAAAGACGTAACGGCGCGAACAAAACGGAACGGAGGAATACAAACACGTAGGACACAAACGGGCGCTGACTACCAACTGTTTATTTTTCCAGCGTACAAGCAAATTGACACCAAAAACAACACAACGAAATTTCTAAGTTAGGAAGATACGGACGGCAAAAAAAAAAAAAACATTCACAATTCAACGTTATTGATTGCAGGAATCCGTCGAAGAATCTGATCTCTTAATCAAAGAGTGACAATGATGGTGTGCTTATGCATTTGCTATTCGCTTTGTTAATGTAAAAAGCTACTATTACCTCCCTCTCGGTTTTATCTGAAGCTCAGTTAAAGAACTTTGTTTTTTCCAGCGTGGCTTACACCCGCATCTTTTACAATCGGCACTCATGCGACCGCGTAAATTGCTGCGTACTGCAAGATTGTGCTTTCTTGCCCGCTCATTGAAGCATCGGCCCGTCTGCCCGATTTAGAAATGCCGAAATTCAGTGGCACCAGGTAAACCAAGGTACTTATGCAATCGGTGAAACAGGTTGCATGTTTCCTTTTGCAATCTACCCGGACTTCTTTGTTTTCCAGCATAGGGCATACTTATGCTAACTCGCACGGGGCAGGAAACAGAACATTCACCTCGTATATTGCCGAAACCTTGTGGAGATGCGGTGTAAGTATGGAATGACATGCGTATTGTTGCGTTCCTGCTGGGTTTTCGCTGTCTCCTCCTTTCCTTTACCGTGTTGCAAAAGACTTTTCACAAACATTTGTGACAAAAACGCAGGGATTCAACTTAGCATTATTTAGCCGCGTGGTCTGGTTTCCTAAGACTTTCGTCTACTTTATGCTGACACGCCTTGACAAGAGCAGCTTGCCGACAATTTGTAGCTTCCCCCTTTTGACCAACTTTGAATGGGCGCTATCAAAAGGCAGAAGGCTCTTTTTTTGTTCTCGGTTTGTGCATGTAACCGACATGCTTGGGCGTAAAACCGAGTTCCAAATCCAAAAACTGGATTAACGTTTCTCGCGGCTTTTCGACAGTGAATGTTATTGCCTTTGAGATAGCGGTGACCTAACTGATGACGGTTGCGATTTCCTAGTCTACGTCGTTTGTACCAGAAGCATTAAGAATCACCCAATAGCCGTCTACATATCTGTAGATCTTGTCTACCGGAAGGTCACTGATTTGTCGGCTACGCGCCGGCCCAAGAAAGATAGAAAGGTGTCACTTAAGGCGTGCGCAACAGAAGATCCTACGCATATGCCTTTCTTTTATACGTAAAAGCCATTGTCAAAAATAATGGCAGCAGACTTAAAATAAAATTGTAGCAGTTCTAAAAACTGCCCTGTACTGACACAAGAAAAATTCTGCGACTTCACTTCTCCACTAACTTCAAACCTTTCACGAACAGCAAGGAACAGGTCGTTATGAGGTATGGAGTAATACAGGTCTTCAATGTCCAGTGAAAAAGCAGTGATTGCACACTTTAATACTGTGCTTTCGAAATCCTGTACCACATCCACTGAACTCCGTAAAATGAAGGGGTCACCACCAGTCAAAGTCCTCAAGTGCCGCTGAAGGTACTAGCAGCTGATCAAGTGTTGCCAGCTGTCCCGCTCGAAACGATAACCTTAAGGGGACACTCGGGCTTGTGGGTCTTTCCTGTGAAAAATACCCTAAAAACCTTCTCTGGCCTTCTCCACTGATTTTCTTAAAGAATCAAGCCGGTATTCCTTCGGATTGGTGACAACCTCCTTCTTCTGTTCTTTTGGATCAAATGCTTGTGCTTTTAAAATTCTTCTCCACAGCTGTCGTGGCTTTTTTCCCTAAGAGATCGTCAGTCATCAGCACAAATCAGCCCTCTTTGTCTGTCTGCCTGTTAGGCTTCTTTCAGCGTAAGCAACTGACCACCTTCTCGAAGGGGGGCTTCACCGGAGGTTTCACTTAATGTGCGCAGCAAGGAGTCTGTACTATCGCTGGCGCCTTGTTCCCGATACTGTTCAGAGACACGCTCTGCGACCTGGCGCACCATGGCAAGTAGCTGTGAACGACCGGCCGTAGCCTCGCAGCTGAACTTCGGTCCCTGTTCCAAAATACGCTCGTCGTTTTCAAGAACGGTAGCGTTCCCAAGATCCACCACAGTTGTAACTGCAGGAGGCTGTCGATGCTCGTTGCAGGGAAGGGCTTGACGGGCTGGATTCCACGGGAATTCCTTAGTTTGAGCCACCAACTTCTCATGCTCTTCCAGGCGGCGTCTGTCGCTCTGTGTTCCTAGTCTTTCCAGACAAGGACGCGAAGCCATTCTTCGTAAAAACAAATCTGCCTCCAGTACTCTGACGTCAATTTCATGTAGATTCTTTTTGCATTCCCCCACGAAGGAGGCAACGGTCCAACAAGGGCCTGAACCTCGGCTGGTACAATCTTGCGCTTGATGCATAAGATAATATTCTTTTCTTGAACATCGATATCGAAATGAAGTTCCCGCATAAAGTAATGGTGCTTTGTTTGTTTGAAGAACACAGAAAAGGACTCGCGGTAGAAGAAATGTGACTTAGCAGGGCTCTGGGGCGAGTTAGTTGGTTCTTCTCTATGAAAAGTCGTAAGAGCGCGAACAAAACGGGACAGAGGCATAGAAACACGTAGGACACGTGTTGCGAGCGCGAACAAAACGGGATGGAGGCACAGAAACACGTAGAACACCTGTTACGACGTGTAACACCTGTCATACGTGTTTCTATGCCTCCGTCCTGTTTTGTTCGCGCCCTCACGACTTTTCATGAACATGAACCAACTAACTGCACCAGAGTCCTGCTAATTCCATCTTCTGCTGGAAACGACTTATTGCTTCTGTGTAAGCGTACCACTCTAGTAATACACGTCAAACGGTTTCCGGTGATGCGCAATTATTACAATATGTGCTTGAATTATCTCCTATCCGATGTAGGTACGAATATTTGAACGCAGCGTTAAAGCTCAGGCAACTGATTTTGTTGGTAACGTAAACAACTCTTAAAAGTAATCGACCAGATTTAGGGGAAATCCCCAAGGTGGAGTAAGATTCTTTTTAGCTTTTAAGCTTTCTTTTAGCTTCTTTTAGGCTTTCGTTTGTAGCCGTACGGCTGCATTCAGGTGGATGTCAAACTTTCCTTCGCAGAAACTTACTCCACCTTGGGGATTTCCCCTAAATCTGGTCGATTACACCTGTCCTTCACTTCGAGTTGTTGATCAATTCGCTCTCGCGCGGCAAACGACTAGCCTCCTGGTTAGCTCAGTTGGTAGAGCGACTGCTCCGGTTAAGCGGTGGTCCCGGGTTCGAATCCTGGACCAGGACGAATGTTTCTTAAACTGCGAAGTTTCTGAGAAAGCTGTATAGCTTTCCTTTGTAGCCATACGGCTGCATTCAGGTGGATGTCAAACTTTCCTTCGCAACAATTAGGAGCGGTGATTGAGCAGTCCAAATGAATCCCTTCTTAAGAAACAAACCCCCACATGTATCATCATCATCATCATCATTACACCCCCGGTAATTGTTGAATGTATTCAAAGTGGAATCATTGCTTCTCAGCACCCACTGCGCCAAGCCCTTATCACTAACACAATTTGAACTGCTTTAAGGAATCCTAAACAGTGCAGCCAGTGGCGGTTTTTAATCGTCGAAAGAATTCTTTGCACGTACGCTGGTGTTACGTGCTGTCGGGTGCAGTAGGATCATGAACGCCAGAACTGTGAATGTAATCGTATAAGACCCTGCTGGCGGTTGGTTTTCAGTGGCCATAGGTGTGGTATAAACCGGAGCTTTCTTTTTTTTTTTTTTTTTCCTGGGAAGATATCGTGCGCCTTTTACCCCATGTTTGCTTGTTTCGCACTTACAACTAAACTGGGACATAACTGTTGTGAGTGCATTGCTCCTCTAAAGTTACTGTATTGAGGAGTTTTCGCAGTGAAGGCATCTTGATAATTGGCGGATTCAAATGAGAATGCTTGCGTGTATTGTAAGTGTCCGCGTACCCTTTAGCCAGCTTCACAGGACCTCTTTGAATACTGATGCCACCCGCCTTTCTGACTGTCACTTTATTTATATATTGAACTACTTTCAAGAAACGACGAAATCAACATTTAGGAGTACACGATTTTTACGTTCGCGCCGTTCGTTCATCCCGTATTTCTGTCAATTCTATGCCGAACCCCTCTCGTTTTGTGGTACGGATGCCCGCGACTCTCGGAATTAGGTTTTATTAACCGTACTGTTCTTCCTCGCATGGCTACTTGTTTGCGGTGGTGCCACGGAAATTCTCATCAATCATTTAATTCATGCATAGCGGCTTCAATTACGCCTCCCTTTACTTTCTCCGCATGGAGCTCTGGAAATCGATCATGTAACTACGAACTTCATTAGAAGGTGGGATTGATTTGTCGTAAACAAGGTCAAGAGCTCCATGGAAGGCCGGAGGGACGAACGCAGTCATCGGCTTTTTCGGGTGAAACGTGTTTTGTAATGTTAGGAAAGGAAGAACACGGAGAACAATGTGCGCACTGGCTTCATACAGGCCCCCTATACTTGTTTCCTAACTTGAGCGCAACTGCGGGTAAATCAGTACCGTTGTACACCGGGGCACTGCACGGAACCATGTTCCATACTCTCTCCTGTGCGACGGAGTACACTCATCGCGTTCTCGATGCATTCAGAGCGGGATTGCACTAAGTATACGCACCCCTCCGCTCTGTGGAAATGCCCGGCCCTGACCCACAACGGCGCCACGCGGACACACACAGAGCAGCCGATGGAGACGTCCGTGTCGTACTGTCGCAACGAGCCGGGTGCATTGCACCCTAAGGGCCGAACGTGGCCCGTGTTCCGATCGACAGGCGACTCCACTCCTCTCATCTTTCCACCTCCTCCTCTCCTTATGACAGCTCCACGCACTGCAAATGGGGGAACGCGGAAACGAAATAATAATAATAATAAAAAAGAATGGCAAGCTTGAACTGCTCGCGTTGACAAGTGACTTAATAAAGGCCCAGAGTACTTTCGGCGTTTTTTATTTCTCTCTTCCTGTTTTATTCGTGCGAAGTAGTGCCTGACCGCCGTCTTTCGGCGTGCGTGCATGCTCGGCGATAGGAACTGAACGTGACCAGAATACAAAACCTGTTAGTTTTGCGGTCGCATTCCCTTAAAAAAGAACGAGTGGGTTCGTTTGACGAACTTTCCGCGCTATTTCACGCGTTGCGTTTCTTAGTGTGCTGTGTGTGCGTGCTTTTGCGTGTCTGCGTGTGCATGTGCGCGACCTCAAGTATGTCAGAGACACATGTAATTGATTCTACCATTCGTGACCCTGCCTTTTCATTCTGTCTATGCATAAGCCCAAGTTTTCATGACGTCGTTTCGATTTTGTAATGAACCAACGCGTCATGCACCAGTTCTAATTCATCAAAACCATCACAGCCCAGGAAGCAAGTTCTGAAAAAAAATTACACCATCTTCCCGTAGGGGAACCCTGAGTAGTATGCAAAGCAGCCATGGGGTCGATTCAAGTGCCCATTGGTTTTCAGTTCGTCGTTTCCGTTAGGTTGAGGTACGTAGCTACCGTTATATTTACAGTTTGGTTTCCATGGTAACTACACACTTTTCACTTACCGGAACTACGAAATGGGAAATTGCGTTCTCCCTTGTCGTTGTTGCGCAGTCCACACCCCCCCCTGCGGATGCTCGGCTTGCTGAACGCCCGGTGGTGTCTTACCCTTTAATGGCTCCTGGAGCGACAGTGTTACCGGTGTCTTCCTGGGCCGGCCCGAGATGAGCCGAGCATGCGCAGTGGGGGTGTGGACGGCGCCACAACAAGGGAGGGACATAGCCCCGACCATGAGATGCTGGAGCGACAGTGTTGCCGGTGTCTTCCGGGGCCGGCACGAGACGAGCACGCTTCCCCTTAAAGGGCTCCTGGAGCGGCAGTGTTGCCGGTGTCTTCCTGGGCGGGTGGATGGACGGACGACGGACAACGGACGACAGAGCCGAGAGCAAGAGATGCTTTGCATCTAAAAAATCAACCCTTTTCTTCCCGGTAACAGTGTGCACGCAAGGGTTGTCCAAACATGTGAAGCGATAAACCAATACCCTGTGAAATCCCTGACAAACCAAACCCCAACCCCTGCTCGCTGAACCCCTGCTCGTCGAAGCCCTTCAGCGGCCAGTCGTTGTCGTTTCGCCTTGCTTTCCAGTTGCCGAAACTCAGGATTAGCTCGCCGAGCACGCACACGTTCACGGGCCCGCGCTCGTTGTACTTCTTTCAGGGCGGCCTGGTCTTCGGTGGAGCGGAACAAGTGCGGCGTACCCATGGCGCAGCTGGCTTTGAACTGGCGAGAAATGGCACGCACGGAGGGAGCTAATTTCCATTTCTCTTCCCCGGATGGAGGAAACGCCTGTGGTTGGCTGGGAGTATGGCGGGGCCTTTGCGCCACTTGTGGGAGCGGGAGGTTTCCAGCCGCCAGCTGCGGTTGAAGAAGTAGGGGAGAAGAGCGGAGGAAAAACTTTTGCGTGCGACGCCAACAACAACACTGACGGCGACAAGGGGCAGCCAATGCAACCTTCGCTTGAAAAATAAATAGGTTGGCAGTCGAGAAAGAAAGAGAAAGAAAGAAGAAAGAAAAAAAGAAGAAGAAGAAAGAAAGGAAGAAGGAAAGAAAAAAGAACAAAGGAAGCAATACGGAAAGAAGACAGACCGACAGACAGGCAGGCAAGCAGACAGAGAGACAGATAGATTTGTTTGATTGTAGGGTTTAACACGCCGACGCAACGCAGGCGATGAGGCGCGCCGTAGTGGATGGCTCCGGATTAATTTTGACCACTTGGGGATCTTTAACGTGCGCCGAAATCTCGTACACACGGGGTTTTTGCTTTTCGCCTCCATGAGAAAAGCGGCCGCCGCGGCCGGGAATCGAACCCGCGACCTCGTGCTCAGCAGCGCAACGCCTTAGCCACTGAGCCACCGCGGCGGGGATAGATAGATAGATAGATAGATAGATAGATAGATAGATAGATAGATAGATAGATAGATAGATGGGCAGGTGGGTGGGGTGGGTGTGGGTTGGTGGGCGGGCGGGCGGGCGGGCAATGCAGGCAGCCGGGAAGGCAGGCAGGTAGGCAGGTAAATTTTATTTCGGACATGAATACAGTGACGTAAACTGTCGAGAGATGCGGCTACAGGAGAATTTTTTGTCCCCTGATGAGGCTTTGGACGAGGCCAGCACCCCATTGTATATAAAGGGCAACACGGCTGCGTGACTACAAATAATGTAAGGCATGTACAGTCCTTAGTACAAGAAAGATCAAGCTATAAATGGCAGTTCCAATAATTAACAGAAATCATAACAAATAAAAAGTGAAAAGAAGAACACCATACATATGGGGGCAATAATGAGCAGCGCAAGAAGGAAGAAATAATGTGTGCTATAGAGTTGCTACGTAGACAATTTTTATGACAAAATTACAGCAGTCATGGAGTTAACTAAAATTACACAACTAAAGCAGACAAAAGAAAATTCAGGGCATACAACAATAATGACGACGGCTTGCAGAGAAAAGCTTCCTCGTTCACCCTCCGTGTTTTGATGTCGCTACTGCGGCCCCGTTTCATTCTTGTAACTTGACAACAACATTTAATTTCAAGTTAAGCAGTGCAAAAAAAAAACATGTGAGTGATAAAATGGATTATAATTATACAGTGGAACCCCGCTGATACGTCACCCGGAATTACGACGACCCGCTTCTTACGACGGATCACCGAGGTCCCGGCAACACCCCCCCATAGAAACAAAGCATCAAAAACAGCGATGATATGACGCTCGGATGCACATGAGTCCGCTCCATACGACGGACCCTGGAGCGGATAAAGCTGCGCTTTTCCCATGTTTTACAACGCTTCGCCACCTCATCCTGATATTCTTTATTCTTAACCCCCGTTTCACGCTGCTTGATCTGGAAACGTCCGCAGGCGGGCCAGACCACATATTGGATAGACGCAAGCAAAGAGACGGGTACTCGTGAGCGGTAGCTAACCTGCGACGGCCCCACGCGGCAGTAGTACGCCAACGCGCCAGCCGCGAGATGTTCAGGTGGCATGTGGACCGTGAATTGGAAGCTCCTTTTGAGCCGCCCACGAACGCGAAAACACATATTACGCAACCCCACGGCGATAACCGTACAGCCGCTTTACCCGCCCGCTGGATCGAGGTTTCTTCCTTTCACGACGCTCTTTCTTCCTATATCTCTGCTCTCTGCTCATCAGTGTCTTTCAAAACCGCGTTGCCACTACGCTCTTTTCTTTGCTAGAGTGCCGCAATTCACGCGCGTCTTGTGAATTACACCATCTTCCCGAGGGGGAACCCTGAGTAGTATGCGAAGCAGCCATGGGGTCGACTGAAGTTCCCATTAGTTTTCAGTTCGTCGTTTCCGTTGACGTTCAGCTTCGCGTGCCTTCGTTGTATCAGTAGCTTCTTGACGTAGTTTGAATGAGTGAAGGACATAAGGCGCGTTCGTAGCACATGCTCCCGTCTCGGTTTGTAACGCAGTGGGAAGAGCGCCACGTACCTCCCGTTGCGGCCAGAGAGTCGTGGGATCGAAACCGGGCGCCGCCTAACTATTTCTTTTTATATTGGACTGCGCTGACGTCAGCCCAAACGCTGACGGGGCTGAAGAGACGCGCATGCGCAGTAGAGTGCGGATGGCGGACAACGACAACGAGGGAGGGAGGGACACAGCCCTGAGCATGAGACACTTCGCATCTAAAATGTCGCGTAGCAGCTCAATGGTGGTATTGAGTCAAATGACCTTCGGTTGAAAGGCCTTCCAAACACCCATGAAGTAAGGGTATGAAACGTACACGGGCGTTGCCACGTGTGAAGTTGGTTAAACAAGATCCATTTCTCCGTTTGCCAAGTATTTGAAAGCAACGCATTTCCAATCCAATCCAATCCAATCCAATCCAGTCCAGTCCAGTCCAGTCCAGTCCAGTCCAGTCCAGTCCAGTCCAGTCCAGTCCAGTCACTGCTCCTCGCGCATGCGCAGCACGGCTCTCCAGGAGCCGCGCGAAACGACTATCAAGCGGCTCCGACGCACGGTCAAACTTGGCTACTGCGCAACGGAGGCGCACAGCTGCGCACGCGCCGGCGCCAGAGCGTCTGCCGCGGCTATGAAGTCACTCCTCTGGAATGCGCAGACCGGCGAATCTGCAGACCCAATTCTCTACAC